>OU795036.1:26940911-27598023 GCA_917208275.1 Patella pellucida
TGGTAATACTTTAATTAAGAATATGATGCCACAAAAATCGCATTGGGGTTAATTTTTCAAAATTTCCAGGGTTCCGCAGTCAGTATAAAGGAGCGGCTCCGACATGGGACCGTCCCGGCCCAAATCCGCCCCTGTAGTGACGGCTAACTTGATCTCGTGGCCGCTTCAACATTGATAAATAAAGTCTCTCTCTCTCTCCCTCCCCCTCGCTCTCTCTCTCTCGCTCTCTCTCTCTCTCCAGAATGCGCTATGTTTGTGTGGCAGAATTTTCTTTCTGGGGGAGGTACTTCTAAATGGCTCCACACAAGTAATCCGGTGCTGGGTTGATTGAATGGTCCAGATCGCTCGGTCTTTGATTCAAATGGCGTGGTTTACACCCAATCCTCCGGTTTCCCCCAACTGCTACAGACTCTTACAGGTAAATGATTTATTAAAATAATTACGTGCCATATGTTAGTCTCGAAAAAGGTTGTTTTAAGCGGACGCTTATTACCCCCCCCCCCCTCTCTATTTCTCTCTCTCTTCATTTCATTTCATTTCATTTGTCTTTAATTCAGCCAGTGAAGGCTACCAAACTTAATTTTAATTTTAAAGAGTATATATTATGCATTCCGCCGAAAATATAATAAATACATTTCAAGAAAATATTAACTTTACTTTTAAGTATAGATATACAGAATTTTGAATTTAGCCTCGCATTTTTATTTCAAATACCCCCCGCCCCCTTCACTTTTCAAGGCAAGTAAATATAAATGTGCCAGAAAATTATTTATATATTTGAAGAAAAAACAACAACAGTGAACGTGCTCTTCAGTGATATGTAACATGATATCTGGAATTTCGTATGAAGACCCGTATTTTGCTTTGAATAACCCTACTCCCCCCCCCCCCTCATTAATTCGCTTGCGCGTCGAGGTGTTAGCAGTGGAGGGGGGGGGGGTGAGGACCCGAATAAAACCAACGAGGCTGGACAGGCGACCCTACTCCTTGTCACGTACAACTGGGGACTCGAAACCACGCCAGCTGACTCAATGACAGGCTTTATGATACCGCGCGCACGGGCTTTACCATTCGCCCCCCCCCCCCCCCCCTGAAATGGAATGGGGTTTAACGTCATACTGTTCTGCTGGTAAACTTGGCTAATGAAGACTGACATACGCCATACAGTGTCAGTGTGCTATGAGGGAAATTTTGACCGGGCAGCTGCGCTACGGCCTAGGCCTACTCTTATATCGAGTTCCAACTGCCAGGGGATTTTTTACATGCACGCCAATGTGTACACGGGACCCCGAATTAGAGAGAGTGATGAGGGTGGGGCGAGTATTTAATGGCAAAATACGTTATTTTGTCATACATCACCGGAAAGGAGGTTTCTATGGCTCTTTAAATATACTTGTAATTTTCGGGCACATTCATGATTACAAACTTTAGAAGAGATAAAAGCATTTCTATTTTGAGCAAAGAAATGGGTTACTAAAATAGACTACTTTCCATTCATTTTATTTATCGACGGCTCGGAATAGCCCACACCGAGCACATGATTTTACTCAAGTTTGGTCAACCAGCGAATTTGGCAGTGTTGGCCAGTTTGATTCGCAGTTAGTGAAGGGTAGGCATAGAGTTATATAGTGTCTATATATAACTCTATGAGGGTAGGTTGAGATATTGAGGGCTAACTTGATTTCTTGGCCGCTTCAACATTGATAAATAAAGTCGACAACGCGACACCACGACACCACGACACCACGACACCACGACACCGCGACACCACGACACCACGACACCGCGACACCACGACACCACGACACCACGACACCGCGACACCACGACACCACGACACCACGACACCACGACATTTTAACCCGACACTACGACATTTTTACGCGACACCACGACATTTTTAATGTCGCGGTGTCGGGTGAAAATGTCGTAGTGTCGGGTTAAAAATGTCGTGGTGTCGTGGTGTCGCGGTGTCGTGGTGTCGTGGTGTCGCGTTAAAATGTCGTGGTGTCGTGGTGTCGGGTTGTCGGGTTGTCGCGTTATGAAGGGCGACACCACGACATCACGACATGATACCAATCAGCCACCATAAGGAATACATATGAGTAGAGTTTCAAAATAATATATATTGTTAAATTATGATTTTTACATTTATTCTGCCATCTAAATAACTCTGTACCAATGGATGGTATGCCAAGTAAACACCAAATCGAAACCAAATTTGTTTCTAAGTGTATTTATAATCATCACTTTTATATTTTTTAAAGACTCAAAACATTCTGGGAGAAGTACATGTATTAAGTAAATATCAATACCAAAGAAAGGAAACAACTATAAATTCTGAATATAAAGCCATCAAATTATTTTTAAGATCTTATTGTTGAAACCCAAACGATATTTGCCATCATTCCTTTTTTATTGCTTTTTTATAGCTTTTGTTCTGTTTTAATGTCAATTACCAAACTATCTCTAAATAGTGTTTCATTATATAGACTGCTGTGCAATCCTAAACACTAAAAAATTGGTCTAAAATCTTGAAATATTAAAGAGGAATTATTAATAATTAATAGTAACGGTCAATAAAGATAAAAATGTATTACATATATTGCATGATAAAATCAACCTTTATTTTAAAACAATTAGTGAACATTACGAATATTAATGCCTCATTTATATGAAATGGTTTTATGGTCAATATTTTTTGACAATTTTTTCAAAAAATCTATTCTATTTGATTTTTATGCTACATTTATTTTATCTATCTATGATTATGTGTCCTGTACCTTAAGGTATGGACAGACGAGCGTATTTTTACGCCCGATCGCGGCGATTAAAATACGCCAGCGATTTTTTACGACCGATAACGAACGGGCACACGTAGCGATTTTCTTAAGAGCGTACGGTATCAAACTTCTCCAAGTTCTCAATATTTCCAAGCCCTTTTCCAACTCCCTCGTCCGTTATTTACAAGTCATAGCGATTTTCCAGCTATTTCTGTCATGGCACGGTCTTTAGCAACGCGATTCCGGTATTCAGGAATGGTGATGTCAAAAAGACAAGGCCTTTCACATCAAAGAGTAACAAATTCTTCTATGACATTCCACGATACAGGAGTGAATGTAGCCATTTTGCACCCGATCCAGCAATGTTACCTTCTACTATAAGGAATCTGTTACTAACAAAAACCTTATACTACTGGTAACAACGGCAGGCCGTCCGTACCGTACGGTACAGTAATATCTTATACTAGTAGATATATCTTATACTAGTAGATAACAACGGCCGATTACTAAACAAGGGACTGGACTATCTCGGCTTTCTCACTCGGTATTGTGAGTTGTCTTTCGCGGAGCATTTTCGGCGGATAAAGGCTAAAAGTTAATACCAATTGGCAATAGTGGATTTCGGGAGAACGCTAGATCGAAGACTGCCCTTAGCATTGTATGACGTCATTATGTGGATTGTTGGTTAGAATAAGGGTTAGGGTAAGGGCTATGACCTGCAGATTTCGCCAGAGTCACGAGATGTAGACAGGACTAGCCCCATTCCTAACCCTGGGCCAATTAAGTCTTACCCTAACCCATAATCCACATATGACGTCATAAAATGTTAAGGACCATCTTCGATCTATCGTTCTCCTAGATTTCGTCACGTGATTGTAGACACTAGAGTCCGCACTGATCACGGCACAGCGTGCCGACATGGGGTCTTGTCCGCCATGTTAGTTCCGGGGAATATGAACGTAAATACCCGGATGTTTACTATGTTATCGCTAGTCTCTATCATCCAAACAAATATTCTACGAATATTAGTCTGGATGGGTCCTCAGAATTTGACGGAAAGTCGGTCATTGTCTGGATTATCCAGGCTTTTAAGTTACCACGTACTGGATCTATCAAAACAACTCGCTTGTCAACAATGACAATCTTTAAAATTTTGTTGGTAAAGGTTTTAATTGAAATAGTAATTTCCTCTCATCATGAATCTGACGTATGGCTTCTCATAATTATAATTTTTCATCGCAATTCATGCTTCTTCCGACGTATCTATTTTGTTTCTAATAATAGATGCGCCCAGTGAATTGTGGGATACATTTCAACCTCGCTTTATAAAATCTAGCAAAATCGGCCCGGCTTCACAAGATCTAGCACTAACCTAGATTTTAGCCAATAGAATATAGCAAAATCGGCCCGGCTTCATAAGATCTATAACTTACCGAGACTTTAACCAATAGGTTCCATTGCCCATGCGTGACCGGGAGTTTGGTTTTTTATGGGGTAGATTCATAGACATACTAATAATGTCTATGGGTAGATTATCCAGTAAACTTCGTCAACAATTGAGAACCGACCCAGACCCTCCGTACGTTGAAGACTAGGGGGTTCTGGGTGACCGAGACTATGTTATCGCATGAATCAATCTGTGTCTAACTGTTTTAAAACGTGCACAAAGCCACAAATATTAAATTTTCTCACCCAAACATTTATTGTTTAATAAAAATAGTAATAAAGTTCCATGGACCGACTTATTTCCGGGCCCCTCCTTTAACGTAAAGGTTATAGAACAATTTAATTTGACATGTCAGCGAACGACCGCAGTGTCTCTACGTCTAGGCCTACTTACTTTACCTTCGGCTTCGCTTTCTTTTTTAGTTTATATTAAAATATTGATCTTTTAAATTAGTAGGCCTACAATATCCACAATATGTATTCCTATACAGTAAATTTGTTAAATTATTTTAGAAATTTACGGAAGTAATTAATAAAGAATGTAGAGAAATGAAAGTTGATTTTTGTAACAATAAAAGTGAACAGAAATCAATAGCCCGCAGAATTATCTGTACCGGTATTTATCTATTTGTTAATAATTTTTAGAAATTTAAAGAAACTGAAAAGGGGAGAAAAACTATAAAAAAAAGTCTACAGAAAATGTTGTATTTTTTTCATTTATTTATTTATTTATTTGATAATGTGCTTTAGAAAATTATGGAATGGCATTTCATTGTCAGCGATCTCGTACTCTAGGCCTACTATTCTACAGTAAATATGACTAATAAATTCGATAAGTAAACTTCTGCTAGAACGGTTTATTTATTTATTTATCTATTTATATATTGATTAAGAAGCCCAGATTTAAACGTAAAATGTTATTTATTTATTTATTTATTTTGGAAAATTATGGAACTAAAAGGGAAGAGAAGTTAATGGTCTGTAGAGAAATGAATATTTATGGAACAGTAAAGGAAATATGTTTCCAGAATGAAAACAATATTTATGAAATGAAATGGGGTTTAACGTACTACTGTTCTGCACCAGGGTCTAATTATTTGAGGTGGAGTAGCCTAATGAGCGTGTTTGTTTTTGGGGAACCTTGCAGAGACAGCGTCTCGATCGGATGGGACGAAAAACCGAGGTCCCGTGTACAGCTGACGAAGACCGTCCCGTTTTTAGGACAGTAATTTAGTAAGATTTCAATTTGTAAACTTATTAGTCATATTTACCGTAGAAAGAATAGCCTAGGCTACACATTCGCGACATAATTTAAAATATCATATATTATACTGGGGTCGGTTGCTCAAAGCTGCGTTATCTTTTAACGTTCCGTTAACTTTAACGGAGAGAAAGATTGTTGCTGGAAATAAAGGCCTCGAACATTCTGTGGTGCAAATTTATCCTATAGATTTATGCTAATATAAAAAGAAGTATTCTATAGTGTTTTCTGTAGTAAATTTAATGGAAACTTAACAAACAACACGTTACCAAGATATGTCCGTTAGAGTTTAATAGGTCGTTAAAATAACTTAGTTTTGAGCAACCGACCCCTGGAAATTAAATTGAAAGTGAAAGTAAAAAACGAGATCGCTGACAATGACATGTCACTTTTCATTCCATAATTTTCTAAAACAAATAAGCAAATAAATAAATAATTAAAGAAAAATACAACATTTTCTGTAGACTGTTTTTGTTTTTAGTTTCCCTCCCCTTTTCAGTTCAATAAATGTCTAAAAATAATAAACAAATAAATAAATACCGGTAAATATAAATACAACATTTTAAGTACGCTTTTATTACTATTAATCTTTCTTCACTTTTCATTCCCTAATTTCCTAATAAAATAATTAACAAATAAATAAAAATACTGGTAGGCCTAATCCTGCGGGCTATTGATTTTAGTTTACTTTTATTGTTAAAAAAACCCAACTTTCATTTCTCTACATTCTTTATTTATTATTTCCGTAAATTTCTAAAACAATTAACAAATTGACTGTATTGGAACACATATTCACTAATTTAAAAGATCAATAATTTAATGAAAAGAGAAAGCGAAGGTAAGTAAAGGTAATGTCGTATAATTACTAGTTTACTCTAACAATATTGGAGTTATTTCCCTTTTGTTCATTCTTTTTGTATTAGGGTTATTTCTGATTAATAAACGACCTTGACCTTCGGGTACCAGATCTTCTGGTGATGGGTGAAGCCAGGATGGACGTTACTCGTTAATAACTTAGAAGAATCCATGACCATCGACACTACACCCCAATAACCGATCCCAACACCACATGGTGGAGATGCCGTTTTTCATCAGGCAGTGATTTTTTGTAATTTTCCTGATTGTCAGTTGGAAATGTGGCAGATGTTCAGCTTTTTCTGAAGTGAAGATTTTTCGCGGGGTTCGGAAGAAAGCTGATTTTTTCCAGTATGTTTGGTCGAAGGGCCTAACACCGTAATTTTCGAGATGTCTTCTGGATGTTTTTGATGGAGATATTAAGTATGAAGAGTCGAAGCAGTGGACGAATTTTTTTGCCAACGATGACGATGTCTGTCAAACTCAAAGCAGCAGACGAATTTTTTTGCCAACATAACATGTAGCAGACGCATTTTTTTGCCAGCGTTAGTAATTAGTTTTCTCACTCTAACGTGATTTTTTCTGGATGATTTTTGATGTTTTGGACAGGGATAGAATAATTATAGAGATTTTCTGATACATTTTATTTTGTGTCAGTGACTGTAATTTTTTTCAGCGATTTTGACTTTATTTTTTCGCACGTGACAGTGATTTAAACACAGAGTTATGTGCCCTTGTCAATAGTGTGGCGCGGACTTCAAAATGGCTGACAATTTTCTGATTTTCAACAATTTCGTCATTGCGAATGCCGAGTGAACTGTGTTTCCAGTATTTGTGAACTGTGTTTCCAGTATTTGTGACATTTCAACTTTTAAAATCGTTTTTTTTACCAGTATAATTGGTGACGCTGAATATTAATATTGCGAAGTTCTTTATTGACATTAATCTTTGCGTGTAATACGTGTCGCACTGTCGGTGATATTTTCAATTTTTTTCACGTTCACATGTGTGATGTTATGATGTAAATATGTTCCAGTTCTTTTAAGGTAAAGTACCAATGTCTGAAAGTGTGTGTGCATCATTATTTAAATTATTATGTTATTTTCATTCATATTATTTTGTTGTACTTTAAGTAATTTGATGATGGCTCGTCGCGGCCAAGATCCGCCAGAGCAAGTTCCGCCTGACCAAGTTCAGCAACTTGTACAACCATTAGCCTTATCTATTGATATCGACAAATTTGATGGGACTTTATTAAATCGAGATCGTGCTTTATCTCATTATCTATCATACCTCGATTACTTAGAGATCCACAGAGAACCTCTTGAGCCTGTAAATATTGCTGATTTGAATCGAATAATAACCTTATTTAAACATAGTCTAAAAGGCGAGGCCAGATTATGGATAGAAGGAAAGGTTTTTCGGTCTTTAGACGATCTGAAAACTCGTTTTGTTGCACGATTTTCAGAAAATCGTACTGATTTTAGCCTCCACAATGCATATACCCATTTCATATACGATGTTAAACAATCACCCGTAGAAAATTTAGAACGATTGACTAAACTAGCCGCATTACTAAATATACCAAATGAACTTATAAAACATAAATACATTTCTATTCTTCCCAATGAATGCCAACAAAGTATTGTATTAGCACTTGCTCCAAATGCCACAGTACATGACGTTTCAAGAAAAGCACAATGTTATTTTGATTTAGCTAACAATGTAAAAGTGACAAGTAAGGAAGTTTCCTTTTCTATTAAAGAAGAGGTTGATACACTTAAAACCCAACTTGAAACATTACGTCTGGATACATCAAATTTTATGCATTCTCATACAGCAAATTCTCAAAATAATACTAGACATGACAGAATAGGTCATACAGACTTTCGTCCTTTGCATAGACACAGTCGTAGTTCAAGTTATAGCTCTGAACACCCTAGTAGACATTACACTCGTAAATCATCACGTTCTCCTGACTTCCGTAGAACACATAGTCCAGTTACATTTGACACTCATCGAAATGATAGACATAGTCATTCTTACAATAGGAGTCCTCGTAGTCCACATACACATAGATCTACAAGATTCAATCCCAATAACAATACTCATGGTAGTCGCCTACCTAATAACACTAATAACACATCAACTAATAACACTCGTACTGATCATTTCTCAACAAGAACTCCTTTCTGTGAATATTGTTTGAAACCCTACCACACGTGGCAACAGTGTTTTTTACGTCAGAAACATTTAGCAGATAGACATTTGCAGGATTTTTAATACAGGGAACTCATGAAGCTCCAATTGGGTTCTCTACATCTAATTACTCTGGGAGCATGCAATACAAATTTTCAGAGAAATCCAACCAAACTTCTATACAGTTAGACAATCGTAATTATTGTCAAGGAATTTTATCAAATGGTCGAAAAGTTTCAATTTTGGTTGATAGCGGATCAACTAAGTCTCTTATTTCCTCATTGTTGTTTGAAACTCTATCAGAATTGCCTACATATGACTGTATTACTTTGGCTAAACCATTAGTACTCAAACTAGGTAATGGTCAATTGTTACAATGTTACAAGTCAGTGAACATAGATGTTGATATACAAGGTCATACTTTTACATTTCACACTTACATAGCACATAATTTAGTAGGAGTTGACATTATTTTAGGACAAGATACATTAGGACAATTAGATAGTATCTTAAATTTTAAAACAAACACTTTGCAATGTACTTCGAAACCACCAGTACAAACACACTTTTATTCAACTTCAAATTTGTATATAAAACCTGGTGAAACTCGTAATCTTACAGTACAGGGAAAAGTTCCTTCGGTGTTTAGACATTGTGATATTTTAATGTATAGCTCTCAATATGTAAAACAATCATGTCCTTCTACATTTCTAGCTCATTTACATTATAATAGAAGTACAGTACCAATATGCAACAATACTAAGAAAATGCTACATGTAAAATTTCATCAGCCTTTATTTTATACATACTTTAATGACATTACTACATGCAATACTCTCAATGTTTCTTACAATACTAATATATCTTCTAATACGGACAAAGATCAGCTTAGTAAATATATTGATCTTTCACAAAGTGTCCTTACTTCTCAGCAACAGAAAGACTTTTACCAGATTATATTTGACAATAGAGATACTTTTAGTCTCAGAGGCGAAGTTGGAGAATGTCCACATGTTCAGGTAGATATTCAAGTAAACAACACAGATCCCTTTTACATTCGCCCATATCCAGCGACTGAATCAGAAAAACAAGTTATCAGTGCTGAATTACAGAAACTAGTTCAATTAGGAATTCTGTCTGTGGGACATCAGCCTTATACTAGCATTACCACATCAAAATTTCATTTAACAGATAATGTGTTTTTCTTCTTTTTAATGCATGCAGGCTGCTTCAAGGGTTAAAAAACTTTTTAAATTTTCAAAATCGGTCCATTAATAAGTTTTCTATGAATGTTTTCCTCAGCGTAGATGGTGGTATTTTTGAGATAAAAAGTGACTGACTTATCTGTAGGCAAAACACGCCCTCGAAATAAGGCATTTTGAAGCTAAAGCATGTCTTTTAAAGATCCTACAATAATTCTGGCAATATCAAGAGCAACGAGTTGAAATTTTGCAGTCACGATGGAAAATGGATGGCGAGTTTAGTTATGTCGTCAAATTGCCGCTACAACACATGCCTTCCGTGGAATGGTGGCCATCTTGGATTTCCTTTTAAAACGGTCATTAAATTGTACTGTAATCATTAAGTCAGCATCAAATGACACTGCACTGTTATTCAAATTGCTAACTTTTGCACTCAATAAAGTTAGTTTGATCTTGTTCATGACTCCGAAGAAAAATGGCGGCCATTTTGGAATCCAAGATGGCCGACTTGCCAGATTCCGTCACCGTCTGTTGTCATTTATTTGGTGCTCAACATACCGGTAATGGGTTGTAATATATCAAACTAAAGGTATTGAAGAGTACATGACAGTTTCAAAATGCTCAATCACCACCTGAGAAAATATAACATTTTAAATAAGGAAATTGGTTTTTAAAATTCTGTTCATTTTGTTCAAAATTAAAAGCTATTTGTAAAATTTTGTAGCAATAAATATTGATAATGAGACCCCTATTAGCTTCTGAAAGTTCTGCCTATAGCTGCGACTTGCCTGCGAGTGATCCTTTAATTATATTATTTGTGTTTAAAAACAATAACAGAATAATTGTCAAAAATCTGTACTACTAGTAATATGTAAAAATTAATGATTGTTTCCCATCATATTTATATAGCCTAACTAACTGCCCTAACTACATGTAAACTGGGTTGTGTTTTTTTTTTATTTTAATAACTTTATTACTTAAAAAACAAACTATCAACTGTTGTTCATAAAGACATAACTATAAACAGATATAGCCTACCCACATGGTATTTACAATATTCAATTATATTATAAATTTTATTTTTTGTCAAGATCATTCAAAGACTGAAAGAGTCAAAGCAAAGAGATCATATTCATATTTTAAAAATGAGTTATGCCTACATTTTTATTTTTAATCAAAATGATTATTTAAGAATAGATACATGTGTAGTCTACCTGATTGTTGAGAAAATATTTATTAATAAGCTTAATTATAGTTTTAAATAATTTTATTAATATCTATATTTTGTCAGACATACGAGTTTATCTTCGGTTTCAAGACCACGTTCAGTCAAACAACCGTTATTTCCACCTTCCACCCCTAGAACTGAAATGTCACGCGAACTTGTCCAATCAGACGGAACTAAACCAATCACGTGATGTAAATACAACGCGTCATCAGGGGCCGCCATTTTAGTACGAATGGAATCGCCCACAGATTTTTTCACGGATCGAGAAATCCGATCGACAATGAACTTCTGCGGCTTATTATTCTAGGAAAATATTTTTTATTACCGTCGAGACTAGCATCATTATAATCTACGATATTTCATTAACGTACTCACTATTTAAAAATTCAAGCCGCAGCATAGGATCTCGGGAAAAAATGGCATCAATCTTTTAAAACGTTCACCTCTCAAAAAGTAAACATGCGATTTTGATGAAATTTGCCGCGGAAGCTTGCGGGGTATCTCCACATGATTGGTTGAAAGTTTCAATGTCGTAGGTGAAGGGGTTCCCCTAGCAATGGGAATCCTAAGCTATGTACCGCTCAAAAACCCGGGCGTGCGTTGAACCCAAATTAGTTTTCTAATGGTAAAACAATGGCGCACGTCAGTTACGTAATATTGCCGTCGGTACTTTTCAACTTGTGTTTTGAGTACATTATCAATAAAGAACAAAATCGAAACCTATACCATTAAAAAGGTAATTTAATGGGCTTTTTAGTCATATAGGTTAAAATTGCTTTACTCAAATTATGAGTTTCATAACAGTTAGTTTTTCTTGGCTCTCTGTTCGTGAGGAGTGTAGGATACGACTATTACGAGTCAATACACTGCCAAAGTGTCACACAGCGCTGACAGTGGATGTGGTAATGCTACTTATACATCACCAGTTTTAGTCCTTCCTAAAAAGGGAACTACAGAAAAACGTGTAGTTGTTGACTTCAGGTATTTGAATTCTCGTATAAAAAGACACAATCATCCTTTTCCACTTTTAAGTGAAACTCTCAAGCGCATTGGTCAAGCTAATCCTAAAGTTATATCTTGTATTGATCTTAAATCTGCATTTTTCAGTCTCCCACTTTCTCCACATGCTCAACAATTTACCGGAATTAGTTCATTTGCAGGAGGTAAACATTATTATTTCAAACGCTTAACTCAAGGTTTGAGTATATCTCCAGCTATTTTTCAATCTACTGTAGATGATGTTTTATCTACTATTCCCAACAGTTACAAGTTTTGTGTAGCTCACCACGATGACATTATTTGCTTTAGTTCTGATATAGAATCGCATTTTACTCATTTACAATCACTATTTCTAGCATTGCAGAAATATGGTTTAAAAATTAGCCCACGTAAATGTAACTTCTTCAAACGTTCCGTAGTTTACATGGGACATCAACTTTTGATTAATGATGAAGATTTACTTACCATTAACCCACTTAATGATCGTTGTAAACATATTCGTAATTTACCTAATCCCAAAACTAGCAGAGATGTCAAACATTTTATAGGTGCTGTGACTTATATAGCAAATTTCTTACCTAATCTACAACAGATTCTAGGTCCATTACATAAAATTGCTAACAAGAAATCGAAATTTGTTTGGAATGATATTCATCAAGCTGCTTTTGACAAAGTTAAAGCTATGCTCGTACAGCCTCCAGTATTATACACACCTACTGGATCCGGCCGTTTAAGACTTTATAGTGATACAAGTCGTATAGCTACAGGTTCATATTTGACACAGATAATTCATGGAGAAGAAAGACTTTTGGGATATTATTCTAAGAGATTACCTCAAGCATGTTTGAATTATTCAGTTACAGAATTAGAACTTTTTGGAATTTACATAAACGTCTCTAATTTTCAATATCTTTTGCGCGGTGTTGAATTTGACGTATATACAGATCATAGTGCTTTAGTACAGTTGTTAACGTCTAAGAAACAACCATGTACAAATCGACTACAGAAGTTGATAATGAAATTGTCATATTTCTCATTTAATGTTATCTATGTTAAAGCTAAAGATATTATTGTAGCAGATTATTTATCTCGTAATCCTATTCAGGAAGATTCTGAGATTGATACTATTGTTCCCACATCTTTTGTTCTTACTGCTAAAGAACGTCCTGTTACAAGAAGATGGGCGAAACAACAACATATTCCTATACAAGACATATATCCCAATTGTAAACAAAATCATCCTAAATATGACACTAACACAAGTGAAAAAGTTACACCAGAATCTGCAAACAAACAGTTAACTAGTAACACATCGATTACACAATCAACTCGTCAAGCTACTTCAGTTCGTATGTCTGATAAATGTACATCTAACACTATACCTACTCGAACTAATACACCCAGTCGCAATAATACACCTACACCTATCTCACAAGATAAGATAGTCAATAAACAACCTATTTCAGTCTTACCAACTGAACCTACTATACAAGTAACACCTACAGAACCACGTTTAGTTGATACAATATCTCTAGACAAAGACTCAGATTATTCTGAAATACCTTTAGAATTGTGTTTACCACCACAACCCATCATACATAATCCTGATTCGTTAGTAACTACACATTTCCCAAAACAGAAAGATCTTGATCGACTTGTTAACATTATTAAACGTAAAATTATTCGTGATTACAATCTCCCTATAGATCATAATAAGCTTCGTATTTCTCAAGAAAGTTCACAATATTTTAAGCCTATATTTGATTATTTAGCTCATGGCATATTACCCTCAAACAAACGAACTGCCAAAACAATTAAACATAGGAGTGATGATTATATTATGTGTGATCAATTATTATTTCGATTACTTATTCCTCGAAATGATGAATTTACATTACAACTTGCTATTCCTGAACAATTGGCACACAATCTTATAAGTATTTATCATGATGGTGTACTTAGTAGTCATCAGGGAATTACTAAGACCTACCTTACCATGCGTAAGTTATTTTTTATACCTAACATGTTTCAGGTCATATCCAATTATATTACATCATGTCATAGATGCCAACAGTTCAAACCCAAAACAGATTCGTTAAGACTTTATCATCCTAGAATACCTAATGAGTATCGCACTTTTCATAGAATGTGCTTAGATTTTAAATCCATGCCTGTTACTCCAACTGGGTTTCGTCATTTATTAGTTGCTTGTGACGAACTTACTAGATTTATGATATGTATTCCTCTTAAGAGTTTAGATGCTGAAACAATTGCCGAAGCAATTATTCAGAAAATAGTGTGCATATTTGGTCCGCCAAGTTTACTTATTACTGATGCACAATCATCTTTGACAGGAAGTTTAGTTAAGTCTTTATGTAATGCTTTACAGATTAATCATAAATTAATTAGTGTAGCTAATCATGGAAGTTTACTTGTAGAACGTCATATACGCTCTATCTCTGACTTACTAAAGTATAATTTGAACCAGTATGGAACAGATTGGGTTCGTTTTGTCTCAACTAGTACATATGCGTACAATTCTTTTTCCTCAGCTCATATAGGTAATTTTAGTCCATATGAACTAGCTTTTGGAAAAGCTCCTCGAAATTTAACTAATATTGTATGGAGTTATGATAATAATGTATCTCATTCATATAGTGACTATTTTAAGCATTTAAAGCAAAAGTTTGCCAATATTTCAAATATTGTATTGGATTTACAAAGAAGGCAACAACAATTACAAAATGATAGTATATCCCATTCAATTAGTAAAAATCCTATATATAGTCTAGGACAGTTTGTATATGTTCTTAAACCCTCATCTTCTAGTCTCACATCAAATAGTAAAAAGATTCGTGCAGATTGGTGTGGACCTCTTATTGTACATCAGATATTGGATAGAACACATTTTATATTAGCGACTTTACAAGGTAAAGTTCTTCCTGATGTGTATAGCATTAATCGATTGAAACCATGTTTCATTAGAGCAAATAACCCAACTAAGACATTTTCTCATATAAATAACTTAAAGTGTTATTTAAGTAAAGAGAGTAGTAATAATAATACAACACTATTAGATAGTATAGAGAATAGTTGTCAATTTACAGATGTGCAAGGTAACTTTTTGCCAGAATATGATGATTCTTCTATTTTGTATAATAGATTTACTAGTCCAATAAATATGGATTCGTTCATTCAGAATAGTCATTCAAATCTTAACCTTGCTTGAATGAGTATTTTAAAAGATTCTCAACTTCAAAGTCAATTGCTTTATATGCAAGATGTAGATGTAAATAGAACTATTCATATTAAGAAATGTCGTTTTAAGTATGGCAACTTACAGTTATTAATTAATTTTGATATGAATAATCCTAAGATTTCAGAATGGATTGACGTAAGAAATGATAAGATGTTATGTGATATTGCTGAAAATCTTATTGAGAATAATCAACTTAATATTGTTGGTAGTCCTTCTCACTTTCTTTAAGAGATAATTTTGTGAGTAATCTTATGTGTTGTAGATATTTTACTTTGTTCAAAGTACTTCAAAGTCATAATTAGATGTTCTTTTGAATTTTCTCTACGCACTATTGTTAGTTAATATGTTAGTCATTTGTTTCCTTATTGAACAGCTCTTTGTAATTTGTAATACTTATATTTCTATATTGTTCATTAGGTCATAGTTATTATGTCAACTGATTGAGCTTAATGTTATTATTAGCATTATTATATTGTATTACTACAAGATAAGCTTTGAAATACATCTTATTATCTTTTTATATTAATATTGCTTTGAATCACATTTTTGTATTTGTCTGTTTTAATACATTTTCGTATGAATGTGTGAACGAATGTTTGGTACTTTA
Source organism: Patella pellucida (assembly GCA_917208275.1). Classification (NCBI taxonomy): domain Eukaryota; kingdom Metazoa; phylum Mollusca; class Gastropoda; family Patellidae; genus Patella; species Patella pellucida. The sequence continues at coordinate 26,956,751 of OU795036.1, forward strand.
ATTTTAATATTTTTCAATTATGTATATTCCCTTATTTTGTTTCCGAGGGAGCCTTTCTTTAATAGGAGGGATGTCGTATAATTACTAGTTTACTCTAACAATATTGGAGTTATTTCCCTTTTGTTCATTCTTTTTGTATTAGAGTTATTTCTGATTAATAAACGACCTTGACCTTCGGGTACCAGATCTTCTGGTGATGGGTGAAGCCAGGATGGACGTTACTCGTTAATAACTTAGAAGAATCCATGACCATCGACACTACACCCCAATAACCGATCCCAACACCACAGTAATAAAGCCGCTAAAGTAGGCCTCGAGAGACACTGCGGTCGAGATTTCGACATCTCAAATTAAATTGTTCTATAACCTTTACGTGGAAAGAGGGGCCCGGAGATAAGTCGATCCATGGAACTTTATTATTCTTTTTATTAAACAATAAATATTTGGGTGAGAAAATTTAAAAATTTAATATTTGTGCACGTTTTAAAACAGTTTGACACAGATGGATTGATGTGATAACATAGTGAACATCCGGGTATTTACGTTCATATTCCCCGGAACTAACATGGCGGCCGTCGCTCCATTCCGGCACAAACCTTTAACGTTGTAGTCATGGGAGTCACGTGATGAGTGCGGACTCTAGTTTCTATATATAACTCTATGCCCCATATATATCCTATAAAGTCTTTATATCTATGGTTGACCTTAACCCTAATTATGAACTTTCTTTCGTTATTATCCGACCTTTCGTCCCCTCAATTTTTTCTAACTCCTCGATTATGCATGTTTCGACGCCCCATATTATAGGCTACCGGTACTTCCAAAGTAAGGCCCAAACCCTCAGGCCTTAGTGCCCCATAACTGATCCTTTGTGTAGGCCTAACACTTTTGTAGGACTAGGGACAATTAATACCGGTTGTTTTTTTGCTATAAATCGGCAAAAAACAACAAGGAAGCCGAAATTCTAGGTGCCGAATTCCGCTAAGACTGTCCAATCACTAGAAAAATTCGAGATACCTCAGTCAAAAACATAGACTTTATTTACGAAAAACGCTCGACTTCTGCATTCAAAAATGACAGTGACACAACTATTTTCTCATTAACGAAGAATCTCTTCGGAGTTCGTCCGACGAACTAGGCCTGCCCCCATCCCACATCGCTCCCTTGCGAGTCACGTGGTACCCTGCAGATTTACACCAAGATATAGATCGACCTTGACCTCTTTGGGCCCAATTCCAGAACTGGAATTCCGGAAGGTCTAAAATTTGGGTCCGTGACCCAGAACGGTCCAACAACCAGGCCCCATAATCTAAAGCCCACAATCGCGGTACCTTTGGCCTCCGGTGCCCCAAAACGTCAATTTCAATCATTATTTTTTCCTTTTTTTTCAGTTCTTCCAAGGAACTAGTCTTCGCGGCTACCCCCATTAAATCAACCCTTCTGCGTCACGTGGTGTCCATGCAATTTTTCTGTGGCGACCGGAAGTGGGACAAAATGTCACATTACGGTTATTTGACCATGACCTTGACCTTTAGAGGTCAAAACAAGGTCACCACGCGACTCCCAGGGGTCGATTTAGTTTAAGAGGCCGTGACCTCAAGGCCATAGGATGCGGTTCGGGATGGGCCAGTTATCTCCCCTTAGACCACATCACTAAAAATAATTTTTATTTAACTTTCTCGGGTAACTTTGCCCAAAAGTGTCTTCCGATTGGCCCAGAATTTGGAGACCCGATCGAACGACCCCACATTTGTTCTTCATTTTTTTTTAAATCGCCAACCAATAGTTGTGACCTTGACCCGCTAGGCGTCCCGGAAGTATTTCGGTTTTTGCCCCCTAAGTGCCAATCTAATAAAGTCAGGACAACCAAACCTTGACCTTCCGACATAGCATCATGGCCCACGTCACCTTGGTGGGTCAAGGTCATCCTAAAGGGTCAAGGTCACTAAAATATATAATTACTAGGGTGCGCCGGGGCATCCGATGGGACCCCGGGCCAACGCATAAAGTCAAAAATCATGTTCTTGGATGGGCAACTTATTGACCTTTGTAATGATACATTTGACCTTGGGGTCGAAAATGTCCCAAAACTTCGTGTACCGTGTAGACTTTCGGCAGTAATGTCAAGGTCAAAGTATAGGTTCCGATCCCCATCTGGGGGTCAACTCAAGGTCACGGCGCGAGCTCCAGGTCGTGGTGCAGTACTCTTTTCAGCAATAGGGTTGTGGGTCAATGTCGTCCTATCGTGTCGGGACTCGGTGATCTGATAGAGCCACCCTACATTTCTGACCTTGACCCGCTAGTTCTCCCGAGAAGTATTTCGCCCTTTTGCCCCCCCCCCCCAGGCTCAGGGATATGTTCACGCCCCCGGACCTTGATCATTTGTCATGTCGACTGGGCCCACTTGACCCCAGTAGGTCAAGTTCGTCTCAAAGGTTCAAGTTCAGCAAAATATTGTCCGACCCCCAGCCCCCTCGGCATATCAAAGGCCACGACAGGGGATGGATAATTTATTGACCATTTCAAATTTTACCTTGACCTTTGATCTGCCTATAGTTCTGGTGGTAGAGAAACTCCCATGCAAATGTGTTATTTTTGAATTGCTGTTTAGATTTGCTTCAGTTTGATATGCTGGATGATGACATTTTGTTCATTTATTTTGCGATAAAATCGTTTGTGGACGCTGGTGGCGGCCGTCTTGTAATTGTGACAGCCATCTTGGATTTGCCGTCACATTATTTGCATATTTGCATCACCACGATTCTTATTTGGTTAAATGTTGTATTAATTGTTTATTATTCTGTAAATGTAACTGGAATTTGAATATAAATACTATTTAAAATAGTTACAATTTCAACAATATTACGCCTTTTTTGTCTTTAATTTATTCAAAATGGCCGACATCGTGGTCGATTGATGTTTTTTTTTCGTCATACTTTTCTAACAGAAAAACAACAATTAGTTAAAATAATTGTAAATGATAACAAGCAGGAAGATAATTTTTTTCAACTGCTTAGTAACTTTATTAAAAATATTTTTGAAAGAAGAAATGACAAATGATATGATTATGCATGATTTTGATTTTAATTTTAATGTTCAAACGTTGTCATACTCATCTCATGTTGATATTTATATTTCTTACATGTACTATGATGTAGTTGTACAATAAACTTTATCTTATCTAGTGTCGATTGGGCTTGCGTTGTGCCAATTTTCAGCAAGATCTGATATTTTGTCCAGGTATTATGCATTATTATGTGCTTCTGATCCATTGTTAATTGCTGAATTTTGTGTCATTGCGACCCCTGTGACCTTTCAGTCTATTTTGATCTGCTAGAGACTTTCTCTATATAAAATTTTAGACAAAAAGTACCCCGATTTACCGAACAAAAATGTCCATATCTTGGCTTCTAATAGAGATATCTTCAATCTGTAAACAGTTTTATGCTACCGGTATTTAAATGTAGCTTTATCCAACAGGCTAATTTGTAAATAAATCCATTAATAACTCAATTTTGCATTTATACCCCTGAATTATTTTAGGCCCTCGGGACAATGGAACCATTTCTTGGCTATACAGGTAGCCTATTGCTGATTAACATCGCAAATGTTTTGATCTTGACAGTTCACACGTTCACAACTGCGAGACCTACAATACAGGTACTGTAACTCAATCCGGGCAAGTATCGACAAAAACAGGGTCACAGTGACAACTACAAACGAATCTGATCTTCATTATACATGTAGGTGGGCTACGGTACAAGACATGAGGTCACTCAGCCATATCGTAACAGCATAACATAAACAAGGGCGTCGCTCTCCTTTCTTAACCCGACTCTATTTGGTTGAGGACAATTTTAGACTGTATCACGTGATTTACTACACCGTCAGGATGAATTCAGGAAGTTTAAAAGACAATAGTATGGTGTAAGTCTACCTGTATATGTGGTGTTTTGGCAATAATCAGCAGTGTATTATAAAACTTTCTACACCTGATCCGTGATCGAACTGTATCAAACGAATAGGCCTACAGTACTAAACAGACTCCGTGTTCAGCCAGAGTGTCATTACCAACCTTCTTACCAGTCAGTCACCAGCAGGGGGTAAATGAATGGATTTAATATACCAGTGATATTGTTTGCTGTGTGTTAAAATGTACTACAGGTTAAAACAGCTTATATACCTGTACATTTTGACAGCATTCTTGTCTAACAAGGTAAGATTAAACGTACATTATAATGTGTTGACATAATTGTAGCAGTAGGCTACAGGTAGGGCCTATTGAATAGATTTTATAAGAAGGATGCTATATTTATTGTACCAAGTAGGCCTACATGTTTTATTAGTACTGTTTTAATTTCCTTGCCAGGGTGTGTATTCTATATGGAAATATCTGTAAGTATGTACTATGTAGATTGTAGCCTATAATGGCAGTCGAACTGTTAGCCAATCAAAACCAAGTTTAAACAAAGTTTAAGTCTTATTTCATTCACGGCTACAGACATGATGATAAAAGGTCAAACACAAAAGTATACCTGGGGGTGTAAATTCACAATATAACTATTGCTGTTTATTAAAACCTTGTTTACATCACAATTGCAAATTTATCAATTCAACCACACACAGAATTTATGTAAATTACAACCAGTAAAAGATAGGCTTCTGATATCCGATGTTTAAGACAAAATAAACATTTTACTATTGGTAGTATGTTCCACAAGTCATGTCAAACAATGAAGCCATATTTTTTTCTGGAGAGCATGCTCAATAAATACTATTGGTGTAGACTGGAATAACCAGACGCTAGAGAGGTTGCCATTCGATTGAGACTTCTGGCATAGCTGAACATAACTGATATGAAATTAGAGTAAAAACGGGGGCATTATAAATTCAGAAAATTTCTATATTTAATTATCTGTACAGATAAAAAGGAAATTTTCTGAATTTGCCGATTGGTATAATATATAATACACAGGTCTGACAATTCAGAAAATTTCTGAATTTGCCGATCGGTATAATATACGAATCTCACAATTCAGAAACTTTCTGAATTTGCCGATCGGTATAATATACGAAGCTGACAATTCAGAAAATTTCTGAATTTGGCGATCTGTATAATATACGAATCTCACAATGCAAAAATTTTCTGAATTTGGCGATCTGTATAATATTAAAATACACAGATGTGATAATTCAGAAATTTTCTGAATTTGATGATCGGTATAATAATATAGCCTATACGAAGCTGACAATTCAGGGTTAGGGATTAGGGGTCGGTATAATTATTAATATACAAAGCTGACAATTCAGGTTTAGGGTTGGGGATTGGTATATATAATATACGAAGCCGACTAATCAGGGTTAGGGCTAGGGTTGGGTTAGGGTTATTATACCGATCGTCAAATCCAGAATATTTCCGAATTGTGAGATTCGTATATTATTATACTGATTGCCAAATTCAGAAATTTTCTGAATTGTGAGCTTCGTATATTATACCGATCGCAAAATTCAGAAAATTTCTGAACAGGTAGATATTGGTAATTAAAAAATATGATTGAGGGGGGGGGGGGGCTTTTACTTACGAAAGCTTTTTGGGTTGGAATCGGCAGAAGAAGAAATTATAAATAATTTTTAGTTGTAGGCCTACCTTTTTATTATGGTTTCTAAATTGTATTAATGTATTATAGATTACTTTAATGATAAAGATTATGTTTGATGTGCATATTGTTGTTGTTTGGGCTTGATATAAGAGAGAGAGAGAAATTGGGGTTTAACATTCACTTGACACAAACTAGGTCATTTTAGGACTAACGTATGGTTTTCAATTTTTATTTCAATAATTCGCTTGCGCATAGGGGTCTTTCAGGGCCGTAAATTTTCACTAGCCCGATGTCCCGGACTACCAAAAATTACTTACGGGCTAGTGACCTATTTAGCCGTAGGCCTACTTGTCCTGGGTTAGTGCCCTTTAAATTTCATTGCTGATAGTCTGTGATTTAAATTAGTCATATAGATAAATAAACTGCAAAATATTGCACTTTTATTTCTTCAATCCAAAGGAAAACTCAATTAGACCTATAACAATAGTTTCTCTCTCTCTCACTCTCTCTCTCTTCTCTAGGGTCTATTTATAATTATGCTAAATATAGATCCCAATCAATACAATTTAAAGTCATTGTGATAATCTAGACTAAAATGCCAGGGGGTGTAACTCTTTTAGATCTTATTGCCCTTGTTATCCAGACAGTTTTAAAGTATTCAAAAAGAAACAATTGCCCCTAAGTACCACTACGTTTTCCAGTCAACAAACTCGGTCGATGGTTGGGCTAAAATTTGGGAATTGTTTATTTGACTGAAATAAAAAACGCACTAACTCAAATATGATGACATCGTTTTTGTCTATTTTGTTTATTTTTTCCCCCCAAGTTCAAATCTGACAGTTGAAATCAAAACTTTATTGAGATGTTACTTCAATAGCAATCCCCTAAACATCCTGTTGACCTCTCATTGGCGTGTACGTAAAAGATCCCTTGACAGTTAGCACTCGATATATAAGAGTGTCGTAGTGCCGCTGTCCGGGCAAAATTCCCACATATCACACTGTATATATGGCGTATGTATACCCGTCTGGCGTCTTCATTAGCCCAGTTCGGAGCAAAACAGTAGGACGTTTAACCCCATTTCATTTCATTTTTTTCTGAGGGGGGGGGGGGGGGGGGCGAAAATATAAGTATATTATCTTAGTCCAATGCCATCAATGCTTCATATTGAGCGACTTGTTTATTCGACTGAACTATACGACTGACTTATTCGACTGAACTATACGACTGAGTTATTCGACTGAGTTATTCGACTGAGATATACGACTGAACTATACGACTGAAGTATTCGACTGAAGTATTTTACTGATGTTATCGACTGTATGAGACCACATGAAAATGTCAAATACCTTATCCCCACAGGCCACACGCCCCCCCCCCTCCAACCCACCCGCATCGCATCATACGTGTACATGTGATTCATAATCTGGACGTATGTAGGCTATTGCCATCGCCCCTCTCTCTGTTTGTTATTGTTTGTATTTAATAATAATATGTGTGTGTGTGTGTGTGGTGTCTGTGTGTCGCCTACAGACCACAATTCTTACTTGATCATCTTGAAACTTTACAAACGTATTCCTTATATTACCCTAAGGATGACCCCTATTGTTTTTGGTGCATGTCCGACCCCCAGGGGCAGAGCCACGCTCATAATTCATCCAATATTATTAAAATCTAATCTATTTTTAGCAAGTGATTTCAATCACGTCCGCGCTATACTAATAGAATTTGCAAATTAGTGTGCTCATATCATAGGGACTCTATTCTTTTCGAGGTAGACAAGGACAGATGACTAGTCATTTGGATAAGACGGAAACCGAATTATCATGTACACATTGGCATGCACGTAAAAGATCCCTTGACAGTTAGAACTCGATAAGAGTGGTCCGTAGTGCCGCTGTCCGGGCAAAATTCCCTCATGGCACACTGTATTATAGCGTATTCCCGTCTTCATTAGCCCAATTCGGAGCAGAACAGTAGGATGTTAAATCCCATTTCATTTCATTTCATTTCCCTCCGATTTGGGGGGGGGGGGGAGAAATATTAGTATATTATCTTAGTCTAATGCCATCACTGCTTCATATTGAGGGACTGTTTTTTTCGACTGAACGATATACGACTGAACTATTCGTCTGAACTATACGACTGAGTTATTCGACTGTAGTATACGACTGAACTATACGACCGAGTTATTCGACTGAAGTATACGACTGAGGTATTCGACTGAACTATACGACTGAAGTATTTGACAGATGTTATCGACTGGACGAGACAACATGAAAATGTCAAATACCCCATCCCCACCCACCCCACCCCAAACGCATCGCATCCGTCCCCTATCTATGCTCATATCATATAAAGTATAAATTTAAGAGACTCTATTCTTTTCGGGGTGGACAATGGCATATGTCTAGTCATTCGGATAGGACGGACACCCCAGGTACCGTGTAGGCCTACACATTGACGTGCACGTAAAAGATCCCTTGACAGTTAGAACTCGATATATAAGAGTAGGCCGTAGTGCCGCTTTCCGGGCAAAATTTCCCCCAACACACTGTATGGCGTATGCCCGTCTTCATTAGCCCAGTTCGGAGCAGAACAGTCGTTAAACCCCATTGCATTTCATTTCTTTTCGGGGCGGGGTGGGGGGGAGTATATTATCTTAGTCCAATGCCATCACTGCTTCATATTGAGCGACTTGTTTATTCGACTGAACTATACGACTGACTTATACGACTGAATTATTCGACTGAACTATACGACTGAGTTATTCGACTGAAGTATACGACTGAGGTATTCGACTGAGATATACAACTGAACTATACGACTGAAGTATTTGACTGATGTTATCGACTGGACGAGACCACATGAAAATGTCAAATACCTTATCCCCACAGGCCCCACCCCCCCCCCCCCCCTCCAACCCACCTGCATCGCATCATACGTGTACATGTGATTCATAATGTGGACGTATGTAAGCTATTGCCATCGCACCTCTCTCTGTTTGTTATTGTTTGTATTTAATATGTGTGTGTGTGTGTGTGTGGTGTCTGTGTGTCGCCTACAGGCCACAATTCTTACTTGATCATCTTGAAACTTTACAAACGTATTCCTTATATTACCCTAAGGATGACCCCTATTGTTTTTGGTGCATGTCCGACCCCCAGGGGCAGAGCCACGCTCATAATTCATCCAATATTATTAAAATCTAATCTATTTTTAGCAATTGATTTCAATCACGTCCGCGCTATATTAATAGAATTTGCAAATAGGTATGCTCATATCATATATATATAGGGACTCTATTCTTTTTCGAGGTAGACAAGGACAGCTGTCTAGTCATTCAGATAAGACGAAAACCGAATTATCATGTACACATTGGCGTGCACGTAAAAGATCCCTTGACAGTTAGAACTCGATAAGAGTGGGCCGTAGTGCCGCTGTCCGGGTAAAATTTCCCTCGTGGCACACTGTATATACTTATTATAGCGTATTCCCGTCTTAATCCCAATTCAGAGCAGAACAGTAGGATGTTAAATCCCATTTCATTTCCTTCCGAGGTGGGGGGGGGGAGTATATTATCTTAGTCTAATGCCACCACTGCTTCATATTGAGGGCCTTGTTTATTCGACTGAACTATACGACTGACTTATACGACTGAATTATTCGACTGAACTATACGACTGAGTTATTCGACTGAAGTATACGACTGAACTATACGACTGAGTTATTCGACTGAAGTATATACGACTGAGGTATATTATCTTAGTCCACTGCCATCACTGCTTCATATTGAGCGACTTGTTTATTCGACTGAACTATACGACTGACTTATACGACTGAATTATTCGACTGAACTATACGACTGAGTTATTCGACCGAAGTATACGACTGAGGTATTCGACTGAGATATACGACTGAAGTATTCGACTGAAGTATTTGACTGATGTTATCGACTGGACGAGACCATATGAAAATGTCAAATACCTTATCCCCACAGGCTACACGCACCCCCCCCACTCCAACCCACCCCCATCGCATCATACATGTGATTCCTAATGTGGACGTATATGATATATGTATTGCCGTCGCCCCTTACTGTGTGTATGTAATGTATCTGTGTGTGTGCTGTCTGTGTGTCGCCTACAGGCCACAATTCTTACGTGATCATCTTGAAACTTTACAAACGTATTCCTTATAATACCCTAAGGATGACCCCTATTGTTATTGGTGCATGTCCGACCCCCAGGGGCAGAGCAACGCTCATTATTTATTCAATATTATTAAAATCTAATCTATTTTTAGCAATTGATTTCAATCACGTCCGCGCTATATTAATATAATTTGCAAATTAGTATGCTCATATCATATATATAGGGACTCTATTCTTTTCGAGATAGACAAGGACAGCTGTCTAGTCATTCGGATAAGACTAAAACCGAATTATCGTGTACACATGGCGTGCACGTAAAAGATCCCTTGACAGTTAGAACTCGATATATAAGAGTGGGCCGTAGTGCCGCTGTCCGGGCAAAATTTACCTCATGGCACACTGTATATACTTATTATAGCGTATTCCCGTCTTCATTAGCCCAATTCGGAGCAGAACAGTATGATGTTAAATCCCATTTCATTTCCTTCCGAGGTGTGTGTGTGTGGGGGGGGTCGAAAATATTAGTATATTATCTTATAGTCTAATGCCATCACTGCTTCATATTGAGGGACTGGTTTATTCGACTGAACTATACGACTGACTTATTCGACTGAATTATTCGACTGAACTATACGACTGAACTATTCGACTGAACTATACGACTGAGCTATACGACTGAACTATGCGCGAAGCAACCATTTTTTATAAAATACTATTGGTTTTGATCAGTGGATTGGCCTTTAGGTGTGAATATTGCCATGACCTTGATTTTGACCTCGAGTCAAAAGTTCCAATCCATATCTGGGCCTTTGCGTTTATGCTTGCCGTGGCCTTATTTCTTGCCGTATTATCACAGTTAAGGTTCGACGTCAAAGGTAGTGATGACCTTCAATAGTCACCTTTAACCAACCGTGACCTTGAATTTGACCTTGAGTCCAAACTTTCCATCGAACTCGGAGCCTTTGCGTTTATGCTTGCCGTGCCCTTAGTTCTTGTCGCATTATCAAAGTTAAGGTTCGACGTGGAAGCCGAGACGACGCCTTTCAGAAAAAATTACCGGGTCAAGGTCGTAGGTCAAGGTTAAATGTCCGAAAAAAGACTTTGAAAAGTTTGAGTTCTGTTACATGACCTTGACCTACGACTTTGACCCGGTTATCTTTTCTGAAGGGCGTCGTCTCGGCTTTCATGTCGAACCTTAACTTTGATAATGCGGCAAGAACTAAGGGCACGGCAAGCATGAACGCAAATGACCCGAGATCGATGGGAAGTTTGGACTCGAGGTCAGCTTCGAGGTCACGTTACTATTCACATGTAACGACCAATCCATCTGGTCAACACTAAATAATATTTTGTAGAAATGGTTGGCTTGGCGCAAAATTTAAAATATACGAAAATCATTATTAAATTTTATGAACTGCAGTCATCGGCAGCTAGCGCAGTGTGTCGGAGTCTGTATAGTGTCTTGTTATGCGAGTCTAAATAGTAAACAAAAAAAATCGCGATCGGCAGACGAAACTCTCTCTCTGCAGAAATTAAAAGTTTGGTAAAATTAAAAGTTGTTGCTCGATTATGTTTGATGTGCATATTGTTGTTGTTTGGGGTTGATATAAGAGAGAGAGAGAAATTGGGGTTTAACATTCACTTGACACAAACTAGGTCATTTTAGGACTAACGTATGGTTTTCAATTTTTATTTCAATAATTCGCTTGCGCATAGGGGTCTTTCAGGGCCGTAAATTTTCACTAGCCCGATGTCCCGGACTACCAAAAATTACTTAGGGACTAGTGACCTATTTAGCCGTAGGCCTACTAGTCCTGGGTTAGTGCCCTTTAAATTTCATTGCTGATAGTCTGTGATTTCAATTAGTCATATAGATAAATAAACTGCAAAATATTGCACTTTTATTTCTTCAATCCAAAGGAAAACTCAATTAGACCTATAACAATAGTTTCTCTCTCTCTCACTCTCTCTCTCACTCTCTCACTCTCTCTCTCTCTCTTCTCTCTTCTCTAGGGTCTATTTATAATTATACTAAATATAGATCTCAATCAATACAATTTAAAGTCATTGTGATAATCTAGACTAAAATGCCAGGGGGTGTAACTCTTTTAGATCTCATTGCCCTTGTTATCCAGACAGTTTTAAAGTATTAAAAAAGAAATACACAAGGTGGGTCTTGATAATCTAGACTATTATGACACCAGGGCCCGGTTCCTAGAAAATTCTTAAAGTAAGCACAAAGTCATACTTCACTTTTACTTACGTAAGAATCTTATAAAAATACCGTCCCTAGAAAATTCTCAAGACCATTCTTACGTAAGCACAAGTCAAGTACAAGTCTAAGCACATTGTGACTGGTAAAGCTTACCATACACTTAGACTACGGTGCTCTTTAACGTTATAAAATAACTTTGGTATGCGAATTACGTCATAAATTTGTCGTCTGCTTCATTGTGGTTGATTTTGATTGACATGTCCCCTGTATAGGCCTACATAATTATAAAATGTGCCAAAATATATTTTAAAAAAACGCAGACACATAGGCCTTCAAACTAACTGAATAATTGTGTGAGCGCCTGATCAGCCTGTGTGTTTGTTGCCTATTATTTATTTATTGGCAAATACATAAATTGGTTTCAGGGTAGACCTATAAGGCCCTAGATGCAAAATTTTCTATAGCTTTCTTAATTTCTTTTTGAGAAGAATTTTCCCTGTCTTGTAATTGTCTCTTTGGTATCAAAAGGTGTCGGAAATGCCGTCGAATAACTCTACGGTCAGCCATCTTTTTGAAGCAGAAACAGACTTAAGGTTGGTAAGCAAGCCCTATACCTTGCTTGGGACTGGCTATGTTTAAGAACGAAGTTGTGCTTAAGTTTTTTCTTGGAACGCATAATAACGTTCTTGTGCTTACAATGAAGTCTACTTAAAATCCAAGCACAAGGCCGTTCTTAAGAATTTTCTGGGAACACAAAATAAGGTAAGTTTACTTAAATGCAAAGTCGACTAAAATCTAAGCTTAAGAACGTGCTTAAGAATTTTCTAGGAATCGGGGCCCAGGTTCAACTGGTTCACACTTGATTGTTTTTTATGTAAACAAACAAAAGATTGTCTGCTATATTGTAATTCTCCTTATAATACGAAATACAGTTCAGTTAGAAAGAATACATTTATTTAATGTGGTCAAATGGGAGACAATCTGCAGTGTAATTATTGATGATTAAAGTTTGTACCTTGTCCAACTACAGACTAGTGTAACTTGATGCTGGGCTAGTGTCTGACAGTAGACTACTAGCCAGGGGCTAGTGGGTTAAAAAATATTTTTATGCCCCTGGGGTCTTTAGCAGTGGGAGGAAACCGGAGTGCACTTTCGTACCTCTACCAGTTCCCGTGGTCGTAGGAACTTGAAATTTGCAGGGGATGTTATAGGTGACTTACAATGCCCACACACCAAATTTCAGCCGAATCGATCAATAACTTTTTATTTTACAGTGTGCTATGAGGGAAATTTTTGACCGGGCAGCAACTGAATTCCAATTGCCAAAGGATCTTTTACGTTCATGCCAATGTGTATACGGAACCTTGGTTTTTCGTCCCATCCGAACGACTAGGCAGCTGTCCTTGTCAGGCCCTCCGTCTGCATCACTGGCAAGGGCAAACCACGCTGGAAAATCGAGATGAACTTTCTCGGCCAATGCAGAGATCGGACACCTGACCTCCAGGCTAGCATGCCAGCACCTTATTAGCCACGTGATCCCCTTTATGAAATGAAATTATTCTAAACATATAACTTGGATATTGATCAGGATTGTGTAAGAAATATATATAATTAGAACTGCTAGGCAAATTTCAAAGCTTTCATATTCACAATCACTTCAAGATTGGTTGCATTATTTTTGTTATGTCTTTTTTGTAAATCATTTTTAGTGAAACCTGTACCACAAAAGGCCCAGGACTGTACAGGGCAGTGGATGCTTACCGCTGGCCCCCGGATCCATTCACTTGATTTGATAATTGTTTATTTTTTGCAATGTCTTTTTTCTGTCTTGGTCGCAGGTTTATCTTGTATATTTTTGTTGTGCATGTAGTGCGGTCCTCCTGCAATTACTTTTAGAGTAGAGTTTTAGCCCTTCGTACTGCAGAATGTTCTCGTTGTCGGGCTTTGCTGCTGTTTGCTCACTACATGTATAATTTTAGCGTTTTCTGAGAGTCTGTCCAGATTATCGCCCTTATTGTTAAATTATTTGACGTTCTAACACCTGACGTCAACTGGCAGACACTCGCCATTGAAGAGACGACCACTGTCAAGATTGGTTGCATTATTTTTGTTACATCTTTTTTGTAAATCATTTTAGTGAAGCCTGTACCACAACAGGCTCGGGACTGTACAACGCAGTGGCCCAGATCCATTGACTTGATTTGCTAATTGTTTATTTTTTGCAATGTCTATTGTCTGTGGGGGGTTGGGTTGGCCTAGTGGTCTAGAGTGTCGCGCTTCGACTTTTAGCTGGCCGGTCACCTCTGGCTTGCGGCTGTGGTTTCGAGCGTATGTGACATGGAAATAGAAGTGCCTTCTCGTTCTCAACCTCCTGGGTTTCCTCTGGGCACTCCGGTTTCCTCCCCCTGCTAAAGACCCCTACGTGCAAGCAAATTATTGAAATAAAAATTGAAAACCATACGTTAGTCCCAAAATGACCTCATTTGTGTCAATTAGACGTTAAACCCCATTTCTCTCTCTCTCTATTGTCTGTCTTGTCCACAGGTTTATCTTGTATACTTTTGTTTTGCGTGTAGTGTGGTTACTATTACTGTCACATGTCATTGGTCGTATCAAGAATCTAAACAAGATAAAAAAAAAAAACATTTAAATCAGTCAAAATGTAATTTTTCACTCATAAATAACTTTGGCAGCACAAAAAATGTCAAACTTGAAACTTGGAAATATCAATAATTTTTGCCTGAGCCGGGCTATCCAGAAATGTAATAATAGTAGACAGATCCTTTAAACGAAGACCTATTGTATATGTTATCAAGCCCATTAATGTGAATTTTTCACTATTTTCCATTTTCAATTCAAAATGGCGTTCCGTCATTTGCCAGAAATCAAAATTCTAAGCCCTACATTTTATGGGCTTTCCTTCAAGGATTCGGAAAATATTCCCTCTTCTGTTAGTAAAATATCAAAAAAACCTTAGTGACTTTTCACGTTTCAAGATGGTGGCACTTCTGGTTGTATCTATAGACTTCATATTTTTTGTAAGCATCAGGAATTCCTCAGCTAGTAAAGAAAACAAAATTTAGGCAATCTGACCCATATTTCGTCGATAATTTAGAAAATTTCTAATGACATCTTTAAAGTCGCATCGTTAAAGCCCCAATAACACTCTTGTTGTAATTGATTAATATGTTCCAATCTTTATTCTGGTCAACAATTTGTACTATTTTACAATATTTCAATTAAAAAATGATACAAATTTCATCTTAACACACCTAATTTTAAAAATTGAAAAAATACAACTACATGCCGTAACATGGTTTGAAAAGCCTTACGTAAGCGCTTTCAAATGCAACTTGGATTTAAACATATCTCGAACCCTCTGGACAAGTGAGATAGGTTGTAATGGATAATTTACACAACAGGTAGGTCACTTAAACATCTTGTAGTTAGAATAAGGCTAAAAAAAAATTCTGGACCTGTCAAGCCAGCAAGAGTGTTATTGTCCCTTTAACCCTTCCTTAGCGTCTGCCGACATTTGTCGGCAACGTTTTTGACCGCTGGTAGCGTCTGCCAACAAATGTCAGGATATTAGAATGCATGGTTCAGTGACCTTGTATCACGGGAAATCTAACTCGGGAGTGTGTAACTAGCGTTGGTATTACTAGCGACCGAATATAGACAACATCCGGGTCATACAAAACCATAACATCCGACTAAAATATCAACAAATACTACGCATTTCAACACGCCCTAGATTTCATTTTCAACGGCTCAAATGACGAAGATTGAGGGCCCGATAGCTTTGGCAGTGAATACGATATACCGACAAACGACATATCTCCTGAAAGCTCAGAAAATGAGGCGTTTGATGACATAGCTGACAATGTTCCTGGACCGATGCAAGTTGACCAGCCGACCTTCGCGCTTCCCCGCCTACCTTCGCTGCCCCTCCCCCCCAGATGAGGTTAGTTTTGGCGATGATCCGACATGTCCCATAACATATTTTATATTTCTCTTTGTTCACAATGAGATAGTTATATATTTTGTTCTAAAAACAATTTAGAAGTTTATTGATGACAAAATAAATGTTTTTTGTAAGTCTTTGTGCGAAAAAAAAAATTCTCGAAAAATCTGTCTTTAATTAGTTATCACACAATTATTTTTCAAATTTTAGATGTTATCCCCCTTTTTTGGTGGTAAAATATTGGAAACATGTTAGGCCCCATATTCTATACAATTGGCACTATTTTTATATATATTTTATAGCCTACAGCACTTGATTATCTTGAAAATATGATTTTTTTAAAAAGTGGCGGCCATCTTGGATTACCTGGTTACCATGGCAACTTGGTAGAAGTAGGTCAAAACTTGCCAAGTATAACCTGAGATAGTAATAAGTAGTCCT
Source organism: Patella pellucida (assembly GCA_917208275.1). Taxonomy (NCBI): domain Eukaryota; kingdom Metazoa; phylum Mollusca; class Gastropoda; family Patellidae; genus Patella; species Patella pellucida. The sequence goes on from OU795036.1 coordinate 26,973,124, forward strand.
TGAAAATTTGAATGTTCTATATTCATTAGTTACTTAGCTGGACTAATTTTAATAATGTATACAGTATTTGGCACATTTTGCCTAAAAATATTGCGCTACCTCAGTGAATATTTATGCGCTAAGGAAGGGTTAAGATATATTCATATACTAAATTTCATGAAAATCGTGCAACTATTAAAAAAGTTGTTGAGTTGATAATAATAATAACTAGACCTGCAAGAAGCACTGAATCGGCTTTCAGGAACCAAACAGGAAGACAATCATACAATCCCCCATTCACCTGGCTGTCCATCGATACTTTAGTTGTTTAGATTCGGTGACAACCGACGGAGTAATCAGGTTTCTAGCAAAAGTACATATTTTTTTGTGTTTTTCTTCAAAATATCTGATATTTTTATGACTACTTCCAGTTTGCAGATCTTTGTCGGGATAGTTTTAACAAGTTGTCGGGATACTTAACTTCATGTAGGCCTACTAGAAGGTTCAGAAATATCCATTTGGTAATTTAAATCAAAAAGAAAATAAGAAGACCATTTTCAATATTTTAACAAATTCTTTTACTTTTTCAAATATTGGGCCCATTTTTGGGCTCTTTATATTATTGTTTGGCTTTTACATTTAGATTCCCACCATAGACGACAGAAAGGACTCTGGGTAAGCGAAGTTTAATAGAAGAAATAAAAGATAAACGCGTCTTAATAGGCTCCAAAACGGAAAGTACTTTATTTTTCGGTGTCCCATAATATTTATTAATATGTGAATTTAAACAAAAGTTAAAATTATTAATACATATTAAATAATTCTTAGTTGAAAAAAATATTATAAGATGGCCGGCTAGCTGTACACGCTTAAGATCGAGAGAGAAATTTTACCTTTTATAATGAGATTACTTGCTTAGAATGCTTTTAAAGTTTGCATAGTTATATATTTGTGAAGTTTGTGCACCTAAATATTATTTGGATCTTTGAAAAATTCAAGGAAAAAGAATACTTGTGTATATTTAATAATACAGCTCACCTGAGGCTGAGTTGTTTTTGGATCTCAAATAAGTGAGTAGACATTAAAGTATGAACACGAAGGTCACATACTACACACCGTCCTGTAACATTTAAAGTCTCCTGTATTTGCAATTATTTATTTATTTCTTAATTACTGAAATTTTGAAAAGAGACGTGTTGGTTACCCATCTGTCAAATGCCATAGCACCTGAAATCATGCAAAGATCAGAGCAAAATTTTTCTGAAATCATGGATGTCAGATTGGATGAGTTAGAACAGTACTCACGAAGAAATTGCCTTAAATTCACAGGCTTACCCGAAAGAAGTGATGAAAACACAGACGACATCGCTCCTAGACATTATAAATAAACACATACTAAAACCTAAACAAGAAAAAATGACATACATGTATAGACAAATAAGTAGAAGTCACAGAGTAGAAAAGGGAAATTGGGATTACCACCGAGATATCATTGTTACACTTTATTAGTTATAGAGACAAGACTACCATAGTTTATATCATTGACTAACCAATATTTTTGTAGCATCATTCTATCTCACTTTATGAACTTACATTATATCAGAGTAATCAAATATCCTATATTGAATTTAGTTTATGTTAATACAAAACGTAAACAGTAAACATTTAGTAACACGTTAACATATACTATTCAAAAAAAGTAGAGGATATTTGATTTTTAAGTGTTATTAAAGTCACCTAATGAAACTGACACGAAGAAACAAATGACAAAATGAAATGAAGTTCACATTCATCGATTTATTCCAAATGATTGTTAGACTAAGTAAGGCACAGACTGACCATTATAAGCAGGGCCGGTCGATCAAAAAATGAAAAGGGCCGGTCTAAATAAAACCCTTTTCTGCTGAACCTAATATGGGGGGGGGGTATTGGACCTGCCAGAAACGTCGGCCGGTGGTTCGTAACACCAAAAAAATGAAATTACAGAATTTGGATGTCGGGAATAGTCTCAAAAATGAATTGTGTCCCGTACGCCTTTATACTGCGGTGCGCGGAAAAAAAGTCACAGGAAAAAAAGTCACAGTAAAAAAGTCACAAATTTGCCTAGGTAAAAAAGTCACAGGAAAAAAAGTTACAGGAAAAAAAGGAAAAAAAGTTACAGGAAAAAAAGTCACAGTAAAAAAGTCACAAATTTGCGTAGGTAAAAAAAAACACAGGAAAAATGGGATGGATTTGGCACCGCTGACACGATCCCTGCACAGATTTCGTAGCTGTGTCTGCATCTTTACAAATTTCTTTTTGACCTTTCTGACGGGTCGATTGCCAATGGCATCCTGGGCGACGACAGTCTGGACCATGGCTGATTCCTTCTGGAACCACTCCGCCACTCTCCAGATGGATGGATGGTGTTGGCCGACAAGATTATAGAACTTGTTGTTCCATCCCCCGCAGATGTTGTTGGTACAGGGGGCACTGTTCATGGTTGCGTCATGTACGTTCCAAACTTCAGGAGGGAACATTAAATTGGGGGGGGGGGTCTTCTCATGGAGAGGGCTATGCCTTGTAGTTGGGTATTAGTCCCGGTGTCTGGACATGTCGCCAGGTTGACTGTGTCGGGTGGTAGAAGGATCCTTTTGCTGCCACGTCTCTACCAAACACGACAAGCAAAGAGCGCAAAATTCTGTCTTTGAAATCAGTCACGATCGTTTCTAGAAACATCTCATGGCCAAGTTCTTCACACTTATCAACAATATAAATTGTGACTTTTTTACCTGTGACTTTTTTTCCTGTGACTTTTTCTGTGACTTTTTTACTGTGACTTTTTTTCCTGTGACTTTTTTTCCTAGATTCACACTGCATGTCTGCAACCAATCCTTCAACATAGGCATTTTACGGGCTTGATAGCAATAAAACGCATTTGCGACCGTCAAATATGTCAGTTCCGCTTCTTCGCCTCTCGAACAGTCTATTTGCTGATTACACTATTTTGCCTTTACAGTTTTTTTTAAGAATTTTGTCCAATGGATTGGATTGTTCTTACTTGGTTTTATTTTATTTTGGTTACAGAACCATTGGATACTTTTGGAATTGCTTACACGGGCGTTTGTGGTGGTTAAACTTTCAAAATTTTCGGGCATTTCGGGTTCGGCCACCTAGCCAAATAATGTTATCTCAAGACTACCATAGTTTATATCATTGACTAACCAATATTTTTGTAGCATCATTCTATCTCACTTTATGAACTTACATTATATCGGAGTAATCAAATATCCTATATTGAATTTAGTTTATGTTAATACAAAACGTAAACAGTAAACATTTAGTAACACGTTAACATATACTATTCAAAAAAAGTAGAGGATATTTGATTTTTAAGTGTTATTAAAGTCACCTAATGAAACTGACACGAAGAAACAAATGACAAAATGAAATGAAGTTCACATTCATCGATTTATTCCAAATGATTGTTAGACTAAGTAAGGCACAGACTGACCTTATAAGCAGGGCCGGTCGGACAAAAAATGAAAAGGGCCGGTCTAAATAAAACCCTTTTCTGCTGAACATAATATGGGGGGGGGGGGGTATTGGACCTGCCAGAAACGTCGGCCGGTGGTTCGTAACACCAAAAAAATGAAATTACAGAATTTGGATGTCGGGAATAGTCTCAAAAATGAATTGTGTCCCGTACGCCTTTATACTGCATGTCTGCAACCAATCCTTCAACATAGGCATTTTACGGGCTTGATAGCAGTAAAACGCATTTGCGACCGTCAAATATGTCAGTTCCGCTTCTTCGCCTCTCGAAGAAAACCGGTGCCGCTGTATGTAAACCCGAACAGTCTATTTGCTGATTACACTATTTTGCCTTTACAGTTTTTTTACGAATTTTGTCCAATGGATTGGATTGTTCTTACTTGGTTTTATTTTATTTCGGTTACAAAACCATTGGATACTTTTGGAGTTGCTTACACGGGCGTTTGCGGTGGTTAAACTTTCAGAATTTTCGGGTTCGGCCACCCAGCCAAATAATGTTATCTCAGTCCCCGTTCCCATCAATCAGATATGCCACCAAATCGCATATTTGGGGTTTATTTTTCAAAATTTTCCCGGGAAGAGCTACCGGCCCCCGTCCGAGCTCCGCGGTCAGTAATAGGGGCCGCTTCGACATGGGAGCCCAGGTAAATCCCCCTCTGTTTGCCAAACAAGCATTAATCCGACGTGGCATACTCCTAATGAGACGTCTAAGGTCATTTTGGTCCAGATTGTCCCATTCCTGTTGCAACGCAGCAGCAAGTTCTTGGACATTGGCAGGACGTTGTTGACGTTGATGTACATGTAACCTCTGTCCAAGCATGTCCCAGACATGCTCAATTTGGGAGAGGTCGGGACTCAGTGCTGGCCAAGGTAATGTGGTTATGTTCTGTTGTTGGAGGTAACCTGTAACGATCCTGGCCCTATGACATCTTGCGTTGTCATCCTGGAAGATGAAACGGCAGCCATGACGTTGTGTGGCACAACATGGACTGCCAAGATGTTGTCCCAGTAGTACTGGCCTGTAACACACCCTGCAACAACATGTAAAGCCGTTCTTCCAGCAACAGTGATTTAATCAGGACAGGGAGTCGACGTTATACACACGTAAATCAGATGTGCGAGATGTGTTTTCAGTGTGGGATATACTGTTTTAAATGGATATATAGATACACGTTTTATGATTGTCGCCATTAAAAATCCAACATCTATTTCACTGTAGTGATCTTGAAAAATAATCCACTGACAATGACAGGCATACAGATACCTGCCGTCGTATGAATCCTGAAAAATATTTCAACGTACGGCAACAGGTCAGTACTAAAACTAACACTTATTACAGTATTTACCGTTGTGCGGGAAAAATTATCATTCGCCTGCAAAAATGAACAATGACCCACAATTGAACACATTATAATATCTGAACATCGCACGTGAAATTGGATGTGTGACAACAAAATTGAACACCTTGCGTAATTGGACACCTTGACTAATTTTAATCGCGGCTCGGGAAATTGAACTGTAAAAAGAATTATTGAATGGTCTTAATGATTAAGCGGGATGTTAGTTAATTATACGCTTGGTAATCAATATTAAACACTATGATTTAAGTTGTACACAAGTACAAGTTGAACACTATTAGCCGTAATTAAACTATAGTTAAGAATAATTAAAGCCCTAAGAGAAATTAGAGCTATCTATATACGCCAACTTAAAACATACCAGCTTTATAGTGTCTAGAGGCTGAAGTTAATGTCCGATTGACTTTAAATTTATACACAAGTGTTTAAAGTCACTAGAAGAACAATACTATTGATTATCAGGGATTTCCAATAATTACTGCCAGATTTATGGCCCTTGATCACTTCAAAAAATCTTGTGGATGCTCTAGAGGCTACAGTTAATATCAGATTCACAGTGTTTTTAAAGGTTATGAAACGAAGAAGCCTATTGATTTTCAGCGATTTCTGATATTAACTGCCAGAGTTATAGCCCTTGATTACTTCAAAAAGTATTGTGGATGCTTTAGAGGCTAAAGTTAATATGTGGACCGAGTTACTTTTGCGTATGTCTTGCCGCCACTTTCCACAATTCCATCACATGTCAGCACGATAGTGGGTTAAAATTTGCATGTAGCTTATATCGATATAGAAAAAAATTACAACCTTCGGGTGGAGGGCAATTCAATATTAGAGTAAGTGGGACCAAAACAACCACCAATAGGGTGAAACGACTTAAAGCAAACCCAGCACCCCTGGCTGTTTCCAGTAGTAAGATGTCTACAAACTTTGAATTTTCAAAGGAGGAAAGGCTGTAAAACTTGACCTGAACTTAGTTCTCAGAAGACAGAGAGCAATGGGGTGATCATTTGAGGATTTTCACGAATTTTAGGCAATTTTAATTAAAATTTGAAGAAATGTTACTCTTAATCAGATTTTAGTTTATTATAAATGTTTCATTACCGAAAAAAGTACAAATATGCAACAACTCTTGTTGACTGTCCGGACAATTTACCTGCTGTGGGCGTATGTTTCATTGCCTGGCAACCTATTTTTTATAAATTTTCAAACAAAAGATTTTATATTAAACAATTGTGAAATAAATTAGTGCTAGATACACAAGATTAAATGAAACTGCGGTTACAGTGGTTGAATCTGTCAGTAGTATTGTCAATCACATTGAATCATGTGATCTTGTCCTGGTAAACATTTTCATAGGTGAAACTTGTGATGGGTCTCTTTTTGTGGACGTCTTTGTTCGTGCAAACGCAACACTTATCTTTTTTCACGATTTTAAGTCTAAAGCAGTCCCATGTCACACGTTTTGCACGTGCATTCCCTGCACCTCCGGACCTTTAAATACAGATTTCAACATTCATTATTTCGGAAAACTGCCACGCATGACACAAGAAAACAGGAACAAAGCTATTGCCATGCTGGATCAAGCATCCTCCTCGCAGTGTTCCGTTTGATTAGAGCTAATCCTACTACTCCCTGCTGGACTGAGTGGGTATTATTGTCACTAATTATGACTGGTCAGTGGTCCTATTACTGGCCAATAACTAACTTCGTTACAAAGGTATTACCTTTAAAACAAGACGTTTAATTAGGGCAACTGTGTTAACATAAGGTTATGTCATGGCTGCACGTTTTTTTGATGCTATATTAACCAGCGCATAGCAGGATATTGCAGCATAACTATTTGCGTGACAAACGAGGCTATCGGTATTGACGTAAAGTAAACACTACTGTATGGTAACGAACAGACTTTCAACGTTTTTAATACCTTAAATCGTTGTCCAAAATATTAAGGAAGACCCAAGATTAAACGACGGACTGTCATATTGCTGTACTTAAGTGATAGCTTTCATTGAATGGAAAGAATAGAAACATTCCCGCGTAAGTTCAAGAAACAGACGCCATTCCAGCAATGGCCAGAGAGTGATTTCTCGGGCCGTTGCTTCAGGAATATGGGATCAAGGGGCCATACAGGTAGCCGTCGCCAGACACTTTAATGTCCACCCATTGACCAATGCTCGCCTCACACAACGCTTCGATGCCACTACAAGAGTTGCCGATCGACCCCAACCTGGAGCATCCCATGTAACAACTGCTGCTCAAGATCGACACATCTGCACAACAGGTTCCAGTCATCTACTGTTACTGCCAGGGGAACTGTTGGAACACGACAACATCAGATCAGCCCTCAAACAGTCAGAAGACATCTGGCTGCCCTTGGGTTACGCTGCGGTCGACCTTACCAAGGTCATCGACTGGTATCTGCACAACAAACCATGGTGAAATGTCATCTACTTGGATTCAACCTAAGTTTTCCTGATAGACGTCATCATTTCTACCGAAGTCCACGTAAACGCTTTGCTCCTAACTGTGTGCTGGAGAGGGATCGTTTCAAGGGAGTTGGCGTCATGGTTTGGACCGCTATCAACATCAACTTCCAATCCCAGTTGGTGGTGGTCCAAGCAATCTCAACGCTAAACATTATGTTGACGCCATCAATCCTTCGTCCAGTGTTGTTTCCATGGTTGGCTCAACATGGAGTCCGTCGACAGATGGTTTTCTCGCACGACAACACCTGACCCCACACAGCCAGGTTGACCAGAGACATAAACCCAATCTAACACCTTTGGGATGAACTTGGTCCACGAACTGTTGCAGAGTTGGCACAAGCACTCCAAGATCATTAGCAAACGATCCCACAGCTTGTAGTGAAACATCTGTGCTCAGGCAACTTCAGTTATGTGTAAGAGTTCAGGATGGACATGGTTCTCTGACATTTTGGTTTTGTGCATTTGTAGTGAATTCTTTCATGAAATTATGCACAAATGCTTTGTATCTCGATTTTGTCCATTTTTATATACATTTGTTAAAAGTTAGTGCAGTAAATAAAGTTTGAATTTGGCATTTCGTTTTTAATGGCTTTGAGTGTATAAACCCACAACCCACATACTCTTTCAATTAAAACTAACATTATTTGTGTGCCTCAATCAAAGAATCCACAAACACATCTAATTATAGTGTAAAATGTCATTTATTATATAAACATATAAATGACTGTATTATAGTGTAAAGTGTCATTTATTATGTATAAACATATAATTGACTTTAACAAAATAAAAATAAAACATTAATCAACGGATCATTATACATAAGCAATAATTAACATGCAAGCCACCCCTACCTATGAATCCTGTTGGGCTAAATTAGGGCCCCCATTTATGCCTAAGGCACATAAACAAGACATCATAAAAAGGAGCGTGGGGAGGCGGAGGTTAGAGTTGCAGAAAACACTAAAACAAGCACAATTCTTTCCCCAAGCAAGCACATGTACCACAAAAGCTAGAATGACACAGATCCCGTTGTCTCAAGAATGTAAATCTCGTGACCTAATTAATAGGGTCATTTGACTGAGACAACTGATTATACAGATTCTGATTGGCTGAATCACACAAATTTTATTATTTTCATAATTTGTGCCTCAATCAAAGAATCAACAAACACATCTGATTATAGTGTAAAATGTCATTTATTATATATAAACTTATAAATGACTGTATTATAGTGTAAAATGTCATTTATTATATATAAACATATAAATGACTGTAACAAAATAAATATAAAACATTAATCAACTGAGCATTATACTTATACATAAGTAATAATTAACATGCAAGCCACCCCTACCTATGAATCCTGATAAGCTAAATTAGAGCCCCCATTTATGCCTAAAAAGGATCCACAGCTGGACTCCAGCGTGGGATGTCTAGCCCAACTAAGGACATTGACCACAATAACATGTATATTGACCATAATCATGTCTGCCCCACTATGTATTTACATAATTAGTAATAAACTTTGAAAGCTCAGGGCTCGACAGAATAATGTGATATACAATAATAACCTAACTACTATCTACAATTAGTATTTAATAGAGAGATGCTATGACTGGTGTAAATTAAGCTGAAGTTCAATATAATGAGATCTACCGGTAACACTTACTTATGCATGCAAAAGGATATGGGTCATTCCACAAATGAGGGGGCCAAAGTGTGACATAGGTACTAAAATTTTAAGTTATCTCAATCACTTATAAAATTATACCAATAATAGGAGTAATAGATGCCATTTGAGGGACAGTTGGTGATTTTTCTTTGTCGTGTTCCAAAGAAAAGAAATGGACAAATTTACATGACAGATTACGTACAGATTTCTCGTGTAAAGGGACACCTAATTAAACTGTTATTGCTTAATTTCTGTGCCTAGATAAGATACTAATGTGTTTATGATGTATAATTTTTATTGAGACGAGGCACCTTTATTAGAAGTCTAAGCAGAAATAGTGTACATTTGTGCCAACACCGCTAGCCAGCCAATGTCAATTACATGGATATTTCCAAAATTTCCGATACAAACTGAACAGTTTCTGTAGATTTTTATTAAATAGAGATTTTGAAAAATTGATGAAGTTTGTATGACATTAACAATCAATATAAACTACTTGTAAATAAGTTATCATGAAAAATCAACATCGAAAAGTTTACTGTGATTCGAAGTACTGCAGTTTCACATGTAAAGGGACACCAAATGTTGATAACTTGCCTACAAATAATTAAATCAAACCATATTATGTAGTATTTCCCCTTTAAGACTTGAAAAATACATGTACTTTCAAATATAAAAAAAAATAAAACCTTTATTAATCAAAATAAGTGTCAGTCTTTGAGAATTGGTTGTGTCCCTTTAAAAAGCTTACGTTGTGAATCGTTTTAGCCAAAACAATGAACCAAAAGACTTGAAAAGAGCAAGGTAACATTTCAAGATTGTCGGCTTGTTTATTGGAAAGCAAAGAAAATATTGTAACATTGGTTACATACGCTTATACTAATACATATCTAGTTAATAATAGGGACACGAAAGTTTTTGTTTCCCATTTTCATAATAATATTCTGACACCGCGACCATTCTGTCATGTGATTCCCGATTATCAAGGAAGCAATAATTTTTATACGCCCACATTGAAATGTGGTCGTATATTGCCGGCGGTCCGGCGTCCACAATTGCTTGTGGACGCTCTAGAGGCCAAAGTTAATATTCGATTGACTTCAAATTTATACACATTTGCCTAGTTTCGGGGCGTTTTGGGGCGATTAATAAAATAAGAAGGAATGGGGATACACAAGTGAAATTATGGGAATATGTCAAAAAGTTTGTGAATTTTTAAAATTACATATTTCCAATCTGCCATTTATTATCAATTTTGGTTGCCCTAGCAACCAAAATGGAAAAAATGCCATTTTTGACCATTTTCAACGCTCTTTACCGTAACCCAAAAGATGATCACCAGATTTAAAAATAAGCATTTTAAAATATTTGAAACCTGTGTAATGTCAAATGATACAAATTGTATAAGTTCAAGTAAAATATTAAGGAAATTGGGTGGTTACCATAGCAACCACTTTATATTTTTAAAAAAATGCATCATTTTCCGATAATTTTCTCACAAATATTAATTTTTATATTTTAAGTCAGTAGCTACTTGGCAAGATTGAACAAATAAATAATAACAAAATATTTATATGCCATCTCTTTATATACTGGAAAGGGGATCACTTTGAAAAAAACATTCCGCAATAGGAAATTGCCCAATTTTAGGCCTAAAAAAATATATGAAGGAATTGAGATTTTCAAGTGAAATTTTGTGTACAGCTCCAACAGTTTTAGATATTTTAAAATTACATATCTTTACCCTTGTATATAATTTCATATTATGTTGTTATTATGTTATAATAACCAAACTGAAAAAAAAACAACCTCCAAAAATGCAATATTTATATCATTTTAAACGGATTTGGCCAATTTGGGTTTTTTTTCGCGTAAGTCATAAAGATAGGTATTAAATATTTCCCCAAAATCACAATGAATTAAACATAATAAATAATATATAATGATAAAATATTGAATAAACTGTGAGTGGAACTTTCTTCTTTGTGACACTGACAATCAGTTATCTGACTGATGACGGACGGCTATTTTTATTGACTATCCACGGCACTAATCTCAAAAGGAAATGTTGTAAATCGTCAACGGAAATCCAGAATTTGAGCCATTATTGTCCCCCGCCTTTCGAAGAAAGCAGGGGACTATTAAAATGGGTTCGTCCGTCCGTCTGTCTGTCTGTCTGTCTGTCTGTCTGTCTGTCTGTCCGTCTGTCTGTCACACTTTTTGGGACACAATAACTCTCGTTCTAATTGAGCTAGAATGTTCAAACTTGGTGTAGGTGTTTATTATGGCAATACCTTGATGGAGTTCGATGTTGAGCATTTTCCGCTTAGGGTAAGCAGAGATAAGCAATTTGATTGGTTGGTGCTTTGGGACACGATAACTTTAGTTCTAATTAAGTGAGAGTGATGAAACTTGGTGTATAGTTTCATTACATCAATACCTTGACTAAGTTCGATAATGAGCATTTTCTGCTCAGGGTAAGCAGAGCGATAAGCAATTTGATTGGTCGAGACTTTGGAACTGAATAACTCTTATTCCAATTGAGTTAGAATGTTCAAACTTAGTGTGAGTGTTTATTGGGTCAATGTCTTGATGGAATTTGAAGATGAGCATTTTTTGCTTAGTTTAAGCAGAGGCAAGCAATTTGATTGGTTGATGCTTTGGGGCACGATAACTTTAATTCTAATTAGGTGAAATAAAGAAACTTGGTGTGTAGTTTCATTACATCAATACTCTTGGTAAGATGGCTGATAAGCAATTTGATTGGTCGAGATTTTGGAACACAATAACTCTCGTTCTAATTGAGTGAGAATGTTCACACTTGGCATAGGTGTCTATTACGTGAATACCTTGATGGAGTTCGAAGGTGAGCATTTTCTGCTTAGGGTAAGCAGAGATAAGCAATTTGATTGGTTGATGCTTATTAGGTTCTGATTAAGTGAGAGTGAGGACACTTGGTGTATAGCTTTAGCTTTATAACACCGATATACTGACCAAGTTCGTTAATCAACTTTTTCTGCGGAGGGTAAGCAGAACGATAAGAAATCTGATTGGTTGATGCTTTGGGGCACGATAACTTTAGTTGTAATGAAGTGATAGCAATGTAACTCAGAACTCAGAGTATAGATTGATTTTATCTTTATCTTTGACTAAGTTTAATGTTGCAAATTTTCTGCTTTGGCTAAGGAGCGATAAGCACTTTTATTGGTCAAGACTTTGGAACATAACTCATTAGGCGAATGTCTTAACTAAGTCAGTAATTAATATTTTGAGCTAAAGCTAATATTTTGAAATTAATATGTGTCATCTTATTATTTTGGGATTTCGGCGGGGGACATCAGCCTCACTGTTGGCTTGTTTAAATTATTTTTTGTTAGCGTTAATTTGTTTGAAATTCCAATATTATTTGGGTATTACAATGGTCAGAAATCATATAATATTATTATCCCTACCTACGCTAAGTAAAAGTGTGTTCAATTCAACCGTACGGGAAATGGTTCTCATCGTGGCGTACCGTGTTGATAATATTTTCCGATTTCATTTTCATTCGTGTGCACATTAAATACTTTAAATTAGGCATCATAACAAAGAATTTAGTAATTTAGAACATTGAAGTACGTGTCCATATTACGCAATTTATTAATTGTCAAAAAATATTTGGTTTTAAACATCCAGACGAGACGTGCGATCTACTCTAGCTGACCATGGGAGTTCCGACTAGAGCTATTTTTAACGTTGAACTTCGACCCAATGTTTTCGGTACTGGTCCTCTTATTGGACAATCCTTGTAAACATAATTATCATTGGTTTATTTTTTTCGCTGTCATTTAGCAATTGCACTTTGACCTGTCGCTAAATAATAATAGAAAGACCATATATGGGAGCAGTCACGTGGCACAACAGTGGTCGAGAGGGGATGAATTCTTACTTCGATTGCTCTAATTTATATAATAATAGTCATGATAAACCCTGAATAACTTTTTTTTGCAGGCAAGTCCTTTATTTATATAAAACACATCACATTCCCTTGTTCACAACGTAACAACTCGGTCTAGAGATTTTTCTCAACGTAACCACCATGCTTTTTCTTTGACATTGTTCGCTATTGCAGACGACGTCGTATAATTGACCTTTCCGTCGACTCTGCCCACAATAAGGCTTTGACCAATCAGCTTTGATTACGTTTCCCGCGAAATGACGTCGCGTTTCCACGCTTCATCACCTTAGACAAACTACATGAATTTTGACATTTTGCCGTGTGTTGAAACGTCGTCAATCATAGTTAAATATTGCTCACACGGACATCGTAACACCGATAGCTGCTATCCAGACAGGTTAAAGGGTGGTGTAGTGTGCATTACCTTTCCGAAACAGTTGAAAGAAATATGGGACGTGTCTTTTAATAGATAGACAGCTGTCGAAGTCACTGCCTTCTGCCTAATTAAATGTAAACAAACGTCAATTCTAACCTGTCAAGTGTGTTCTGAGGTAAGTGAATTATTTTTTTAAATGCTAAATAACATTAAATTTTATGTAAACTATTCCAATGTTAATAAATTTGTTTTCGTTTAGCCAAAAAACAATAAAATATTATGTAATCTACGCCTTTATCGTATAACACGTCGTCTGCTAACACTATGACCGAGTACTAATACTATGACTATAGGCCTACTATGATGAGTATGACTGTAAAGTAACAAGTACAGTCGCCATTGTGAGTATCATTGTCAAAACGTCGGGAGCAACCTAGGTGTAGGGTTACGTAGGCCTATGTTACTGTCGTTACTGATACTGTCCTATCTTCTATTATGTTTTTTTTACGAGTTATCTCACATCATTCCATAACATTTATCCATTCCGTATTGCAGAATTCAGAAACAAGACAAGGAGGGAGATTCTTCACCCTCCACTTCCTGTTCAGTTCAAGGCCCACAGTAGGCTAGGCCTAGACAGTCTAACCAGATGGTATGTAATGTACGCTTTTATATAGGCCTAAAACTCTATTACCACAACCAAACAAAGGCTACACTAGAGGCCTAGGCCTAATTCTAAATAGTTTGTCAAGATAGGCAATTTAGGCTAGACGAGATGTGCCTTCTAGGCCTACAGGCATTATTATTTGGTGTTTTAGTTCTAGTAGTCTTAAATGTAATGTTTGAATACTTTGCATTTAAAATGACATGTTAAATCAACTAATTTTGAACACTTTCTGACGCTGCCTGGACCAATAGAAAATATTTCAGAACCATATTCACCTGATCATAAAATGGAAGCTAAGTATAACATTAAACCAAAATTAACAAGAGCTGCAGCAATAAAAAGACAAATTGTTGACAGGTAAATATACTAGCTTGTTAACTACTCTAATAATTTTATTATCAAATCAAGAGTTCACAATTAATACAGATCATACAAAGATAGAAAAGCGTTACTCCCATTTTTCTTGTTGCTAGGCCTATTCTTTCCAATACATTTTCCACTGAAATTTGTTGTTTTGTCTTGCTAGTCATGTATTACGGTGAAATTCAGGGTAAATATTAATCATTTAATTTCATGACACAAATTTGTCGGGTTTATTTGAAAAACTCTGATATAAAATAGCATGTTTTTATTTTTGATGCTGGTGTCAATTGAGTGGAATCATACTGCAATTTCAAATATTGTAACAAAAATATGTAAAATTCCCTTTAGGCCTATATACACACATCACATTATGTATGTGTATATTTTATATCAGTCTATAGCTTATTACTTCTTTATTCTTTTACAGCAACATTCCTGAAGAAGAAAAAAAAATACAAACAATTAACAAAAAATGTACACTATTTTGCCTATAACGTTTTTTTAGGACTTCAAATTTTGTCTAATGGTTTGGTTCGTACTTGGTTTTATTTTATTTACTAGTACCGTATTGGAGTTTTGCTCAATATTATTAATAATCTTCGGTAACCACATGTGACATATGTATAAGCTAATTCTTCAAACTCTTACAGGGGAATTTAATATATGATTTCACAATGTCACTCTCTGCAAAGTCTGTTACCTTTTGCTTCAGAACATACATTATAAAACTGTTTGCATAATTATATCTAGTCATTTAGATGTAGCCTTTACTGTACAGGTACATGTATTTTTAAATAAATAATATTTTATTAATACTTTTGAGTATTACTTACCGGTATCTACAATCTTGAAGTGTATTCTTAAACCAAATGACATTGGGTTGATGGATAATGTGGGTGCGGATTACTGCAACAGGATCATAGAGTTATATAACCTTATTAATTTAAAAGTTGCAGGTCCGCAGAATGTCATACGTTGATAAGTGTATTGTAATTTGTACCCCAACCCCGCCCCATTACGGCTACGCTTCACTAACTTTTAGTAACCCAAACATGCTTACAATTTCAATACAATTATCGACATAAGTGATATTAAAAAAGGGAGAATTTGCTTACCCAGTCTGACAGCAACGACTGTAGTCTGTTACTTCCTTTGAAGTCAAATTTAAACGAAATAAATATGGTTTCTCGCTCTATCTATGTCTTGTCAGTTTTGACTTCCGTGACATATCCACTGATCGTTGGTCTGTCGTCAATCGCCTAAAACAGGTTCATGTTAGGAAAATATCCTTCATTATAGTACCCGGAGGATTGCTGTCTTTACTTCAAACTAACAATACACTTCTCTTTCAAAAATTTATTCTAAATAATTAGCGGAAAGGTCCAAAAGTTTGGCACAAGATTGAACGTCGTTCTGCCATCGCCATGCTTGTTTATGTCTAAGGCGCGTCAATGTTGTCTAAGGTGACGTCATTATAAGAAGGGGGAGGAGCTACGGGTCTCTGACGGAAAGGTCAATTATATGGCGTCCGATTGCGTTATTTTTCTATTCTGAAAATAAATCACGTTGTATACCATTTGTTGATTTTAATAGCATTGAAACGACAATAAAACGAAGTTTCGATCGTACGTGGATGCGATATTGACAAATCACCTCAAAAAAAGATTTTGTAAATTGAATTTTCAACTTTAAAAAAAATGCCTGATATTTCGAAATGCTAACATCGCATCCAACACCGATCGAAATGTCGTTCATTTGTCTTTCTAATGATATTAGAATGAAATAATAATATTAATAATAAGCTCTAAATAAAAGCACTTGAAGTGGGGTACCCCCATTTAAAAACGTGACAAAAAATTTCAGCGTAACGTCAAAACACGGGAAATTGACGTTTTTAAACTTACGTTTATGAAATTGATTAAATGAACACATACATAAAAATTATATCAAACCAAAGCACAGGATATCTGCTTCCAAAATATTTAAAATTTATTACAAAAGATTAAATAGCCAGTGTATGACGTTAAGTTTAAAATGGGTTACAAATCAGAAAAAAACGACTTTCTTCCAACGTGAGCAATGGAGCTGTGACACCTACAAAGAACAAACCATTGTGACCCTTCTTTGAATGCCAACTATTTGCCTATCAGAATCAAATTAACGATTGTGATTTTTTTTAAAAATATCAAACTATTTTTGGTAATTTTTACTTCTGACAATTTAGTCGTACTGACAAGGCGGCTACTGCAGGCTAACAATTTGTTGTAAAATGGGCGTTAGTTGGTTTCTTTTGATGTCACGTGCCAATTTACATTAATTGACAGTTTGCATTCACCAGACCTAATGGAGACGAAATAAAAAGGACAGCATGATGTTATCGCCTTTATCGGAGTGATACGTGTCCATGTACATGTATTGAGCGACTTTCCATAACCTAGCTGACGGTAAAATTCTTGCGAGGCGTGCTTCGTATCGGTTCACGATATCATTTAATTCATTTGTGATTTAAACCCGAACATTTATTATTTGAGGTGTGATATACCAATACGGTATGCATCGTGTGACTTATTTGTCAGTATTTAATTTACTATTTAGAAGGATAAAATTACACCCCGGTAAGACCATAAAAGTGATTTGTGCGCATTTTATCATTTTTTCCGAAATATGAATGAATTTGTAATAGTCGATTGACGCAAGTCTTAAAAATATCGAACATATTATTGAAGCAATAACGTATTGGTATCTATAGATATATTCTGTTTAGAAGAAGAATGAATAGTAAGAATGAATGTGTTTAATTCCGTTTTGATTTCGAACTAGCCTAAAAATATTCGTGATTAATGGAAAAATGCCAACGTAATAACTGATCTACATGTATAAAGTGCTACGTGTATTTCACCTAAATTAAACGATGAGATGCATGTTTTAATTATAACACCGAGTAACACGGTGTTTTCAACACCGAGGCAGTGCTATCGTGACACTCGATATTTCCACGATATTCACTTGGTAAATCATGGAATTCCACGATAGAAAGCATGGTAATACCGTGTTTGCTCAAACCTGCACCATGCCCGTACTGTAGATCTAGGTTGACCGGTTTTAGGTAGTGTCCAAGGAGCGATCGCTGGGAGGTCGTGTTCATTTATCACTAGCTCCCCCAGTCGCAGTTCCTTAATCGTTTCCCTGATACCCTGGCCAAAGCTTTTATTTCTGGGATCTCTCACATATCTTGTTTTTTGAAGACTGACGAGGGTTGGGGATCTTTCGCCCAGTTGCGAGATCTTAGCCCAATACTTTGTCGCTAGTTCTTTTCTTCTTAGGGATAGGGGCAACTCCCCGGCTTCCTGCAGTAGTGCTTCTCTCCTAGTTCCTTGCCCTACGCCAGTCGCAATACACAGAGCTTTGTATTGGATGGTGTCAAGCTTACTTAAGAGGAATGGCGCGCAGTTCATGAAGGCCAAACAGCCGTAGTCTAATACAGATCGTATTAGAGCACGGTACACCATCATTAGTGTAACTCTGTTTGCCCGCCATGTGCTGCCCGTTATTTTCCTCATTAGGTTTAGGATTTTGGTGCATCTATTTACAGTTTCGCCGATGTGCGGTTTCCAGGTCAGATTTCGCTCAAAGATTACGCCAAGGAACTTGATGTGGTCTTTAAACTTGATGGTTTTCCCGTTCATACACAGAGTCATTCTGTTTATCCCACTATCCCTGCTTACAAGCATGCTGACTGTCAGTATGTACATGTAGTTATAATATAGTACACTTTCATAGATACCACCTTCCTGTTTATTTGTGTTAAAATTGAGTCTATAAATCTATTATGATTTTTTATCTGTATAAGGTAAGATGTACATTTTTACTGCTTTTATATACATCATATTTGAAATAACCGATTTCGGTTGCTACTGTATTGCTGGTATTAGTTTTCAAAATTTGTTTGGTTTAAACAATATTTCTATAACATAATTACACAAAATTAATGTATAATGTTTTTGGATTTCCGTATAATCTCTGTTAATATAGTGTAACTGTAAAAATGGAATATAAACATAAATAACGTAGCCTACATAAAAGCACATAATTTTTAGTCATGCTATAGCCTATATAAAAAAATTCCTTTAAACTTAATTCAATATCAGAACCAAAGTTCTAGTATTTTTTGTCATGTGGTCCCAATCAGCCAAGAATGTGGTCCCAATCAGCTTTGACATATGGTCCCAATCAGCCATGGTCCCAATCAGCTTGCATTAAAATTTACCAATGTCCGCTATGTATCATTTGATGCATTGTAATCATCGATGCTAGCTCCTGATGCATCGACGCGTAAAATATTCGATTGATATCAGCAATGACGAGTTAATGGCAAAGAAACATGGATCGGTTATAATGGATTCCATCATAGGCCTATTCCGAATGCGGGTCGTTTCATCCCACCACCGGTTCACCCCGGGCTGTTTCATCCCATACCTGATTTTCTATCGGGCTGTTTCATCCCCCTTGTTATTATAGTAGCAGTTAATTAACAGAGTGTGTCAAGTTAAACTCTCACTTATTGTTAAATAAACATGTACTTCATTGTTTATTATTAAATAAACACAAATTAATTGTTATGGATTAGTAATAAAAACATGACACCAGAGTTGAGTTGTATTTACACATTTTAAGTAAGAAGCCGTTTCGAACTCACTAAAATCTGAAAAATTCTATGTATATATTTGCAATAACTGTTTTTTCTTTTGTTTTAGGTGAGGCTGAAAACAGACCATTCACAATAATAAACATTGTTAGTTGTGTTTTATTTATCCCATACAGACCTTAAGTTCGTCGTACACGAGCAAATTTCCTTTGACAAATCTCCAATAAATTTGCTCCTGTACGAGAGGAAATTTGCCATGTGAGATTTGACAAAAGCTGGCATGCATAGCTTTTTGTCAAATAAATGTGTCAAAGATTTGGAACTTATGCCCTTCTACGATAGGCCACAAAATACATTTGCCAAAACTCTGCGCACACATCTAAGTCTAATGTTAATTAACTGCTACTATAAGGGGGATGAAAATCAGGTATTTTGAAGAGACCGTCAAAGAAATTTGTCAAATTTTCTTTGCTTGTGAACGATCAACTTTATGCACAACGGTAATTTTTCGGATGAAATAATAGCTTCAGTAGGGTATTCATTTATCTTATAAAATATACTTTTTTTCTTATTTTTTTTACACATTCCAATTAAAGTCCGCTCTATTACGGTATAAACTCTGATACTTATCTCGAAATAACTTGGGCTATCAATAATCTCAGCTTGGTTTCAATAATCAACACCAGATTAAATACAAGTTCCAATATTTTTATTTTTTAATACAACAATGGTTCCACTAATCACAAGTTTAAATTCAGAAATCACTGATCAAATAAATACAGATTAAAGAATCACGGTTTGGTTTCACTAATCTAATCAACAAAAGGTAAGTAGCGGTGTTTTGACGATCAATTATCGTTAATAATCTTAACTTACTCATCAAAATACAGATTAAATGCAATAATCTCTGATCAGTTAAATAAAACAATAATATTGGTTTTACTTCAAATTCAATTGCGTATATATGGACTGAATGGGATAAATAAAACACAAAAGGCAAGTAATAATTTCTTTACTATTGTGATGGGCAAGTAGTATTGGTTTTACTTCAAGTTCAATTGCGTATGGGATAAATAAAACACAACTAACGATGGTTAATTTCTTTATTATTGTGAATGGTCTGTTAGCCTCACCTAAAACGAAAGAAAAAAAGTTATTACAAATATATACATATGATTTTTCAGATTTTACTGAGTCGAAACGTCACCAGTCTGGTAATTTGTATGGCAATAAATAATTAACAATATATTTCATTAAATAATTTCATTTATATTTATTAAATAATTTAATGAAATTTAACTAATACATTTATTTTTAAAAGCCGTAAATAGATAATTTAATGAAATCAAAGTGATTGCTTTATGTATGGTGATTTATGTAATTTATGAAATGATTTATGTTTGAAATGATACAAATAGTATTACTAAAATTGCCATGAATTGTTATAAATGTGTTGATTTGTGGGATGAAACGACCCTATATGTGGGATGAAACAGCCCAAGATGAATGAGCCCAAGGTGAACCGGTCTTGGGATGAAACGACCTGCTCTCGCCTATCCCCATGTGTTTCTGCTGTGAAATGGCAAAAAATGGAATTGACTAAAATAATAAAACAAACAGAATTATGGCTGTACTGATACATTACTTCATCAATATGTTCGACATTTTTAAGACTTGCATCAATCAACTCATTCAAATTAGTCTTACCGTGGGCGAAAGTTTCGTCCACCGAAATAGCCATTTCCATTCTGACAAATAAGTCACACAATGCACAATGCATTTTAAATTGATAAATCAAACCTGAACAAGTACATGTAATATATCTTCGGGTTTAAATCACAAATGAATTAAATGCCTTCATGTCCTGTTTTCAAGCACACATAGCCAGAAGTCACCTTCAACCTTGCTGAACACATGTACATTAATACGTTTTAGTCGGATAATATTTTGATGGCCTTTTCATTTCGGCACCAAAGATTCTTGGTTAATGCTACATACTGTCAGTCAAGATTCCTAATTAATTATGTGTGTCATCAAAAGGAATTGATAATTGACTAAAATAGAAGCCCATTTATCAACAAATTGTTATCATATCGTATTCTTGTAAACAATACTTTTATTCTGAATTGTCAGTAAGTAATCATTATCCAAAATAGTTGTCCTCATTATTAAAGAACAATTTCAATTGGGATGCGACCAATCTGGATTTTCACACAAAATAGGTGCTGTCATCACACCCCACCCCCTACAATATAATCATGTATTACCAGTAGGCTGTAAGAGATTCTATTTATTTTATTTACGATAAAACTCGGTATTCTGTTAAAATCGTTTGTTGAACCGGTGGTGATAATTTTTTTAATTTGGCACAGAAATCATCCCTAATATCGCACCATAATAATAATAATAATAACTAGACTTGCTTGCAAGGCTGAAGGCTTTCACCTTACCCAAGGCAGCACAAAATGCCCACCACTCACCCCTTAAAACACACACACACACCCACAAACACTTAAACAACTCAGATATTGACACTTTCTGTGCATGCGCATTACGATAGAAGTAAAGTGAAAAATATAGTTGAACAATTTACAACATTATGAACTTGGATTGGTAGAATCCTACAGACGCCAGAAATCGAAATGCGCAATCAAAGACTTAAAAATTCTAAAATAAATTACAATTTCAGTACATTTTCAAATTTTTAGGAAAAAAGGAGAACGGCGTGGTCAATATTCCTAGCTGTACAAAAATATAACTTTTTCAAAAATCCGTTTGAAATTGTCATAATTAGAGCATGTTTTCAATTTTTGTGCACGTTAAAGATTTACACCACTTCCAGTCTCTTGGCAACTTTCGCAATAGTAATAAATACTAACTGTATGAAAAAACAGTAAACAGAACTCTGTCTGTTATAGTTTCGGAGATATACACGTATTGTAAATTGAATAAATAAACCCAGTTTTCCGAATGGGACAAAAAAAAAAAGACCTTTTAGTCTCAGATTTTAACCAAAAGCCGCAAATGATGAGCATGAAATTAAATTAATAATAAAAAAGGCGACTTCTATATAAAAAGCTTCAGCGGGCGGCTTAATTTTAACTGGTTAAAAGGGATGACGTCATGTAGACATAAAGCATGGGATATTAATTCCAGGAGTAATTGTTATTTACTAATATGAATAATTTTTACCATAGAGGCACCAGTAACAAATATTGGTTCACAGTAAAACACCTTTATTTCAAAAATTGCCACTTTGAAAATTAGCTCTCTCTGTATGCTCTTTACGCTTGTTATTAGTTGGTTATACGTACAGATTGTATACACTCTTACTGCAATGAAAGATGCCGTTTTCAATTTTCGATCCCTTTGTTTTCCCATTCCTGACATTTAGGATTGTGGCGCAATGGTTTCATATATAAGACTACAGATTAGACTCTCCGTAAAACAAGTTTTAAAATAAATATTACGATGACTTTTCGAGAAAAATACCTCTAAAAATGGTCCAAATCGTAAAAATATGACGTTTTGGATTTTCAATCTCGTTTTTCGACTACTCATGACGTTTAGAGAAATTGTACAATGGTTTCACACAATACACCATCTATTAGACTGTCGATTGACAAAGTTTTTAAAAAATCGTAGGCGGCGTTTCCGAGAAACATGCGTCCAAAGTTGCCCGAAATCGTAAAAAACGTCACATTTCAAAGTCCAATAACTTTTTCAATTTTGGATAGAAACTTGTCGCTATAGTATCATCTGTTAGACAATTTAATTGGCTATCAAACAACATAATAATTGAACTACTCGGTAAACAAACAATGAATACATCACATTTTACGCACAGGCATCAATTTTTGACAATTTTGTCCAAATTTGGATACCTTTCTTGACTACTTCCGGTGATTAGAGGATTTTAATTTATAGTTCATGGACTTCTTTGTTCCTTCGGCTTCATATTCCTTAAGTTTCCGGAAAATCGCTGGAGCCGTTTTTGAGTTATCAAATTTTGACTAAATCTCGCAAAAATCGACCAAAATCAAAATCCGAATTTCTAAACATAACTTATATCACTGGAATCGGATTGATGTCAGCTATCCAAATATACAAGTTAAATTTCAAAATTCTAAAATTGAACAATTTGAGAAAATTTTGAAAATTTTCCAATTTTCACCGAAAAAATTAGAGCGACAAAGTTTCTAAAATCGACGTTTTAGAACTGCTATCCGCTTAGAAATGTCGCCAGCTATCCAAAAATGTAACTATCTGAAATATCGGTTGAGAATTAGCAGAATTGTGGCCGATTTTCAATTTGCGTGCACGTTAAAGATTTCAGTTATTTCCGCTATGCGTACAAATTTCGTTTTACATTTAAGCACTAGCCACCACCCAGTTTCACGAGAGAAAATCAAACTTCAGACCTCTATCTCTTATACTTCCTGAGATCTAGCTTCCCCCAATAAAAAATAATAATAATAAGAAGAAGAATAATCTTAGTAATAACAATAGTCTTTCAGCATTTTCAATGGTGAAAGCCTAATAATAACAATAATAATAATTTATTTCTTATATAGCGCATTACACAGAAGTTTCAACGCGCTTTACATATAAACACATGCTACATTAAAACTGATATAATTTCATATAATAACAATACTGTGTAGAAGTATTTAAAAATATGATCATGTAATATACGGCATATGTTAAACTGTTGCATATACACACACAAACATTTAATACATTCAAATTTATAATAAAGCCAGGAGGATAGAGGTGGCAATGTATGTACATGATATGATATTTTACAGCAGTTACAGGTTTTAGGTGTTATAGGACTCTTTAAAAAGATGTGTTATCAACTGACGTTTGAAAGATTCAGAATTTGAAATATTTCGAAGGGAGACAGGCAGAGCATTCCAGAGCGTCGGAGCACAGTACTTGAATGCTCGATCGCCATAGAAATTGGTTTTGGGATTTCCTTCGGGAATTGGAGAGTAAAACCTTCTGAAGAACGCGTATTTGGGAGTGGACTTTTCACAGTCACTAGTTCGTTTAAATATACAGGTGCATAGCCTTGAAGTATTTTAAAAGTTAAAACGATAATTTTAAACTTGGATCTTTGAGAGACTGGCAGCCAATGAAGTTCACGTAGTACAGATGTTACAGAGACAAACTTCCCAATTCTTGCTATGAGTCGCGTGGCAGAGTTCTGTAAAGTCTGTAATTTACAAATTTGAAAAAGTCAGAGGTTGTGGTAAAGGCTATTGCAGTAGTCAAGGCGAGAGGTTATCAAGGCATGAACTAGTTTTTCCACAGAACATTTATCAAGAAGGGATCGGATTCGTCGTATTCTGTACAGAGCGTATGATATACCTTTGCTGGTTTGTTTCACATAAGCGTCCATAAAGCAGTCCGTTTCAAATATAACTCCAAGGTTTCGGACTGTATGTGCAGTAGCAACATTACTTCCGTTTTTCCGTCGTTAAGCACTAATTGGTTCTGCTTCATCCACACACGAATCTCACTTACACAGTTTTCGATAGACGCTTTTAATAAGGAACCTTTTGTACAAGAAATGTATATCTGCGTATCATCAGCATAAATCATTGACTCAAGACCGTGTTTTGTTATGATATCTTCAATGGGTGATGTGTATAATGTAAATAACACAGGACCTAGGATTGAACCCTGTGGAACACCTCGATGTAGAGCCTGCTGGGAGGAGGTAGTATTTCCAATTACCACAGCTGGACTTCGGTCGCTTAGGTAGGATGTAAACCATTCCAGTGCTGTGTCAGATATTCCAAAACGAACATGTAGGCGTTGAAGAAGTAATTTGTGGTTAAGGGTGTCAAAAGCTGCACTTAGGTCCAGCATGACCAGGATAACATGATTTCGTTCATCTAATGCGCAAACTATGTCATTGTGGACGCGGAGTAATGCTGTCTCTGTGCTGTGGTTTGCGCGGTATGTGGACTGACATTTGGAGTACAAGGAGTGTTCACTTAGGTAGTTATTCAGCTGGATGGAAGCAGCTCTCTCTAAGATTTTAAAAATGAAAGGAATGTTGGACACTGGTCTAAAATTTTTGAGAATATCCGGATCAAGATTTTGTTTCTTCATCAGAGGGCGAACTAGAGCAGTTTTAAATAATTTAGGAATGTTGCCAGCTTCGAAAGATTTACATATTAAATCAGTTATTGATGGAGTCACTTGATCCACACACTGTTTCAGCAGAATGGTTGGCATGGAGTCGAGGGCACATGACTTCGATGGTGCCTGAAGGACTAACTTCTTAACTTCCTGTTCGGATACCATGCCCCTTTAACTTCATGTAATGGACGATTTCCTTTACACAAGTACTCAGGGCTTGTAACGAGACGAGAGCAGTTGCTCCCGCTGTGCTCGCATAGATCTAACGCGAGCAGTTCATTGCTCGCACAGAATTTTAAGAAAAACCTGTAAAAATAATCAAAATATTGACAAGTTTATTGCTGAAAACAATGTCAATAACGTCATAAATTTGTCTGTCAAACTAAGATTCACCAAGCTGCGCGCTGCATTTTTTCCTTAAATTTGATTGGCTAATGAAGTAACTCAAGTTGTGTTACTAAAAATGCACTTTAGACCAGAACGTCATGACTGGTTTTCCTACGAACACCAGTAATAAACGCGTGATAATCGAGTCTAAAGTAAAGAATGTTTACATCTGGCTTTGGCATTCACGCTGATTGACCACGTTTTAAACTAATATTTATAGGTATTTTTTATTTTATCAGAACTTCGGTTTTTAATCCATTGTGCGGTAGTATTATTTTACAAAAAAAAAAGTCGCATAATTTTCAATCTAAGCGTAACAATGGTCAAAGGAAACCCAATTGCCCTATCCACATTTATGTCGTGGGGTGAAGAAATCCATACGGAAATTGGTTTTAAAGAAGAGTATGACATGACTGTCAATTGAAAAACAGAAAGCGATGGTCACACATGTACTACCATAAATCATTTAACAAAAGTATCCAGGCAAGAAATTTATTTTAAATTGAAACAATGTTACAAAATGTGTGCTCACGAAAACAAAATTTTGCGTGAGCAATATTATGTGCTTGCCTTGCTCGCCCAAACCTATATTTCCTTGAGCAGTCATCATCTCGCCATCAATTTATTCGTGGCCAGCCCTGAGTACTCTTTGATGTTTTCTCTTTGATGTGAATAATTCTCGCCTCAGTTACTATTAATAATCTAAATTCTGTCCGGACTACATGTAGATTTCATTCACAAGAACTTGTTGTTCAGTGAAAGTTTGTTCGATATGTTCACGGAAAAAATGAAAATTTATATTTGTTTCTGTGATAATTATTGGAAACCGAACAGAATTATTATTAAGGGGTGAAGGGGCTTTTTAAGGCATGTTATTTTTAAGTCATTTGGCGTCAGCTAAAACAATGTGAGATGTTGATCTGTTTTGCAATTTTGGAAATGGGGAATCTGTATCTTAAAGTTAAATACGAAACTGAAAAAGGTAAACAGTCTTCCAGCTTCTATCCAATACATGACATTTAATTTTGGGGACATACCATTATTGAACGTTGGTTGGTTGTCGAATCGTCATTTTAATTGAATTATTGTTAAAACTGATAATACATGTAAAGGGAATTTTCACGACTGACCGCTTAACGGGAGTGGCCTCTTAATAAAATCTTGGTAAATTTTACCGTCGTTGAAAGTTGCTGCTGAACGAAAAGTCTTTACGGTACTAGGTGACCTCTTAATAAAATCTCGGTAAATTTGACCGTCGCTAAATCTTGTTGCCGAACAAAAAGTCTTTACGGGAAAGGCCTTTTAATAAAATCATTTTGTGCTGATATAAATTAAATATTACGCTTTGGAAGTGAACATCAATACTGTATCAGTAAATTTGACCGTCGCTGAATCTTGATGCTGAACGAAAATTCTTTACTCAAATCTCGGACATTACTTCTGTAAACTTGTCATTTTGTACCAACCTTCGATACTACTGTCTACCATTGTGATGCATTCGATAATATTTATCCATTATTGTGAAGAAAATCGATGAATTAATTTTATTTTATCAAAAAAGCACAAACAATAACCTATCGCTCATTTTATCACCGATTTGTAGGGGGCGCAACTCTGTATGTAATATTATAGGAGGCGCTAAAACGTCTGTTTAACCTGATCAGTGGGGGTCCAGTTAATTAACTACTACTCACGGGATTAGCATGGGGGCTACAAAGAACGTAAATGATTGTGAGAACCAGGCCTGTTTTGAAATTGTTCATTCGTATATAAGTGCTACAAAACGATTTAAACTGATAAAGTACTGATCAAATTGACTTAAACGCTTAAACTGTGGTACAATTCACAAATTAAATACCGATGTACATTATAAAAGTATCCAGCATTACGGACATCTTAGGCAATGAACGACGAACTATTGTTCCATTAAATATGTGCTTCTTTCTACAATGTAATAACCTTGTGACAATATGGACTAAAATACTCTTGACTATTTTAAATCACTGTGGACAATAATCTGCCGCAAATTTTATGTTTCTATCGACTATAATCCGCTGCAAATTTCATATTTTCGCAGGCGACAATCCTCCGCAAATTTGATATTTTCACGGACTTTATTTCCTCCTAGAACCTGTTTAATTCCGCCGAGTGTATATGAGAAAAACAAACACCGCGACTTTTGAGCAGAATAAACACCTACAAGGACTGTTTTCATACTTCTGTTTGAAGTGTACTGTACAAGAACATTTAAAATGCAACAACACTGGTTGTATGGATGGCTGATGTTTGAAATGGTGTAGCGAGAGTTCTAAAGCCATTAATCTATTTTGGTTGAAACTAAATTAAATGTGAGATATTTGTACTACCTGAGATAAGTTTGACTGTGTCTTAACGACTAATTCACCATTGCGGAAAAATCCTGCAAACGTTAGTGAAAACAAATTGGTGAAATTAAGCAGACCTAAAAGTGATTGCAACAGCTTGAGCGTGACTTTGCGACATGATTTAGGTGCTGTAATTGCCGCTAAATTGTCATGAGGTAATCTAACTAACATTAATTCAGACCTTAATGGGATTACTTAAATGATCTGCTAACGAAAGAAAAGTATTGAGAGAATCCAAACATTTAGAAGAATTTGCCGGACCCGCAAAGAAAAAATCATCAATCATGTGACTCATGGCGGCACCATATTTAGTTTTCACAATCCATTGGAGAGATGTACTAAAACGTTCAAAAGTTTGGCAGCTCATACTTAAAGTTACATTATTCAAGATATAGATAAGAACTAGCCATTCTTGCTATACTAGTTCGAAAGTAGATGATGTAAAATGAATAATTTGAAAATTTCATTCAAATTACTCTATTGCAAGCGAAGATATAGTCATTTAAAGATTTGACCGACCTGTGCAATAATTTCAACCACGGACCTGGTTGATCAAAGCTA
The DNA here is from genome assembly GCA_917208275.1 of Patella pellucida. Taxonomy (NCBI): domain Eukaryota; kingdom Metazoa; phylum Mollusca; class Gastropoda; family Patellidae; genus Patella; species Patella pellucida. The sequence goes on from OU795036.1 coordinate 27,001,626, forward strand.
CGACTCGAAGCATTAAGGTGCGCCATATTTGATTAACCGCTGAAACGTTTAAATCTGTTTAGTATCGGAGCAATCTGATGCCATCCAAAGTTGATTAAGGCCTGGATCAGTTAATTAATGTCTAATTAATACTTTAGAAAACATTTCATGCCCAAATAAAGACCTGCACTAGGCAGATTTAGCTCTTGAATAATGCATGTTTAAGCCCATAGGTAGACACATGTCCGCAAAATACAATAACTGGGGAGTAAGCACAACTGTAAAGCCAGGGAGCTCATAATCGCCAGGATAAATAGGTAATAATCTGTACGCATTCTGGATATCCGATTTGGCCATTAAGGCTTCCTGACCCATTCGTTTAACTAGTACAACAACATCATCAATATTGCCATACAATACCATGGTATGTTTCTCTGGGATACTAGCATTAATTCAATTATTTAACGGAAATGACAAATCATGGATTAAACGAAACGTACCCTTCTCTTGCTTAGGAATACCACCTAATGGGGAACATATTCAATTTGGGAAAGGGGGGGACAAGAAATGGACCCATCACTCTATTATGCATCAGTTCATGATTTTTTTTCTGAAACAATACATCGTAATTCTGAAAGCAAGGAGATTGATTTCTTGCTACACAAAATTGTCGTGTGCCTGTATATGGAATATGAAATCCATTGGTGAAACCATCTACTAAAAAGGCACGATCCCCTGGGTTATATGCCTTTAGGGTAGAAAAAAGTGGCATCAGATATTTTTGCTACATGTAGCTGAAAAACAAAATTGTGCCAAAGATGGTCATCACCATAGCTGTCACTACATTGTTCATGTATAAATATCAAATTCGGTCTCTTCATTCATGGACCTTATACTTGATCAGTCTTTTTGTTTCATTTTCACATTGAATACACTTACACAGAAATGTAAAAGACAACTGTGATGCGGGTTTGCAAATTATTAGCATTCCTTTTTGTCTTGCATCTCTTGCCAAATATGGGCATGTCCTGATCTGATGTTTTAGAATTACAAGATTAAAGCGTATCTCTCACATGAGATTTACAGTGATTGATAATATTTGTGTTATATTAATAGGTTTTCTGTGGAGTTGGTGATACGTGTAATAGTACTGTAACAGATATATCAAATTGTGCTCAAAATACTACAGGATATATTTGTATTAATGATACATGTGCTTGTGACAAGAATTATTACGATGATGACACCAACAGCACATGCGAATCAAGTAAGTAAAATACTTTATTTGAATAATTTGTGCAGAATGGAACCATTTCATAGATCCATGTTTGATTACATTAATATTCAATAACAAGAAATATACCGGTACAATCAACTACATAAGGTCCTCTATGGTAGCCCATGGTCGCAATAGCAATTTTTTGCATTTCATTTAAGAGCCACTTTCTGTAAGATTCAGGCAGAAATCAAGACTTTCTTTAGTGACCACCTTAAAATTCTCTAATTTTTCAACATACTGTACCATTTAGTACTAGGATCACAATTTTAAAAACATTTTTTTTTTTTTTTTTTTGGTTACCGAGATATGTGGGCATGAAAATTGACTCAAATTTTCAAAAACAGCTTTTGGAGAACTTAAACTCAAAAATTACAACAAAGTACAAGGTTACCCATAAGTTATTTGGGTGGTTCTTGTTAACTGCTATGAGTAGGGGTGAAAAATAGTGAAAAACCTGTGGGATACCTTTGGCTTATCTATATATCATGGCTCAAAAGTGCGCGAAAATGAGTTTTTCGAGCTTTTTCAAGGGTTGTTTTCTCTAAAAGCCTTGGGTTTCCCACAATTTTTAAACATGATATTACAAGACTACCTAATTAATGTCTCTAAAATACAAAAACATTCATGGGAAAGTAAAGGCTTTTCTATATATTTCAATTCAAAAATATTTTTTTTGTCCATTTTTACCCTCTTTTGAGCCCCATAATGGCCGATGCCCCGGGTTTTAAAAAAAACTAAACACTAAAATTTAAACATAAACCCTAAATTTATTATTTTTTAAGGAAAAACCTATGGGATATTGACCTACTCCTTTAAAAAACTAATCTTTTATAACAGGTCGTTTTTACGATAAATATACTTTACACTTTACGTTGACCTTGAGTTTGACCTTGTGACCTTGAAATGACCTATTTAAAATTTAGCCGTTCACTTGTCCTACACAATATTATTTATTGAAGGTATTACGGTATTTTAATTATTTGGCTGTAAAATCAAGATACTTCAATAGCAGAAACTAATATGAATATTGACCCTTTTATTTTAAAAATATTTTATTATAACCTGTTTTTTTTACATCCTACATACAGAGCCTTATATATATAGATATGAGGCCCTGTCTACATCTACCTGTGGAGAAGTTACACAGGTCATGGGTCAACCCACTACATTTTGTACTGGAAATAGCTTGTAAACATACATAGGTACGTAAAATATGGCTTTAACGAACAGAAAACCTGCGTCGTATCAAGGTTGTCTGTGGAATAACACTCATTGAGTAATATATCCCCCGAGGAGAATGTGATTTTAACAGAATTAGCAAGTTCGTACAGGACATGTGGCACGCGAAGAACGCTAGGCCTATCTCATATCTGTCGATCACAATTATTTCAATTATGCCGTGTGGATGGAAAACCAGCGTTTAAACCAATTGTATCTTGGTTTATATATACTATTTATATAGAGAAATTCCTTGTGTTGTTTTTCGTCAAGAATATTGGTGTAAACGCTGGTTTCTCTTCTCAGGGCATAATTGTGATCAACAGATATGAGATATTATTCTATTAAAATCCCTTTTTCGTCGGGGAACTATTACTTAATGTGTTATTCCACAGATAACCTTATTGATACACAACTGTAACCTGTTCGTTGAAACATATTTTACGTTCGTTTGTTTGTTTACAAGCTGTTCCAATACAAAATGTAGTAGGTTGAACTCATGACCTGTGTCACTTCTCCCTAGGCAGAGCCTTATTAAATCTACTATCTATATAAGGCTCTGTGTGTAGAAAGGGCCTGTCATTCAGATGGTCGATTATCTTGTGTGGGATCTATGAAGGCGCGAAAGTGCAACATCACACAATATCAATTTCAAAGACAAAATAGAGCATAATAGCCTTCGTGGACATCGTCAGGGGAACATAAATATGCCAAAGTTCCTGCACTCACATGTTGATGTAAGCTAACTACGGCTCATTTCTTGTTGTACGAGTCTTTACATTCTTCATAGATCCCACACATGATAATCGAGATACTACTGCAACAATTGGCCACAATGTTTCTAGTCGCTCATGTCTAATGACAAGTTGTACACTGGCTCTGGATACCTAAGACAATATTGCGACAATGGGCCACGTAGGGAATTATTTTTATCTTTTCTATTTACTTTTAAAAAAATTAAAAATTATTATTTCTTTTTTTTTCTGATATAATTTTTTTTTTATTTAAAAATTTAAAAAAAAAAATCTTTTTAAATTTTAAAATAAAATTATTTTTTTTAGAATTTAAAATAAAAAAAAAAATTATATCAAAGAAAATAAAAGAAATAATAATTATTTTTCTTAAATTCTAAAAAAGATTTTTTTTTATTTCGTAAAACCAAAAAAAAGTAGTTTTTTTACTAACATTTTTCAGTTTTTTAAAAGAAATGCAAAAAAAACCCACTATTGCGACCATGGGCCACCATAGTCCTCCAAATTTATCCTACCCCCCAAATAATGAAAGCAATCTGTTATCTGAGTGATAAAAGTCCAATAGAATCTAAATGTAGTAATATGTACCATATACGGGGTATAAGTCGTTGTGGAGTATAAGTCAAATTGACGAAATTTCATGACTTATTCTCGACCTCAATGCTTATTGATTATGTTCCCAAAAGAAATCTTCGGTCCCAACATGAACTGCGTCTGGTGGTACCCAACCATAGGCTTAAGAAATTTGGTCGTAGATGCTTCTCATACACTGTACCAAACCTATAGATTTCATTACCCTTGACCTTAAAGAATTCACAATCCCTTAGCTGTTTTAAGAGCAGTTAAAGACTCATCTTTTTTCGACTGCTTATTAGTTATTAACATCTTGTGATAAGTGGAGAGCTAAAAGCACCTTGAGCATTAACTTTAATGGATTTGTGCGCTATAAAAGAACTCACTATTATTATTATTATTGTAAAAGTTGAAGCGGTATATAAAACGAACCTTATCTGCAATACCACCTTGGTGGAAGCGGATTTAAAATACAACACCAGTGCTTCATGTTTGAAAATCAAAGGGGAGCCATAAAAAGCTCTTCTAAAATTACAAAAGTTGAAAATAGCTCCTGTAAAAAAAGCACTTCTTAACTCAAAATAGAGGAGCAATCCATTATTTAGAAGAGCTGTTTTTATTATGTATCCCAATCAATCAATGGAGCATAGATGCAGCCAATTATTGACCCTTAGTATTATACTAAGAAAAAATAAAGATATATGTTTTCAATATTTATTAGAATAAATACATAATAAATAAAACAAATCAAACTTAAGTCTCAATCTTTCAATCCCACACTATAATAACTTAATGAAAATGGACAAAAGTCACGACACAGGAAAGAAATATTTAACTTCAAGCCAATTATCATAGAATATATGCAATCATAAAATGTATTAGTTACATGTAAAATATGTAAATAGTATAATATTCTAAATTATAACTTAACATATTAATTATTTACTTTATATAATTGAATATTCTCTGTTATGGTTTGGATTGACGATTGTAATGTTCGTACTTTAAAAAACTTAGTTTTATTTTATTAACGCAATACCGGTAGTTATTTTCATACGTTCGATAACTCTAAAAACACGATATAAACTCCTACGCATGGTTTAGGCTATGATTCGTGAACTGACATAATTTGACTTTAGTATATTTTCACACAAACATTCGATTGGATTTGACACAGTACACAATATAAATAGGTTAATAATAGAATTGTTTCAACTAAAAAAATAAATAAAACATCTGTTTAGTTACTTGACACATCATGTGTCCTAAACTGTCATTGAGAATCGGAACTTATGGAGGGATATTTTGCTGCTGGCCAGAATTGGAATTTGCTGCGGGCTGGAAAAAAATTCTTATTTGACAATAATAGGGGATTCGTTATGATTTATAATGCACACACAGACTTTACTTGAAGTATCGTTCGTTTTTTGACTATTCCATAGACTTATGAGGAGAGCGATATTATCCTCTGAGGAGAGCGATAAAAAGCTCTTCCAATTTGACGTTTGCGAGAACCGAGAAGAGTGAGAGCGATCGCTCGCGTCAAACGTGAAGCACTGCAACACACAGACATACAAGTTGAATCGGGATATACATGTACATCAAATCACGGCCGACACCTCACATCTCCGTAAAAATGCAATTATTAATCTCTCTTTTGGAAATTGGTATATAGTACATGTAGTTGTCTATCCAACAATCCAACCCAACGCCAGATTAACCATGGTGGGGGCTCTGGGGCCTGTTTTTATTATGTATCCCAATCAATCAATGGAGCATAGATGCAGCCAATTATTGACCCTTAGTATTATACTAAGAAAAAATAAAGATATATGTTTTCAATATTTATTAGAATAAATACATAATAAATAAAACAAATCAAACTTAAGTCTCAATCTTTCAATCCCACACTATAATAACTTAATGAAAATGGACAAAAGTCACGACACAGGAAAGAAATATTTAACTTCAAGCCAATTATCATAGAATATATGCAATCATAAAATGTATTAGTTACATGTAAAATATGTAAATAGTATAATATTCTAAATTATAACTTAACATATTAATTATTTACTTTATATAATTGAATATTCTGTTATGGTTTGGATTGACGATTGTAATGTTCGTACTTTAAAAAACTTAGTTTTATTTTATTAATGCAATACCAGTAGTTATTTTCATACGTTCGATAACTCTAAAAACACGATATAAACTCCTACGCATGGTTTAGGCTATGATTCGTGAACTGACATAATTTGACTTTAGTATATTTTCACACAAACATTCGATTGGATTTGACACAGTACACAATATAAATAGGTAAATAATAGAATTGTTTCAACTAAAGAAATAAATAAAACATCTGTTTAGTTACTTGACACATCATGTGTCCTAAACTGTCATTGAGAATCGAAACTTATGGAGGGATATTTTGCTGCTGGCCAGAATTGGAATTTGCTGCGGGCTGGAAAAAAATTCTTATTTGACAATAATAGGGGATTCGTTATGATTTATAATGCACACACAGACTTTACTTGAAGTATCGTTCGTTTTTTGACTATTCCATAGACTTATGAGGAGAGCGATATTATCCTCTGAGGAGAGCGATAAAAAGCTCTTCCAATTTGACGTTTGCGAGAACCGAGAAGAGTGAGAGCGATCGCTCGCGTCAAACGTGAAGCACTGCAACACACAGACATACAAGTTGAATCGGGATATACATGTACATCAAATCACGGCCGACACCTCACATCTCCGTAAAAATGCAATTATTAATCTCTCTTTTGGAAATTGGTATATAGTACATGTAGTTGTCTATCCAACAATCCAACCCAACGCCAGATTAACCATGGTGGGGGCTCTGGGGCCTGTTTTTATTATGTATCCCAATCAATCAATGGAGCATAGATGCAGCCAATTATTGACCCTTAGTATTATACTAAGAAAAAATAAAGATATATGTTTTCAATATTTATTAGAATAAATACATAATAAATAAAACAAATCAAACTTAAGTCTCAATCTTTCAATCCCACACTATAATAACTTAATGAAAATGGACAAAAGTCACGACACAGGAAAGAAATATTTAACTTCAAGCCAATTATCATAGAATATATGCAATCATAAAATGTATTAGTTACATGTAAAATATGTAAATAGTATAATATTCTAAATTATAACTTAACATATTAATTATTTACTTTATATAATTGAATATTCGGTTATGGTTTGGATTGACGATTGTAATGTTCGTACTTTAAAAAACTTAGTTTTATTTTATTAACGCAATACCGGTAGTTATTTTCATACGTTCGATAACTCTAAAAACACGATATAAACTCCTACGCATGGTTTAGGCTATGATTCGTGAACTGACATAATTTGACTTTAGTATATTTTCACACAAACATTCGATTGGATTTGACACAGTACACAATATAAATAGGTAAATAATAGAATTGTTTCAACTAAAGAAATAAATAAAACATCTGTTTAGTTACTTGACACATCATGTGTCCTAAACTGTCATTGAGAATCGGAACTTATGGAGGGATATTTTGCTGCTGGCCAGAATTGGAATTTGCTGCGGGCTGGAAAAAAATTCTTATTTGACAATAATAGGGGATTCGTTATGATTTATAATGCACACACAGACTTTACTTGAAGTATCGTTCGTTTTTTGACTATTCCATAGACTTATGAGGAGAGCGATATTATCCTCGGAGGAGAGCGATAAAAAGCTCTTCCAATTTGACGTTTGCGAGAACCGAGAAGAGTGAGAGCGATCGCTCGCGTCAAACGTGAAGCACTGCAACACACAGACATACAAGTTGAATCGGGATATACATGTACATCAAATCACGGCCGACACCTCACATCTCCGTAAAAATGTAACAACTTTATAGAGTGCAATTATTAATCTCTCTTTTGGAAATTGGTATATAGTACATGTAGTTGTCTATCCAACAATCCAACCCAACGCCAGATTAACCATGGTGGGGGCTCTGGGGCCTGGAACATGTGGGGGCCCCTGATCACTGACCGCAAGCGTCGAAGTTGCGAAGCCCCGCAAGGGGTGTCTGGGGCAGGGCCGTATGAAGAATTGTAAAAGTGGGGGTGCAGCAGAGTGTTTGGGACGCCAATACAATGCCCAAGTTACTGAGTGCTCACAGTGCATGGGTGTACGTGGAAGTGGGGGTCTGGAAGCCCCACCCTCGAAAATTTGGAAATTAGACTGTCACAAAGGCGTTTTCCACTCATTTGGAGCTACAATAAACGTCGCTCTTGTGTGTCAATTTCGGCAGCGCTATTTCTCATTTTGATGTTAAGCACACCAAAATGAGAAACTCCTTTTCCTCTAATGAAAATCTCTAATCATGTCAATTGGTGGCGGCAGCGCCCCCAAAGACCAACAAGGTTCTGTCAAATGTGAATAAGGGCGAACAAAACGAACCCTTTAATGTCATGTGGTGGGTCAGACGCAGAGGCCCTTCTTGACTGGGGTTCTCCCTCAGAAAATTTTGAAAAATCACGATGCAGGAAACACGTTTTTCTGCCATTGGGGTGATATCTGAGTGGCAATTTTGTATTTTATATGGCTGCAGATTTTTTGGGAGAGGCATTTGCACTTTGGGTCCGCGTCTGTGGTGGCGCTAGATAGCCTCCACATACAGTACACTTCACACAGAAGTATGAAATTCCGCCTTGGTCTGTGTTTTTTCCACTCAAGAATCGCGGTGTTTTCTCATTGGCACTGAGCGGAAATGTAGGCATTCTTGGCAGAAAAAACGTGGCGAAAATATAAAAAAGTCAGCGGATTATAGTCCGTGAAAATTTAATATAGTCGGCCAAGAACGGTCAGCAATGTTTAGATGAATGTCGTCCATATTGTTACTGTGGTATTGGAACAATAACTCAAGTTAACTGTTCGCCTTTTGTGCCCCATGGCTTTCTGTATATATCCTGTATATATAGTTTTATTCATCTAATATTGTCTAAAAATTGATGACAATAAACATATTAAGTAGGTAGTGAATTGAGCGTGGATGTCATAAAATATGCTGGAGATTTCTTTATGTACTGATTTACATGTATTATTAGTTTTTATACGCCCACATTGAAATGTGGTCGTATATTGGCGTCGCCTGATACGTACGTACGTCTGTCCGTACGTACGTACGTACGTCCGTCGTCCACAATTTCTTGTGAACACTCTACAGACTACATTTATCACCTGATTGTTTTGAAATTGATATATATTGTTTACATGAGTGAGATAAAGAAGCCTATTGATTCTCAGCGATTTCATATAATTAATGTCAGAGTTATGGCCCTTGATCACTTCAAAAAATCTTGTGGACGCTCTAGAGGCTAAAGTTAGTAACCGATTGACTTTAAATTTATACACAGTGTTTAAGGTCATGAGACGAAGAAGCCTTTTGATTTTCAGGGATTTCCGATAATTACTGTCAGAGTTATGGCCCTTGATCACTTCAAAAAATTCTTGTAGACGCTCTAGAGGCTAAAGTTAATATGTGGACCGAGTTACTTTTGCGTATGTCTTGCCGCCACTTTCCACAATTTATACACAGTGTTAAAGGTCATGAGACGAAGATGCCTATTGATTTTCAGCGATTTCCGATAATTACTGTCAGAGTTATGGCCCTTGATCACTTCAAATAATCTTGTGGACGCTCTGGAGGCTAAAGTTAATATCTGATTGACTTTAAATTTATACACAGTGTTAAAGGTCATGAGACAAAAAAGCCTATTGATTTTCAGCAATATCTGATAATTACTGTCCGAGTTATGGCCCTTGATCACTTCAAATAATCTTGTGGACGCTCTAGAGGCCAAAGTTAATATCTGATTGACTTAAAATTTATACACAGTGTTTAAGGTCATGAGACAAAGAAGCCTATTAATTTTCACCAATTTCTGATAATTAGTGCCAGAGTTATGGCCCTTGATCACTTTGAAATATCTTGTGAACGCTCTGTACCGATTCAATAAACATGACCATAACCCAACCATAATGATAGATATCGAAGGACTAATGAACCCTAGCCCTGATGGTTTAAACAATATTTTATTTCTATTATGTCATAATTATTCACAATACTAATAGTAATACGATCGCCATATAGGAACGCTTTTGTATGTTTTGATTTAAATGGTAGGGTATTTAATGTTGAGATACGCTGAGACGAATAATTTGGGCAGTGCAGAAAATAATGGTCGCTGTCTTCTGGCCATATCTACATGTCGGATTATTTTAAATATGCATTAAAAATCTATGGAAGTTTAGAGCACTTTTACAATTATGGAATCATGAATGTATAATCTGAAATTTACTTTTTCCATAGTAATAATATTTGGGTATTTTATGATCGTTCACGCTTATCTTAATTTTGAAATTTTGTGTAGTGGAGGCATTTTGCGTATAATAAGAAAGGCTGTTCCAAAGTTCAACTGTTGAAGGCAAAAATGAGTTTTTATAATAATTAGTGTTAGAAGCCATATTTTTCAATTCATTGTTATACGGACAGGGTAAGGATTTACTTCAGAAATTTTAGGTGGTACTAGAAGACTTAAGAAAGGGGGGAAATGTTATTGTGATGAACCTCTCACTGTGCTGTACCCCTGTCTCTAGGTAGGTAGGTACTGATACTGCACTATCTATGACCCTAGATTGTGTTCCTGTCTCTTGTGCAGTAATATCCGAGCACACGTAGAAAAGTCTGGGAATTATTAAAACTGTATATTTGTGAACTGTTATTTGCTATGCGGATTAACTATTAAACATCATATGAATCGTTAGTACAATACCTATGGTAATCATATTATTCTATATAATTATGATTTGTGAATTAAATTTTGTTTCAGAAATATTTTATTATTTCAGAAATATATGCACTGCACGGCAAATCATTATCATGAAATTGACTTTTCTTCTTATTTTGACACACTTCTTTCAGTCCTGAAAATGCTTAAAATTGCTGTTTATAACACACTGGCATAGAGACTAGAGACTGCCAGACTCACCAGTTTGTTTTCATTATCGACATGTGTTCTCAATAGGTTAGAACACCTACACAGACAGTGATATACATGTGGTGTGAAAATTGTAAAGTCCTTCCACATTAGTTTTATCCTCGTCGCCAATGTCAAGTTCAGTGGTCAAGTAGAAGGCTTAGATATTAAGAATCGGTTTATTAGTGAAGAAGGCAACATGCTTACAATTTGGCGGTACATTCCATGCTACACTACATGTATAACATCATCCTATCACGTGACATAGTTAGCAGTAAAGTGTATGGTATGCAATCATTACCAAAAATATAGAATATCGATACGTACAATATAATCACAATATACTATTGAGTAAATACATCACAACTATCATGCTTGTTTGAATTTAATTTAAATGATAATAATACATGTTTTAATAGTAAGTTTTGTTTTATTTTTAATGTATTTTTATTTTTATTCCATAAAGAGATTAGTCATGGAGTAAACTGTTCCACTGCTGATTCATGTTTAGGAAACATGACATGTGTTAATAATCAATGTGGATGTGATGAATCATTATATCATGATAATAATATCTGTTTAAACAGTAAGTTTTGTTTTTTATATTGCCTGCTTTATAACAACCCATGACCACATTGTATTATTACATTAAAAATTGTTTTTACAGTAATTTTGGTTTATTCTCCTGCGTCATAACTCATAACCACCCATGACTACATTGTATTATTACCAAAAAACTTGTTTAAACAGTAATATTTGTATAACCTGATTCATAACATCCCATGACCCAGGCCCGTGTCTAGCCCAAAAATGTTAAGGGGGCAACGACTGCTGGGGGCGCCGGTGTATCTACCGTTGACGTTCCACGGAGAAGGGTCTAGCCCCCCCCCCCCCCCAGGCGCCCGAAAAGTTTAGAAAATATTGTTTGCACCTGAGGAACTATTAAAATGTCAGAAATTTTAATTTGCGATATTGGCGTATTATGAACATTATAAAAATTTGAAGGAAGGAATACAACTTCAGCGTACCTATATTAATTTATGAGAAAAACGAAAAGTTTTGAATAGGGTTAGAGTGCGACTTGTTTGAATTCTGAAGATTATCACTCCTGGCGCGGCTTGAATCAATGTCATCACCATCGGGAATTTAACCTGAACATTTCCTACAATCTCCAGTTGGCTTTCTTATAGTGGTTTTCTTCAGGCGTCGGTATGTGGTCTTTTAGTCGCGTTTCCGTCATTGTAGATATCTGCCGCCACACTGCCCGACTTCTTTTTTGGGGGCATGTCTTCATACTGTTGAGTATCGCACGTTATACAATATCGATGCTGAATGTATCGGGAACCGTTATATACTTGAGAGTAATAAAAAGTTTAATTCCTGCTACTTTACACTTAATGACAGACTCTGGGCAGAAAAATAAACCGAATTCTAAAAATTCCCTAAAATACCACGGAGAACGGGTAAGGACTCATTTGGTTCTAGTCTAAAGTAAGTTTTATAATATCTGAAATACTAATACGAAAGGGACGCTTAAATCCAGAAAAGGGGGCGCGCTCAATCTATACTTGAAACAAGGCGCCCTGGTTTTCGGCAGTATCTGACACCTTTGAAAAAGATCGAGCGCAACCCTGCCAAATCTATTGTCTAATGTGCTATAACGGCAACAAGTACGGTGTGTACCTTGAACGAGTTCAATATCTATAATTATTTTTGTAATGAATTCACTAATATACGAAGGATGCCAGTGAAATATTAATAACTGGTGAGATTCGCTAATAATTCGAGTGGCAGACCATAAACAGTCCCTGCTGACCTATGATACTACCTGAGCAATACGAAGCGACTTTAAGTCTATAAACACAAGATAAAATGAATTGTTCCCTATGATCATGCGGGGGGTGCGCTGTATAACGGGCGCATATAACACAAGCCCTTCAAGGGGCGCCCAATCATGCTGTATTGGGCGCCCGATTGACCAAGTCGTGAGCGCCAAACCATTCTCGCTCGTCATTATTTATTATGTGCGAACAGACAAACATACATTTTCATTATAATGCGCCCCACCAATCATGTCATTCTTGGCGCCCCTCCGGGATAAGTAACACCACAGCTCACACAGTTCTGGACGCACCCTAAAGTTAGGTGTTAATCGTGTGATTTATTATGAGGCGCCTCATCATTTGGGTGGTGAGGCGCCTCATATAACGACGTGAATAGAAGTGAGATTGGTTAGAGGTCCCATCAATCTAGTAGTAGGCGCCTAACTAAAGTCAATCGGCTTTAAAGGGCGCCCATACTGAATATGGACTCGTTAGTCGCTGGCTTCGTATTGCGTCCAATAGAAAGGGCGCCCATTACATTTTTCTCGCAATGGATAAAGGCATTATGCATTATGTGTGGCCAAACAATCATATATTGTCATAATAAGGCGCCCCACCAATCATGTCATTATGGAAGGTCCTCTGGGATAAGGTGCACACAGATCACACCGTTTTTGACGCCCCATCAAGTTGTGATGTTCATCGTGTGACTCATTGTGAGACGCCCTACCATTTGAGGGGTTTTATAAGAGTACCGTATTCTTTAATCGGTCCTATTTTTTAAGATTCTCTGCAAAATTAGTTATGTTTCTTCGCTGGCAGCAGAACGACCGGTCATTCCTCTTGCATAATAATTGGCATCTAGTTTACAAATATGATCAAAATATTATTGATGAATTGATTTTTATACGCCCACATGGAAATGTGGTCATATATTGTCTGTTCATCCGTCGGTCATGCCACCCGTCGGTCCATCCACAATTGTGAACACTGTATAGCGATTTCAGATAAAGGCTGTCAGAGTTATGGCCCTTGATTACTTCAAAAAATCTTGTGGACGCTCTAGAGGCTAAAGTCAATAACCAATTGACTTTAAATTTATTCACAGTGTTTAAAGTCATGAGACGAAGAATCCTATTGATTTTCAGCGTTGCCAATAATTACTGACAGAGTTATGGCCCTTGGTCACTATAAAAAATTTGTGGACGCTCAAGAGGCTAAAGGTAATATCAGATTGACTTATACACAGTGTTGAAGGTCATGAGAGGAACAAGTATATTGAGTTTCAATGAATTTTGATAACTTGAACAGCATGGAGGAGAACTTTATCAAAGCCAAACAAATTCGAATGATTTTCTGATAATTACATAATGAGTTGTTACTTTTAATCAGATTTTAGTGTATTATAAATGTTTCATTACCGAAAAGGTAAAATATGCGACAACTTGTGTTGAATGCCCGGACGATTTGGCTGCTGTGGGCGTATGTTTCGTTGCCTGGCAACCTATCTTAAATTGATACAATCGAGTTTTAAAACCCCTAAAAATATAAACAAACACTGTGTGGCCATATTGTCTATCTTGTTTGCTGTTTGGCCTAGATACCGCGTGCAAAGCATTAAATGGTTACGTGGCTGGCTGACCGAACGATAAATATTTTGGTTTAGGCGATAATTTTTTTGGGTACCATAATTGATAGACAAAATGGCCACCGTTTGCACGCGAATAGTGTAAAAAAATTGGGTATATCAAAGTTGTGGACCCTGTGAGGTCACAATTTTAATTTGAATTTGAAGAAACTTGAAATACATGTTTATAACCTAAAGATCTTGATTCTTTTTCAATATTTGCGCATATCAAATTGTAACTTAATGATAGCTGTCTTCGAATTGATGTCCACAGTTACATGAAGGATTTTGATGAATATGTCTGAGAAATTTGTGACCGTTTAAATCGCTCATATTAAGGCGGAGTTTTGAATGAATTATTTGATGTTTTCTAGTGCCATGATAAAAATAGTTTGGAGGTAAAGTATCGGATTTAGAGAGATATGTTTTGAAAGAACTAAGGGAGGGTAAATGTTTGACCGTATCAGGTAGAGAATTCCAGAGTCTGACTGCAGATGGAAAGAACGAGTTATAGAAGAGAGAAGTTCGGCAATAAATTCAGGGATATTATTATTACGAAGATTATAGGAAATAGATCTAGATGGAATAAGAGCAGAGAGATAATCTGGGGTTAAATTATTTAAAATTTTGTACATCAAAATAAGCTTATGTCGCCTGCGTCTCTCACGAAGTGTAATGAAACCGGTTTCACTATATAAATCGGAATGGCTGGTTCCCTTTACAGTCCCACAGATAGTCCGGAGTGCATCAAGTTGCAGTTGTTCAAGCTGACTGGACAAGTGATGTGTGCAACCGTCCCATATAATATCCCCATAATCAAAATGTGGTAATATGAAAGAGGTATAGATAGTTTTGAGTGATTTTCTGTTTAACCGGTATTTCAATGAACGAAAATAGTTAATGAGTTTATACACTTTTTGACTGATTGAATTTACATGCGAATCCCGTTTGCCGTTAGACTGTAAGAAAAGACCAAGATGTTTATGTACGTTTTCTTCTTTAATTTGCACCGACCCCATAAATAGGTGAGGTAAATTGTGCTGTGTCTTAACTGAAGTCGTGAGAGTCTGTTTTTAGGGGGTTAAAGGTTACCAGCCATTTCTTTGACCATTCATTTATTCTCTCAATATCTGAATTTAAAACACGCGCACATTCGGTCGGATCTTCGATTGATATATATAGTGACGTATCATCGGCGAATAGTTTTATATTTGATTCTATGTCATTTATATATATTAAAAAGAGTAAAGGTCCGAGAACGGAGCCCTGTGGTACACCAGCAGTTACTTCCCTGGGGTCAGAGGAGACACTACTCAGTACCACCATTTGTTGTCTGTTGCATAGATAGCTTCTAAACCAGAGTGGATTCGAAATCGGAGCTGAAATTGTTTTTAAAAGTTTACCACCAATATTATCAGGCCCTGTAGCCTTGGAAGTATCAATACAATCAAGCACGTCTTTAACTTCCTTGGGAGATAAAACAATGTTAGTAATCGAGTGTTGTGCATATTTCAATGAAGGGAGTGGGTGATTTGTATCATCTAGTGATGCCTGGCGAACAAAATAATCATTAAGGCAATTTGCTTTGTCTTGTGGGGTAAAATGGGTGGTGTTATTGTCGCTTAACGGAGGAATAGAATCGGTGTCTGAACCCTTATCTTTCACAAATGAGTTGACTAATTTCCACCAGGATTTAGTACCAAAATTATTGCCAGTATTTGCCAAAGTGTCCAGCTTTTCAAAGTGCTGTTTTTTGCATTGCCGAATTAAGAAAATATAGTCATTCCGCGTTTTGCGAAAATCTGCCCAGTGGGTTGCCAAATCTGACTTTCTAGCTTTCTTATGAAGTTTATTTTTGAATCTGCTGAGTTTCCTGATTTCATTGTTCATCCATGGTTTGTCTCTAGGTCTAATTGTAACTACTTTGTTTGGAATATTTGTTTTTGCTATACTTGTCAACTCATTTGTGAATTTGATACATGATTCATCCACATCACTATCTTCAAAAAGTGATTGCCAATCAGTATTAACAGTATCTGCGATAAGTCCGAATAAATCAATGTTGTTATAGTCCCAGATGACTCTTTTAAAGCAATGAATTTTAGGGCTGTTGAATGAAAGTTGACAGTACACAGGGCAATGGTCGCTACAAAAATTAGACAAAATACCACAATTCTTGAGATATGTTGGTGAATTTGTTAGAATCAGGTCTAAAAGAGAATTACAGCCAGACTCGTTATATCTAGTAGGGGAGGTAATTAATTGATTCAAATTATAAAAATTTATGGCTTCATGAATAAAAGAATTAGTTTGGGTCAATATATCAACATTAAAATCTCCCAATATAAAGCATTTCCCAACATCATCAAATAGGGCAAGGTTAAAAGATTTTAAAAGTAGCTTATTTACATATATTTTAAAGTTTGGAGGTCTATAGAAAGTACCAAATAAAAATCGTTGCAATCTCGAGTCATATACACTCTGTACCATCAACTTCTAAATCACAGCGTCTTTTAAAAGACAGAGATTTTCGGACATACACAGCAACCCCACCACCACTATTAGTTATGCGCTCTTTCCTAACAGGTGTATGATAAGATGAAATGGAAATTGAACTATCTAAGATATTACTATTGAGCCAGGTTTCAGATATTGAGAGAATGTCATAATCATCTAATTCTACTGAGATGAGATCTACCTTGTGTCGCAAACTCCTTACATTCAGATGAACGAAAGATAACAAATTCGCTTTTATAGGACCAGGGTTTGACTCAATGTCACCTGAAAGTGCAAGCAGCATCGAGATTACAGTTTGGGGAATCGCAAGTGTCAAAGAGAGAGTCGGTAAATACGAGACAAAAGGACAGTTAGATGAATGACAACAGATTGACGGACGATACAATGGTGAAAGATATGACGGACGGAATAACAAGCCTCGACAATGAATGTATTGTAACTTACCTAAGAATGCAAGTACAATTAACTGTGTATAATATATAGTATGACGAAAACAAATATAATAAAACAAAACATATTAACAAACTATTTCACGTGCACATTTTACCTTCGATTTTAGGTCCAGTACGCCAGTTCAGGAGTGAGTAAACTATTTGGATTATGTGTAAAACGGTATATAATAATTAGATTACAAAGTCACTATTATTACCTATGTTGATGTAAAAAGACAAGGAATATGTAAATTTATGACAAATAATGTAACATTATTATAGCATCAATTACTAAAACATATCTATATTGATATAGAGTCTATCCTATTATAGACATCAATTGATAAAACATATTTATATATTTATATAAAGTCTATGCTTATAAAGTTTAGTATAATATGACATCAATTATAAAAACATATTTAAATATTAATGTAGAGTCTATGTTAATATAGACTAAAGGTAGGTATAATATGACTTCAGTTAATAAAACATATTTCTATATTGAAGTAAAAATTGATGTTGATATAGACTAAAGGTAGGTATAATATGATATCATTTATTAAAACATATGTCCATATTGATGTAGAGTCTATGTTGATATACACTAATGGTAGGTATAATATAACATCAATTAATAAAACATATTTATATATTGAAGTAATAGTCTATGTTGATATCCACTAAAGGTGGGTTTAATATGACATCAATCAATAAAACAAACTTTCCATATTAAAGTAAAAGTCTATGATGATAAAGACTACAGGTAGGTATAATATGACATCAATCAATAAAACAAACTTTCCATATTGAAGTAAAAGTTGATGATAAAGACTACAGGTAGGTATAATATGACATCAATTAATAAAACATAGTTCCATATTGAAGTAAGAAAATTAATCTATGTTGATATACACTAAGGGTAAGTATATAATGACATCAGTTAATAAAACATATTTCCATATTTAAGTAAAAGTCTATGTTGATATAGACTATAGGTAGGTTTAATTTGACATCAGTTAATAAAACATATTTCTACATTGAAGCAAGAGTTTGTGTTGATATAGACTAAAGGTAAATATAATATGACATCAGTTAATAATACATATTTCCATATTGAAGCAAGAGTCTATGTTGATATAGACTTAAGGTAGGTATAATATGACATCAATTCATAAAACATATTTCCATATTTCTACATTGAAGCAAGAGTCCATGTTGATATAGAACAAAGGTATGTATATATATTATGACATTGTTAATAGAACACATTTCATTGATGTAGAGTCTATCTTGATAAAGAATAAGGATCAACTTATATTAGATTTCTATATTGAAGTAAAACTATGTTGATATATCAGTTTTATATATAGATGTAGAGTGTATGACACCAATTAATAAAACATATTTATATATTGATTGTTAATATATGTAGATTATATTATAATATGACATCAATTAATAAACATATTTATATATTGATTTAAAGTCTATGTTAATATAGACTATAGTATAATATGACATCAATTAATAAAACATATTTCCATATTGGAGTAAGAATCTAAAGGTAAGTCAAATTTTACATCAATTAATAAAACATATTTCCATATTGATGTAGAGTCTATGTTGATATACATTAAATATAGTTATAATATGACATCAATTAATAAAACAAACTTTCCATATTTAAGTAAGAGTCTATGTTGACTAAGGGTAAGTATATAATGACATCAGTTAATAAAACATATTTCTACATTGAAGCAAGAGTCTATGTTGACATAGACTAAGGGTAAGTATATAATGACATCAGTTAATAAAACATATTACCATATTGAAATAAGAGTCTATGTTGATATACACTGAAAGTTAATGAAACATATTTATATATTGAAGTAAACGTCTATGTTGATATAGACAAAAGGTAGGTATGATATGACATCAATTAATAAAACATATTTATATATTGAAGTAAGAATCTATGTTGATGTTGACTAAATGTAAGTATAATATGACATCAGTTAAAGTGCACATAAGACGACAAATTGAAACTCTGCGTAGTGATGGACAGTGGTTATTATATGCACATTACGGAAAGTTAACATCAATCTGATTAAAAATAAATCAGCTATCTTCACTCAAAGTCGCAAATATAGACCTCCCGTAAAAACGACTTGGCCAATTATCGAAAACACTCTTAATCCCCTCAGTCCCTAGTGACGTCACAGTGTACAAATGCATATTCGGAATGTTTATTCCTTAATTACCTATATACAGTCGGTGTGTGTATTCATTAACGCTTGACCGATTCCTTAATCCTTGACTACGGAATAATTTGTTTTACTAAATGCCATTCAAAGAATAAAGAATAAATTTGTTTCGTAATTTAGAATTTGTTTTATAAAGCCGGTTGCTGTAGCGATATTCCCCACGTCTTTTTAATCAGAATAAGCACACCGTAAACTAAAAATGTAGCTTACATGGGACCGGTTATTGTCCATTTGTTTTTATTGTGATATTTGTTTTTATTAATGTATATATAGATAATGTGATTATTTGTTTGTAGTTTGTCTCGTATCATCACCATATGTTTGGCGCCATCTGGTTGGAGCTCACGTGCCAATAAACAACATTTCATTCATTCATTCATTGTTATCGGTCGTCCACTTCACGACCGTTCAGTTTCTCGGGGTGATTTTAAAAATGAACACTACCATTTAGATTTGAAGGAGTTTATTTTTAGACAAGACATTTATTTTCCCGGACGTTGTGGAGAAATGAACAGTGTTTAAAAGATTTTACGTCAAATTACCACTTGGTCATCGTTTTATTCTTTCTGTTATTCATATCCCATTACCTCGTGCACCAACAACGATAATTAATTTTTCATTGGGTAAGACCATCTACACGCGGAAAAATTTACAGTAGCTATTGGCTAACAGCATGTAGGAAAGGCGGGGAAATATCACACGGGTTACGTATGACTGAAATGAAAGATGAAAGCGAGGATTTCCCTTTCATGTCACGTGATTCCGATAAGAATTGAGAGAAATAATTTAGTGATTTGCATTGTTATGCTAGGCTACTTTAAAAATTAGACATAATTCGTATCAACAAATAATAACTTATACACTTATAATATAGAACATAGTTTATTAATATTACTATAATCTCTACTTCATTCATTAATGATTCGGCATTACACGAAGTTCATAATAAATGGAGTATATTTGTGATTGCGTAGGAACCGTGACCCAAATTTATTACTTCAAAAAGACGTTCTCCGAGGTAAAATAGTACCACGCGTTTAACGACTAATAAAGACAAATATCTACGTAGATCATCATGCAATTCGAGACATTTTAATGTGTGATATTTTTATATCCACCATCATTGGGCTCTCTGATTGGTCAATCTCTTTACGGTGATTGACAGGTCGGAACAATGATATTAACAGATCAAAGAATAAAATTGCACGTAGCCACAAATACTAGGTCAGTATTATAGCAAAGCATGCAGTGTCCACCTTACAACATATTTCATTGATTCATGATTTATTTTATAATATATTACACAGTGTAGACCACAATGTGTTCCGATTCGCATTTTGGTATTCTAAATTGATTCTTATACGGAATTCTTAAATTTGGAACCTTTTAGTTCCATTTCGTGTACGGAAATTAAATCAACGATTAGTTTTAAATTATTTATGATGCCGAAATAATATCAATCTAATTTGTCTTATCTAAAAGGGCTCCGGCGCAATTTAACTAATTACTGGGTAAATAAAGTATGTATTCACTTGTCGCTATATTATTTTAATTATAGTGCCGAAATAATATCAATCTACTTTGTCTTATCTAAAAGTGACCTCGACGCTATTTATAGTTGATTATTTAATTATTAGGCGTTCAGTCCGAGATGTATTTTGGCGAGTGATTTAGATGGCAATATGTAGCCTACTTGTAAAATAAACCATGTCTGTCATCATAAACTAACCTTATCACAAACATTTATCCATCGAATAATTTATATTCGGATTTCATATCAAGTCAATTAAATATTGTCTAAGTATATTTTATTACAAAAAACATCGGTGAACTGATCTAATATCTAAAATCAAATCGGCAATTAAATAACAATACGATTATACAGCGAGGAACTAATCTCGTTTGTTACCGGTAATCACCCAAAATCAACGAGTAAAACTTATTTATTCCATTTAAATTTTAAATTTTGTACGATTCAAGTATTAGTTGTGGACGACTTAACCAATCAGTTGTTGTGTACGACTCTATTCAAGTATTATTGTTTTGGACGACACCACCAATGCCTTGTGGACGACTGCGCTTGTAGACGACTTGACTGGCACCCGGCCGGTATATGTTGCTGTCAATATCTGATATCGGTAAAACTTAATCTACACGGTAACACAAACTTGGCGGTTTTTAATGAATGCTGGCGGCATTTAACACACTCTAGACGGCAATCTATTGACTGGACAAATGTATTAGATTCTGGATGGTAAAGGTAGTATCTTTGCTTTTTTCGTAATATCTGGACGATACCCGGTCCCTCATAGTGATAATTACGAGCTAATGATTACCGACAATACACACTTTTAACTGGTGGTGTTGTGTATACAGTGATATATTATACAGGCAGTGATATATTGGATAGATAATGTGTATACTATGTGTAGCGCCTGTGACGTCATCAGCCAATCAACCGGATTAAGGTCGTTTATGAAAATTTGAAAACCGTTTTTGGCTGTCCCATACTAAAACGTAAATAGCTCAGTTAATTTTAATCAGATTGATTTGAACTTTCCGTAATATGGATTTAGTAATCATTGTTTATTATATTATGTAATAGGAAATTATGATCTTATGTGCTCTTTAATAAAACATATTACCATGTTGAATCTATGTTGATATACACTAAAGGCAGGTACATATGACATCAATTAATAAAACATATTTATATATTTAAGTAAGAGTCTATGTTGATATAGACTATAGGTAGGTAGGCCTATAATATAACATCAATTGATAAAACATATTTCTATATTGAAGTAAGAATCTATGTTGATTGAGACTATAGGTAGGTATAATATTACATCAATACTGCCCCCCAAAGTCAAAGTGACGTAACTGCACAAAAAGGCAAACCGAGAAAATCAACTTTAAAGTTTTTTGGAAATATCGAGTTTCTCGTGCCAGAAATTCAGATACGTCGGTTTGCCTTACGTGGTGCCAGGTATATTTAGAAATTATACCATGTTCAACTAAATCGTCAGAGTCATCATTCATTAAAATATTTAATACTTCAGAAGTATTAATTTGTCTCCTCGCCATGTTCACGTTTAGAAACAAACTCCCAAAGGCTTCAAAAATCGCGGGACAAGATGACGTAAGTCACTTCCGGGAAAATCAAGGTCAGCATTTGGTCAAGGGCAAAACGACGTAACCAACAATACGGCGCTTTTCCGTTGTCTGTCGTTAGCATTATACAATTTACGTCGGTATGTTGCTTGAAGATTTACATGAAAGAGAAACGATACGTTAATCTACCTTTGTCAGATGTTAGAAAAGTGTTTCGAATAGCGTTAAGTAGAATAAAGCGGGAAAATGCAAATTTGGTAGATACGTCACTTTGACTTTGGGGGGCAGAATAAATAAAACATATTTCCATATTGATGTAGAGTCTATGTTGATATAGACTAAAGGTAAGTATAATATGACATCAATTTATCAAATATATTTCCATATTGAAGTAAGAGTCTATGTTGATATAGACTAAAGGTAGGTAGGCCTATAATATAACATCAATTAATAACATATATTTTTATATTGAAGTACGAGTCTATGTTGATATAACTAAGAGTAGATATTTTATGACATATTTCTACATTGAGACAAGTGCTCATGTTGATATAGACCAAAAGTATGTATATTATGACATTAATAAAACATTTCATTGATGTATAGTCAATCTTGATAAAGACTAAGGATCAAATAATATTAGGCTTCTATATTGAAGTAAAACTATGATATATCAGTTTTCTATATTGTTTATGTTGATATAGATTGAAGTTAGATACCGTTTTTATGACTTCGAATTTTGTCTAATGGTTTGGATTGTTCGTACTTGGGTTTTTTTTATTTTTATACAATAAAAATCAAATAATAAACATCAGATTTATGTATGTTATAGTATGTAGACATTTTATAAGATCAAATATTTGTCATCAGATTTCTGTATTAAGGTTAAGTCTAGGTTGATATATCAGATTTCTATATTTGAGTATAGTCTATGTTCATATAGACAAACGTAGGTATGTTAAGAGATCAAGTGATAAAGTCAAATAGTAAACATTACATTTTTATATTGAGGTAAGGTATATGTTGATATAGACAGGGGGTAGATATACTATAAGATCAAATAATAGGTGTTAAATTAACATATCATGATATTAAAAGTTCAGTTCAGAGGAAGAATCATGTTTAGTATATTGTCTTGGGGTTGAGGTTATCCGCCCAAAATCACAAGTAGTCCATCCCTATCTACATTTTCGGCTTCCATCTGTTGATCTCCTACATTATTATAATCTAATACCTGTGTGTTCTGTTTATATCTGAATTCATCCAGTTGATTTTCATTTGATATGTGAATATTTTTATCATCAGCTAAAGATCTTATGTAAATTCTGCCATCATAAGTCCAACATTGCTTGATTTCTTTACTTTTAAACAAATCTCTCACTTTTTTGTACAGAATGGCCCTCTTTCTTGTTAGGGCTCCATTTATAAAAACTCTGGTATTATGGGCTTCATTGTAGGGTTTTAGATTTTTCTTGTTTCCATACACAGCAGCCCTGTCCCTGTAACTAGTAAATCTGACGATGATGTCACGTTGTGAAAAGCTCTTCGGCCCTACTCTGTGTGTGCGTCCAATATTAGAAAAACTAAGCTTTTTGTTGTTACCTTTAAGTATATGCTGATTTATCAAATCAAGGGCTAAAGAATCAGTGTTCTCCTGTTTAGTCTCTTTGATTCCTGATATTTTCAAACATGTTCGTCTCGAATATTGCTGCATCTCGTCAATATCATCTTCGAGTTTTGTTATTTTATCATAGAGAGGTTGTATCTGTGTAGATATGGCTTCTTTGAATAAATTTGATAGTTCACACACAATGACGTCACGTTTCAGTATTTCACGACAGAATGTGCGAATTGATTCTTCTCCCGTACATATTTTATCTAAAAAATCATTTATGCTCGTTGATGATGATCTACTTGTGTCTGGCTTGTATCATTTGTTACGATTCTGTGTTGACATTTTGATGTGTTGTTGAACGAGATCAAAGTCTATTAATAGTATTCACCTATTTCACAATGTTTTTTGACTGTTTTAGTGATATTTTTGATATTTCGTTAAAGAAATTATAGATGTATCGTACACTTGTATACTCTTCGAAACGTCGGCTTAATAAATCAGTAATTGTTCTTCCATAAGTATGTGTTATAGTTTATTGTTAAATAACTACTCTTCCAGATCCTAGTGTAGTAAAGACAAGTAAAACAAAATGTTAAAATATAAAAAAACAACAAAATAGGATCTTTCTTTTAATCAGATTGGTCAAGTGAAATATGTAAATCATCCTTTGGCATTAGTATGAAATTTTTGAACCAGGAACTCAGGAACTGGACCCCAAGTGCTATTCATCTTCTTCTTGTTCTTCTTCTTTTGGCAAGGTTTTTTCAAAAAATGCTTAACTGACGACACAGACGTGGACAAGTGCACATCGATTGACAGACATGGTTGTGATGATGTCAGTCATCCTCGGTTAGAGAACTGTCATGCTTGTTTGAATTTAATTTAAATGATAATAATACATGTTTTAATAGTAAGTTTTGTTTTAATTTTAATGTATTTTTATTTTTATTCCATAAAGAGATTAGTCATGGAGTAAACTGTTCTACTGCTGATTCATGTTTAGGAAACATGACATGTGTTAATAATCAATGTGGATGTGATGAATCATTTTATCATGATAATAATATCTGTTTAAACAGTAAGTTTTGTTTATTATATTACCTGCTTTATATGACCACATTAAAAATTGTTTTTACAGTAATATTTGTTTATTCTCCTGCGTCATAACTCATAACCACCCATGACTACATTGTATTATTACCAAAAAACTTGTTTAAACAGTATTATTTGTTCATTCTATTAAACAGTAAGTTTTGTTTATCCTATTACGTGATTCATAACATCCCATGACCACAAACAATCCAAAAACAATTTTATTCATTATAATTATTTATTTATTAGTTTCTTATTCTATAAAAACAAAGATTCTAGTTTCGAAGGAGGTTCTACCCATTGGTGCGGTGGTACAGTCAGCAGGGTTTCCGCATACATGTAATTTTCATCAAATTCCAGTTGTCATTTTCATATTCTTTTTATACCCCAACATTTTCATGTGGACGTATATTTTCGTCAATTTAGATGAAACTTAGATATGTCATCGAACACATCATCTTGAATCGGAATTTTAGAACACCTTTATTTGAACGTTTTGTAAGAGTACTGAATTCTTAAATCAGCCCTATTTCTTAAAATTCTCGGCAAAATTAGTTATGTTTCTTCGCTGGCAGCAGGACGACCCGTCATTCCTCTTGCATAATAATTGGCATCTAGTTCACAAATATGATCAAAATATTATTGATGAATTGATTTTAAAAGGCCACATTGTCGTCGCCCCCGTCTGTCCATAATTGTGAACACTCTAGAGGCTAAAGTTAATATCCGATTGACTTTAAATTTATACTCAGTGTTTCAGGTCATGAGACGAAGAAGCCTATTGATTTTCAGCGATATCTGATAATTGCTGTCAGAGTTATAGCCCTTGATCACTTCAAAAAATCTTGTGGACACTCTAGAGGTTGCCGCTAAAGTTAATAACCGATTGACTTTAAATTTATTCACAGTGTTTAAAGTCATGAGACGAAGAATCATATTGATTTTCAGCGTTTCTGATAATTACTGACATGGCCCTTGATCACTTTAAAAATTTAGTGGATGCTCTAGAGGCTAAAGGTAATATCCGATTGACTTATACATTGACTTTAAATTTATTCACATTGTTTAAAGGACTCATGAGACGAAGAATCCTATTGATTTTCAGCGTTGCCAATAATTACTGACAGAGTTATGGCCCTTGATCACTATACAAATTTTGTGGACGCTCTATAGGCTAAAGGTAATATCCGATTGACTTATACACAGACTCACAGTGTTGAAGGTCATGAGAGGAACAAGTATATTGAGTTTCAATGAATTTTGATAACTTGAACAGCATGGAGAAGAACTTTATCAAACCCAATCAAATTCGAATGATTTTCTGATAATTACACAATGAGTTGTTACTTTTAATCAGATTTTAGTGTATTATAAATGTTTCATTACCGAAAAAAGTAAAATATGCGACAACTCTTGTTGACTGCCCGGACGATTTAGCTGCTGTGGACGTATGTATCGTTGCCCGGCAACCTGTGTTGAATTGATACAATCAAGTTTTAAAACCCCCAAAAATATAAACAAACATCGTGTGGCCATACTGTCTATCTCGTTTGCTGATTGGCCTAGATACCGCGTGCAAAGCATTAAATGGTTACGTGGCAGGCTGAGCGAACGATAAATATTTTGGTTTAGGCGATAATTTTTTGGGGTACCTACATTACTCTCATAAGTAGCAGAAAAAAAATCAATTCTGATCGTATATGTTTTAATGTAAATTAAACAACAAGCGGGTGTATGTCATTGAGTAATACTAATCAACTGGCATTGATAAAGCCGTCAACAACTCATTATTCACTACAAATAATAAATCCAAGCGGTTTTTATTTGATATCTCATACCATCTTTAAAAAATAATTTATAGACCTTAAATGGAAATAAACAAAATGGCAAATAATTTTCTTTTGGACAAGATTTTATTGATAGCCGGGTTCCGTTGACTGTCTCTTCTTCATATGGCATGTACAGTAAGGAATGCATATTGGATATTATTGTTGACAATTCTCGAATCATGAAAGTGAACGTAAGCCTTTTTTGACTATGAAATTGGAATTTCTAAAGAGACTCATAGTCATATTTTGATAACGTTAGGGTACCTGAAAATAATAATGATAGACGTATCCTAGCGGTTTCTTTGATGATTATTCAATCAATAATCTATATTTCCTGACCACAGTTAGCTGGCACCAAGGTGCTAATTAAAGTTAATTTCACCAAAGTTATTATAATATACATTAACAGACTACTACTATATAGATTGTTCTTCAGTACAACACAATCATGTAAAAATTGTGTTGTCAATGTTTCGTTACGAAAGGAATGCATTTACTACGATTTTCGTCACTAACTTCCTTGGAATCGTAAATGATAAAAAATTTAAAGACAAAATAGCAAATAAATGGCGGAAATCGTTGGACAAAATTTTTACTACCATTTTCGTCTTCAGCACCCCTGAAAACCTATGGAAAGATATATTCAACGACAAAACAGCAAATAAATTGCCTGGTTTCTATGGTATTTTGACTGACAATGACATAAACAACGGAACTTAGTAATTATTGTATTACTATCATTTTGTGCATTGGGGGTGTCTGTCAAAAATACTGACAATCAAATGCGGATCTGGTATCTTTTAACTTGGGGTTTTTCCTCTTAATTACTATAATAGCCTTTAATTTCAAAATATCCTTTTATAATTGATATAACCCTTGAAAATTTCAAAAATTGGTTTAATTAGTACTATGGCTTAATTTAATGGTACACCGTTTAATTTCTCCGAGAGGGGTTTAGAAATTGATAAACTGTTCAATTATCTAAAGCCTTCAATTTCTAGCCAAGTACTTTAATTACACGCAATCCGTGTATAAATTAACACCAATTAGTACTAATTAAACCATTTTTATACGCCCACATGGAAATGTCGTCACCCCCAACCCTCATCCATTTCTTGTAAACGCTCTAGAGGCTAAAGTTAATATTAGATTGACTTTAAACTTATAGAACACCTTTATTTGAACGTTTTATAAGAGTACCGAATTCTTTAATCGGTCCTATTTTTTAAAATTCTCTGCAAAATTAGTTATGTTTCTTCGCTGGCAGCAGAACGACCGGTCATTCCTCTTGCATAATAATTGGCATCTAGTTTACAAATATGATCAAAATATTATTGATGAATTGATTTTTATACGCCCACATGGAAATGTGGTCATATATTGTCTGTTCATCCGTCGGTCATGCCACCCGTCGGTCCATCCACAATTGTGAACACTGTATAGCGATTTCAGATAAAGGCTGTCAGAGTTATGGCCCTTGATTACTTCAAAAAATATTGTGGACGCTCTGGAGGCTAAAGTTAATATCTGATTGACTTAAAATTTATACACAGAGTTTAAGGTCATGAGAAGAATAAGTCTATTGATATACAGCGATATCTGATAATTACCGCCAGTGTTATAGCCCTTGATTACTTCAAAAAATGTTGAGAATGATCTAGAGGCCAAAATTAATATTCGATTGACTTTAAATTTATACAGTGTTTAAGGTCATGAGACGAAAAAGCCTAATAATTTTCAGCGATTTCTGATTATTACCGCCAGGGTTATTGCCCTTGATCACTTTGAAATATCTTGTGAACGCTCTAGAGGCTAAAGTTAATAACCAATTGACTTTAAGGTCATGAGATGAAGAATCCTATTGATTTTCAGTGATATTCGATAATTACCACCAGACACTATAAACTTCAGAATGCCTCATTCGGCATTTTTGTCCAAACGAGGTAAAAAAAAAAAATCGTCTGCAGTTCCAAAACGAGGTATTTTAAATTGCCCTTTTTTGGAACGAGGTATTTTGTTCAGAACGAGGCTTGGTAAAAATGCCTTGTTTACTAAACGTGTTGTTTTTTTTCAAGATTATTGGTATTTGCTTTCAGCAAATTTGTAAAAATTAAAATTTATGTTCTTTAATACGAAAATAAAACAAGTTCAAACTATCATATATATAATCAGAGGAATAGACAAGACAAGAATACACACCATACCATAAATTATTTTCGCATTATTTATACCCATCTGTCTTCATATTTAAACATTTTAATTAAATCTTTCTCATTTAATTGACAATTGGTATAAAGCCGACAAATTTATCGCTGTGAGTTATATGTCTTTGCTCCAATAATATTTTGTGCAATGTTATGGGGTTTCAACAGAAACAGTCAAGTTATTTTTTTTACAATAAATATAATAAATAAACTGCCGTATTGGAAATATGTGATGAAATTTAATACTTTTTTTGATTAATAAGAATGGATTATTTGTTGTATTTAGATCAGATGAACACTAATTTGTTGTCTGTGATATCAGTTAGGTGGAGGTGTAAAACACACAGCTACCATGATTAATTTACAACCCCAATTTAGCTTTCACAACACCACAGTTGTTACTTAACACCTAAACCTGATTGGGCAATAAATTAATCAAGGCAAGGTAGCTGTGTGTCTTCAATAGTTTTACACCTTCACCTATGGCGTGTTTGCCTTTCCTATTTCTCTGATTATAGTTTGGACTTGTTTATTTTCCTATTAAATAACATAAATTTTAATTTTTACAAATTCGCTGAAAGCAAATAGCGCGAATAACCAGTGGCGGATTTAGCTCCACCAAGGCCTGAGGCGGCAGTTGCTGGAAGGACTATAAGGTCCTGTTTAAAATGGCGTGGGCCTAATTAATTTTGGGTCAGGGCCTATGCTAGTTCCCGTTGGGCCTAAACCACACACTCTAACATTCATTGTCTATGCGTTTTTAATCGTATAAGACAAATTTAAAAAAAAAATTCTTACAAAATCTTTTGGCCTGAGGCTGCAGCCTCATCAGCCTCAATGAAAATCCGCTACTGCGAATAACTATCTTGAGAAAAAAAAACACGTTAAGTAAATGTGGCATTTTTACCAAGCCTCGTTCTGAACAAAATACCTTGTTCCAAAAAAAGGGCAATTTAAAATACCTCGTTTTGGAACTGCAGACGTTAAGTAAATGTGGCATTTTTACCAAGCCTCGTTCTGAACAAAATACCTTGTTCCAAAAAAAGGGCAATTTAAAATACCTCGTTTTGGAACTGCAGACAACAAGGCATTTTTTTTACCTCGTTTGGACAAAAATGCCGAACGAGGCATTCTGAGGTTTATAGTGAGAGTTATGGCCCTTGATCACTTCAAAAAACTTGTGGATGCTCTGGAGGCCAAAGTTAATATCCGATTGACTATAAATTTCTGGGCTTTGATCTCTTCAAAAAAATTTCTGGACACTATAGAAGCTAAAGTTTACATCCGATTCACTTTAGATTGAAACACAAGAGTTTCAAGGTCTTGAAACAAACAATTATATTGATTTTTAATTAATTTTGATAACTTGAACAGCTAAATTCATGATATTAAACGTTTCATATACTAAACGTTAGCATAGAGGAGAACTTTATCAAAGCCAAACAAATTCTAATGATTTTCTGATAATTATTTAATGAGTTGTTACTCTTAATCTGATTTTAGTGTATTATAAATGTTTCATTACCGATAGTAATAGTAAAAATATGTGACAACTCTTGTTGACTGCCCGGATGATTTAGCTGCTGTGGGCGTATGTTTCGTTGCCTGGTAACCTATCTTTGAAATTTTCAACAGGTTATCTAGGACATCATTTCAGTCCGCATTCCTAATTACCTGACCTTAGCGACTGACCAATCATATAACGTTTTCTTAAAATAACTTCATGGTCGCCGAGGATTTTGCTCGTGAAATACCTTTTGTTTTTAGACTTATATTAATAGTTTTACAAGTGGAAATACTTCAAATAGAGCAAAATGCCCATGGAACTAATAAAATTTACCAAAATTGCAGCTATCATCCAACCGAATCGACTGTTATTGTATCGCTCTGTATTAAACACCACAATAGACTGCACCGGCAGCTCTCACGCTGTCGATCGCCATTTCGGCCAATAGCGATCCAAATATAATTTTGGCGATAAAATATTCAATCTGGCAGAATTTTGGGTGATAACTTTTTCCTGTATGACGATTCTTTTTTAACCGTGATGATAAAGTTTTCTTGCCACAACACTTTGATTTCCAATGCCGTACTAGTTACAGTCTATTGCTCTTGGCTGAGTCAGTTATCAATCAATTAGGTACTAAACCTTTGTCTCTTGATCAATCTCGGATTAGTGTTGATTAGTATTTACAGTAAGAGTAGTAATAAACTAATTAACACACAAAACATTTTACTATTTGTCTCCAAATACGAATCGGTGGCTATTTTTTACGGTTTTTATATATTCAAAATGGTGCACATACATGTAAGGAAATGACACTCGTTCGATTTGTTTGGATTATTGGATTATGACTGGTTTATCTTTTTCTTACTCCTGTTGCCCGTTTAGTTAGTAAATGAAGCCAGCTTTGTTGTTGCAGTTTATGTGGAAGTGGATGTTAAACTCCAGAAACGAACGAAAGTCATTTATCATCAAATTGCATGCCATGGGGCGTAAGTGTCCGATACCAGAAGAATCTCATACTTTTTAATATGTCACCACCAAAATGTTAAAGCGATATGAACTTGTACAATACGCCTGCATGTACTATGCTGCCTCGAACAACAAATATTCATTAAAAACAAATACACTGTGTAATTTAATGTTACTAAAAGTGGTTTCCACAGATGTTGAAAAAGCTTTCAAAAAAGGGGTCTCTGCAAAGCAATGAAGAATTTTGTAAACTGCTATATAATATGCATAAAAATTACTCAAAAAATCTAATAGATATTTCTTCTTTTTTGGCGAAAAAAATATATGGCTAATAAATTAAAAGGAAAAATTGGTAGAAAAAAATAAAACCCAGAGTGAGCACTGCGCGGGCGACAAGAAACATAGTTCAAATTCAACACCGCCTTCTGGCAACTGTAATGTTGTAACTTGGTTCTTTAAATGTGATTGTGTTAATTAAAGACACATAATGGTTCTATTTTCTTTCATCTAGCAAAAATACCTTTTCTTTCCTCAAGCAAAGATACATTTAATTTTTTAGCTATTGAAATGTGTTATTTTATTTTTTTAAAGAGTTTAGCTATGGAGCAAACTGTTCTAATAATGGTACATGTTTAGGAAACATGACATGTATAAATAATCAATGTAGATGTCAGGAATCATTTTATCATGATAGTAATTTCTGTTTAAACAGTAAGTTTTGTTTCTTCTATCAGTGCCGATTAAGGGGGTGCTGACTTGGCTGTAGCTAGGGGTTCTAATATTTAAGCAACCCCCCCCCCCCCAATTGGTTCTAAAACAAATGTGTATCATAAATAAATGTCAATTGTTTCAGTAGAGTTTAGTAAGGGGAAATACTGACATACAAATTGCATCTGTGTGAGTGTAACAGACAATGACTAGAATATGGCGTACTTTTCACTGTTGATGCTAGTGCCACTGTGACATTCTCAGCCAGTGGACTCATGCAAACTTAATCTTCCCAGTATACTATAACCTGCTTCTAAACAACTCTTTACAGTAAACTTCACATAAGTCGGATTTGTATTAGTTGGATCTTCACTTTGAACCTGGACATTTTCTTTGCTCAACTCAGATCAAAATGTTCGGTCCATTTGATCTAATTCCATTTTTTTCCTTCGCCCAAGTCGGTTTGGCAGTATGTTTTGAATTTGACTAAGTCAGTTTCGTACTGATGGTCTAAAACGCGGTTAGATATTTCATGCACAGAGCCCCAAAATACTTTCCCCTATCATTTTGACTCAAATCAGCCTATTTGATGTGACACAATAATAGAATTTTCCTGGAAAATTGAACACTCACTGTCTGCTGTACGAGACACTTTACAGGAAAATTTAGGACAATTTTTCAAAGAAGGCGATAAAACGGAATTATCTACTCGCACGAGTCTCACGTACAACCGAAAGCTTGAAATGTGCCTTTAACTCGATTGTTATTGCAGTTTTTTTCTTATCGAGTTAAGATTGAATTTTGATCTTCGGCTAAATTGAATCTTGCTTTACTCGAATGAAAGTGGCCAGTCCACTTAGATCCTACATTATTTCATAATGTAAAGACAATAATACTGGCTCTTTAATTTTTTTTTTTTTTTAAAAACTTTTCATAAAGAGTTTAGTTATGGAGTAAACTGTTCTAATGCTGATTCATGTTTAGGAAACATGACATGTGTTAATAATCAATGTGGATGTGATGAATCATTTTATCATGATGATAATTTCTGTTTAAACAGTAAGTTTTGTTTATTATATTACCTGCTTCATATCAATCCATGACCACAATAATTTAAAATCTTATTCATCTATAAGTGCTCCCATTACACACAAAAGAATAAATATATGTCACATTTCAATCTTTATGGACTACTTAATTGGTAGTATCTGTGTTGCCTGGAAACCCATCTTTGAGTACAGCAGCATTCAGTTGTGACTTAGTTCTATAAATCTGATCATATTGATTAGTAAAACTGCAGGTTACTTACTCCATTGTGGTATTTTTAATTTTTTTTTTTTCATAAAGAGATTAGTCATGGAGTAAACTGTTCTAATGCTGATTCATGTTTAGGAAACATGACATGTGTTAATAATCAATGTGGATGTGATGAATCATTTTATCATGATAATAATACCTGTTTTAACAGTAAGTTTTGTTTATTATATTACCTGCTTTATATGACCACATTGTGTTATTATATTAAAAATTGTTTTTTCAGTAATATTTGTTTATACTCCTGCGTCATACATGTAACTCATAACCACCCATGTCTACATTGTATTATTACAAAAAAACTTGTTTAAACAGTAATATTTGTTCATTCTATTACCTGCTTCTATTACTCGTGGATAAGGCGCTGGTTCGCTAGCCTGGAGGTCGAGTGTTCGATCCCTGCATTGGCCGAGAAAGTTCATCTCGATTTTCCGGCGTGATTTCCACTTGTCAGTGATGCAGAAGGAGGGCCTGACAAGGACAGCTGCCTAGTCGTTCGGATGGGACGAAAAACCGAGGTCCCGTGTACAAATTGGAGTGCACGTAAAAGATCCCTTGGCAGTTGGAATTCGATATAAGAGTAGGCCGTAGTGCCGCTGCCCGGGCAAAATTTCCCTCATAGCACACTGTTGGCGTATGCCCGTCTTCAATTGGCCCAGGTTAGGTGCTTAAGCGTAGGACGTTAAACCCCATTTCATTCATTCTATTACTCGTGACCATCTATAAATTATTTAACTCAATGTTTATACGCCCACATATTTATGTGAATGTATATTGTGGTTGCCTCGGTCAAATCATGGATTATGGGCCTGATTGTACGAAAAATCATGTTTTTTAGGTTGTAGACACTCTAGAGGTCATAATTTTTATCACATTTTGTTGTAACTTGAAATACATGTTTATAACCCAAAGATCTTGGTTCCTTTCAATAATGGCGCCAATGAGGCATATCAGACCTTATGGCCCCTAATTTATCTGAAAATCATGTCTTTACCTTGTTCTCTGTTCGTTCTTGCAAAATGTTGGCATGGCAACTGATTTTTGTTATCTGAAAGAGACCAGTCTAAAACCATAGATGTAATTCATATGGGGACTCAACCCAGATTTACCATCGAAACTACTAAATCAATTATTTTATTAATAAATATCACTAGACCTGGCTAATTACTCATAGGTTCAAATTATCAATTTCCTGTGTTCAAAAACCTTTAATAAAGTACTAGTAATTTGACCTTGGTTATTAACAATTTTCATCTGATTTTGATGAAACTTAAGTTATATGTTTATGTCTCAAAGCTCTTGTTTATGTTTAATTTTGGATTATTGCCCCTGGTTGTATGTAATTTAACAAATATTAAAACACTGATGTTAGAGAGTTCAATGATGAAAAAACAATAACTTCTTTTGGACTGTTAAATGCTAGATCTGTGAGAAATAAAACAACATGCAGCATTACTGAAACTTGGCTAAATGATGACATTTCGGACTCATCGACTCTTGCTGCACTTGTGCCTAATGGTTATTCTATTAAACATCGTCCAAGGGGCTCGCGTGGTGGCGGAGTTGCACTTATATACAAGTCATCGATTAAATATAAAAACAATTTGAATCTTTTGAGTATCAGGATAGTACACTGCAATTTCCATCTAAAACTATTCAAGTTATCACTATATCGTCGCTGGGCGTCAAAAATCTCGTAAATCGATTTTATCAAGTTTTCAGGATGAAGAAAAAACTTTCTAAATCTATGCCTAATACATTTTCTAATCGCTAAAGCGTACATGGCAGAACCAAATGAAACGACTTATTATGTATTGGAGTACAGATATTAAAATCATGTAGGTTTTGTTGTATTACGACTTATTGGAAATTTGATCCAAATTTTTTTCCCAAATTTTGAGATACGAGTTGTACGAGACTTCCGTGTCTAACATTTCGGTTGAAACTGTCAAACTTATGAAGATACAAGGATTTCGTTTAAAAAACGAACGTATATTTACTAATATTTTGATGACTGGAACGGCTAATATGTCTGTTCTGTAGTCTGGGGTTTGAGACTATAGCTAATGTCCATCATCCGCTTGTAAACTCTTTAGTTATGACGATTAAGACTGGAAGATTGGAATGGATGGGGTTTAATGCCTCATCAACACAATACTTTGGTGATTTTGAGACAACCATTATTATTTTGTATATTACGATTACGTGAGAAATGCGATAGGCGAATGTTGCCTGGACTACCATCTTTCGACTTCAACTGTCAAAGGGTTCTTTTCAAAGGTATCGTGCTCCATCCGAATAACTAGATACAATTTCCTCAGCCCCAAAGGCACCACACCGTCAAAGTTTTTTTATATCGGTTTTGTGACCATCCGAACAACTAGATACCATTTCCACAGTCTCAAATGCACCACACCTGTCAGGCGAAGTCCGGGTTTTCGAAAATCCCTAAGATACTTCGCTTCTTATTTCAGGATTCCAACCTGTAACATTGTAGTAGAGAATCATGCGCCCTGGCAGCTCGTCGGAACGATATTGATATTGGGGGGGGGGGGGCTGTGAGCAAAGGTAGTGAAATCCAGGGGATTGCATGTGAACGGGGTAGTTCCCGTAAATGGGATATATACGAAGAGAACCCCCCAGCCACCCCACCCCCCTCTTCCGACGGGCCCGAGATAATACACTGGGGAATTAACAACTATTGGTATTTTGTGTCATATCATTTAATTAAATTTCTACATTTTACATGCGAACATATGGAAACAATAATCAACACTAACGATCTAAGAGAGTTTATGTATGGTTTAATGGTCGAGCGCGAGACATCAAGTAATATATTGATACTGCACAAGGCGTTAGCCGTGTGTTGTTTCAATATATTACGCAATGTATTTAGCTCTAGACCATTAAACAACTTAAAATAAGACACTATCCCGCACTCGTTTTTCAATGAAACAATACGTCACGCGAGTCCAATATTTCACGTTATTGGAAATAATGGTATGCCAACATCAAAGGATGACGTAACATCTGTATTTTAACTGTTTTTAATCATGAGAAAGTTGATCATAAAACGCATGGTAGTCAACTGGAATCACAGATTTAAGTTGTTGTAGATGATCATACTTAGATTTCTTTATTGGTAGTTGTACGTGGTATGCCGGGGATACCGTATCCGAATTTGTTGGTGCATTAGAATTTCGACGTCTTGGTAATGGCTGATACTGATCATCAAAATTTAATTTGAATTCAATAACACCTGATGGTAAATATTTCAAAACCCTTAAATCGTGGACGCAAGGGTCCCCAACTTTATTTCCTGGTCTGATTGTATCAAAATACTTCAATGAGCTGAAATCCTTAAAGAAGCCATGGTTAACGTAGTTCACTAGATATGGTTGATTTGGTCTAGCATGTTTCATCAATTCTACGTAGTTTGATGGAGAATAGATGGGTACTTTACGGAATTTCCTCTCTAAAGTGCTGTGGACTGAATCCACCTCCATTTGGGTGTGACCTTTCTCAAGATACTTTTGGATAATGACAACATTCCTTTGGACGGCAATGTGCAATAAAGCATTCGATAAAGATGCGTTTCGATTTTGGTATCCACAGCCGTCACTTAAGAGAATAATTTCCTTAACCCCAGGCCAAGGCTTCCATTTCGGCCGTATATGCCGGTCGGGACCTACGGCTCTGGAAAATGACCTACACCCGAGCAGACCCGTAGGTCATTTTGCATGCCGGAAAAATAGCATATTTTGTGCTAAATCATAAAATCCTGGACACGACGAAACTCTGTGCGTGTCGTGGTGTAAACGGTAGGGTGTAATAAAATTAACAGTGTTCAGTAGTCCACGAATTGAAACCACTGCCAATCAATTATCCTTGTGTATATTGCTGTACTCACAATCAACGCAACGGGGGATAAACATCAAACAAATTAACGCTCAACATTTAATCAATTTACATGTACTTAGGTGTGTTTTGTTTTATAATTAGTAATACTGTGATCATTCTTTAAATTGAGTTGTTACAGCATATATTTGCCGACTTTCATCAGCCGTGCGGCCATATTTACTGTATCAACATCAAACATATTAAAAACTTTTTCTTTTGATGTCTTCTCTTGATTAGGCCTACAAGAGTTAATCATGTCAACGTCGCGAATATCAGAAATGTTAGCATTCTCTATATCATTTCAAAATGTTGAAATTTCTCACCTCCCAAAATAACAAACGAAAGCGGGATGATGATATTTCCGTCAATGAATCCCACAGTTCCGCTTCAAAAAACAAAGTTAGTCGTAAATTCTCTGCTAAATGGTCACTCACAAATATTTCCCGTGGTTAAGAAATGATATTCCCACACAAAAGATGTATTGTCGGGTGTATTTTTAATCCATATTTTTCTTTTACATCACAATTGATAGACGTCAATTTGCTTGAAACAATGCTCTTTCACGGTGTCGGCCATATTGAAATACGTGCTAATGTTTTTACATGTTATAGAGTTAAAATACTAGCTCGATATTATTTAAGCTCACAAAATACCAATACGAGTTTATATATTGATAAGTTTAAGAATTATGTAAATTATTGTACATTTTTATGACTTTAAATTATTTACATGAGCTAATCAATCGGAACTACTTTTTCCCCGTGTATGGAGAAATAGTCAACAGTCGAATTTGTCATGTACGCTAAAATGTGATAAAACCCAAGTTGCGATGTTCTTGGAGCATGGAAACCTTTGACTAACTAGTGAGGATATCTACGGAGGGACTCAAACGTGCCGAATTTCAACCAGCACGTGCTTTACAGAAATGGAAATCGGGTAAAAAAACGCCCATTACATACGAGTGGTGTTGTAAATAAATTACGAAAATAGTGTCCTATCGATGAATAAATGTACATTGTTATATTTTATAAATGTATAAATAAATAAATGATAATATTTGATTACATATTATGCTCTTTTATTTATTATGGAGATGGGTGGGTGGTTATAAATGTCGATGTGAGATTGAATTTTTGTGTGACTGTCCTTGACCCAATTAAAGCTGATCGACATTCCGATAGCATGAAGTTTTTGGCTTCTTATTATGTGCTAAAAAAAGCACCACTTTCTACGTGAGAAAAATGACCGTTTGGGAAAATTTTGAAGTGGAAGCCCTGCCCCAGGCTCTATTAAGGTATGAACATAGTTTTGAATACATGATGCAAAATTGTGTGAGGAAAGACTACCCTCCCCCTCATGCCAGAAATAACAGTGAACGTCCTTAGTTGCCAAGTTATGTGTAGTAAAGTTATGGCAGGCGAGTTTAGTTTTATAATAAACAGCACTGGCCTGAATAGATGGACATATGAGTACCGACTGCAGATCCATGGTTGAGACTTTTATTTTGTTGTCAACTAAAGCTCGCTCCTTATCAAGAAACTTCTCATTTCTTGCACTATCTTTACGTTTAACATGAACTGCATAATCGTCATCTGTCACATTCCCTGTTTCATGACCAACACAAATGTCGCATTGGTCCTTCTTCGGTTGATATAAGGACAAGTTCATTTCAACAAATATTTTGCGAAGGACTTTTGAGCTGACAGCTAATTTATCATTGGTTTGGCAATCATCATTATACACCCTATAAAGTTCAGAAAATGAAGTGAATAATGGCTCAAGGTATTCCTTTGTTGTTGAAGCTCTGCAATAATGCGATGGTATTTTAACCAAATTTGTTAGGAACTGGCGAGCGTAGAAATTCTGGAGAGTAGCTTTTTTCGGCCTTACTGGAGTTTCTTTAACTGTTTCGGGTAGACCATGATCATTTAATGCTTTCATCCATTCATAAACTGTGTATTCGCCGATTCCTAGCGTCGATAAAAACATATTTTTACAGACTTGAATTTTCTGTTGGCCGATTTTTAAGAAATACTTGAACGTAAATTTTCGTCTACTATTTTCACCAATAGATGCAGTTGTATAACATTTTTCAACCAAATTTCCGACATATATTTTCTTCGCGTTCCAATCCATGTTGTTCCAAAAAGATCTAAATATTTCTTCCCTGTTGTTATCATTTATCTTTTGACATTTCCTACTTTTATCACATCTATTGCTGCAGCCTCTATCTCCTAAAATTCTTCCATCTCTTTCTAAACAGTATTTTTTCTTTCCGTCTATCTTTCCTACACCTTTGTAAGCTTTTCCGTTCATGCGTAGTCTCTTATTTTCGTTTCTTTGCCAATTTTTAGGATCCGCCATCCCCTTCTTTGACCGTTTTGATTTATTATCGTCAACAATTTCTTCGTGATCGACTTGAATCATTCCAGCCTGACCATGGTATTCAAGAATTGCATCTTCTGTACCTTCATCTAGCTCCACGAATCCAATTTCAGCATTACTAAACTCCCCATCACTAGTCCCAACCTGTTCATCTACTCCAGGCCCTTCCGCAACCAGTTCACACACTGTAGGCCCTGTCTCTAACTGCCCAACTACACTTGGCCCTGTCCTATCACTTCCTAATACTCTAGACTCAGTCCCCTGCTCACCTATACTAGGCCCTGTCCCAACCTGTCCACCCTTAGCCGACTCTATCCCGACTAGTCCACCCACTCTAGGCCCTGTCCCAAACTGGTCATATGCATATGCCCCCGTCCCAACCTTTCCAGATATTCTAGACCCTGTCCCAACCTGCCCACCTATACTAGGTCCTGTCCTAACTTGTCCATCTGTAGTCGGCCCTATCCCTACCAGTCTACCCACTCTTGATCCTGTCCCAAACTGGTCACCTGTACTTGGCCCTTTCCCAACCTGCCCACCTACATTAGGCAATGTCCCAACCTGTCCACCCATAGTCGGCCCTATGTCATCCTGTCCACTTACATTAGGCCCTGTTCTAACCTGTCCACGCTTAGTCGGCCCTGTTCTGACCGGTCCACCCATAGTCGGCCCTGCTCCAATATTTCCACTTACAATAGGCCATGTCCCAACCAGTTTAACAACACTAGGCCCTGTCCCAATCAGTTTACCTAATGTATGACCTGTCCCAACCTGTTCGCCTAGTCTAGGCCGTGTCCTAACCTGCCCTCCTACTCTAGACCCTGGGCCGAACTCCTCGCCTACTATAGGCCCATCGCTATCAGTATCACTATTGTTGTAGTCGTATTTTAATTTCTTCTTTTCAGGTTTCCAGTCTGGATCATTACTATCTAAATCAGATTCACTATCACTATCAGTGAAATTGTCACGCTCCTCACACCCTATCCGATTGTCAACACACTCTTTTTTCTTTTCGGAATTTTTAATCTTTTCAAGCGCCAATTGTAGTAATTGTTTCCCTCTGGACGACATAATAACTGTATTAATTGTAAGATTGTAATATCATATAATTCTGCAACTGTAAAAGAGATAAAAAGACACAAAATTATAACCAAAACATAAAATATGGGATAGATTTTAATCAAACAGTTATTCAAAAATCACGTATCTCAAAGAATTTGTTGACAAAATCAAGATCAAAATTCTTGTATAATATTTTACTTTGTTAATAACCAAGGAAAAGTTTACATTTTTGCATAAAAATTTAATAAAACTGATAGCTATTGTAATAAGCTTATTAGTTACCCAAACTTGGATAAATTCAATCCAATGAGCTTAAAAAGTGAAATTATGATATTAGATAATATTTTGTGCTAAAACTATGACCATTACGTAGAGTTATTATGCTGCTAATGCTTATAATGTAATTTACTATAATTAAACTATTTAAACTTACAATTTGTAGACGTTATTCGTTAGTTATAGTCTCGACGTCGACATCTAGGCACGTGT
Organism: Patella pellucida; assembly: GCA_917208275.1. NCBI lineage: Eukaryota > Metazoa > Mollusca > Gastropoda > Patellidae > Patella > Patella pellucida. The sequence goes on from OU795036.1 coordinate 27,043,318, forward strand.
TCTTGAGTTACGAGATTTTCGAGGACATAACTACGGTCCAATGAAAATACGAGATTTTTTCACATGATCATAACTAGGGCTGGACGATATTCTCGATATCGCGATGTCAAATTTTTTCATCGTCGACGATCTTTGGTCACCAAAAACATCGCGGTATAGCAATATATCGTTTTTTGCAGATTATCGTAAATACCGCGATATTTATTGACGATATATTGCTAATTATGTGCGAAATATGATATAATTTAAATCAATAAGAAGACATCGTTGATTATCTTTGTTGAAATGCATTTTTTGTCAATAAAATATATAGTCCTAGTGGTTTCACGTCACGTGACTTTAGGTTGAAATCGGGCCAGCCAGCAGCTGAAATATAGCCCACTTCAATCTACGATTCTGAATTACTAATTGATGTAAATGCATTCCTAACAATTGTATTGCAATAGTTTAATATCAATCTCGATGTCTGCAAAGATTCGGGCTAAAAAAGTATCGATATGATAGCGAAATTACCGTTTGTTTACAGGAGACGCTAGCGGGAAAATATCACTCTGACGTCACGCGGCCGGTAAATTTCCACTGACGGCATTGCTATGGCCCACTTCATTGGTGATTCCGATCGTTATTTTTCAGGGGATTTTCATATAGAACCAATCAAATGATAGATAACATTTTTGTGATTATTATTCTGAGTGAAACCTCGAGATCGGACAATTAGAGCCGTAGAAAATGGGATTTATCTGTTTTGATGACTGAAAATTGCTAAATTTCGACTAAATATATAAAAAAAATCGTGAGTTTTCATCGAGATTATAAATATTTGACATATTATCATTCAAATTATTATGATTTTAATAAATCTTAGCTGATAATAACGATCGGATTTCAGTTTTAAAATTAGTACTAGCGATTCTGAAGGGGAAATACCGCTTACGACGTCACTCAAATATGACTGAAAAGCACTTAGTTTGGTGCCGTGCTACGCATTGACGGTAAAGACAACATAAAACAATGATTTTTTACACATTTTTTAATAAAACATTACACACGTAAAAATATCGCGATATTTCAATATATCGTGAATATTTTTTCAAATATCGCGATATTTAAAATTGTCAATATCGTCCAGCCCTAATCATAACTATGATTTCTGATTGGTTATCAGGTTCGGTATTTTCGCAGAAGATGTATCACTGAATTCTTTGCCAAGTCGTCAAATAAAAAAAAAACCGGGAAAATTGAGTTACGAGATTTTTGACGCCCAACGACGATATATAGACCCCCCAAAATATCTCTCTGTAATAAATTTATGGATGAATTTTCATTACTTTTAGATCATCTAATGATATCAAAATGTGAGATTATAATCTTGGGAGATTTTAATTTGCATCTAGCTATACAATTTATGTGATCCATCAACAAGAAAGTTTTGTGAGATTTTAGACAATAGATCTTTGATGCAACATGTGACAAATCCAACGCATAAAGGTGGACATATCTTAGAACTTGTTATCACCAGATATGATGAATTAACTTTAAACACCTCATCCGTTTCAGATTGTTTATTATCTGATCACTTTCCAGTGTGCTTCAATCTTTCCGTTAAATCACCTAACCCTGTCAGAAGAACATTTATTTATAGAAACTTTAAATCGCTTGACGTAAATAAGCTCAAATCTGAACTTAAATATCTACGTACTGGTATAACATCCATTAAAAACATCCACAATAAAGCGGTCGCTTACAATAACAAGTTAGCTGAAGTTATCGAATAAGTAGCTCCCTTAAAATCAAAAACTGTAACGGTTCGCCCCAAAACTCAGTGGTATAACGAAACTATACTGGAAGCCAAAAGAGAATGGAATAAAGCTAAACATGTCTGGTGAAGAACTTATTTAGAAATACACAAACAGATATATAAACACTTAAAAAAGCGAGTGAATTATATGATTGATAAGGCTAAAGTGGAGTTTTATTCTGATAAATTGAACATGGTACAAATAAGCAGAAAGATTTATACAAAATTGGGGCATAATTCGCAGTAAAATATCATTCTGAGCATTGATAAGTCGTCTGATTTAACTAGCTGTTTCTCTGACTATTTCACATCTAACATACAAGTTATAAGAGAGGGGCTAGATGCTATAAATACAACCCTAGATTACAACCCACATATGTTTGATACCTCTAATGTTTCATCTACTCTAAATAAGTTTCATCTTGTATCTGAAAATACGGTTAAAAGAGTAATTAAATCATCACCTTCCAAGTCATGTACATTAGACCCTCTACCTACCTATATACTCAAAGAATGTTTAGATTGAATTATTCATGTTATTGTTGATAAAGATAAGAGTATCATCGTCGAAACGTTGCATGTTAACACTGCTGGATGCATAGTGGTTACTTTTAATCTCTGGGTGCTTAATACCTGGCCTATGTATGACTATATTCATAGAGTCAGCACAAATGCTTAATTGTGGTTACTATTCATGAAAACTAGTGAGAAATATACTTGTTGTCAGTAATCGCTTAATCCCGTGAGTACTTACATCGTACGTCAGTATTCCTGTAAATGGTCACTAATTAACATAAAGTGAGTATTTAAGGTAACTGGTTAGTATTCCTTACTTGTGTCAGAATGTAAAGATAACGTGACTAATTAAACAAACGTGAGTTAAGCCGACCATATCACTAGTCGGGCGCGTGTGAGAGAAATTGAAAAAAGCGTGACTATTTAGAAAACGTCACTATTGAAGATCTCGTCACTATCTGAGTGAAGCCGCCAGTTATCTTTGATGTGCGTCAGTAACTGGACCCGACGCTTTTAGAGCGTGAACTCGTTAACTATATACATTTCTAGTGAGTATTGCTACTATACGTGATTAATTAGTATCAGTTAAATTGTAACTTGGAGGACAGCAACTGGAGTATTTGTCGTCAATTTCGACTACCGCCGTAGATGGCAGAACGTATATGTCCGTGATATAACACACCAAAGAAGACTTGCTGTGTTCTATTTTTGGGCTCAAATAATCCGACCAGATCAGAAAGCATGCAGTCGCACCTTACAGTACTGATATAACCGTATATACGACTCATGGGATGCCATGATATAACTGTCATCAAAGTGAAGCGTGAATGCACCAATCAGAGACTTGGTTATTATTTATTAATATTCTCGAATCGGAGGAAATCTTTTAAACAATTATGGATGGTAGTGATTAAAGGGACTATTTTTCAGTAATTTCGATTACCGCCACAAAAGACACCGAAGATGGTTAGATATATCAATCTAAAAATACCTTCATATTTAAATATGAATTTAAATGCACATTGGCAAGGTTTGATTCGTGACACTATTTGTGCCCGTTCTTATAACAAGTTTCCCATGCAGAATACAGCGCAATGTGCATTGTTATTTAATTTACAATTTATATTTATTCTCGTTAAATTTTACATGCAGATTGACACATATTTTGGCGCAGGCGGCACTTTGGTATCTGTATGGATTATTTTGGAATCACAACTCATGATTAAAAAAGGATCAACGCCAACCTGTTTGCGCTAAATTTATTGAAACGGATAATATGATAGCAGATAGTATTGAACTTCATACAACAGGGCTTGCCATGAGACGCGAGCAGCTGCTCGGGCTCGCGCTGGGCTCTCGCAAATCTACATTTGCGGGATCAGTTCGTTGCTCGCGCAAAATTTTAAGAAAAATCTGTAAAATTAATTAAAATATTGACAAATTTATTGCGTAAACTAACCCAGCAATGTCGACAATAACGTTATAAATTCGTCTGTCAAACTGAGATTCATCCAGCTTCACATTACCTCCTTAAATTTGATTGGGCATTGGCTAATGAATTGCTCGCCACAACAAGTCACTGTAGACCAAATCAAGTTTATTGCGTAAACTAACCCAGCAATGTCGACAATAACGTTATAAATTCGTCTGTCAAACGGAGATTCATCCAGCTTCACGCGGCGGCATTGCCTCCTTAAATTTGATTGGCTATTGAATTACTCGTCACCACAAGTCAATGTAGACCTAAACATCATGACTGGTTTTCCTACGAACACCCGTAATAAATGCGTGATCATCGAGTCTAAAGTAAAGATTTTGTTTACTTCCGGCAGGTTGACATTTCACGCTAAATAAAACACTGATCTATATTATATACAATGTAGATCAGTGAAGTGAAATGAACACGTTCCAAACTAAAATGTATCGGTATTCCTTTTTTTTATCAGAACTTCGGTTATTATTCCACTGTGCGGTCGTATAATTTTTATTCTTAGCGTAATAATGGCCAAAGAAAACCCGATTGCCATTATTTATTTAACAAAAGTATCCAGGCAAGAAATTTATTTTAAAGGGACAAAACCACTCTTGCTGGCTTGACAGGTCGAGAAAAAAAACAGCCTTATTCTCAGTGTTTAAGTGTTCTACCTCACCTGTTGTGTAAATTATTTATTACATCCTATCCTATTTTACTTGTCTCGAGGGTTCGAAAATATGTTTAAATCCCAAGTTGCATTTGAAAGTGTTAAAATTTGGTGTGTTAACTTTAAGATGAAATTTGTATCATCAATTAATTAGAAGAATATTGTAAAATAGTACAATTAGTTGCCCAGAATAATGATTGGGGCACAGTATTCAGTTACAAAAAGAGTGGTATTGGGGCTATAAATTAAAACAAAGTTACAAAATGTGTGCTCACGCAAACAACATTTCGCGTGAGCAATATTTTTTGCTCGCCTTGCTCGCCCAAACCTATATTTGCGTGAGCAGTCATTTGCTCGCCATCAATTTATTCGTGGCCAGCCCTGATACACATACATAATATATACAAGTTGAAATTCTGAGCACTGAAGAATCGTGTGAATATCTATAATTACATTATTATTGTAAATTTGTGCCATATAACCCGATTCCTGATAAACAAAAATAAATAACATACAATTCAAACGTCAACGCGACCATTTCAGACTTCGCCTCTAACCGTATCACAAATAGCCCGTGCAAAGCAATGAAAGAAGGAATTCTATTTATACATGTACAAGCGTGCACAAGCTTATTTGGGGTTCATATTGGAAAACGTTTGGTGTCAAGGCAACCGTAGTTCGGTTGCTTTATTTTAAAAAATGACTGGTATTAAACTGTTAAAATGACTAAGCTATATCCGTTTTGGGACCGCCAATGTCAGAAAAAGTACGTAGTTTTGAGAAAAAACGGGTTAAAGCTATCGTAATGTGTAACACTAAATCACATAACAGCCACGATTATATGACACACTTCGTATTTGGAGAAAGCAATTTTTACGGCCTGCCAAAAGTTCATAAAAGCGAGGCTATCAACGAGATGCTCCTCAGCTATGGTCAGTGAATTTGTCAGAGCCATACTTTTTCGAATATGGACCGTTTTCTTTACAATATTAAATGGTATGGATGTCAATATTCCGATTACCGCCGTAGACACCAAAGATGGTGAGATAGATCGGTCTATAAATACCTCCATATAAATATGAATTTAAATGCTCAGTGGTAAGAAATGAACGCGACACATTGTCTCAGAATATTAGTAAATTATAACCGCTATCAAATCCACACAAAAATCCAAGGCACTCATTTTATTTGAAGAATAACTGAATTTAGATGAAGAGAGTCGTGCAGATACATGTATGTTTGAATAACAGAATTGTCCCGTGTATCAAAGATCAAAGAATATAATCGCACGTAGCCACTCTTTGTTATTTTTATGCGAATTCAATTTATCTAAAAGGGGCCCTGACGCAATTATTTTTGACGCAATATTAACCATCGCCAATTTTTTATATATCATGGGATAAAGTCAATTATTTTTCGATAGAACTAGACGATATACATGCTTGGGATATGATGTGAACATTTAAATAGTTCATCAATAACAACGTCTATATTTCTTATCGTTTTTAAATACATTATTATACACAGTCAAACTGGGGGCAAATATTGACATCTTTTTGTGATGGTTGGTTGATCAGAATGTTTGAAGCGTAACAAATCCATTCACTTGATTTGATAATTGTTTAGTTTTTGCAATGTCTATTTTCTGTCTTGTCCGCAGGTTTATCTTGTAGATTTTTTGTTTTACGTGTAGTGCAGTCCTCCTGCATTTACTAATAAAGTAATAAACTAATTAACAAGCCACATGGATTATTTATTTCAACCAAAATGTGTATTAGAGAGTTGAATTACGGTTGTTAATTTTGTTTATGTTAGTAGATTATAACATTTATCACACAAGCGATATCTACTGTAGAATGTATTATTGGGTGATAATATTATATATATGCACCTTGTAAATATTATAAATCTGTAGTTGCTAGTTTTATAGAGTAGGAGGGGACATTGTACAAATATAAAGACACAAATAATAACTTTTCCCGTGAGTCGTTTATCCGATCGGTTCATTTTGATTACGATTATTTACGTATGAAGTAGGCTACGAAAAAAAAGGTGAATATTTGTAAGACTTTCAAATACAAACTGCTTACCGTATATATCCCATCGACAATAAATATCATAATTAATGAAACCGTTCCGTTTTCAATAATTATTTCAGACACAAATATTAATTTTGATTGTTTTATGCATCAACACACAGAGTAAACATCTAACCACAACTTAAGAATTGGGCCTCTTCAATGGTTACAATATTAATTAGTCTAGAAAGCACATCAAGGAGTATAGAATAAAGTGTCGAACAGAAAAATCATGCTTAGCGTGGGGCTAATTCTTTTGATGTCACGTGGGGCTATTTCTTTTGATGTCACGTGCATATTCTCATTGTTGAACCTTAATTGATAGTATTTCTTTTTTAATTTTATTCATGAAAAGGCCCAATGCAGTAACTGATCTATAACAATGTATAGCTCTACCTGTACTTCAACGAAAATAAACGATCAGCGGCATGGAACCTGATTTACCGATTCGGGCGATTGATGATATATTTGTCAATGGCGGCATTGCTATTTTGAATGTATAATAATATTACAACCACGGTAAGGTGCTTTACCGATTTATATTCCCGATTTTATTCGTACTTCATATGTTAATAATCGTTATCAAAATGAAATTAAACGCTTTGTCTAATACTCTCTAACTCAACTCTCGCCTCATGTTTTTATTACTTATCCATACCAAATAATTGCGTGTTTAACAATGAACAACCCGCAATCGACGCTAGGTCATTGTGGGACTAACGTATGGTTTTCAATTTTTATTTCAATAATTCGCTTGCGCGTAGGAGGAAACCGGAGTCCCCGGAGGAAACCCACGAGGTTGAGTAGGCGCCCCTATCTCCATGTCACAATCGCCGATCAACTAATTAAATAAATGCCAATTGAATTATCATAACCTGCCTTTTTTTTAATCTGGTGTTGATTATCGAACCCATTCTGCGCAGTGAGTTGTGACTATTGACTACAATTGATTGATGATTGTTAAAGGGCCAATACGGATAACTTTTGGGGGAGAAAAACTGCTTAATTTTGTGTTAAAATCATTTAAAAGGCCGACAAACTTACCCGATATTTGTGATACGCTTTTAAATGACTTAAACCTGACAGTCTGCATCTGGAAATGGAGACCTTTGTATTATACAGTATCTGGATAAAACCAGACTTTTTTCTATAAAAATAATATGTAGGTGAAATTTCGATTATCAGGTCACCCAATGAAAAAAATGACCCGAAACCTTAAAAGGGTTACGTGTCCGGATAAGCAGTGTTGCCGTTCACGTCCAAACTACTCAATATTTGCAGCTGAAATTTTCAGACAATGTAAATACGCCATGCTTTTATATTTTGGTCCATAAATTTCACAAATACTCAGTCTTTAATTTTTGAGACTCTGTTCTTATCGGGATTTCCCCTTCAAGCGCTTAAAAACGATTGAATGAATTTAGAATTGCAAAATGCAACACATAATTTATTATTTGTTAGGCTACATATAAAAAATCTTAAATCAATTATTATTATTCGTTACATAATAAACCTTAAATCAATTTATCTAACTGTGCATATTTTCTGATATGGTCTGGTTATTTGAGCCTAAAAATAGAACACAGCAAGTCTCCGATTGGTGCATTCACGCTTCACTTTGATTACAGTTATATCATGGCATCCCATGAGTCGTATATACGGTTATATCACTACTGCCATCTACGGCGGTAGTCGAAATCGACGACAAATACTCCAGTTGCTGTCCTACGCTCTACTGGCGTCGGGTCCAGTTACTGACACACATCAAAGATAACTGGCGGCTTCACTTAGATAGTGACGAGATCTTCAATAGTGACGTTTTCTAAATAGTCACGCTTTTCTCAATTTTTCCCACAGTGATATGGTCGGCTTAACTCACGTTTGTTTAATTAGTCACTTATCTTTACATTCTGACACAAGTAAGGAATACTAACCAGTTACCTTAAATACTCACTTTATGTTAATTAGTGACCATTTTCAGGAATACTGACGTACGATGTAAGTACTCACGGGATTATGCGACTACTGACAACACATATATTTCTCACCAGTTTCCATGAATAGTAATCACAATTAAGCATTTGTACTGACTTTATGAATATAGTCATACATAGGCCAGGTATTAAGCACCCAGAGATCAAAAGTAACCACTATGCATGTTACCGTGTAATAAACCAGTAATTGTTAATCCATAAATAGTGTTATTGTGATATTATTAACTCTAGTATTAATTCCTGTGTTATTCCTGATGTTTTTAAGCTAGCATATGTTATTCCACTGATTAAAAAGCCAAATCTGGACCCTAATATCTTTAAAAATTATAGACCAGTTTCGAATCTTAGTTTCATTTCAAAATTACTTGAAAAATTAATTGCAATCCAACTAAAGAGCCATATAGAAGACAACTGTTTAGATGAGCCATTTCAAAGTCCATACAAGCAATTCCATAGTACTGAAACTGCCTTAACAAGGGTATCCAATGATAAACTTCTTGAATTAGATGATAAAAAGTGTGTCTTTTTGCTTTTATTGGACCTCTCTGCAGCATTTGACACTGTTGACCATTCTATTCTTCTTCATAAATTACGTTTTAGATTTAATATACAGAGTGATGCATTGAAACTGTTAGAGAGTTATTTAGTGAGTAGGACACAATCTATTTTATAAGATGGCAAATTATCAAAAGAAACTGTTTTATCTTTTGGTGTTCCACAAGGATCAGTTTTAGGCCCGATACTTTTTATATTATACTCATCACCTATTAGCAATATTGTAGATAAATATAACCTTAAATTTCACTTATATGCTGATGATACTCAGTTATATATTTCTTTTAACCCCAAATATCCATCTTCATTTAACCTATCAAAACAACAACTTGAAGACTGTGTTAGTGAATTAAGACCAGGGCTTCCACTTCAAAATTTTCCCAAACGGTCATTTTTCTCACGTAGAAAGTGGTGCTTTTTTTAGCACATAATAAGAAGCCAAAAACTTCATGCTATCGGAATGTCGATCAGCTTTAATTGGGTCAAGGACAGTCACACAAAAATTCAATCTCACATCGACATTTATAACCACCCACCCATCTCCATAATAAATAAAAGAGCATAATATGTAATCAAATATTATCATTTATTTATTTATACATTTATAAAATATAACAATGTACATTTATTCATCGATAGGACACTATTTTCGTAATTTATTTACAACACCACTCGTATGTAATGGGCGTTTTTTTACCCGATTTCCATTTCTGTAAAGCACGTGCTGGTTGAAATTCGGCACGTTTGAGTCCCTCCGTAGATATCCTCACTAGTTAGTCAAAGGTTTCCATGCTCCAAGAACATCGCAACTTGGGTTTTATCACATTTTAGCGTACATGACAAATTCGACTGTTGACTATTTCTCCATACACGGGGAAAAAGTAGTTCCGATTGATTAGCTCATGTAAATAATTTAAAGTCATAAAAATGTACAATAATTTACATAATTCTTAAACTTATCAATATATAAACTCGTATTGGTATTTTGTGAGCTTAAATAATATCGAGCTAGTATTTTAACTCTATAACATGTAAAAACATTAGCACGTATTTCAATATGGCCGACACCGTGAAAGAGCATTGTTTCAAGCAAATTGACGTCTATCAATTGTGATGTAAAAGAAAAATATGGATTAAAAATACACCCGACAATACATCTTTTGTGTGGGAATATCATTTCTTAACCACGGGAAATATTTGTGAGTGACCATTTAGCAGAGAATTTACGACTAACTTTGTTTTTTGAAGCGGAACTGTGGGATTCATTGACGGAAATATCATCATCCCGCTTTCGTTTGTTATTTTGGGAGGTGAGAAATTTCAACATTTTGAAATGATATAGAGAATGCTAACATTTCTGATATTCGCGACGTTGACATGATTAACTCTTGTAGGCCTAATCAAGAGAAGACATCAAAAGAAAAAGTTTTTAATATGTTTGATGTTGATACAGTAAATATGGCCGCACGGCTGATGAAAGTCGGCAAATATATGCTGTAACAACTCAATTTAAAGAATGATCACAGTATTACTAATTATAAAACAAAACACACCTAAGTACATGTAAATTGATTAAATGTTGAGCGTTAATTTGTTTGATGTTTATCCCCCGTTGCGTTGATTGTGAGTACAGCAATATACACAAGGATAATTGATTGGCAGTGGTTTCAATTCGTGGACTACTGAACACTGTTAATTTTATTACACCCTACCGTTTACACCACGACACGCACAGAGTTTCGTCGTGTCCAGGATTTTATGATTTAGCACAAAATATGCTATTTTTCCGGCATGCAAAATGACCTACGGGTCTGCTCGGGTGTAGGTCATTTTCCAGAGCCGTAGGTCCCGACCGGCATATACGGCCGAAATGGAAGCCTTGATTAAGACTATGGATGTCTAAGAATTTTCTTAAATCTACTACTGCTATAGACATAACTTAGAGATGCCAATAAGATGTGCATGCGTAGCCATCCAACTTCATTAGCATGCTAGCTTTTGCAATGTAAGCAACGCTGAACTTGAACTCTTGACAATTCAGAGTTCTTTTGTTAATACATTCACAATTGAATGTACATATGAAATAGTTTAATTCACAATTGAATTAACCAAATTTATAATTGGTAGAAGCAAAATATTTAGACATTTTCATCACTAACTAATTTCTGACGAAAAATCTAAACCACATTGTTGTCTACAAATGGCTGATAAAAGTAGTTTCGATATTGCCGCAGCTTTGTTTGATGGCAACAAAATACCGGCTAAAAATAGTCAGAAGAAGCGAGGCAATATGGCTAAAAACAATAAAGTTAAAACGAGTAATAAAGACACTGTTGAGCCAAAAGACTTACTAGTTACTTATAGACTTGGAGTAAACTCTGCTAAAAGTAGGTCAACAAAATGTACACATTGACATGGCCAGTGGCAGCATAGATGGTGGCAGTGACCATTATGATCGAGATCCAGACAGTATCGGCGATACGACAGGGCCTAAAAACAAATCTGAAGATATGGTTTCAATGAATTTGTTTAAAACTGAGATGAATAGAATGCGCTCTGAATTAAAACAGGAAGCGACGTCATAATGTAAACATTCATGATATTTCTCAGAGTGAAGATGAAAAAGACTCCGGTAAATCAGGGGATATGTCAAATATGACTCAGAGACGCTATAAAATTCCAAAATTGTCTGACAAATGTCAAGAAGATGTGGGTGAGCAAATTAATGAATTGCTCGAGGAAAATGATGACAATGAACCGCCAGTGGGCCAGGGGTCGAAATAACGCTTGTCTACTTGTCGAATCCAACTGCTCCCTAACCTAAGCTAGCAGACAATAAGCCAGCAATCCTGTCGGGTTGACAGTTAGTGATTCCCTGACAATATTGCCCAGTCCTTGCCCCATGGGCGATTTTCGCGTAATCTAGTATTTTTCTAGTAAGATTGGGTGTCTATACTTTCCATAAATACCAAATTTGCCATACTTTTAATAGAAACAACCAGGCATTGACCTAATAAACACTTACACCAAGTTTGAAAATTCTATTTCAATTAGGAAGTTAGTTATTGTGTCCTAAAAAAGTGTGACGGACAGAGAGACAGACGGACGGACGAGTGGGCGGGCAGGCAGGCAGGCAGGCAGGCAGGCAGACAATCAGACAGACAGACAGACAGACAGACTTAGTCCCCTGCTTTCTTCGAAAGGCGGGGACAATAACATAAAAAGTAATCAGTCTTTCTTCAATTTTACTGACAATATCTCCCATAATTAAACAGTGAGACAGACAAACAGACAGACAGACAGACAGACAGACTTAGTCCCCTGCTTTCTTCGAAAGGCGGGGACAATAACATAAAAAGTAATCAGTCTTTCTTCAATTTTACTGACAATATCTCCCATAATTAAACTATAAATGACAAACATGTACTGTACATTGTATAAAGAGAATATTAAACAAGACTAAAAGCATAAATACAATTTGGCTCCCCTAATTCAAGAAAATGTAGCATTAATAATTTAGAAGAGGTTTTTTTTACAGAAGTTTTTTCTCATTTTTGAAATTGGCAGGAGTTTTTTATGGCTCCCGTACAATTTTGTAAACGTGAAGGCCTGGTCAATTCGAGGGTGTAGATAAATAAACACGCTAAGAAATGTTGACAACTATGTCCATTGGAATAACTCAAGATAGTAGGCTGGCATTGCCAGACAGGATACGCCCACATTTCCGAGAGATGGATAGAGAACAAGCAATACCGAAAGTGATTTTTCCTACAATCAAAGGCCATAATTCATTAGGTTACAATTAGATATGCGCAAATATCGAAAAGAATCAAGATATTTAGGTCATAAACATGCATTTCAAGTTTCATCCTCTGCATAGTAGCCTATAATTTGACATGTTTTAAATGACATAATTGGTCTGTTGTGTGGATGTGAAATGTCACACAAGAGTTGGGCAAGGGATTTATTAGTTAAAATTGGTACAGTATAAGACTCCTTACGCAAGTTCAAAAAGGCTCAAACGCACAATTGTCAATACATACCATTACAGTTTGGTAATTCTATGACAAATAGTGAAGACTGGACCACAGAAATAGCTACCGAACAGATTTTCTTTGTGGTAATGCGTTCTACATTTGCATAGCGAAGTTTCTTGTAATGATGTATTATGCAAATAAGCCGCCATTACACCATTTAAAATTTCGCGTAGCAGTTGGGTTTCATCAAATCATAAAATTATGCTGTAAGGCTTCACCTTTATTTCAATGGAAATTGATTTAGTATATGTTAAGCTATGTGCAGTACTGTTTTGGGTCAGTTTATGTGTAAATTAAGGGAGCTATAGGCCAGTAACCATTTTGTAGTCATTTGACTAAAAAACTTGCGCAATGAAACTCTGTAGGGAAAACCACTACTGCAATGAAGTAAGGCAGAACATGTCAGTAGTGGAACCATTTCTAGGGATTTATATGCACAGGTTCCCCAAAAATGCAAAAAGGGTCGATTGTGGGAAATCTGGTAAAAATTGTTCCGTCCGGTATTAATTTTGTAAAAGTAGCCTACAAGTAGCCTGTCATTCTGTTTTTAATGATTTCCAGCGACCCTAGATTGTAGTTTGAATAAATTCCGAACGTAATGACATATTCACGTCATTTATTTATTTATTTGTTTTTTTGATGAATGAATATATTCGAAAATTTGTTATGAACTTGAGAAAGCCACTTGGACATAGGCCTAGCCTTCGTTAAGTGCCCGGTACGGTAGATAGCAGATGTGTTTTCGATTTAAATTTCGTCTGTATGGCATCAATTGTTGCAGTTTGGGTTTTTGTATATGTTTAATGAATTCATTCATGAGTGAATTTTCGAGAAAAAAATTATGTACTTTGGAATTACACTTTTGAAACAAGATCGGAAAAATACAAAACAATATTCAATCGGAGTAAGGCACAGAGTCTGGGGTGGTAATGGGCGTATTGTGTTGGACAAAATGACAGGCACCAGAGGTTTTGTGTCTTGACAAAGCCTGAATCTGTGCCTGACATTGTCAGTGACAAGTGCCTTATTTCCAGGCTTGTACCCCTCTATCAAACACATCAATATTTATACCCTTTCGTGCCTAATACATTTAATTACTAGTCCCGAGTCTATTGTGTAATTGTTTTAGCACCTTTCACAATAGAATAGTCATATTATATATTATTATCCCACACCGTACAAAGTTAGGGAGGGATATTGAAACGGGGTTCGTCCGTCTGTCCGTCCGATTTTTGTTTCCGGAGCATATCTCATAAACCGTTCGAGATATCTTTCTGAAACTTTGCACACACATTAACCTATTACAGTAGTTGTGCCTTTTGCTATTTAGGAATTTCTGGGATTTATATTTTTTGTGTTTTCATGGAAACAAATTTGACTTAATTTTTCGTGTACAATTTTGTTTTCAGAGTATATCTCATAAACCGTTCAAGATATCTTTTTGAAACTTTGTACAGACATCTACCCATTACCGTAGTTGTGCCTTTTGCTATTTAGCAATTTCTGGGATTTATATTTTTTGTGTTTCCATGGAAACAAATTTGACTTAGTTTTTGGTGTATAATTTTGTTTCTGGAGCATATCTCATAAACTGTTCAAGATATCTTTTTGAAACTTTGTACATACATCTACCCATTACAGTAGTTGTGCCTTTTGCTATTTAGGAATTTCTGGGATATATATTTTTTGTGTTTCCATAGACACATATTTGACTTAGCTTTTGGTGTACAATTTTGTTTCTGGAGCGTATCTCATAAACTGTTCAAGATATCTTTCTGAAACCTTGCACACACACATCAACCTATTACAGTCGTTGTGCCTTTTGCTATTTAGGAATTTCTTGGATTTTTTTGGTGTGTTTCCATGGGAACAAAATTGACTTACCAGTAGTTTTTGGTGTACAATTTTGTTTCCGGAGCCTATCTCATAAACTGTTCAAGATACCTTTATGAAACTTAGCACACACATCAAACCACTACAGTAGTTGTGCCTTTTGCTATTTAGGAATATATGGGATTGATATTTTGTGTTTCCATGGAAACAAATTTGACTTAGTTTTTGATGTACAATTTTGTTTCCGGGGCATATTTCATAAACTTTTCAAGATATCTTCTTGGCACTTATTTTTAATTTCTCAGATTTGATCATTTTATGTACCTGTACCTTAAAAATAATTTTACATTCATCAACTCATCTTTTTATTTTCTGAAATCCAGACTTCCGTCCTGATTTTGTTTCTGGAGCATATTTTATTATTGGTAGGCAAAGGTTGTTGTGTAAACCTTACCAGGAATAACGACCCCGCCTTGCCGAGCTACTATTATCGGAGTATCAAATTCTGTGAATTGATATTCCATGTGTAGGAATATGAAATTTGTCTAAAGATTTAGACTCCGGGCACAACTGATGGTGCAAGTCAGACATGCTCTGCTAAACAGGTCCACAATTTTAGGACCAGTGACATGGTTTGCGAAATCTGATAAATTTTTATTTTTATTTTGATGAGACTTGAAATGCATGGTTATAACCCAAAGATCTTGGTTCCTTTCTATATTTGCGCATAATTGATCGTAACTTCCTGAATTATGGCCCCTGATTGTCCAAAAATCCCCTATGGTCCCTCTGGAGGTCACGATTATTATCTGATTTAAAAAAACGTTTGACTCTTTCACCGTTGCACCTATGGCAGGCTGGTCTGAATTTCTAAAAAATCGGACCAAAATTCCATACAAAATGGTCGCCACTTGTACGCGAATACTGTTAAAAAATGGTATGTCAAATTTGTGGACATTGTAGAGGTCACAATTTTAATTTGATTTTGATGAAACTTGAAATGCATGGTTATAACCCAAAGATCTCGGTTCCTTTCGTTATTTGCACATATCGGATCATAACTTCCTGAATTATTGCCCTGATTGTCCAAAAATCCCCTGTGGTCCCTCTTGAGATCACGAATATTATCTGATTTAAAAAAACGTTTGACTCTTTCACCGTTGCACCTATGGCAGGCTGGTCTGAATTTCTAAAAAATCGGACCATAATTGCCAAACAAAATGGCCACCATTTGTACGTGAATAGTGTAAAAATATGGTATATCAAAGTTGTGGACCCTGTAGAGGTCACAATTTTAATTCGATTTTGATGAATCTGAAATGCATGTTTATAACCTAAAGATCTTGATTCTTTTTTGATTTTTGCGCATATCAAATTGTAACTTAATGAATTATGGCCTTTGATTGTAGAAAAAATCACTTTCGGTATTGCTTGTTCTCTATCCATCTCTCGAAAATGTGGGCATATCCTGCCTGTCTGGAAGTGCCAGCTTACTATCTTTCACAAATATAATTATTTTAGACTTGCATACATATGTATTATTACAATTCTATGCTGCACTACGCAAAACACGGTATTATGTTGGTCCTTGGGGCTATCGACTTGAAAATAATTCTAGGTAACAATACTATAAATAGTATGCAATATGCAAATACGGTTGTTTGTGTGCCATCATCCAATAGCTACTGTAAATTTTCCCGCGATAGACCGTCTTTAACCAATGAACAATTATTGTTGTTTGATGCGTGTAGTAATGTACTTCAGCCATCATGGATATTATATGAATGACAGAAAGAATAAAACGATGACGAAGTTATATCAGTGGATATTTTTAAAATCTTTTTTTCTATTAATTGTAACCACAAAATCATTACCACATATACGCCTTTGGTAAAGTAGTAATTTTGAGTAAAATCTAAATGTCTTGTGTTATTAAACACTCTGTTCATTTCTCGACAATGTCCAGGAAAATAAGGTCTTGTCTAAAAAATGAAACCCCTTTCAAAAGTAGACGATCTATGTTAAAACTAGAATGTGTTTCTAAATCTACACGGTAGTACAAACTTGGCGGTTTTTATACGGCCACATTAAAATGTGGTCGTATATTGCCGTCGGCCCCGTCCGTCCGTCCGGCGTCCACAATCGACAATGTCCAGGAAAATAAGGTCTTGTCTAAAAATGAAACCCCTTTCAAAAGTAGACGATCTATGTTAAAACTAGAATGTGTTTCTAAATCTACACGGTAGTACAAACTTGGCGGTTTTTATACGCCCACATTGAAATGTGGTCGTATATTGCCGTCGGCCCCGTCCGGCCGGCCGGCGTCCACAATTGCTTGTGGACGCTCTAGAGGCCAAAGTTAATATTCGATTGACTTTAAATTTATACACAGTGTTTGAGGTCATGAGACGAAGGAGCCTTTTGATTTTCAGCGATTTCCGATAATAACTATCAGATTTATGGCCCTTGATCACTTAAAAAAATCTTGTGGACGCTCTAGAGGCCAAAGTTAATAATTGATTGACTTTAAATTTATACACAGTGTTTAAGGTCATGAGACGAAGAAGCCTATTGATTTTCAGCGATTTCCGATAATAACTATCAGAGTTATGGCCCTTGATCACTTAAAAAAATCTTGTGGAGGCTCTAGAGGCCACAGTTAATATCCGATTGACTTTAGATTTATACACAGTGTTTAAGGTTATGAGACAAAGAACCCTATTGATTTTCAGCGATTTCAGATAATTACTGACTGAGTTATGGCCCTTGATCACTTTTTATACGCCCACATTGAAATGTGGTCGTATATTGCCGTCGCCCCCGTCCGTCCGTCCGTCCGGCGTCCACAATTGCTTGTGGACGCTCTAGAGGCCAAAGTTAATATTCGATTGACTTTAAATTTATACACAGTGTTTAAGGTCATGAGACGAAGAAGCCTATTGATTTTCAGCGATTTCCGATAATAACTGTCTGAGTTATGGCCCTTGATCACTTAAAAAAATCTTGTGGACGCTCTAGAGGCCAAAGTTAATATCCGATTGACTTTAGATTTATACATAGTGTTTAAGGTCATGAGACGAAGAAGCCTATTGATTTTCAGCGATTTCCGATAATAACTGTCAGAGTTTTGGCCCTTGATCACTTCAAAAAATCTTGTGGACGCTCTAGAGGCTAAAGTTAATAACAGATTGACTTTAAATTTATTCACAGTGTTTAAGGTCATTAAATGAAGAAGCCTATTGATTTTCAGCAATTTCTGATAATTACTGTCAGAGTTATGGCCCTTTATCGCTTATAAAAATCTTGTGGACGCTCTAGAGGCTAAAGTTAATAACCGATTGACTTTAGTTTTAGACACAGTGTTTAAGGTCATGAGACGAAGAAGCCTATTGATTTTTAGCGATTTCCGATAATTACTGTCAGAGTTATGGCCCTTTATCACTTAAAAAAATCTTGTGGACGCTCTACAGGCCAAAGTTAATAACCGATTGACTTTAAATTTAAACACAGTGTTTAAGGTCATGAGACGAAAAAGACTATTGATTTTCCGCAATTTCCGATAATTACAATCAGAGTTATAGCCCCTGATCTCTTTTAAAAATCTTGTTGACGCTCCAGAGGCTAAAGTTAATAACCGATTGACTTTAAATTTATACACAGTGTTTAAGGTCATTAAATGAAGAAGCCTATTGATTTTCAGCAATTTCTGATAATTACTGTCAGAGTTATGGCCCTTTATCGCTTATAAAAATCGTGTGGACGCTCTAGAGGCTAAAGTTAATAACCGATTGACTTTAAATTTATACACAGTGTTTAAGGTCATGAGACGAAGAAGCCTATTGATTTTCAGCAATTTCAGATAATTACTGACTGAGTTATGGCCCTTGATCAATTTCAAAATTTTGTGGACGCTCTAGAGGCTAAAGTTAATATCCGATTGACTTTAAATTTATATAAATTGTTGAAGGTCATGAGACGAACAAGTATATTGAGTTTCAATGAATTTAGATAACTTGAACAGCATGGAGGAGAACTTTATCAAAGCCAAACAAATTCCAATGATTTCTGATAATTACATAATGAGTTGTTACTTGTTATATGATTTAAATGTATTATAAATGTTTCATTACTGAAAAAAGTAAAATATGCGACAACTCTTGTTGACTGCCCGGACGATTTAGCTGCTGTGGGCGTATGTTTCGTTGCCTGGCAACCTATGTTTAAAATCTTGTTGACGCTCTAGAGGCTAAAGTTAATAACCGATTGTCTTTAAATTTATACACAGTGTTTAAGGTTATAAAATGAAGAAGCCTATTGATTTTCAGCAATTTCTGATAATTACTGTCAGAGTTATGGCCCCTTATCACTTAAAAAAATCTTGTGGACACTCTAGAGGCTAAAGTTAATAACCGATTGACTTAAGATTTATTCACAGTGTTTAAGGTCATGAAACGAAGAAGCTTATTGATTTTCAGCAATTTCCAATAATTACTGTCAGAGTTCTGGCCCTTGATCACTTGAAAAATTCTTGTGGATGCTCTAGAGGCCAAAGTTAATATCCGATTGACTTAAAATTTATACACAGTGTTTAAGGTCATGAGACGAAGAGGCCTACTGATTTTCAGCATTTCCGATAATTACTGAGTTATGGCCCTTGATCACTTTCAAAAATCTTGTTGACGCTCTAGAGGCTAAAGTTAATAACCGATTGACTTTAAATTTATACACAGTGTTTAAGGTCATGAGACGAACAAGTATATTGAGTTTCAATGAATTTAGATAACTTGAACAGCATGGAGGAGAACTTTATCAAAGCCAAACAAATTCCAATGATTTTCTGATAATTACATAATGAGATGAGTTGTTACTTTTAATCAGATTTTAGTGTATTATAAATGTTTCATTACCGAAAAAAGTAAAATATGCGACAACTCTTGTTGACTGCCCGGACAATTTAGCTGCTGTGGGCGTATGTTTCGTTGCCTGGCAACCTATGTTTGATGAATCTTGACGGTATTTAACTCATTCTTGACTTCGTATTGTGTCCAATGGAAAGGGCGCCAAGGGCGCCCATCAGGGGAGCATATTTTTCCCCCAATGGATAAAGACATTATGCATTATATGACGCCCAACAATCATATATTGTCATTATAATTGCGCCACCAATCATGCTATTATGGAAGGTTCTCTGGGATAAGTTGCACCACAGATCACGCCGTTTTTTAAAGCCCATCAAGTTGTGGTGTTCGTGTGACTCATTATGACAACATGATTGGTGAGGCTCCGATAAAACCAAGTGACATTGGTTAGGTGCCCTGCCAATCTCGTCGTGTGTGCCCCAATCATGCTATTATGGAAGGTTCTCTGGGATAAGTTGCACCACAGATCACGCCGTTTTTTAAAGCCCATCAAGTTGTGGTGTTCGTGTGACTCATTATGACAACATGATTGGTGAGGCTCCGATAAAACCAAGTGACATTGGTTAGGTGCCCTGCCAATCTCGTCGTGTGTGCCCCAATCATTGTCACTCGGCTTTATGGGGGGCCTATACTGATATGGATATGGGCATGTAAGTCGCTGGCCTTGTATTGTGTTCAGTGGAAAGGGCAGGGCGCCAAATTTTTCTAGGTTGGGCGCTGATTTTTTCCAGGGGGGTGGGCGCAACTGCCCCCCCGCTAGGTCCTGGCCTGGTTACTCCAATGACAAAACACATTCACCTTCTACCCTTCCCCACACACACACACACACACACAAAAGGGTTAGTTTAGAGATGCGTTACATGTAATATATAAACAAATTACTGGCAATAACAGGTATGCTTTAATGTGTGACTAAATTATTGACTATAGTAATAAAGTTTAGTTCAAATTTGTTCCTTATGATTATTCTGGCCATATTCAGCGATATAAGAACAATTTAAGGCCATACCTGTTTAATATTATCTATTTGAAAGGGGAGGGTTGAGTGTTTGGTATTTTCATTGAAAATCATCGCCTATAGAATTACCATTTATAATCCATCATGTCAAGACCAACTGGAGAGTGATGTTCTACTGGTCTACTTTAAATCTTACACTACTAGTACCATATTGTATTGTTTATTATGATTTTCAGTATCTGGTTTACAACCAAGAGATTTTCAAGTAACAACTACAAATGACAGTTTCACCTTTTATTGGGAATCACCAAGTAGTGTGGTTATAACACGGTTTATTATTAGCGGGGATAATAGTAATGGTTTTAATAATAAAACTATAGATAAAAACCTGACAACAGCCAAAATAACAGGTTTACAGCAAGGAACTAGATATTATAATATAAAAGTTGCAGCTATTGTTAATACAGATAGAGGAGAAGTACATGTGGTCTCTACAAATACCATTAATGATACAACTAGTAAGTTTATTATATTATTATCACTAATACCACTAGTAAGTTGTTATAATATTATCACTAATACCACTAGTAAGTTGATTATAATATTGTCATAATATTATCGATATTCCCGCATATCAAACTGTAACTTCCTGGATTGTTGCCTCTGATTGTACAAACAATGGCATTTTTACCTGGTGGTTCCTCTAGAGGTCATAATTTATATCCAATTTAAAAAAATTGGAATATATCACTGTAACACCATATTGTCAGTTGAATATGAATTTCGTGAAAATCAGACCAAAAATGATTTACAAAATGGCCGTTCTATGTACTCAAATAGGGTTAAAGTATGTAATATCACATATTCCTGAAGCAACGGCCCGAGAAATCCCTCTCTGACCATTGCTGGATTCGCTTCGGATTCTTGACATTTAAGTAAATGTGTCTATTCTTCTCGTTCAATCAAATCTACTACTTACGTACAGTAACATGACATTCCGTCTTTTAATCTTGGGTCTTCCTTAATATTTTGGACAAAGATTTAAGTTATTAAAAACGTTGAAAGTCTGTTCGTTACCATACCGTAGTGTTTACTTTACGTCAATACCGATAGCCTCGTTTGTCACGCAATTAGTTTTGCTGCAATATCCTGCTATGCGCTGGTTAATATAGCATAAAAAAAACGTGCAGCCATGACGTAACGTGTCGTAAACACAGTTGTCCTAATTAAACGTCTTGTTTTAAAGGTAATACCTTTGTAACGAATTCAGTGATTGGTCAGTAATAGGACCACTGGCCAGTCATAATTAGTGACAATAATACCCACTCAGTCCAGCAGGGAGTAGTCAGATTAGCTCTAATCAAACGGAACACTGCGAGGAGGATGGTAATATCAAGGTTTTAGACCTTCTTTGGGTCACAATTTGATCCGATTTTGATGAAAAGATCTCAGTTCCTTTTGATATTCGTGCATATCTGAATTTAAGTTCCTGGATTATGGCCCCTAATTGTTCATCCTCTATAAGTCACAATTTTTATTCAGATTTTAAAAATCATTTAAATATATCACTATCACCGTTACACCTTGATGTTGATTGAATTGGAATTTCGTAAAAAGCGGACAGAAACTGCTTGACAAAATAGCCCCTCCTTGAACACAGATACTGTAAAGTATGTACCGTATTTCCTCGAATACAAGCCGGGGTTCTATTTCGTTCATCACCTCCGAACCCCGGGTTCTATTTGAAGCCAGGTTGTATTTTTTCAGACCTGAATTAATGCAAGTAAACAAGCAGACAGGGTCGGTCTTGCAAATACGAAGGCTCAACTCTCTGTGCGTGACATGAGACAATTCTACTTCCTGTGCAGGGATCATCAATTAATTTATATTTTGACAGGTAGTATTCAGTTTTTACGTTAGACCTGGATTATATTAGAGAGCTAACGTGGGATTCCATAGAAAGATTATTGTCCATAATCAGACCAAGATTTCTAACTGAGGTTTTAAAGTTAATAATTGATTGTTCAATATATAGATGGTTGATCACACATTTTTTCTAGTCTGCGAGCAGGACCCACAACTAGGATTTCAGTCTTATCAGAATTTAGTTTCAACATGTTGGTGTCCATCCATGATTTCACATTTTTGATACAGGCTTCCATATGGGAGCAGGTTAGGTTTTGACTGTCATGGTCTGGTTTAAAAAAGTCGATGATCTGGGAATCATCTGCATAAAAGTGATGGTTCTTGTCATGCCGACATAAGAGCTTTCCAAGTGGTTTTGTGAACATTCAAAATAATATGGGACCAAGCACTGACCCTTGAGGTACACCACAGTACAAGGATGCTGATTTAGAGAACGACTTCCTGACAAGGACAGCTTGAGATCTTCCAATCAAGTATGAGGAAAACCAACTGAGGAGGGTACTGCTAAGTCCATACTCTACTTCTAATCGATCTAATATTTTTGTGTGATCCAGCGTGTCGAAGGCGGCTGAAAGATCTAATAGGACTAACATAGCTACACTACCATCATCAACCCCACTCCTGATTGTATTTAGCACATGATTTATAGCAGTTTCCGTGCTGTGAGAGCTTCTATAAGCTTACTTATATTTATACATTAATTCGTTGGTTTCTAAATGTTCTAGGAGCTGTATTTTGACCACCTTTTCTAATATTTTGGATAGAAATGGCAAATTAGACACTGGTCGATAATTCTTCAGGACTTCCGGATCGGATCCATTGATGGTTTCTTAAGGAGGGGCTTAATAACAGCATGTTTAAAACATTCTGGAACTACACCACAGCTCAGACTGGAATTAATGATTACCGTCAATAATGGAAGAAGATAATCCAATATCAGAATCATAAACCGTGTAGGAATCTTATCCAATGCACAAGAAGTTAGTTTGGAAGATAATATGATTTTCTTCAGTTCTGATTCAGTTACATTACAAAATAAATGAAATTTATTACCATTGAAGGGTTCATCTTGAGGTTCACAAGTTCCAGTTGTTGACAATTCTGATCTTATTTTTGAGGTTTTCCTAGTAGATTGTTCAATGTTGAGAAAAAGGCTTTAGGATTTTTCTTGCTGACATTTATCAGACTGATGTAATGATCTGATATTGTCTTTTCAATGAGTTTGTTAGCTTTGTTACGAGTTGATCTATATATGTGTCTATCAATCTCTGATTTCGACTTCCTCCATCTTCTTTCAGCGCCACGCCTGGTATTTCTAGCCTCCAATATTTCTGCTGAGAACCAAGAAATATTTGGCATTTGCTACTAGTCTTTGTCTTCCATGGAGCATGTTTGTCAAGGAGATTTGTGATTACATAGTGTAACGTATCTAACAATTGAGAGGGATCAGGTGTGAATGGGGGCTTAAAGTTTGTTGATTGGTCAAATTCCTGGACAAAGTCATCGGTGTTGATAATTTTTATATCACAGAATAGAATCTTGACAGAAGGAGCAACTGGTCTATTAAAATCAACATCAAAAGATATGTAGAAGTGATCAGAAATTTGTTTATAGGCAACCTTCACGTTGTGAATGAGACCCTCATCTCTAGTCAGTATCCAATCAAGTGTATGACCACTTTGATGGGTTGCACATAGGACATGTTGTGCAAAATCATGTACATCTAAGATCTTCTGAGCCTTCTTTGTAAGATAGTTTCTTTTGAGTCATAATGGATATTAAAATCTCAAAGTATCACGGTGCTTTCTTTCTTCTGATCAAATAAATCACAGAGATTCGTAAATTCCGAAATGAAAAGTGTATCTGTGACATCATTGTTTTTCGAAGGTGGGGGACGATAGATACATATAAAATGTAGCTACTTTTTTCCACAACTTATCAAGCAAGACAAGACTTCAAAGGACTTAAAATTAAGAGTTAATTTGAATTGCTCCAATACAAGGCCTTTGGCATAAATCACTGCCAAACCACCTCCTACTTTCTCAATGCGAGGAATATGGATACATTTATAACCATCTGGAATTGGAGCAGCTATTTTAGATTGGTCACAATCTTCTCATAACCATGTTTCGGTAATGAACAATATATCGATGTTGGATTCCAGAATCAATTCATGCACAAAAGTGTTTTTTTTACTGATTGAGAATTCCATAGTCCTACTTTAAGAAAGGTTGACCTAGATTCAGATCGGTTTGGTTATTCAGTTTTGATGAAACTATTTTCAGTGCCATTAACTGAGTAGTGCATCTAACTCTCTACACTCTGAAAAGTGTTCACTATTTAAAGTATTTAATCCAAAACACCATAATATGCACAAATTAACATAATTTGATGAAATATTTTATCCAAATCTTATAATGTTAAACAATAACATGTTACTAAACTGTTATCCAAAATTCAGAAAGTAATATCCAGTAGATATATCACAAAAATTGTAGGGCTGATACAGTGTGCTGCCTGTCACTGCTGGATGCATATTGGTTACTTTTGATCTCTGGGTGCTTAATACCTGGCCTATGTATGACTATATTCATAGAGTCAGCACAAATGCTTAATTGTGATAATTGTGATTACTATTCATGGAAACTGGTGAGAAATATACGTGTTGTCAGTAGTCGCTTAATCCCGTGAGTACTTGAATCGTACGTCAGTATTCCTGTAAATGGTCACTAATTAACAAAAAGTGAGTATTTAAGGTAACTGGTTAGTATTCCTTACTTGTGTCAGAATGTAAAGATAACGTGACTAATTAAACAAACGTGAGTTAAGCCGACCATATCACTAGTCGGGCGCATGTGGGAGAAATTGAGAAAAGCGTGACTATTTAAGAAAACGTCACTATTGAAGATCTCGTCACTATCTGAGTGAAGCCGCCAGTTATCTTTGATGTGCGTCAGTAACTGGACCCGACGCCAGTAGAGCGTGATCTCGTTAACTTTATACATTTCTAGTGAGTATTGCTACTATACGATACATGTACGTGATTAATTAGTATCAGTTAATTTGTAACTTGGAGGACAGCAACTAAAGTATTTGTCGTCGATTTCGACTACCGCCATAGATGGCAGAACGTATATGTCCGTGATATAACACACCAAAGAAGACTTAAGCTTGCTGTGTTCTATTTGTGGGCTCAAATAATCCGACCAGATCAGAAAGCATGCAGTCGCACCTTACAGTAGTGATATAACCGTATATACAATTCATGGGATGCCATGATATAACTGTCATCAAAGTGAAGCGTGAATGCACCAATCGGAGACTTGCTGTGTTCTATTTGTAGGCTCAAATAACCAGACCATATCAGAAAATATGCACAGTTAGATAAATTGATTTAAGGTTTATTATGTAACGAATAATAATAATTATATGTAACAAATAATAAATTACGTGTTGCATTTTGCAATTCTAAATTAATTCAATCGTTTTTAAGCGCTTGAAGGGGAAATCCCGATAAGAACAGAGTCTCAAAAATTAAAGTCTGAGTATTTGTGAAATTTATGGACCAAAATGTAAAAGCATGGCGTATTTACATTGTCTGAAAATTTCAGCTGCAAATATTGAGTAGTTTGGACGTGAACGGCAACACTGCTTATCCGGACACGTAACCCTTTAAGGTTTCGGGTCATTTTTTTCATTGGGTGACCCGATAATTTAAATTTCACCTACATATTATTTTTATGAAAAAAGTCTGGTTTTATCCAGATACTGTATAATACAAAGGTCTCCATTTCCAGATGCAGACTGTCAGGTTTAAGTTATTTAAAAGCGTATCACAAATATCGGGTAAGTTTGTCGGCCTTAGATAATGGGTTTTAAATGATTTTAACACAAAATTAAGCAGTTTTTCTCCCCAAAAAGTTATCGGGATTGGCCCTTCAACAATCACCAATCAATTGTCGTCAATAGTCACAACTCACTGCGCAGAATGGGTTCGATAATCAACACCAGATTAAAAAATGCAGGTTATGATAATTCAATTGGCATTTATTTAATTAGTTGATCTCGTCACTATCTGAGTGAAGCCGCCAGATATCTTTGATGTGCGTCAGTAACTGGACCCGACGCCAGTAGAGCGTGAAATCGTTAACTATATAAATTTTTAGTGAGTATTTTTACTATACGTGATTATTATATACATGTATTAAGTATACTGAATAAATGAATTATTATTTATTAATATTCTCGAATCGGAGGAAATCTTTTAAACAATTATGGATGGTAGTGATTAAAGGGACTATTTTTCAGTAATTTCGATTACCGCCGCAAAAGACACCGAAGATGGTTAGATATATCAATTTAAAAATACCTTCATATTTAAATATGAATTTAAATGCACATTGGCAAGGTTTGATTCATGACACTATTTGTGCCCGTTCTTATAACGAGTTTCCCATGCAGAATACAGCGCAATGTGCATTGTTATTTAATTTACAATTTATATTTATTCTCGTTAAATTTTACATGCAGATTGACACATATTTTGACGCAGGCGGCACTTTGGTATCTGTATGGATTATTTTGGAATCACAACTAAGGATTAAAAAAGGATCAACGCCAATCTGTTTACGCTAAATTTATTGAAACGGATAATATGATAGCAGATAATATTGAACTTCATACACGTACACATATACAAGCTGAAATTCTGAGCACTGAAGAATCGTGTCAATATCTATAATTACATTATTATTGTAAATTTGTGCCATATAACCCGATTCCTGATAAACAAAAATAAATAACATACAATTCAAACGTCAACGCGACCATTTAATACTTCGCCTCTAACCGTATCACAAATAGCCCGTGCAAAGCAATGAAAGAAGGAATTCTATTTATACATGTACAAGCGTGCACAAGCTTTTTTGGGGTTCATATTGGAAACGTTTGGTGTCAAGGCAACCGTAGTTCGGTTGCTTTATTTAAAAAGATGACTGGTATTAAACTGTTAAAATGACTAAGCTATATCCGTTTTGGGACCGCCAATGTCAGAAAAAGTACGTAGTTTTGAGAAAAAGCGAGTTAAAGCTACCGTAATGTGTAACATTAAATCACATAACAGCCACGATTATATGACACACTTCGTATGTGGAGAAAGCAATTTTTACGGCCTGCCAAAAGTTCATAAGAGCAAGGCTATCAACGAGATGCTCCTCAGCTATGGTCAGTGAATTTGTCAGAGTCGATACTTTTTTGAATATGGACCCGTTTTCTTTACAATATTAAATGGTATAATAATAATAATAATAATAACTTTATTTATCGAGGACAACACATGTATGGATGTCAATATTCCGATTACCGCCGTAGACACCAAAGATGGTGTCTATAAATACCTCCATATTTAAATATGAATTTAAATGCTCAGTGGTAAGAAATGAACGCGACACATTGTCTCCGATGTCAGAGAATATTAGTAAATTATAACCGCTATCAAATCCACACAAAAATCCAAGGCACTCATTTTATTTGAAGAATAACTGAATTTAGATGAAGAGAGTCGTGCAGATATGTTTAAATAACAGAATAGTGCCGTGTTTCAAAGATCAAAGAATATAATCGCACGTAGCCACTCTTTGTTGTTTTCATGCGAATTCAATTTATCTAAAAGGGGCCCCGACGCGATTATTTTTGATGCATTATTAACCACCGCCAATTTTTTATATCATGGGATAAAGTCAATTATTTTTCGATAGAACTAGATGATATACATGCTTGGGATATGATGTGAACATTTAAATAGTTCATCAATAACAAAGTCTATATTTCTTATCGTTTTTAAATACAATATTATACACAGTCAAACTGGGGGCAAATATTGACATCTTTTTGTGATGGTTGGTTGATCAGAATGTTTTGAAGCGTAACAGATGCAGTGTGTTGATACTTGATTGGGGTCATAAAGTAATAAACTAATTAACAAGCCACATGGATTATTTATTCCAACCAAAATGTGTATTAGAGAGTTGAATTACAGTTGTTAATTTTGTTTATGTTAGTAGATTATAACATTTATCACACAAGCGATATCTACTGTAGAATGTATTATTGGGTGATAATATTATATATATGCACCTTGTAAATATTATAAATGTGTAGTTGCTAGTTTTATAGAGTAGGAGGGGACATTGTACAAATATAAAAATACAAATAATAACTTTTCCCGTGAGTCGTTTATCCGATCGGTTCATTTTGATTACGATTATTTACGTATGAAGTAGGCTTCGAAAAAAAGGTGAATATTTGTAAGACTTTCAAATATAAACTGCTTACCGTATATATCACATTGACAATAAATATCATAATTAATGAAACCGTTCCGTTTTCAATAATTATCACAGACACAAATATTAATTTTGATTGTTTTATGCATCAACACACAGAGTAAACATCTGACCACATCTTAAGAATTGGGCCTCTTCAATAATTACAATATAAATTAGTCTAGAAAGCACATCAAGGAGTATAGAATAAAGTGTCGAACAGAAAAATCATGCTTAGCGTGGGGCTATTTCTTTTGATGTCACGTGGGGCTATTTCTTTTGATGTCACGTGCATATTCTCATTGTTGAACCTTAATTGATAGTATTTCTTTTTTAATTTTATTCATGAAAAGGCCGAACGCAGTAACTGATCTATAACAATGTATAGCTCTACCTGTACTTCAACGAAAATTAACGATCAGTGGCATAGAACCTGATTTACCGATTCGGGCGATTGATGATATATTTGTCAATGGCGGCATTGCTATTTTGAATGGACAATAATATTACGACCACGGTAAGGTGCTTTACCGATTTATATTCCCGATTTTATTCATACTTCATATGTTAATAATCGTTATCAAAATGAAATTAAACGCTTCGTCTAATACTCTCTAACTCAACTCTCTCCTCATGTTTTTATTACTTATCCATACCAAATAATTGCGTGTTTAACAATGAACAACCCGCAATCGACACTAGGTCATTTTGGGACTAACATATGGTTTTCAATTTTTATTTCAATAATTCGCTTACGTGCCCGGAGGAAACCCACGAAGTTGAGTAGATGCCCCTATCTCCATGTCATAATCGCCGATCAACTAATTAAATAAATGCCAATTGAATTATCATAACCTGCCTTTTTTTAATCTGGTGTTGATTATAGAGTTGTGACTATTGACGACAATTGATAACTTTTTGGGGAGAAAAACTGCTTAATTTTGTGTTAAAATCATTTAAAACCCATTATCTAAGGCCGACAAACTTACCCTATATTTGTGATACGTTTTTAAATAACTTAAACCTGACAGTCTGCATCTGGAAATGGAGACCTTTGTATTATACAGTATCTGGAAAAAAACAGACTTTTTTCTATAAAAATAATATGTAGGTGAAATTTCGATTATCAGGTCACCCAATGAAAAAAATGACCAGAAAGGGTTACGTGTCCGGATAAGCAGTTTTGCCGTTCACGTCCAAACTACTCAATATTTGCAGCTGAAATTTTCAGACAATGTAAATACGCCATGCTTTTATATTTTGGTCCATAAATTTCACAAATACTCAGACTTTAATTTTTGAGACTCTGTTCTTATCGGGATTTCCCCATCAAGCGCTTAAAAACGATTGAATTAATTTAGAATTGCAAAATGCAACACGTAATTTATTATTTGTTACATATAAAAAATCTTAAATCAATTATTATTATTTGTTACATAATAAACCTTAAATCAATTTATCTAACTGTGCATATTTTCTGATATGGTCTGGTTATTTGAGCCTAAAAATAGAACACAGCAAGTCTCCGATTGGTGGCTTCACTTTGATGACAGTTATATCATGGCATCCCATGAGTCGTATATACTGTTATATCACTACTGTAAGGTGCGACTGCATGCTTTCTGATCTGGTCGGATAATTTGAGCCCAAAAATAGAACACAGCAAGCCTTCTTTGGTGTGTTATATCACGGACATATACGTTCTGCCATCTACGGCGGTAGTTGAAATCGACGACAAATACTCCAGTTGCTGTCCTCCAAGTTACAATTTAACTGATACTAATTAATCACGTAGCAATACTCACTAGAAATGTATATAGTTAACGAGTTCACGCTCTACTGGCGTCGGGTCCAGTTACTGACGCACATCAAAGATAACTGGCGGCTTCACTCAGATAGTGACGAGATCTTAATTGTGACGTTTTCTTAAATAGTCACGCTTTTCTCAATTTCTCCCACATGCGCCCGACTAGTGATATGGTCGGCTTAACTCACGTTTGTTTAATTAGTCACGTTATCTTTACATTCTGACACAAGTAAGGAATACTAACCAGTTACCTTAAATACTCACTTTATGTTAATTAGTGACCATTTACAGGAATACTGACGTACGATTCAAGTACTCACGGGATTAAGCGACTACTGACAACACGTATATTTCTCACCAGTTTCCATGAATAGTAATCACAATTAAGCATTTGTACTGACTTTATGAATATAGTCATACATAGGCCAGGTATTAAGCACCCAGAGATGAAAAGTAACCACTATGCATGTTACCGTGTGTCAAGCGCTCACTACTCACATTTTGATAAGGGTAGATAACCATATTCATTTCAATTTACTGAATGATTTATGTAAATAATGTATATATTTCTAATTTATTTATACTTGGCAATTTGATTTACAATAAGATGTCTACGATGTCATGTGGACATAAATTTCCGGAAACAAACCATTCTCAATAAAACTAATGACCCTACATTACTATATGAACGTCTGGTCTTCTTTATAGGACCGAAGTCCCTAACCCAAAATCCTCTAAAATCTTTAACATCGAAAACACGAATCATTGGCCAATTTAAATCAACATTGATGATGTAAACTTACCGGGAAAAGATGAGCTTCTGATATCCGATATTTTAGATAAAATATATTTTTTAACATGCGCTTCAGCCCCAGTTTTAATAAGAGACTTGAGTAGTGAGGCTAGACATATTGCACCATACCATACAGCGTATGTTGACTGGAATAACCAGACGCTATAGAAATTTGCACTAGATTAAGACTGCATGGCTTATTTTGCCGAACATAACTGATTTGAAATTGGGGAAAAATAGGAAACCATTGAATGTAAATCATATGCGTTGCGACCCACATTTGACAATTTCTATGTCACAAATATTAGCGATTAAGCTCCTTCAAGTTATATTTATAGCACAGCTTTCATGAAGCGTACTATAATATAAATGACTTGTAACTTTGACACCTGCTCGATCAACATGCTTGTTGTTATTGCACAGAAAACCCACCCAACATCTCTGTATGATTTCTACTAAAACTAGTGTAAACCAGCAACATGCAATAACATGTTACAATATTGTATATGGTTGGTTGTTAATGATTAGGCATTTAAAATAGGCAAACACCTAACATTGTCTGATGAGTTACTTCCCTTTGCCAACTACCTTTTCAAATAACAATTTATGGGATTTGTCGATAAAAATAGCACAGTCATCAAGGGTGGATAACTTGAAAACGTGTCTCCCCCATAGATTAACCCAGCAGTTAGTGGAGTAGAACAGAATGAAACCACTGGGGACACCGAGGATGGGTAATACCGCTAGAGGTCACAATTTTGTCTGATTTTGAGGAAACCATTATTATCTAATTTTAAGACATGTTTAAACCATTTTTGTCGGTAGCGTACTGGCTCGCGTCAAGTGCCATGCTTTAGCGAATCAACTCGCGGACCGATCATACTTAGCAACAGCATTTGCGAACCCAAGCGCGACATCAATCAACGTTCTTTTGTTTCTATTTAATTAATTAATTATGATTGGGGAATAAAAGTAAATCCCGCCATGAAAAGGAATGTTTAATTCGCTAATCATCCAATAAAAAACATACGTTTCAACAAAGGATCTTCCAGTATTTACGTAATAGGTCAGAGGTGAAAATTCACTGCATGTCAATGGTTTTGGCATTATTCTAATTTTTTCCCATCGTCACTTACGGCTAATAATTTTACGGTATGAACAGTGAAATGGAATCAGATTTAACTGCCAGACATATCGTGGAATATTATAATGTCGAAAAAATCAACTATTTGCTATTTTTTTTTACGTTATGAAGCAAACAAAATTGATATTCTAGCCGAAGTCAAGCGTGATGCCGCCATTTTGAATACACACGTTTTCAAACAGGAGAACACAAATCTTACGGCTAATAATTCTAGACTTTTGAAAACTAAATGGAATCAAAAGTTTTGGGATTTAATACAAGCTACATAGAGGAGTATTATATTGTCGAAGTTTTCAACAATGCAAAGAAGGTGAAAATTCACACTGTGTCGGTTGGTTTGGCATTAGTCCAAATTGTCACTTCGGCTATGGCTAAGGGTTTTACGATATGGACAGTGAAATGGAATCAGATTTTACTGCCAGACATATCGTGAAATAATATAATGTCGAAGAAATTAACTATTTGCTATTTTTTTTGACGTTATGAAGCGAAGAAAATTGGTATTCTAGCCGAGGTCAAGCGTGATGCCGCCATTTTGAATACGTTACGCTTTCAAACAGAAGAACACAAATGTGACCCATCATGGCAAAACCAGGCATAATGACCCAAACTTCAAAATTGAGTTAGTTACTGGTTCATAATCTGTATGAAATTATCTTAAATAATAAGTTTTTAATGACAGTTTGAAGTTCGGCGATCACATAAGGTGTTCTGAGTTCTAAAGCAGAGAAATAAGACCTTAAAGTCACCATTTGTTTTAAAGCAAACGTCCATATGGACTTCAAGAACATGTCAACTTCCATGCATTTTCATAATATTTTTCACACACAATAAATAAGGTGGAAACCAAGTTATAGGTTTTGGGGCTTTGGACCCTGACACATAATCAATTCTAGGGTAGGGGTATACGTACTTATATACTTTGGAACGTTAAATAGTCCAGCGGTTAGGTCGAAAAATATTTCAGTTTGTGGAGAAATTATGAAACTTGGCACACTTATAGGGGTCCCCTGTAGGATCATTTTTTGATTAGGACCCAACTCTGAAACGCCCCCTGGTTACCGCCATATTTGACATACTTTTTCCAACAACTTCGAAACTAAGGCACATAGAAATGTGATTTCAGTGTCTACCCCCATTTTTTCGGGCCAAGGAATCAAGTAAATTCATTTGTTTGAACTTTCGATGTCGGCCATATTGGATTCCAAGATGGTCGCCATATTTGACATACTTTTGCCTATAACTTTGAGACTAAGACAGATAGAAATTTAATTCCAGTGTCTATCCCCACATTTTCGGGGTCAAGGAATCCAGTAAATTCATGAGTTTGATCTTTCGCTGTCGGCCATATTGGATTCCAAGATGGCCGCCATATGTTACATACTTTTGCCTATAACTTTGAAACTAAGGCAGATATAAATGTAATATCAGTGTCTTCCCCCATATGAAAATATCAGATGGGGGGAAAAAATTTCTTTGGACACATCGGAACAAGTCGAAAGTTGGATCGGATTAACAATAATCCACTAATTGGCTTAGGAATAAGGGCCCTACTAATTTAATGAGCTTAGGTGTAGACAGCTAATCTTTTAACTGGCTCTAGGGTTAAATGGGTTAAATACATGGATATCAGTATTTCAACCGAATTAATATTTTGGTGCCTTTCTTTAATTTATATATGTTTCAATGAAATGGGGTATATATTATAACTAAGATAATAAATATATTGTTTATATTTTTAGAACCTGGTAGAGCTGGTGATTTATCTTCTAGTAATATATATGATACCACTAAGACAATGGATATAGAATTTACACCACCATCTGGAGAAGTAGATTATTATAGTGTGATTATATCAGAATCCGGAGCAGTTGTAATCAGTGGGAATGTATCCATCTCTAGTATTACAGTTGGTAATAATACACTGTTACCTGGTAGATTGTATACTATTAATATCACAGCCTCTTATAATGGTAAAACTGGAGAAGTTTCTATACAGCAATTCAAAACAAATGCAACAGGTAAATAAATATAAAGTAATCTTATAAAAGTTTACCTCTTGCATTGATATCAATTTTATTCCTGCGGCAATCTGATAGACAGTTCCTGTAATTATTAACATTAGAAATACTGCAGTGGAAGAAACAAAATTAAGGGATTTTTTTAGTGTCATACTTTTCTGCACTGTCTGTGCTAATCCAGTAGACGTGGTACAAGGGTTAATCAGCAAGCTGGATGTTTGAGATGTGTTGTTGACGTTTGGGAAAGTAGGACGAGGGGAAATGTGTATTGAGTGAAGTGCTGTAAAGGCATAGTTAGTTGTTTTATGAATGATTTGAGTGGCTGTTGTGTTACGGTGAAATACTATGCCGCCACCGTAACACCACAGCTTTATGATTTGTTAGACAGGAGTGATGTAATGGGTGTCAACAACTGGGTATGCTGGTACCGTCGCTACGTAGCCGTGAAATATATATTGTGGGAGGAAGGGCGGAAACGGAAATATATACAATGTTGACAGTATGTGCCAGTCATGAGGCTGCGCAGACCGAGCGCCAGCTCGATAGGGAGAGTGTGGGAGGGTCACCCTCATAAAAATATTTTTTAAATTTCAGTTTTCTGTAAGCAGTGAAAACACTATTTTGGCATTGTTTGTGGGGTTAAGCCTAAAAATCACATTAATACACCTATTGCACGATATTGTGATTCGACGTGTGAAAGGTTATTTGGGGTTAACGACGTATTCAATAAGCAATGAAGTCGTGTTGAATCAACCGTGTTTTGATTTATAGACGCTTCGATTGGTGTTTTTATAATCTATCCCCGATAAGCCTTTGACATGCCATGAACGTGCAATAGGTCTATACAATGTGTATCATGTTTAAGTCAGGGGGTGCCGTATTCAGACGTCTTTTAATGACTGTTACATATGTTAACTCACTTTTGATGGGAGATAAATAATATTTGAAATCACAACATAAACTAGTCAGTCAGTTAAGATTTGAAAATTTATTATCAAACACTATGCAGTCAATGTCAATGACTAAATTTACAACAAACTATAATGTAAACGTTAATCTTATATATATGGTGATTTTAAACCTTATTCTAATTTAAAAGATATGTATTGAAGTAATAAACAGAGAAAAAATTTATGTAACAGATAGAGATAATAAATATTTTTAATGGTAGCATATAATTGA
Organism: Patella pellucida; assembly: GCA_917208275.1. Lineage (NCBI taxonomy): Eukaryota > Metazoa > Mollusca > Gastropoda > Patellidae > Patella > Patella pellucida. Next base: position 27,079,343 of record OU795036.1, read on the forward strand.
CGGTCTCTTCCTGTAAGTGACGCAAGACAAAACACCTGGCAAGACAGATGCCTACTCATTTGGATGGGAAGAGCGGCTTGGGTCCTGTGTACACCTTGGCATACACGTTAAAGATTCTGTTGCAGTTGATAGTCATTTTAAGAGTAGGCTGTAGTGCTGCTGCCCAGGCAAAACCTTCCCCATATCACATTTTATGAGAATCTAAACCCCATTACCTTTATTTGATCCTAACCATACAAATTTGGTGACTTTAAAGTTACATTATACAAGATATAGATAAGAACTAGCCTTTCTTGCTATAATAATTCGAAAGTAGGTGATATAAAATAAATAATTTGAAAATTTCATTCAAATTACTCTATTGCATGCGAAGATATTGGCATTTGAAGATTTGGCAGACGTGTGCAAAAATTTCCATTCGAAGCGTCTGGGCCCGCCATATTTGATTAAACCAGAGTATCACTGAAACGTTTTAATCTGTTTAATATCGGAGCAATCTGATGCTATCCAAAGTTGATTAAAGCCTGGATCAGTTAATTAATGTCTACTTAATACTTTAGAAAACATTTCAGGCCCAAAGAAACACCTGCTATAGGCAGATTTAGCTCTTAACTAATGTAACGTTGAACTTAAAGTGAAATAGTGTGACCAAAATAATAATTAACAGTAATGATCCATAATAAGGTTAGGATGAGGGTTTAATTATAGTTTATTAACTTCCAAAACAAAAAATAGCAATCATCTCTGTACTGAAAATTTTTTGAGTGATATGTATGAAGTGCCTTCAAACATTCGGTTTATAATTAGCAATACACAGGTACAGTGGCAAGTGTTCTACTTCACAGACTGTTAGCTCAAACCTTCGTCCGCGTGAAACCTTCGTCCGCGTGAAATCCCAGATTTTGTTACATGTAAAAGAAAAAGAAATAGTGCCCGTGCGCGTGCCAGTAATAGAAAAACTAAGAGTTCGCGCATAAAGATGCACGAACGGTACCAGGCGCGAGGTCATCAAGAAGGATAAACGATGCCTTTCGTAGAAATCAGGAGACTATTAAAATGGGTTCATTCGTCTGTCTGTCCGTCATATTTTTTGGGACACAATGACTTTTAATCTAATTCCGCTAGAATGTTCAAACTTGGTGTAGGGTAAGCAGAGATATTCAATTTGATTGGTTGCTTTGGGACACGATAACTTTAGCTCTAATTCATTACAATAACTCTCTTTCTAATTGAGCTAGAATGTTCAAACTTGGTGTAGGTGTGTATTAGGTTGATGTCTTGAAGGAAACAATCGATTTGAAATTATTAAAGACGATTGAAATATAACTCAAAACCCAGCTGATTGGATAAGTGGATAAGGACAAACCAATCATAGTCACCCATTTGGGGAAACCATGTACCTATCACATGCTTTTTGACCTTAATGTATTTCTCTCTCTCTCTCTCTCTCTCTCTTTCTCTCACTAAAGGTAGCTGTATTTTTTAGCCGGAACATTGTATCCCAATAAGCTAATAGTTACAATAATGGAGTATGTACAGTGGTGGATTAAGCCCCACCAAGACCTGAGATGGCAGTTGCTGAAGGGCCTATTAAAATGGCGTGGGCCTAAATAATTTCGGGTCAGGGCCTATGTTGATTTCCCTTTGGGCCTGTACCTCACCCCCTATCATTTATCGTCTATGCGTTTTTAATCGTATCAGACCAGTCTTAAATTTTTTTTTACAAAATCTTTGGGCCTGAGGCTGCTGCCTCATCAGCCTCACTGATAATCCGCTACTGAGTATGTACTTTATTTAAAGTGAATGGTTAAAGAAATAGACTGCCCTGCATCATAAACTATTTTATTTACATTAAAATATGTTGTTATACCAAGGTTATGGACCAGGGATTCCACTTCAAAATTTTCCCAACCGGTCATTTTTCCCGTGGAGAAAGTGGTGCTATTTTTAGCACAATAAGAACCCATAAAACAACATGATATTGAAATTATACCCACCCACCCCTTCAAGAAAGGAACACATGTAATCAATTATCATTTATTTATTTATATATAAACATTACAAGAAACATTCGCAAGTACACTATTTTCGTACCTTTTTTTTTACAACATCACCCGTATACTCGTCGTATTTATAATAGAACTGTTGTGGTATAACATCTTTAAAAAGTCGATATTCGTGTTTATGTGACGTTTTATGGTCATCGGAGACAGTGGGCTCTACCAGAGCCGACTTTCTAAAATTTTGGGAACAATCTTAAAACTATTCTTCGCTTTATATTTCTAACAACGATCTTTTAATTGACATGTGCCTACGAGACAAGTTAGACTGTTGACTATTTCTCCATACACGGCAAAAAGTAGTTCCGAATGATTACTGCATTTTAATGATTAAAAGTCATTCAATGTACATCAATTAACATACTTTTTAAACTTATTGATATATTAACTCGTATTAATATTTGGGGGAGCTCAAACAATATAGTTCTAGTATTTTCATGTACAGATAATTTCACATGTATCAAAATGGCGGCGAGCGTAAAAAGTTCATTGTGGCAAGTAAAGTAACGTCTATCAGTTGTTACATAAAAGAAAACAAAAGGATTAAAAAAAACACTGAGAATACATCTTTGTGTAGGAATATTATATCTTAACCACGGAAATGTTTGTGACGATTTTAAGACAAGACTTTGTCTCCCACGTGGGCCGATTTGGAAGAAAGGAGGTCAGATTTATTGACGACAATTGTTATTATGAGAGGTTTGGAATTTCAACATTTTGAAATGATGTAAAACATGCTAACATTTCTGCTATTTATATATCATTCGCATGATTATCTCTAGTTGTCAAGTGAAGACATGGAGGTAAAAAATTTAATTTGTTTGATGTTGACTAGTAAATATGGCTGATCGAGCGATGGAAGTTGGCAAATATGCTATAACAACAACTCGGTTTTAAGAAGAGTCACACAGTACTTATTAAAAAACAAAACTGGGTTAATTAAAGTGATTAAATGTCAAGCTTTTAATCTGTTTGATATTGATACTGTTAAAAAATGGTATATCATGGTTGTGGACCCTGTATAGGTCACAATTTTGATGCGATTTTGATGAAACGTGAAATGCATGGTTATAACCCTAAGATATTGATTCCTTTCGTTATTTGCACATAACAGATCATAACTTCCTGAATCATGGCCCCTGATTGTCCGAAAAATTCCCTATGGTCTCCTGGAGGTTAGGATTATTATCCGATTTAAAAAAACGTTTGACTCTATCACCATTACACCCTACGGAAGGTTAAGTTCGAATTTCTAGAAAATCGACTATAACTGCCAGACAAAATGGCCGTCGTTGTGGACCCTGTAGAGGTCACAATTTTAATTCAATTTTAAAGAAACTTGAAATGCATGTTTATAATCTAAAGATCTTGATGTTTTTCGATATTTGCACATATCAAATTGTAACTTAATGAATTACGGCCTTTCTTTGTAGGAAAAATCACTTTCGGTATTGCTTGTTCTCTATCCATCTCTCGAAAATGTGGATGTATCCTGCCTGGCAGTACCAGCTTACTATCTTTTCTCTTTTCTGAATATTAAATTTAGAAACATGGTTGTGAGGCTAGCGCTTTAAACTCATGGCAAAGTTATCGAATTACTATATTATTATTACAGAGAAATAAGGTGTTTCTAAAACATGGCTTTTTTTACACAGAACCAAGTTATAATTCGACAAAATATGTTGAGTATGAACAATGATCAGATGTGGTTATAATTTTAAGAAATATGTTCCTGGATTCCATGAAAACTCAATTAGCTTCACGTTATATTAAATTTTACCTTAACAGGATCTGATCCAGTAAAGAATCTGACTATGACAAATATAACTAGTAGAAGTCTGGCTATTTCCTGGTTTTATCCTGAAAATGATAAGGGTAACTTGACAGCCTATATATTAAATATAACAGTTAATGGTGTCTGTGAACAACAGTTTATATATGGTTATAATACAGATAATATGGTATGTATATTTATAAAAAATGGTTTATATATGTTTATAATACAGATAATAGATATGTATATTTATAAAAAATGATTTATATATGTTTATAATACAGATAATATGGTATGTATATTTATAAAAAATGGTTTATATATGTTTATAATACATTTAATAAGGTATGTATATTTATAAACAGCAGTTTATATATGTTTATAATACATATAATATGGTATGTATATTTATAAACCACAGGTTATATATGCTTATATTACAGCTAATACGGCACTATCTTTTTTAACAATAGTTTATATATATGTTTAAAAAACATATAATAATGGTATGTATATTTATGAACATGTTTATAATATGGTAGTCTCTATTAGGCCGTGGACTGGAGTGAGTTATTGTTTCTCTTCATAGATTAATTTAAAAATACATAGAACGAATAATACCATATCTTCATACCGCCTTCTTCAAAAATGACTGCTTCAAAAAAAAAATATAATTTTTAATTATTTTGTTTTCGCGGACTTTGTCTTTTTCACCGCCATATTAATGCGCCGGTGAAAAGGTTAGGAGAGTTTGCGCCAGAAAGTTCAGGACCCGGGATTTTAGCCAATCAGCAATCAGAATGTAAATATCAACAAAACCGCGTGTTTTTATTGTTCTTTATTTATCATCTTGACTAAGTTTCTCGAATTATGAAGTGCCTTATTCACCAAGCTATCAAGGATCCTGGCAAATTAGTTCAGTTTAGTGATACCAGTTGGAATTCTGTTGTGAACTATGCTTCTCGTGGCAAAATCTCGATGGTGAAGAGCAGAAAATTGCCGTTTCTTATCGTGATGTGTTTGAATTGAAGGTAGGCCTAAAGTACATTATATTATTTTTTTCTCTCTTTGTCTCTTGTTCTTACACTGACATGACTATGGATTCTTTATATGTCTATGCATTTATGACGGGCACCTTCTTGGTTTAAACAGTATTTATTTAGCCTATATTTGCATACGAAATACAATAAACACTAAATTATATATGGATTCGGAAACAACATATGTGCCGGTAGCTTATTAATCTGTCTCAGTCAGAAACGCTATGTTATACAGGTCTACAGAATTCTTAGTGGAAAAGACACAATTGTTAATAATGAATGAATGAATGAAATGGGGTTTAACGTCCTACGCTTAAGCACCGTACCTGGGCTAATTGAAGACGGGCATACGCCACAGTGTGCAATGAGGGAAATTTTGCCCGGGCAGCGGCGCTACGGCCTACTCTTATATCGAATTCCAACTGCCAAGGGATCTATTACGTGCACTCCAATTTGTACACGGGACCTCGGTTTTTCGTCCCATCCGAACGACTAGGCAGCTGTCCTTGTCAGGCCCTCCTTCTGCATCACTGACAAGGGGAAATCACGCCGGAAAATCGAGATGAACTTTCTCGGCCAATGCAGGGATCGAACACTCAACCTCCAGGCTAGCGAACCAGCGCCTTATCCACTTATCCACCGTGATCCCCCAATTGTTAATAAGGACATTCTAAAACTAAATAAAGACACTAGAACAAGCTAGAGGACACAATTTAAAATTACAAAAGACTGGTGCAAGACTAGATGTTAAAAAAAATTTGTTTTCATTTTATAAATGACTGGAATTCATTGCCAGCATTTATGGTTAATTCAAGCACTCTCAACCAGTTTAAGTGGAACCTAAATATAGCCTGGAAAAATGAAAAAAATAAATTCAACCCAACATGTTATTAAATATTGAAACAATTATAAACTACCTTAAGATTGAGAACAAGACATTAATGTAGTCAAAAATTGAGAATTTGTGTAATGAAAGTGTAGTCCTTCGCGATAATTATTACATGCGCAAACCCCACAGAAAGAAGTCAAGACAGTATCAAGGCGATCCAGAAGCTATCTATAGCTTAACCAAGATCGAACAACATATTCGACTCAGTAATACTAATAATAATATATATAGAGAGAAATGGGGTTTAACGTCCACTCAGCACAAACTAGGTCACTTTGGGACATATGGTTTTCAATTTTTATTTCAATAATTCGCTTGCGTGTAGGGGTCTTTAGCAGTGGGAGGAAACCCACGAGGTTGAGAATGCGTCCCTATCTCCATGTCACATGCGCTCACACTAGGCCTCAAAACCACAGCCGCAAGCCAGAGGTGACCGGCCAGCTATAATAATCGCATCATTTTATAAGGGTAGCAAATTAGGCTTAAGGCCTTTTTCCAATTTGGGCCTTGGCACAGATCGTGGGAATGACTTCGATCATTACTGCAGGAAGAAACAGAAGAACTGGTAGAGGTCGAAGCGCGGCACACAAGACCACTAGGCCATCCCCACCCCCACTTATAATATAAATAAAATATAATGACATGTGGAAGATAAATGTTAAAGCAATATCTAAGTTTATTTTGATATTGCAGGAGATCTATTTCAAACTGACTAGATACTGCAAATTGTGAAAACTAGGTCATAGTTTTTTCAAAACCTTATTCAAAGGTGGACTATAATTTTAACTTTTTGTAGGTTCAAAAGAGGAAGCATTGAAGGTATATGGTTATCACGTCAAATGCTATTCTCGCTTCTGTGATAAACAACGTTCTGAAAAGAGAGCGTTGAAAAGGGAGGCACCTATAGCAGCACCAGAGACCCGACCACATAGTCCTTCGACTCCATCACCAAAAAAGAGATTAAGATCCCATCGACCGTTATCATGTACAGTCACATCGTCTACCAGTGGTGTTCTTCCAGCTGTTTGCATTATATGCCGGAAAATCAACTCGTATATCAAACTGATTATGTAACGTACAATATATTGTACATTGCCATCCGCCTCATTTGTGTATGTGTTTGCCATTTTAACTGTGTATATACACCTATTTTGTTCCGGGATGGCCTCCAGGTCTAGAGTGCCGCGCTTCAATCTCTGGCTTGCGACTGTGGTTTCGAGCCCTAGTGTGAGCGTATCTGACATGGAGATAGGGGCGCCTTCTCAACCTCGTTGGTTTCCTCTGGGCACTCCAGTTTCCTCCCACTGCTCAAGACCCCTACGCGCAAGTAAATTATTGAAATTAAAATCGAAAATCATACATTAGTCCCAAAATGACCTAGTTTGTGTCGAGTGGGCGTGTAACATTATAAAATATATATATGTATACTGTGTGTAGGCTACATACATGTCTTTTCTATTTTAATTTTTAGTAATATTTTATGAACAAATGAGATTTTAATTGGGTTTTATTGTTGTGAATATTTTGAGGTCTTTTACAAATCGTATTATGCATTGTTATTATTATGACTGTTTTTTTTTCTAAATTTATTTCATAGTTGGACTTGTTAATAAATACAAAATTAATAATATTTTTGTCTTATTATTGTGTATTGTCTGTGGTTAATCGAATATTCTTCGATCTATGTTGGTTTGCAATGCCAACACTTATTTTGCAAATAAATGAAAAATTAAATTTTAGCGTACATGTTTAATGTACACACAATTATGGCCTGATGTGGATTTAGTGTACCTTGGGAGAAATATAACCACCATTCATTAGACCTAATTATTAGTACTAGAAAAACTGTAATATTCCCCCCCCCCCCAATATGATATTCAGATTCAAGCTAGAAAAGGGCAGTCAAAATATGAGTGATTCTTAGCTGAGTAAGAAAAAAATGGAAAATAAATAATGATTTGTAGCTCTGGGCCAGTTCTCACCAGACCTTCCCCATAATTATTGAAAACAGCATGAGTACTGACATGTATCAATATAACCATTTCTACTCTAGACTGTACATGACGATACATGATATTGCGCAATTAGCACTGAATTTGAAGCTCAAATTCTACATTTCCAAAGATATAAGTGTTTCCGATAACCCTGCATCAATTTGGTGCCAATCCTTGACAAAAAGACGTTTCTACATAGCCAAACTATCAATAACTACACGTTAAACAAGATTAGTTAAGTTAACCAGGTCATGGTTTTGTTTATAAACAAGGATCACGTGCCATGATCCAACGGTTTTCATTGGTCAATAACTTGACCGCGTAGCTGTTTCGTGTTATGGCGAGAAAAAATATAATCCTTATTCAGATAATTTTATAAATATTATACACACGGACCGCCACGTGTGAAGATTGCTTGTTAACATCATTTTTGCAGTATCTATCAATTTAAACAATCGGAAATTTATAACTGACCTTTTTAACGAAAGTAGAGATCTAAGCCATATAATCGTGCCCAGTCCACGGCCTAACATCCAGAAAAATATTCTACAAATATTAGTCTGGATGCGTTGTCAACATTTGACAAAAATTGGCTTATCATAAACGTCTAAGGGTGTGTACTCCTTGATTTGGCTAAAGAGACTCGATAATAAGACACATTAAAAACCAACTTGCTGTTACGCATGAGCAATGGGCTTTACGTTTGAGAATTACAAAAATGGGTTAGTACTATGGTTTAGAGTAATGGTAACGGCTTTAGTTCTCTGAAAAACGTTTATAAATGGATAAATATTGTGACCTCCAGAAACACCACAAGCTAAAACATGATTTCTGAAATAATTATGAGCCCTTATCCATTTAAATATCTATCGGGTATACTTATTAGACAACCCGTTTAATTTCTTGAGATTTGTGTATAAATTAACACAGGGTTTATTTATATACCATGTTTAATTATTAGATGAACCTTTTGATTTACCTGGTCGTAGTATTTATCCATTATACTATAAAATTAGTATTCCACCATTGATATCAAAAATCAATAAATCACGTCCCAGGTAATTATACAATCAGAAACTGGTATATCACATCCAAGGTAATGTATCTTCATTAAATAATTATAGAATGAACCTATTGATATATGGCAATCCATGACTTTTCCCCCTTTTTTCCTCCCCGTAACCTTATGTACACTATATTTTTCAAGCTTGTGAGCATGATAAAGATCAGATTTCTTTCAGATAAGCTACTTTCAAGTCATAACTGCTGTGTGAGTGTATTTCCAAGCAATCATGATCATGAGAGGACAAAGCTTAACAATAATCAACATTCTGTGACTTTCTGTTCAACAATTATTTCCCTTCTCCCCTTTGCTGAAAAGTTTGTGAACATTATAGAGGCCAAAGTTTTTAACAGAATTGTTGAATACTAATGACTTGTGATCGTGAGAGAACGAACACTATCGATATTAAGCGTTATGTATACTTCCTTACCAGAGTTATTGCCACTTTTCCAAAACTCGGTGAACACGCTACATTTATCAAAAGAGATGAAATGTCTTGAAGGATCATTTCCACATAAAATGTGGTGAACATCCATGGTTTCCTTTTGGAGAAGCTGCTGTTGAGGCATGAATGATATGTTGGCAATTTGCGTGGCTATCTGTCCTGTAATTTTTGCCATTGTAATTAATTGTAATTGTAAAAATAATTTATTTATTCATCAATAGATATAAAGTTTCCTAATTTTGAAAGGTATGCTGTAATGATATTGATAAGCGCCTTTTTTCAACCCCTTGTTATTTTTTTCACTTTCCATTATTTTTTCAGCCAAGTTTACTGTCTACCATTTTCTGTTCTAATACTTCATATATTCAACATAATCTAAGAGAACTTGTTAATCAAAATATAACTGATTTAAAACCTTATACCAACTATACTGTTACTGTTATACCTTATAACAGTCAACTTGGAGAACAAGAACAACAAACATATCAAACTCTGACAGAAGGTACATGTAGCTATATACTGCTTTATAAAAAATTAAGATCTATACTTTGATTGTAACTGTTTTAACATTTGTTCTTTTGACAGGGAAAATCAACCGTAATATAAGCTAATTAGGTGGCATCAAATCATTTACTATTGTCTTGATTTTGCCTTTTATTCTGTGGATTTTTTATATGCCCATATTTTCATGTGGACGTATTATGCTGTCGCCCCTGTCCGTCCGTCCACAACTTGTTTGTGGACATTCTACAGGTCCCAATTTTTATTCGATTTTAACGAAACTTTAAATCTAGTTGTATCTCCCAAAGATCTTTGTTCCTTGGCATGCTGTCACCCCTGTCTGTCTGTCTGTCTGTCCACAATTTGTTTGTGGACATTCTACAGGTCCCAATTTTTATTCGATTTTGACGAAACTTAAAATCCAGTTGTATCTCCCAAAGATCTTTGTTCCTTGGCAAGTAAGTGCTATATTTATACTAACAATTGTGAAGTTGTCATAAAATTAAATAATGGCGAAAACACACAATGTCTTCATCCTGGTCCAAGATTATGGTATGTGATAAATTTAGATTTAAACCAACATGCTGAAACATAATTGACAAAGGAAAACCATTAGCGGTAATAGAGAGTTATCTCCCTTTCTGTCAAAATTCTGCAATTGATAACCATATTTTAGGTGCATAATTGATTGCTGAGCTGTCTGATGCACAAGACCATGTGTGAGTACACAAGCCCAATATTTATATTTCGCTAATTGGGTCCCAGCCCCACATAACAAAGTGATGTTAATTTTAGGTAAAAATGGTCAGTCAGTTTACCATCATTTTGCTCATCTTTTAGCGATAAGTTTACGTCAGGAAATGAAGCTAAACTAACATAAAGTTTACGTCATTTTTACATTACATTTCTGTCATTTTCTGACATAAATCTAACGTAAATTTTCCGTAAAAGTTAAGTCACTGGCGTTAATTGACGTAAAAAGGATGAGCAAAATGATCGAAATCTAACTGACCATTTTTAAGTAAATCTAACATTTAAAAAACATTATTTGTGGATACATTTCTAATGTCAAATGATCAATTAAAACTTTTTATATAATCTATATTTGGCGGTTGTCAAAAAACGAAAACGGTTAATTCAGTGCACCTAGGTACCAATATATAAAGTTCCTCGCCGGAATTTGGTAGTCATGGTACCTTTGGTTCCACTGGGCGCATGTGCAAAGCCCAAAAAAAATTACGGAAGGTTAGGGGATTGTGGGAATATTTCAGAGTTGTTTGGTAAATGACGGTGGATCCGGTACCCGGGTGGACCTGAGATGGCTTCCAAAATTCAACATAAAAAGCGTTGAAGAATCAGCAAATTTTCGCTACTGGGGTTCATTTCCACTGTTCCAGTTCTCCAATTGCCTTCAAATTTGCACAGATTGTACCTTGGGATTCTCGCTATCAGATATTAAAAATAGAAGAGTGTGAGATTCCGAGAACGTTGAAAATAAATTCAAAACCCACCCCCACCCATCAAAATTTTTTGCTTAAAAAATTACCGTATTTTATCGATTTATTTTTGTTTTTGATTTCTGAGCATTTTCTCATTTTTATACGCCCACATTGAAATGTGGTCGTATATTGGCGTCGCCTGATCCGTACGTACGTACGTACGTACGTCTGTCCGTACGTACGTACGTACGTACGTCTGTCCGTACGTACGTATGTACGTACGTCCACAATTTCTTGTGAACGCTCTAGAGGCTAAAGTTGATATTCGATTGACTTTAAATTTATACACAGTATTTAAGGTCATGAGACGAAGAAGCCTATTGATTTTCAGCGACATCCGATAATTACTGCCAGAGTTATGGCCCTTGATTACTTTGAAATATCTTGTGAACGCTCTAGAGGCTAAAGTTAATATCCGATTGACTTTAAATTAATACACAGTGTTTAAGGTCATGAGACAAAAAAGCCTATTGATTTTCAGCGATATTTGATATATACCGCCAGAGTTATGGCCCTTGATCACTTTCAAATTTGTTGTGAACGCTCTAGAGGCTAAAGTTAATATCTGATTGACTTTAAATTGATACACAGTGTTTTAAGGTCATGAGACAAGGAAGCCTATTGATTTTAAGCGATATCCGATAATTACCGCCAGAGTTATGGCCCTTGATCACTTTGAAATATCTTGTGAACGCCGGAGTTATGGCCCTTGAAGACTTAAAAAATCTTGCGGATGCTTTAGAGGCCAAAGTTAATATCCGATTGACTTTAAATTTATACACAGTGTTTAAGGTCATAAGCAGATGAACCATATAGATTTTCAGTGATTTCCGATAATTACTGCCAGAGTTATGGCCCTTGATCCCTTCAAAAAAATCCGTCGGATGCTATAGAGGCCAAAGTTAATATTCAATTGACTTTTAATTTATACACAGTGTTTAAGGTCATGAGAAGAAGAATCATATTGATTTTCAGCAATTTCCGTTAATTACTGCCAGAGTTATGGCCCTTGATCACTTACAAAAATCTTGTGGATGCTCTTGAGGCCAAAGTTAATATTCGGTTGACTTTAAATTTATACACAGTGTTTAATGTCATGAGAAGAAGAGTCCTATTGATTTTCAGCGATTTCCGATAATTACTGTCAGAGTTATGGCCCTTGATCACTTTAAAAATTCTTGTGGACACTATAGAAGCTAAAGTTTACATCCGATTCACTTTAGATTGAAACACAAGAGTTTAAGGTCTTGAGACGAACAATGAATTTTGATAACTTGAACAGTTACATCCATGATATTAAATGTTTAGTATACTAAAGGTTCGCATGAAGGAGAACTTTATCAAAGCCAAACAAATTCTAATGATTTTCTGATAATTACTTTTTTAAGTATTAAAATAAGTTGTTACTCTTAATCAGATTTTAGTGTATTATAAATGTTTCATTATCGAAAAAATTACAAATATGCGACAACTCTTGTTGACTGCCCGGACGATTTAGCTGCTGTGGACGTATGTTTCGTTGCCTGGCAACCTATCTTTATATGTGATAAATAACTTTGCGGCGTAGCCAACTGCTAGAAATTCCAGAGATTTGGACCATTGGAAGGATGCCTCATCCAGTCAAAATAGGCGATTTCGGTTTCTAGTATCGCAATCATTGTTGCAGTCATTTTAAAAAATTGTCTTTTAAGGAAAATGTGTAAAGTACTAATAATCAAATCTGTCTGTAAGTAAAATATCAAAAAACCTTAGGGATTTTTCACATTTCAAGATGGTGGCAATCAGTAGTCCTGCATCGCTAGTAAAAAAGAAAATTCAAGGAAATCTGAACTATATTTCGTCCATTTTTTTTAAAACTTTGATCCGAAATTGCAGATTTGAAGTAAATGATGCAATGTACACAAAGAAATAAAGATAGGTTGCCAGGCAACAAAACATTAGCCCACAACAGCTAAGTCGTCCGAGCAGTCAACAAGGGTTGTCGCATATTTTTTCTTTTGTCAGTAAGGAGAACGTATAATTTATAAATTTAAAGTCAATTGGATATTAACTTTAGCCCCTAGAGCTTTCACAGGATTTTTCAAAATGATTAAGGGCCATAACTCTGGCAGTAATTATCAGATATCACTGAAAATCAATAGGCTTCTCTGCTCACGACCTTAAACACTGTGTATAAATTTAGCGTCAATCGGATATTAACTTTAGCCTCTAGCGTTCACAAGAAATTGTGGACTGAGGAACAGACCGGTCCACGGCAATATACGACCACATTTTACAATGTGGGCGTATAAAATTAGTAGAATAGGTCAAATAGTCAGAAAGTTACAGCAAAGTAGGTCATCAAATGCTTTTGTTCGTAAAATTTGGTGATTTCAGATGTGTATTCGATTGACTTTAAATTTATACACAGTATTTAAGGTCATGAGACGAAGAAGCCTATTGATTTTCAGCGACATCCGATAATTACTGCCAGAGTTATGGCCCTTGATTACTTTGAAATATCTTGTGAACGCTCTAGAGGCTAAAGTTAATATCCGATTGACTTTAAATTAATACACAGTGTTTAAGGTCATGAGACAAAAAAGCCTATTGATTTTCAGCGATATTTGATAATTACCGCCAGAGTAATGGCCCTTGATCACTTTGAAAAATCTTGTGAACGCTCTAGAGGCTAAATTTAATATCTGATTGACTCTAAATTCATACACAATGTTTAAGGTCATGAGACGAAAAAGCCTTTTAATTTTCAGCGATATCCGATAGTTATGGCCCTTAATCACTTTCAAAAAGTCATTATACTTAAAAGACAATCTTTTAAATGACTGCAACGATGATTCCGACACCGAAATCGCCGATTTTGACCTTTTTTTGACTGCTAAGGCACCCTTTCAGTGGTCAAAGAAAATTCTTGGCGATAGTCTGCCAGTTGACGTCAGGTGTTAGAACGTCAAATATTTTTAACAATAAGGGCAATAATCCGGACAAACCCTCGGAAAACGCTAAAATAATGTAGGTCAAATTTGAAAATTTTGAAAAATAACAAAAAATGTGTCTTAAACAACATATTTTCATTTTTCAAACACTAGGTGTCAGCGATGAAGTTTGAGACTTTTGAAATTTTCAACTATCATTTGAGAAAAGATTCAGGGTTTCCAAAAATGTCATTTGTATGAAAATAGGTACAGAATTGACGAATCTACGGCCGTTATTTAATTTTTTGGCACCATACGAAATTCTGGTCACAATTTCAAATATAGGCTATCACGTAGCCACCACATGGTTTCTCCAATAGCAAATTAGGTCCCAGAAAGGTATCTGTTACAGGCACTGAGACATAGGCTCCCCCCCAAAAATAAAATAATAATAATTATGGTAAAAACAATAGTCTTTCAGATAAGGTCTGAAAGCCTAACTAGACCTACAAATAGCACTGAACTGGCTTTCAGGAATCAGACAGGAAGTGTGTCATAAAATAACCCATTCATCGAGCTACCAAACGATACTTTAATTGATTTTATTTAGTGACACCCGTGACATTGCAATTTTTGCAAGAGTACCAATTTTTTACTGTATTTTCTTTTCTTTTTTGTTTTTCTTTCCCAAATATCTGACATTTTTTTTTACTACTTCGGGTTTGCGATCATTGTCGGGATAGCTTTAAAAAGTTGTTGGGATACTTAACTTTCGGTCCCAGAAGTGTCAGAAACATCCATTTGGTAGTTTTTGTAAAAAAAATAAATACAAGACTATTTTCAATAATTTAACGATTTTTCAAAGGTTCAGGCCATTTTTGGACCAGCTATATTATTTCAATGCTTTTATTTTTTGATTCACACCATAGACCACCGATAAGAAAAATCGAAGGGTTCGTTTTCGAGAAAATGGGGTCTCAAAATGCACCAAAACGAAAAATACTAGGTTTTCCACGTAGCATTCCTGACGTTAAATTGTCGTTAAAAGGATGAGCAAAATGATGTAAATCTAATAGACCATTTTGACGTAAACTTTACATTAGATTTACGCCAGAAAATGATGTAAATATAACGTAAAAATGACATAAACTTGACGTTACATTACCATCATTTCCTGACGTTAAATTGTCGTTAAAAGGATGAGCAAAATGATTTAAATCTAACTGACCATTTTGACGTAAATCTAACATTAAAAAACCATCACTTTTGAATGCAATTCTAATGTCAAATTTTGATGAGCAAAGTGATGAAAATATAACAAACAAAAAGAAACGTTAATATAATCTATCTATTATTTGCTGTTGTAAATGTGAAATTCAGTCAACCAATAACCAAGCCTTCTTTAACCATAGAAAGGGCTGGTTGGTCAAGTGGTCTAACGTATCCACTTTAGATCATAATGTCTGTCATTGATAGCTAGTGGCCTAGTTTCGATACCAGGCGTCAACATGGATTTTCTTTGGGTCCTCCATCTACTAAAGACTCCTGGCACAAGCAAATTATTAAACTTATGTTGAATCACAGGCTAGTCACAAAATAACAATTTATGTCTATTGGACGTTAAACCACACCTCTCTCTATTTACCCGGACTTGGATGTGGATTTCACTTAACCCCTAGAACCCGAAATGCCACAAAACCGGCTTGACGTTGTATAGCATATACCTGAAATGTCGGTTTTGCGGCTTGGGAAAATGTCAAGCTCCAATTACGTTGACGTCATAATTATTATGACGTCCTGTAAATCCAGGGAGGGACGTGCAGCACCCGATGTATATTCAGGGTTCAAAGGGTTAAATTAAATAGAAGGTAATGTCTATTGGATTTTAATTTTTCTATTTACCCACAGGGGTTTGGGTGATCGAATGGTTAACAGAAATGAAATGAAATGGGGTTTAAGGTTCTACGGTTCTGTTCCTAAACTGGCCTAATGAAGACAGGCATATGCCATGCACTGTGCTTTGAGGGATATTTCCTGGGCAGCGGCCATACGTCCTACTCTTATATCGAATTCCAACTGCCAAGGGATCTTTTACGTGCACGCCAATGTGTACACAGGACCTCAGTTTTTCATTCCATCTGAACGACTAGACAGCTGTCAGTCCCTCCATCCTGCTTCACTGACAAGGGGAAACCATGCCGGAAAATATGGATAAACTTTCACAGCCAATGCAGGGATTGAACACTCGACCTCCAGACTGGCGAGCCAGCGTCTTACCAATGTGATCCCCCGATTGGTTAACGCATTGTGATGCATTGTGGTTTTGATAATTTAAGCCACATGTAAGTAACAAAATAACCTAGCGTGAGTCGAGTTGAAGTTAAACCTCATTTCTCTATTTACCAATAACCAGTCCGAATTTTAAATGTTATTGCAACCAAATGTCACAAAACAGCACAATTTACATAATTACAACAAAATATACTACAACTTGTACATGTATCTATACTTTATTTTAAAAGATAAATATATAATGTAATAGAACAGAATACAAAGAAGACATTAATTGTAACAGTTTATCCACAGCATTAACTTGGTGACAATTTAGGAAACAGCTATTCAAGAAAGCTACACCAATATTACATAACCAATCTAATTTTAACACAAAACTTTGCTATGGTTGATCCATCACAAAAATTTGAAGTACAGGTATTTGTAAGGGACCCAAAAAGTTTTTGTAAACTGGTTGCAGTAGAGAGCAATATCAGGATATCTCATTGAAACAAAACTGTTTAAATAAGAATAATTGACTGTCATAAGATCACACATAAACTATTTTAGCCATGCTACTGATGACTTTTTGTGCTACCATAGATACATATATATTTATATCAATACATTTTTAAGAAGTCTGTTTGTGACAAGTAGTAGTGTTGTCTGGCTTCCATTTACAAAGCCCAGCGCTCACGCTGTCGATCGCCATTTCCGCCAATTGCGATAAAAATATAATCTTGGCGATAAAATATTCAATCTGGCAGATTTTTTGGCGATAACTTTTTCCTATATGGCGATTCTTTTTTACCTTTGGCAATAATTTTTTCTTGTCATAATGACACAAAGCTTTGATTTCCACGCTGTATAAACGCGTTATAAATGGTTCATTGACAGTGATTAGGTATCAATAGACCTATCTTTTGCCTCTTGATCAATCTCGGATTAGTGTTGATAAGTATATACAGTAAGAGTAGTAATAAACTAATTAAGAGACAAAAGATTTTTTGTTTTCAATACGAATCAGCGGCTTTTTTGATGGTTTCTATTATTCAAAATGGCGGACACGGTGAACAATACTCGGTCGATTCGTTTGGATTATGACTGCTGTTTGATATATTTCTCACTTAAGTTGCCGGTATCGTTAATAAATGAAACCAGATATGTTGTTACAGTTTATAAATGCGTATATAATCTTGAGGTTGTCGAAAGTCAGGTATTATCAAATCATATGCCATGGGTCGTAAACGAAAGATTGAACTTCAATTTCAACGTCTGTTAGAAGATTGTCAGATTTTTTTAGTATTCCATCACCAACATTTTAATGGCATATTGTCGGATTTATTATCATATTTTGAATGGGGTTTATGTTTTTAAATAAATAAATCAAAACGCTTGGAAATGTTGACGTATATTTTGATTGGAATGAGCGATAGCACGTGCAACATTCTAGTGCAATTATTTAGCAGTTGGTGTCAATCGCCCGATGTATTTTTTAGAGCGACGTTAACTAGTAAACTATGTAAAATCTTAAGGGCATTTGGAAAAGGTAGATCTTTCAGAAATGAATGGAAAAGAAGAGAAGAATATTGTAAATTGTAAAATGTGTATGTATTTTTGTAAATAAAAATGTTATAAATAAATACTGAATTTTTTTTTAAAAAATAGGGCGGAAGAAATAAATAGCTAAAAAATTAAAAAGAGAAATTGGCGGAAAAAAATTGAAACCCAGAGTGAGCACTGACAAAGCCCTTATAAAACTTTTTTATAACTTCTTTGACATTACTGCCACCAATGGTGCTCAAATATAGGATCTGTAAAAAAAAAGTGAAAAGTAACTTTATACTTCAAAAAAACCAAATGAATTTGGGTTTAATCTTATTGTTTAGCTCTGACTAGGCTAATAAAAATAAAAATACACCATACAGTGTGCTATGAGCAAAATTGATGTCAAATGGCCATGGGGTCTTTTATTGCATGTAAATGTTTACACAGGACATTATTTTTTGCCGCCCCCCCCGAATGACTATACTATACCCAGCAAAGAAATTCCATCAAAGGTAGATTTAGATTATGGCCTTTTATAGCCAACCTACTGCGGATCTTCATGAAATTGGGTTCAACATCATACTGTTCTGCTCCGACTGGGCTAATGAAGACAGACAAATGTCATAAAGTGTGCTATGACAGAAATTTTGCCCAGGCCGTTGTCCTACTGTCTACACTTATACTGATTTCCAACATGCATGCCAATTTGAACAATAGTATAGATCTCGGTTTTTGTCCCATCCGAACATTTTTGGCCACCGCAGGGATCGAACATGGGATCTCCATATTAGGGAGCCAACATCTTACTCAGACACCTTGGCTCTTGATTTTTAATGCGTACTACATGTACATGTACAATGTCCTCTCACTGCCATATGGGACAAACAAATTTATGAATTTATCAAGCTATTGCTTTATTTGGCAGATAGGTAATCCAGTTGACTCAATGAAAGGCTTTATGATACAGCGTGCATGTGATAACCATTCGTCCATCCACCCCACCTCCATGCAGGGCCCTTTAACAAAATAGGAAAAGGTACGAATCAATTTGAGGTACGAAGTGAGGTACAAATGAACTAAGAATGAAACAGCCAGATGACGAAACACGGATCGTGTGCTGGTTGCAATTAAAAAACCTGTTTCACGAAAAAACATTAGCATTGATCGGTCAATCAAGCTCGTTATACTTTTCGATGAAAGAAAAACAATGATGTATTACTAATTATACACAAGTTTTCAACCATATTTTATTGTCAAATAAAACAAAGGATAACAGGCGCTGACAGGCAATGTTAATCACAGTCTCAACAATCGCCGATCAATTAAATAAATCGAAAGACAACTATCCGTTTCACATAAAACAAACAGCTGTTACTATATATATCTCATACACTTTCAACTTCAACAGTCTTTTAATTATTCATCATAGATAGTCTGTATCGTTGCCAAACTGAATCCAAAAAGTTGTCCTACTGAACTGAGTCAGAAACGTTGTCTATGTTGAGTCCTAAATGATGGGGGACCAAAATGTCATGCAACTCAATATTATGCATCATTAATTGGCAAAAATATAAGTAGAAAGTTGAACAAAAAACACCCCCCAAAAATGAAATACCCCTACAAATGTTTAGAAAATACTTGCTATATTATAATTAGCATAGCCTGTAATTTAGCAGTGTGATAGAACTTATACCTGCTCTGACTATTAAATATTTGTTTGATAATTTTGCCATTTTAAAATAAGTGACTTTAAAATCGCGATTTTTTTACAGAATTTTTGAACCAGTATTACTTTCGAATAAAGCAGTCTTAATTGTGCATAAATCGTACGGTTTACGGACAATGTATACTGCATAATGTGCAAACAAAAATACTGGTTAGGCCAATTTAAAATACGAATTTTACGAATACGGTACCTAACAAAATTTTCCATGGCCCAGTGTGACAGTTTCAGCTTGTCCTCAGTGTGTGTTTGCCCTTTGGCGCATGCGCAGTTGTAGGAGTAATCTCACACTGTAACGGACGCTGTGTGTATTGACTCCTCGTGATAGGATTACCCCTAAGATATTCTTACGGTCAAATCAATTTATGGACTATTATCTACCAATACTTACAGTATTACCACCAGGAGAGGGTGTCGGGTTTCTATTCTTTGTTTTTTTTGATAAATAAAAAGTGGAAATGCAAATTGACAATGTTATTATTCAGTATTTATTTTTAATTATTATAACTATATTCCCGTGCGCAACAATGCGAACATTCTCCCTTGTACTCTTGTAGGCGTAATTTTATTTGGGCTGTCTGCATGCATGTTTGAGTGTATGGGTTATACTATGGTTTAATAAATGTATATTTATGTTAGACAATGAAATTGAAATTGATAGATTTATAACAAAAAAGTGATTGATACATTTTTAACAAAAAAGTGATAGATACGTTGCAGTCCTTGAAATTAAGGATTTTCTACCACGGCAAAAAAAAAAGAAAAGAAAAATGCAGTGGCACCATGGCATTTTTTTTGTATTTCAAAATAGATAGATAAAATTTATTTATTTATAGTATAGTAATTATACATATGATAATGATAAACAAAACTAATATGGCATTGTGTAGCCTAAGTGGACTCACTGGACTGCCATAATATACTTCACGGCATACTTCACAGTAAATAGGCCTACGGTTAACCAAATTACTATCATCGTGGATTGTAGCTCACAACCAATGCTTTCAAGTTTTCAATTATCACCGATTTTTTTTATAATCTTCATTATTTGTGGAATGGTGAGAATGAAAACTAGAGTAAGACGGCATCGATGCCATACGATTCACGAGTGTCAAACAGAGTTGAGGAAGTAATAAGCTACGTGTATCCATACGCGCGAAAAGTTCGTGAAATGAATTTAAAATTTATTGTTTGTTTGGAATATTGTTGTTACAATGTTAAAACAGATCTATTTTATGTAATTTTCGTTTGAAAGAATAGCAAGAAAATAAATATGATTAATTTTTACGCTCCGTTACATAGGGCATAGTATTTATGATTTCCACTGATTATACGACTAATCACTAAAAAAAACAACGGCGACAAATCACGAACGATAGAACTATCAATTTCAAGCCAATCAACTTCAAATCCGTTAATCGTGTAACTACTGATCACTAAAACAACAGCTAATCACGATAACAAGTATGTTTATTAATGACAATAGGCCTACTCTTAACTAAATACGGTACATATAATTCTGTTTTTTTCCAAAACTGACAAGGAACCATAAGAGGACCAAACTGAAACTGGCGGAAGTAGGTATAGCCGCGTAACTATCATAAACAACAGTCTCGGGCATGCGCAAGTGCCCAGGACCAAACACACACCGAGGACCAACTGAAACTTGTCACACCGGCGCGGGGATTTTTTTTTTATTAGTTTTTGTCAACAGTAGATCTATCTGTATGCTTTCGACTTACCTTCAATTTTACTAAGCTGAACTTCAAATCGTGTATGAAATAACTTTATTTAACTCATAAAACATAACATTGCTTCATCTACAGGATATATATTTTTCATAATTATTAACTAAAGCCGCCATTTTTAATTCCCATAATTCCGTAGGTTCCGGTTAATACTAGACAGAACCGGTTAAATCATCACACAAAAAATATATTTAATAAATAATTAGAGCTATGTAGATAAATAACAACACTAAACATAACTTTAAAAAATAAAAAAATGTAATATCGATAGAAATAATATAATATATACCGATCTATAGTGTAAAAAAAAGTCCCGACCTTGACCCACACAAGTAATGTTTATTGACTCATGTAAATTTTATATATGGGGCTACATATAACTACGCAATATTGTTAAAAGGATTATGAGATCGGGGAATTTTAATTTTCAGAGAGAGGTCTTTGATTGAGACGTTTGTCCTACCGTCAATATTTTCGTAAGCTTTATTCTAATAATAATATGGCATGGTTTTACAACTTATATATTTATAAGTGCTGAGCTTTTAAATTCGAAATAATAAAACAACAGTCGAATCATGACCTATTTTATATACATGTGTTTGTAGACAGCGGTCATTTTGATCATAGAACTAAATATTACTTATATCTATGTTTTGATTGACAGTTACGACATATTGATTTAAGTAAAAATTTATTTAGATAGTTTAATTGAAAAAAAGCCAAGGTTATTTTAATTTAGCTCCTTTTACAAGAATGTACGTTTACTTGTACAAACATTGTACATAGCTCTTAAATAATTAGAATAATCATTCATTTTATATTTACTAATGATTGAAGTTTCATTTAATCAAAAAAACATATCAATAAAATAAAGTGTCAGAAATCTGATAACCTTTGGTCTTGAGCAAGTCTGCTGTGTAAAACAGTTTTCGACAATCAAACATTATTTGTTTTATCAACATTTGGGGTATCGAAATTGATAGAGGGAAATGGGGTTTAACATCCACTCAAAGAAAAACCATGTAATTTCGGGACTTAACGTATAATTAATAGATTAAGAGTTTAAGAATTTAAAACTAGCTAGACTAGTAATAAACAGTGGCTATACATGTATATAGCGCTTAGCCCTTTCTTTAGTGACTCTACTTTATGCATTAAGCCGGCCTGGCCGGGTTTCCATATATATATAATACATGGTTCCCCTCACAGAAGAAAAAAGCATTCAGTGAGCACTTCTTAGAATGCTTTGCTTGCACATCCATGCTCAACTGTGTGCATAATCAGATGTTTACATACCATAGGTTTATTTTTGTGGTCCACTAACCGCTGTTGTAGCTGCTTTTCAGCTTGCATATAAATGGCAAATGTTTTATAAAAATGTGGCGGCTTATTGTAAACAATGTTAGGCTTTGTGCTGTAAAGTGGAAACCTCATTTATGACATCATTTACGTGTGTTTCTTCAAACTTTACAAATACATAGTTGTTTTTTGTGCGTTGATAGAAACACATGTAATGAAAGCAGGCCTTACAGTTTTTTCAAGTGTAATCTTCTTTGTTTTGGCACTCCCTAATGACCAGCCGTAATCAGTGAACGCTTAAAACACAAAAACTTTCATTATTCACTTTATGTTGCCCTCTTCTAAAATCTGGAATTCAGTTTGGTTTGGTTGCAAACTACCTTTTTTTTATTTGTGGCATATCATTTCTTCGGACACTCCTGGGGGGTTGGAATGGCCTAGTGGTCTAGAGTGCCGCGCTTTGACCTTTAGCTGGCCGGCCACCTCAGGCTTACGGCTGTGGTTTCGAGCTAGGTGCGCCTTCTCAACCTCATTGGTTTCCTCCAGGCACTCCGGTTTCCTCCTACTAAAGACCCCTAAGTGCAAGCGAATTATTGAAATAAAATTAAACCATATGTTTGTCCCGAAATGACCTAGTTGTGTTGAGTCGATGTTAAACCCCATTTCTCTCTCTCTCTCGGGTTGCTTCCCACTGCTAAAGACCCTATGTGCAAGCGAGTTTTTGAAAAAAATTAAACCATATGTTAGTCACGATATAACCTGGTTTGTGTCTAGTGGAAGTTAAACCCCATCCTTCTCTCTCTTTCGTCCACCACCCCACCCTTACTCATCAGACTCGTACACTATAAAATAATATCAATTTTTTTTTACCTAATTGCAGTAGACTAGTTCAGTTATTCAGGTAATTATGGAAATGTGGGTTTAAATTAAAGTTAATTGGCCCATGGCCCAACAGAAAACCTCTTGTACAGGATGTAATAGTAATCTATTATTATACATCCAATGGAAGCTACAGTATACAGATCTTTTTAAAATTTTGGGGATCATTTAGCTAAGTGGGTAAGAGGCTGCATGCTAGCCTGGAGGTCAGATGTTCGATCCCTTCATTGGCCGAGAAAATTCATCCAGATTTTCCGACATGGCCCCCACTTGTCAGAGGGCCTGACAAGGACAGCTGTCTAATCGTTCGGATAAGACGAAAACCGAGGTCATGTGTACACAGCGCGCACATAAAAGATCCCTTAGCAGTTGGAATTCAATATAAGAGAAGGTCATAGCGCTGATGCCCGGGCAAATTTTCCATCATGGCACACTGTATGGTTCATGTCCATCTTCATTAGCCCAGTTTAGGAATAGAACAGGACGTTAAACCACATTTCATTTCATTTAATTTCTTGAAATTTGGCATATTTATTCCGATACCATAAGGGTAGCAACTACCGTATCTTTTTTGGTGCATGGCCCCGACCCCCAGGGGAGTGACAGTCAGTCGACCCATTGCGTTAAAAACGGACGTCTGTTATGCAAAATGGAAAAGATCTTGTTCATTTGATTTCTTTTCCATTTTTCAAGTATTTTGAACGGATTTTACGTGAAGTATGATATAAAATTAGGAAATCGCGATATTTTAAAACATTATTGCAATATATCGCGATAAGTCAATACTTGGGAGTTCAGATGATAATTTTATCATCTGACCTAATTATCGCGTTATATCCCCATCACTGGGGTATCGCTGCAACACTAATGTTAGGTTTACATTAGAAAATTATAATATATAACATTAGATTATGTTAAAAAACTAACGGTTAAAATTCCGACATAAAACTAACGGTTAAAATTCTTACATGAGCGTTAGAAAACTAACATTACAGTAACGTTAGAAGAATAACGTTACAGTAACGTTAGTAAACTAACGTTACATTAACGTTAGAAAACTAACGTTACAGTAACGTTAGTAAACTAACGTTACAGTAACGTTAGAAAACTAACCATAAACTAACGGTTAGAAACTGGACGTAAAATTTTCGTTAGATTAACGTTACAATTATCACCAAAAATACATATATAATTATTATGTCTGAATTTCGACTATGTATCATTTTGCTCCAGGTTATCTAAAAGAACTTCTTATCAATAACTGCCCGTCTCGCAATTTAAGATCACGCGATAAGAATTTACTAATGGTACCTTTAACAAAGTCGAATCGTGCTGATCGTGCTTTCTCCTCTGCTGCTCCCATGGTTTGGAACTCTTTACCACAAAGTGTTAAAAACAGTGACAATATATATTCATTTAAAAGGAACTTAAAAACAGAACTTTTCCGACAGTCATTCTGTTAATGACTTTAACGACATTGTAATTTGCGCCAATGAGCAGCCTTTTGGTTGGAATCCCAGCGCCATATAAGATGATTATTATTATTATTATTATTATCAATTGTTATAATGTGAACACACTGGTGTGGTTATTTAATCCAGAAGTATTCTCGCGAAAAAAATTGTTTAGATAAACGTCATAAAATTTACGTTAGATTTACGTCATTTTCTGACCTAAAAGTAACCATAACCATTCTGACGTAAAAGTAACGTAAATTTAACCATAGAATTTTACCATTATTGGACGCTAACCTAAATCTAACCATAATGACGTAAAAGTAACATTAATCTAACGATCCATGTTTACTGGGAAGAAGCTGAGGTTTAGGTCTGGTCTGTGTTTTTTTGTCGATGTTTGGATCTAAAGACGGTTTCTGGATGAGTGGAGACACATAAGCAGTTTTGAACGGGTTTGGAAATATACCAGATTTAAGAAATGTGTTTATAATATTCTATATGACCGGTGAGAAGACTTTAAGGTGGGTTTTAAGGAACCAGATAGGTAAAGGATCAAGCTAAACAGGAAGTGGATTTCATGGATCTGATTATCTTCGTAAGTTCAGTGCATCTTGTTCACAAAAATTACTCAAAGGGCACACATTAGTAATAGGCTCAGAGGTAATATCTTCGGCAGTTGCATTCACAGAAAGATCATTACGGATTTGGGGGCTTGGGATGGCCTAGTGGTCTGGAGTGCAGCGCTTCGAACTCTAGCTGGCCGGTCACCTCTGGCTTGTGGCTGTGGTTTCGAGCCCTAGTTTGAGCGTATGTGACATGGAGATAGCGGCGCCTTCTCAACCTCTTGGGTTTCCTCCGGGCACTCCGGTTTCCTCCAACTGCTAAAAATCTCCTACTCGCAAGCAAATTATTGAAATAAAATTGAAAACCATATGTTAGTCCCAAAATGACCTAGTTTGTGTCAACTGGACGTTAAACCCCATTTCTCTTTCTCTCATTACGGATTTTCGATATTTTGTCGGAAAAATAATCAGCAAATCTGTTAACTAAATCAGAACAATTTCTTGATGACAGGATGATTTTTCCAAAATTAAGGTCAAATAGGGAATTCACAACTCTGTAGAGATCTTTTTGTTTGTTAGTGCTGCTTAAGATTTTATTTGCATAAAAGTCGTTTTTTTGTGGTTTTGATGAGAATTTTTACTTTAAACCTTAGTGTGTCATAAATGTCTTTATGAATTTGTAGTCCAGTGCGACGGCAAGATTTTTCTGCGGAGTTAAGAGCTTTTTGGCGGTGTCAACTTCAGGCTTATTCCACTCTGTTCCGGGGCCGAGAAAGTTCATCTCGATTTTCCGGCGTGATTTCCCCTTGTCAGTGATGCAGAAGGAGGGCCTGACAAGGACAGCTGCCTAGTCGTTCGGATGGGACGAAAAACCGAGGTCCTGTGTACACATTGGAGTGCACGTAAAAGACACCTTGACAGTTGGAATTCGATATAAGAGTAGGCCGTAGCACCGCTGCCCGGACAAAAAACTTTCCCTCATAGCACACTGTATGGCGTATGCCAGTCTTCAATTAGCCCAGGTCAGGTGCTTAAGCGTAGGACGTTAAACCCCATTTCATTCATTCATTCCACCTTCATGTCAATGTTTTTGATAGCTATGGCTTTCATGAAGTCCGATGATTTTACCTCACTGATAAATTGTTTTATTGCTTATTTTCAAAGTTCAAGCTTTCAATGTTAATGTAAAAATCAATTAAAACATTGTCAGATAAAAGCTTTTTCGTGACTTGAATATTTACAACCGCCAGTTCAGATTTTCTCATCATGTCTAAAATGTGACCGAGTTTATAAGTCGGCGAATAGACATGTTGTTTACGAGAATATTCAAATGTATTCAAATGAAGAAAAAATTTCAGGTTTTTCTGGACAGAGACTTTAATATTGCCTTTGTAAATTAGAGCTACACTGCCGCCCCTAGTATGGCGGTTTATGTTCTTTATATGATATCCTTTGGGAACAAGAGCAGAGATAGAATAATTGTCACTCTCAGTACCAAGCCTAGATTCATTAAAAGAAAGAACGGCAACTTTTGATTCACAAATTAAGTCATTTATTTCAGTTTCTTATTTTTTAACCGATCGCGCATTCAAGAGAGAGACATGGAATTTTATAATTTGAGCATCATTATCAGTATTTGGTACACAGAGATTGTTGTGAGTTCTATTCTAATCAAATTTTTGAGGGTGGGTAAAGATGGAAGGGTATCGCTGCCAATATTAAATGCTCTGCTACAATATCCATTCCATTGATTATATGTAAAAAGTACAATGTACAAAGTTCTAATACAGGTAATGATAAGGTCAAAATACTTCCAAGGAAAGAGTTAAATGTAAAACGCCAGATGTAAAGCGTCAAATGACAAATGTTTTGTTTGAAAATGCCATTATAACGTGTCGACACTTTACATTTCTCTCATTACACTTTACTTTTGTGCTCTAACATATATACGGAATCCTGCCATGGTACACTATAAGGATATTCACCGCACGATATCAAGCTGGTTCACTATAAGAACTATATCTAGACGACTGTGTGCAATTCTGAATGTGCCAGGAAGTAATTGATAGATTACATATTTTTAAGCAGCAATGGACATGGTTTTAGTGATAGGTAGCATGGTATCGATAATTTCGGATAAAGATACGTGATACGTCGCGTCAGTGTAGTTTTAAAGTTTTGGCAGATTTTTGCGTCGCGTATGTATGCGTCGATGAGCTGAGTTTAGTTCTATTAAAGTAATGGCAGATATCTACAAGATCACCATCAGTACTAGTCAAGTGCCTATTATAGTCTACAATTTCCCAGAGGGAATGAAGTCGCTCGACAGTCGCTAAGCTATTAAAAAAAATAATTATCGAATCAAATTAAAAAATCTTCGACTTCGACTTGACAGTAAATTTTGGTTTCACTAAGTCTACCACAAAATAAAATCATTTTTAGATTTGCATGGTTCCGCCTTCCTAAATTTAGAATGTAGATCAACCATCATGGTTAAAACCACATCAAATATATACCTTCGTGTTCTACAATAAATAAAGATTCATAAAAAACGCCAATATACAACATTTCAACATTTAAAAGTAGCAAAAAGACGGTAAAAAGACACGAAGATAAATACCCGCACATTGGTGACGTCAAACGCAAAATCCATACGGATATGTGGTACAGAGCAGACATTTACGCTTGCCAAAAGTCTCTAGTGTGCCATGGCAGGTTTCCTATATGAGGCACGTGATATCCTACATTTGCATATGAAGATGATGTTGTGCGAAAGATACCATGACCTTTTACATTTAACTCTTTCCTTGGAAGTATTTTGACTTTATCATTAGCGGTATTAGGACTGTGTACATTGTACTTTTTACATATAATCAATGGAAAAGACGTTGCAGCAGAGCATTTAATGTTGATCTTGATGTAGTGACAGATTATAATTGTATTCTAGTTTAAGAAGTGTCTCTCTAGAATACCTTTTCCGTATAAAAGCTGTTCAATATGTGCTGCCGTATCCTTGTGTCGTATCACGTATGACAAATACCCGCACATTGGTGACGTCACACGCAAAATCCATACGGATATGTGGTACAGAGCAGACATTTACGCTTGCCAAAAGTCTCAAGTGTGCCATGGCCGGTTTCTGTATATATATGTATATGAGGCACGTGATATCCTACATTTGCATATGAAGATGATGTTGTGCGAAAGATACCATGACCTTTTACATTTAACTCTTTCCTTGGAAGTATTTTGACTTTATCATTAGTGGTATTAGGACTGTGTACATTGTACTTTTTACATATAATCAATGGAAAAGATGTTGCAGCAGAGCATTTAATGTTCATCTTGATGTAGTGGCAGATTATAATTGTATTCTAGTTTAAGAAGTGTCTCTCTAGAATACTTAATCCTTTGATGATTCCATTCATGATAAACATGTATCAATTCGACACACTTACACTGGTGTCCTTGTCAAAATTCAAAACCCAGTAATTCAAATAGGCCCACACACAAGTGGATGTTGAAATCAATATTAATCCAAAGTCTGTTAATATCTTCAGAATCCGGTATCAAATCACAGCAGAAAATATATATACAGGTTCATTTTCACATCAGTTACATTACAGTCATATTGTAATCCATATTATCGTAAATAAAATGGGTAAAAAGCAGGCAAACAAGCTTGTGAACACTGTAGAGGTCACAATTTTGAATCAATTTTGATGAAACGTGAAATACATTACATGTTTATAACCCAAAGATCTTGGTTGCTTTCAATATTTAAGCAGATGGTAATTACCTGAATTATGGCCCCTGCTTGTACGAAAAATCACCATTTTTAGCTTGTTGTCTCCCTCGGGAGGTCACAATTATTATCCGGTTTGAAAAATTTATATCACTGTAACACCGTAATGAAGGTTGAGTTCGAATTTCGTGTAGATCAAACCAAAACTGATGGACAAAATGGCCGCCGCTTGTACGTGCATAGTGTAAAAAGGTTGTGGACCCTCCCTGTTGAGGTCAAACTTCTCATCTGATTTTAATAATAATAATAATTTAATAATAATAATTTATTTATAGAGCGCCTATAATCCAATACTTAGATTGCTCTATGGCGCTATTACATTATTGTAAAAGTATAAAATATAAAACATCTCAATAATAAGAACATTGCACAATTAGAATAAAATATGGTATACAATAATAAAAAGTAAACTCTGAAAAAGCTTAAGCATTTAACAATTAAAATGGCTTTTAAAAAGGTGGGTCTTTAAACTTTTTCTTAAAAACAGGCAGGGAAGGGGAATCTTTAATTTCAAAAGGTAACTTATTCCATAGTTTAAAAGCAGCAAAACTATAAGACCTTTCCCCAAATGAGGATTTTGCATGGTAGGGCATTAGCAAGTTTTTGTTTTGTGATCTAAGTGTGCGTGTAGGAATATATGGGGTCACTAGTTGTTTGAGGTAGTCAGGTGAGTCTTCAATATTTATGACAGCGTATGTTAGAGAGAGTATTTTAAATTCAATTCTGCTAGTAACTGGCAGCCAATGCAGTTGGTGTAAAATAGGGGTGATATGTTCACAAAGTTTAGTTCTAGTAATGACTCGAGCGGCTTTGTTTTGAATTTTTTGTAATCTATTTAGCTGAAGAGAAGGCAAGTTAAACAATAAAGAATTACAATAATCAAGGCGGGAGGTTACAAGTGAGTTGACAAGCATTTTAGAAGTATCAGTATCAATAAAGTTTCTTATGCGACCTATATTATATAGTTGAAAATTGGCGGATTTACACATATTCGACACGTGTTCTTTCATGTCAAAATTTTTCCCAAATTTAACACCGAGGTTCCGTACACTGTTACTTGGATGTATGACAGTACCACCCACTTTAACATATTTTGTAATAATTGATGAGAGTCTATGATCGGTTCCTATTTTTAATAATTCAGTTTTATCATCGTTTAGTTTTAAAAAGTTGTTTTTCATCCAGTTTTTTACATTATTAATACACTTCTCCAACTTAATGATTTGTTTACTTTCGTTGTCGGGTGTTACAGCCACATACAGTTGTGTGTCGTCTGCGTATATATGATAGTCTAAATTGTGATCTCTAAGAAGTTTACCAAGTGGGCAAGTATAAGCCGTAAATAATAACGGACCGAGTACTGATCCTTGCGGAATTCCATATTTTATGTCTACTGGTTTTGATGACTGCTTATTTATGACAACAGACTGTTTTCGTGAAGTGAGATATGATTCAAACCATTTGAGGGCATAGCCAGTAATTCCAAAATAATCTTTTAAACGTGTAAGTAGAAGTGCTTGGTCGATGGTATCAAAAGCAGCACTTAGGTCAAGAAGAACAAGAAAAACCACATTTTTATTATCTAGATTAATTAAAATATCATTTTGCACTCGGAGTAAAGCCGTTTCTGTACTATGGAGTTTTTTGTATGCGGATTGAAAGGGTTCGTCCAGATGCTGAAATTTTAAATGATCTTTAAATCTAACAGACACTGCTTTTTCCACAAGTTTAGATAAAAATGATAGGTTAGATACTGGCCGATAATTTTTGAAGATGTTACTGTCTAAAGTACTTTTTTTGATTAAGGGAAAAACTAAAGCTTTTTTCAGAACATCAGGGAAGGTACCAGTTGATAATGATGTATTTGCAATATAAGTAAGAACAGGACACAGTTCGTCGATGCACAGTTTCAGAAGCGGTGATGGAAGCGGATCTAACTCGCATGTCGAAGACGATGATTTGGCAACGAGTTGCTTGATTTCTTTGTCTGATGTCGGGGAAAATTCTGACATAACTCGAGAGGTGGTGATATAACAGATAGACATGTTGTCTCGGAGTTATTGTCTGTTTCAAGTTCAGTCCTTATATTATCAATCTTGTCACTAAAATATTTAGAAAACTCTTCAGCAAGGTCAGCATCATGGGTGTAATCTGGTAGTATTTGTTGATTATGCTGTTTCAGGATACTATTGACTATGTTTTGAAGTACTTTTGGGTTATCCTTATTAACATTGATTTGTTCTAAAATATAGTCTTTTTTTACTCTACCAATCAAATTATTTGTTTTGTTCCGCGCTTGAGTATATAGCTGTCTATTAATCTCAAGATTAGAATTTCGCCAAAGCCTTTCCATGGACCGTCTATGGATTTTACTCTGTCGAATTTCATCAGTAAACCATTTACGATTTGGTCGAATAGTAAATTTGGCTTTTTTAATGGGAGCATGGTCATCCAGAATATTTCTTAGAGTGTCATTATAAAGATTAATTTGTTGATCAATATTTGCTCTGTCGAGTTCCTTTAATATTTTAGAGTTAATAATATCTGATCGAAAATCTTCAATGTTAATATTACGTATTTTTCTATATGTAATTGTCTGGGTTTTTTTATCTTGAGCTTAGTAAATATGCTAAAGTGGTCTGAGACCAGGTCATCACTAATATGGACATCTTCCACAGTGTCGTCTAAAACCCTAGTTATCATCACATCAAGTAAATGACCTTTTCTATGCGTACTGCCAGTAGTATGCTGTTTAAGATTAAATGAATCTAAAATATCATAAAATTTATTTGATATGCTACACTTGACATCATCGAGATGTAGATTTAAATCCCCAACAAGTAGTAAACGAGAAGATGAGTCAAAAGTTTCGTACAGTAGATCAGTGAATTCATTGAGAAAAACATCACGACTGGATGAAGGTGGACGGTATAAACAAACAATTCTAAGGACTTCATTAGAACATTTTACAAGTATGTCAAGGTGCTCAAAAGACGTGAAAGGACCAAGGGACTGATTTTTTGATGTTTCTAGTACCGATTTTTGAAAAACAGCTAGTCCGCCTCCTCTACGACCTATTCGATTTTCAGTAACTGCAGAATAATTTGATGGCAAAAGTTTGTGTAGAGTAACCGTATCATTTGATTTAAGCCATGTTTCAACGGCTACAAATATGTCCAAATCATTATCTAGCAAATATTCCTGAAGTTCATCAGTTTTATTCCTAATTGACTGACAATTTAAAACACAGAGATTAAATGAATTTAGTACATTACCAGACTTTTCACTACTTTTTGTATCAATAGATCTGAGGTTATTATGGTTAACACCCCTGTCTTTTCTTGTTGGTCTAGGTTTATTAGTTACCCTTATTTTAGGTTGTATAACTTCAAACGAAGTACAAATATTTTCTTTGGTGTTTACTAAAAGATCTGAAAACTGTTCAATGTTGTTTTTATACGCCCACATTTTCATGTGGACGTATTATGTCGTCGCCCCCGTCCATCCGTCCGTCCGTCCGTCCGTCCGGATGTCCGTCCGGACGTCCGTCCGTCCACAATTGTTTGTGGACCCTCTACAGGTCACAATTCTTGTCGGATTTTGACGAAACTTGAAATATAGGTTTATCTCCAAAAGATCTCGGCTGCTTTCGATATTGGCATGTATCGGATCAAAACTTCATGGATTATGGCCCTTGATTGTACGAAAAACCACGTTTTTAGCTTGTGGACCCTATAGAGGTCACAATTTTGAACCGATTGTGATGAAACTTGACATGCATGTTTATAACCCAAAGATCTTGGTTCCTTTCGATATTTGCGCCTATCGGAACGTAATTTCCTGAATAATGGCCCCTGATTTGCCGAAAAATCACCTATTTTAGCTCGTGGTACCTCTGGAGGTCACAATTATTATCCGATTTAAAAAAACGTTCGATTATATCACCGTTACACCCTAAGGAAGGATGAGTTCAAATTTCGGAAAAATCGGACCAAAATTACCATACAAAATGTCCGCCTTTGGTACGCGAATACTGTTAAAAAATGGTATATCAAGGTTGTGGACCCTGTAGAGATCACAATTTTAATTCAAATTTTATGAAACTTGAAATGCATTGTTATAACCCAAAGATCTTGGTTCCTTTCGATATTTGCACATATCGGATCGTAACTTCCTGAATTATGGCCCCTGATTATAAGCAAAATCACTTTCGTTTAGCTTGTGGTCCCTCTGGGGGTTACAATAACTATCTGATTTAAAAAATCGTTTCATTGTATCAACGTTACACCCTAAATAAGTTTGAGTTCGAATTTCGGAAAAATTGGACCAAAATTGTCATACAAAATGGCTGCCATTTGTACGCGAATACTGTTAAAAAATGGTATATCAAGGTTGTGGACCCAGTAGAGGTCACAATTTTAATTCGATTTTGATAAAACTTGAAATGCATGGTCATAACCCAAAGATCTTGGTTCCTTTTGATATTTGCGCATATCGGATCGTAACTTTCTGAATTATGGCCCCTGATTTCACGCAAAATCGCCTTTGTTTAGCTTGTTGTCCCTCTGGGGGTGACAATAACTATCCGATTAAAAAAATTGTTTCATTGTATCAACGTTACACCCTAAATAAGTTTGAGTTCGAATTTCGGAAAAATTGGACCAAAATTGTCATACAAAATGGCTGCCATTCGTACGCGAATACTGTTAAAAAATGGTATATCAAGGTTGTGGACCCTGTAGAGGTCACAATTTTAATTCGATTTTGATAAAACTTAAAATGCATGGTCATAACCCAAAGATCTTGGTTCCTTTCGAAATTTGCGCATATCGGATCGTAACTTTCTGAATTATGGCCCCTGATTTTACGCAAAATCGCCTCGTTTAGCTTGTGGTCCCTCTAGGGGTCACAATAACTATCCGATTTAAAAAATCGTTTCATTGTATCAACGTTACACCCTAAATAAGGTTGAGTTCCAATTTCGGAAAAATTGGACCAAAATTGCCATACAAAATGGCCGCCATTCGTACGCGAATACTGTTAAAAAATGGTATATCAAGGTTGTGGACCCGGTAGAGATCACAATTTTAATTCGATTTTGATAAAACTTGAAATGCATGGTCATAACCCAAAGATCTTGGTTCCTTTCATTATTTGTGCATATCGGATCGTAACTGTCGAATTATGGCCCCTGATTATACGCAAAATCGTCTTTGTTTAGCTTGTGGTCCATCTGGTGGTCACAATTATCATCCGATTTAAAAAATCGTTTGATTATATCACCATTACACCCTAAGGAAGGTTGAGTTAGAATTTCGGAAAAATTCGGAACAAAATTGCCACTCAAAATGGCCGCCATGTGTACGCGAATACTGTTATAAAATGGTATATCAAGGTTGTGGACCCAGTAAAGGTCACAATTTTGATTCAATTTTGATGAAACTTGAAATGCATGGTTATAACCCAAAGATCTTGGTTCCTTTCATTATTTGTGCATATCGGATCGTAACTTCTTGAATTATGGCCCCTGATTATACGCAAAATCGTCTTTGTTTAGCTTGTGGTCCATCTGGAGGTCACAATTATTATCCGATTTAAAAAATCGTTTGATTATATCACCGTTACACCCTAAGGAAGGTTGAGTTAGAATTTCGGAAATATTCGGAACAAAATGTCCGCCACGTGTACGCGAATACTGTTATAAAATGGTATATCCAGGTTGTGGACCCAGTAAAGGTCACAATTTTGATTCAATTTTGATGAAACTTGAAATGCATGGTTATAACCCAAAGATCTTGGTTCCTTTCGTTATTTGCACATATCAGATTATAACTTCCTGAATTATGGCCCCTGATTGTCCGAAAAATCGCCTATGGTCCCTCTGGAGGTCACAATTATTATCCGATTTAAAAAAACGCTTGACTCTATCACCGTTACACCATACAGAAGGTTGAGTTTGAATTTCAGGGAAATTGGATCATAATTGCCAGACAAAATAGCCGCCGTCTGTACGCTAATAGTGTTAAAATATGGTATATCAAGGTTGTGGACCCAGTATAGGTCACAATTTTAATTCGATTTTGATGAAACTTGAAATGCATGTTTATAACCTAAAGATCTTGATTCTTTTCGATATTTGCGCATATCAAATTGTAATTTAATGAATTATAGCCTTTGATTGTAGGAAAAATCACTTTTGGTTTTGCTTGTTCTCTATCCATCTCTCCAAAATGTGGGCGTATCCTGCCTGGCAGTGCCAGCTTACTATCTTTCATCCTGTGATCTATAAACTGTAGGTTTTTATTCAAGCTGATTAGTTTTTCTCTACAATAGGTTATCATGATTATTACTCACTTCATGAACTCACCACACTTTTGTTATTTTAAAATTTGCAAATTGTACAAAATCTAAAACACTTCCAATAGAAATTTTTGTATAAAAATGAGCCAAGGTAACTCCCCAAGTCACAAGTAAAAGATAGTAGCTAAAATCAATTTTAGCTAAAATGATGTAGCTTGAAATGCATGTTTATAACCCAAAGATCTTAGTTTCTTTCAATATTTGCGCATATCGGAAGTAACTTCATGAATTATGTCCCTTGATTGTAGGAAAAATCACTTTCTGTTTAGCTTGTTCTCTATCCATCTCTCGTATGTGGGCGTATCCTGCCTGGCAGACGCTGGTTGGAACATTGACATACTGTTGTCTGGATTGTCTGTTGTTTTATAGAACTTTGGTTACCTCCTGGAATTTGTTATGATATTAATGATTATTTTACTTGTTTTAAAGCGCCTGGTAAAGTGAAGAATTTGAAAATAACAACAATTCCAAGTAATTACAGAGCTGTTGATATAACATGGGAATGTCCTGATGAAAGAGATAGACATGGAGTTATAGCTGAATATAGATTGTCTTATAATGCTACAAATATAACTATTGGAAGTATTAAAGAATGTACATATAGTGTAAGAGTACAAGTTAAACCAGGAACAGCATATACTTATAAAGTGGTAAATTAATATTTGAATCACTTAAATTGTTAAGTCTCAGAATTTGTCTTTCAATTTATGATTTAAAGGCCCAATAACACTCTTGTTGTAACTGAATAATATGTCCTAATCATTATTCTGGTCAAAAAATTGTACTATTTTACAATATTCCAATTAATTGGTGATACAAATTTCATCTTAAACACAGATTTTAAAAAATTTTAAAAATTCAACTACATGGTTTGAAAAGCTTTACGTAAACTTTTACAAATGTAACTTAGATATAAAAATATTTTCACCCCTCTGGACAAATAAAATAGGATATAATGGATAATTTACACAACAGGTAGGACACTAAAACATCTAGTAGTTGGAAAAAGGCTATTTTGTTTCTGGACCTGTCGAGCCAGAAAGAGTGTTATTGTCCCTTTAAATTACAGTTACTAAATTTTACCTTCATTTGAAAACAGGAATATATGGTTCTAGAATGGTATTTGTAATATATATTCGGTCTGAGGCCGTGTAAAATTGATACCTTGTTTCTTCTCCCCTTTGTACGTGGCCTGTCCAGTCTGGTGGGTTTTCTCCGTGTCCTCCGGCTTTCTCCCACTGCTAAAGACCCATACATGTTCCGAAATGACCTAGTTTGTGTCGAGTGGATGTTGAACCCGATCTCTCTCTCTCTCTGTTTGGAAATAAGAGATGTACTAGTCCTATTATTTCAACGTAGCAAAATGCGAGCGCAAATCGCATCGGGCATTAGTAAACAAAATTGACAATATTTTTCATCAAAACAACGATTCATTTTTTTTTTTATAATATTTCTGCCACACCCAACTACAATCAAGCATATATTTCTACCTAAAACCGGTATAAATTGTTATATTTAAAATCAAGGCGTTAAGCCGTTACTAAGACCGCCATCTTTTTAGACGGGAGACGTGACATTGTCATGATGAAGGCAGGGCTAAATATAAGGCTTTTATAACAGCCAATCAAAAAGGCAATTGAAAATGGAGAAAATGTAAACAAACAAAATGACATCCCCATGTTCTATCTGCGTTGTGGTATCTTCCTTCCCACGGTTGCAATGTTTCATTAGGAGCTGTGGACATTTTGGCATTACAGAATAACAAAGCAAAATATAGATTCCGCTCATTTTCCATATATGGTCAAAGAGGCGTGTAGTAGTGTTGGCACATGTCTAAAGTACTGTAACTATGAATGGATTTTGATGGCAGTTGAAGGTCGGACAAAACAACGCTTCATTAATTTAAATGCCTCTAGTCTGTAAGTTTAATAGCATAACTACACTTGCCTCTGAAAGTTAAATAAGTCCACATAGCATAAACTTATTAGGGTTTCAGACTGCGAAGCTTGTGTGAAACACTATTGTTTTTGTTAAAATTATTATTAGGCTTTCAGACTTTCACTTGAAAGCCTATTGTGATTACTTAAATTATTATTTATTATTACTATTTTATTTTTTGGGGGAGCCTATTTTTCAGTGCCTGTATCAGATACCGACCTGGGCCCTGTTTCACAAAAACTTAAATCTCCTTAAAATCATTGTAAACTAAAATTTCATTCTAACTTAGGATAGAAGCGTTTCACAAAACAATTTTAAGCATTGTAGCTAAAATCCACTAAAATAATATTGTAAGTTACAATTGTATCCTTACTTAAAATAGTTGCGTTTCACAAAACTATTTTAAGGACAATTTTAACTAAAATCGATTGTAACTTAGGATAGCTGTCACCAACTCCTAACTTACAATCACGACATTAACAAACATTGATTAGAGCTACATTGTTTTATCTATTGCGACATACAGATATAATTGGCACATAATTTTAACATACAATCATTCACAAAAACAATTTGCATTCAATTTCTTTTCATAGCATGGGATATACAGCTACGGTCCATCCGTTTATTTTATAGTAAGGCAATTTAAGCATTGGATGGCGCCACATATTAGAACTCCAAGAAAAAACCCACCCAAAACGCCAGTAAACTACACACTAAAAAAGAAAATTTATATCCAATGTCATGGAAAGAAGATCCCTCTTATTTATAAAGAAAATATCTTCGTGTTTAATATGGCCAATTTCTTGGTATTAGAAGGCCTAAAGGCCTATAATACTAGACATGCCATATGTAGTATTTACTCATGTTTTTGGGGTTATGATGATTAGTAAAAGGATAAATCAATAATCCCAGATGTGATTATTCAAAAATGTTATAGGCCTATTTGAAATTAGATTTTAATATCATAAATTTATTATTATTTCTTAATGAAGTTACGTTAATAAAACAACATAAATAAAAAAAAAATAGGCGCCAAAACTATTTTATCTTGGGGAAAAAATCATTTAATTGAGTAAGAAAGATAGACTCTTTTGCATTTTCAAAGTACCATTGAAAGGGTCTATTAGAATGCCATTTATAATCTAGGCATCGGAACGTTGGCGTATTAATTTCAAAGTTGATAAATACTTTTAAACTACGACAAAAAAATTGAAGCCTAGATTAGTTGTTTGAGTGACACATATCAAAATATGTTTGTGAAAATTCTCAATAGTTTCTCTTGTCCATTTACTATACAAATTCGAAATTCAAGCGCTTTAGTTTATCGATCACATTATTTCTATTGAACCCTGCGAGGAAATCAAATGCCAAGTTCAAGGTCAACTCACCAATACATTTCAAAACTAATAATACACAATAAACTCATTTATATCATCTCTGTACGACTTCCTGACCATGTGCAGACATTTCTACAACGTATGAAACTCTCCCTATTGATAATGTAACAGTTAATTCAGTCTGTTAACAGTTTTCAGTTTCGAAGCGTATTGCTTTCACCGTAAGTACCCGCAGCGGAAATCTGCACTGCGCGGGCGCAAGCGATTTTAACTAAAATCTATTAAAATTGCATTTTAAGTTACAATCGATCTTCGTGAAACGCATAAAATCTAAAATCTCATTTTGATTTTAGTTAAAATCGATTTTAAGGATTTTAGTTTAAGTTGTCGTGAAACAGGGCCCTGGGACTTATTTTTATATGTCCGTCCACAATTGTTTGTGGACCCTCTACAGGTCACAATTCTTGTCCGATTTTGACGAAACTTGAAATATAGCTGTATCACCAAAAGATCTCGGCTGCTTTCGATATTGGCATGTATCAGATCGAAACTTCATGGATTATGGCCCCTGAATGTACGAAAAATCACGTTTTTAGCTTTTGGACCCTATAGAGGTCACAATTTTGAGCCGATTTTGATGAAACTTGAGGTGCATGTTTATAACCCAAAGATCTTGGTTCCTTTCGATATTTGCGCCTATCGGAATGTAATTTCCTGAATTATGGCCCCTGATTGTCAGAAAAATCACCTATTTTAACTTGTGGTCCCTCTGGAGGTAACAATTATTATCCGATTTGAAAAACCGTTCGATTATATCACCGTTACACTCTAAGGAAGAGAAAATTCGAATTTCGGGAAAATCGGACCAAAATTGCCATACAAAATGGTCGCCGCTTGTACACAAATACTGTTAAAAGGTTGTGGACCCTGTAGAGGTCACAATTTTAATTCGATTTTGATGAAACTTGAAATGCA
This sequence comes from Patella pellucida, assembly GCA_917208275.1. Classification (NCBI taxonomy): domain Eukaryota; kingdom Metazoa; phylum Mollusca; class Gastropoda; family Patellidae; genus Patella; species Patella pellucida. The sequence continues at coordinate 27,119,426 of OU795036.1, forward strand.
TGGTTATAACCCAAAGATCTTGGTTCCTTTCGATATTGCGCATATCGGATCATAACTAAATTATGGCCCCTGATTGTCCGAAAAATCCCCTATGGTCCCTCTGGAGGTCAGGATTAATATCCAACTTTAAAAAACGTTTGACTCTATCACCATTACACCCTACGGAAGGTTGAATTCGAATTTCTAGAATATCGAACATAATTGCCAGATACATAGTGTCAAAATATGGCATATTAAAGTTGAGGGCCCTGTAGAGGTCACAATTGTAATTCGATTTTAATGAAACTTGAAATGCATGTTTATAACCTAAAGATCTAGATTCTTTTCGATATTTGCGCATATCAAATTGTAACTTTATGAATTATGGCCTTTGATTGTAGGAAAAATCACTTTCGGTATTGCTTGTCCTCTATCCATCTCTCGAAAATGTGGGCGTATCATGCCTGGCAGTGCCAGCTTACTATCTTTCATCATGAAACCATGTGGTGGCCAGTATATTTTAAACTTCTGCGCAGGCCGGAAGTGGCTGAATTTCAAGCGGTGCCAAAAAATTAAAAAACGGCCTTAGATCCTGTACCTATTGTCGCACAAATGACATTTTCGGAAATCCTGAAACTTTTCTCGGATGATAGCAGTTGTAAATTTCGAAATTTCGAATCTTCGTCACTTATTTATTGCGTTTTTAAGAGACTTTTTTTGTTATTTTTCAAAATTTTCATATTTGATCTATATTTTTAGATAACTACATGTGTATAGCCAAATCCGGTTCCAGTAATATAAATTTAATTCCGAGTTATCGCCCTTTATTTTTCGATATTTTTTGAATTTTCTGCCCATTTTGTAAGCTTAAGTTTCATTTTACCGCTGAATCGACGTTTCTCAAATTCCTTGAACATAAAGCCATATGGTCAGACCATCAGATAAAGCAATTTCAACAACAATCCGTAATTTGAAAAAAAACCCGCTAAAAATGGGTTTTTGGGGTAAAAACACGATTTCTCCATCTGATATCAACGAATTAAACCTATTAAGGTATCATTAGTTCGGGGGTGATTGAACCACTGCATGATACCCAATTTTATACAGATACGATTAGCAGGAAGTAAAATATGGCACACTGAAAATCAAGTACTTTCTGATTTGGAGCGTTTTTGGACTATTGTATCTCAAAATCGGTACCACAAATTTTTCTAAAACTTTTCCTATCGAGAGTTTATCCGGTGGTCTTTGACATGAAGCCACTCAATAAGACGTTGAAATAATTGGAATAGGACAAAAAAGGGACTGAAAATCCAAAAAAGTAAAAAAAAAAAATTTTTTTTTCAAAAGATATTCAAAAAATGGTTATACATTGAGATAGCTGACCTAATTACAATTCTAACGAACGATGTATAATATGTATTTAAATACTGAAATTGAATTTTTGATATTTTGATATTTTTGCATTTTTGGCACTTTTGAACATAGTATTTCTCAAGGTCATTTTACCTGATCAGATAATGTAATATGTCATTACAGAGCCCTGTCGCTATTACATTGCCCAAGCTGGTTATTAAAACTATTCTGACAATAATCTCCATACCGGAAGTATTCAAAAAATAAGAAAAAAAAATTAAAAAATTGGCACTCTTGTGAAAAGCTGAATTTCGCGGTTAGATATTACCGAACCAAAAGAAGTACAGTGTCTATGGATAGCCCTATAAATGGACTATTATATGGCATCTCAATAGTACGATTTCGATGGTTAGAAAATAAATTATGGTACAAAGAAAATCTAGTATTTTCCGTTTATGGAACCTTTTTAGACGACTTTTTTTGGAAAATGACACTTATGATTTTTCTGAAACTTTTTTTAACGCAGAGTCCTGTCGGTGGTTTGTGGCGAGAATCTGAAAGGAAAAGGTTTGAAATAATATAAGGGGTCCAAAATTCGCCTCAATCTTTGAAAAAAGTTGAAAAATCATTAAATTATTGAAATGTTATTTTATTTATCTTTTTTACAAAAAACTACTGAATAGATGTTTCTGACACTTCTGGGACAAAAAGTTAAGTATCTAAACAACTTGTTAAAACTATCCCGACAATGATCCAAAAACCGGAAGTAGTCGAAAAAATGTCAGATTTTTGGGAAATAAACACAGAGTTTTTTAAAACAAAAGAAAGAAAAGAAAATACAGTAAAAAATTGGTACTCTTGCAGAAATGCTATTTTTCAGCCGGGTGTCACTGAATCAAAACAATTAAAGTATCGTTTTGATGAATGGGCGATTCCTGAAAGCTGGTTCAGTGCAGCTTGCAGGTCTGGTTATTATTATTATTATTCTTTTCTTTTGAGTAGTGCAACTGCTGGTCTAATTGTTACGATTTCTTTTAAAGTTGGTGTGACTTATAGGATAAAGCTATTCTGAACGTTCTGCGAAATGTCCGAAATCATCGAAGGTATTGTTTTTAGAAATATTGCAGTAATTTCAACAATAATCATTTGATTTTAACTTTTGGGACATTGTGGCAAAGCCAGAGACAGGGCACATAGCCAGGGGCCACGGAGCCGGCCCGATTTCGGGGGGGCTACTGACCATAACCCCCCCCCCCATAACCTTTTTTCGCTTTTTTGAGCTTTTGGCGACATTGTATTTTCACTATTAAAAATTATTGCCGGGGCTAAAGCCCCCCTAGCCCCCCCCGGCTCCGCGGCCCCTGCACATAGCTACGTTACTTTTGATTTTTGATTTTCGGCAAATCTTAGCAGACATAAGGCGCCAAATTTAGAAAATTTAAATTTTTACAAAAATACTTTTTTATTTATGAATATTTTTTAGTCGTGTTCTACACAGATTTAAAGAGCCATCTGACTTGAGCAAAATAGTGAAATTTGTTTGTCTCAGTGATTTTCCTTGGCCGCCATTGGCTAATTAAGTTTTCAGTCCTAGATTATTTATTTATTGTTCGATTTGTATAAACCAAAGTTGATATGCTCTGTTGTCTCAATTGGCATTTTTTTTGTTAGTGGAAGAGTTATCTGTCGGCCCCGGAAGTGACGTAATTTTACCAAAATCTACAATTTTGACGGTTATGTACCATTTTTCGAAAGGAAATACATTTTTTTTTAAAAACTGATATTACTAAAAGAGTGTGCCCTCTAAAGGCACAAAAAAAATGTGAGCTCAGTTTTTGTTAATTTCGATTTCATTTTTGAACAAACTCGATTAAGAGGTGAAAAAAGGTGAAAAATTGACCAATTTACAAGCCATTCAGACTTTTCAGATTTTAAATATTTCTACGTAACTTTTATAACCTTGTAGCTATAATCAATACAGGGGATCACGGTGGCTAAGTGGATAAGGCGCTGGTTCGCTAGCCTGGAGGTCGAGTGTTCGATCCCTGCATAGGCCGAGAAAGTTCATCTCGATTTTCCGGCGTGATTTTCCCTTGTCAGTGATGCAGATGGAGGGCCTGACAAGGACAGCTGCCTAGTCGTTCGGATGGGACGAAAAACTGAGGTTCCGTGTACACATTGGAGTGCACGTAAAAGATCCCTTGGCAGTTGGAATTCGATATAAGAGTAGGCCGTAGTGCCGCTGCCCGGGCAAAAATTTCCCTCATAGCACACTGTATGGCGTATGCCCGTCTTCAATTAGCCCAGGTTAGGTGCTTAAGCGTAGGACGTTAAACCCCATTTCATTCATTGTAATCAATACAAAGAAAATGTATGTTAAAATTAGTTTGTAATATAAGCAGTTGCCTAGAAATCAATTTTGCCTAAGTCATTGTATTCGTTATTTTGCCTGTAAAATAGTCATTTTTTATTGGATTTTCACAAAAGTAACACCAGATGATTTAAAAAGCAAGTATGCGTCATATCAATTTTATTACAATTTAAGAAATGACGCCATTTTGTCAAAAACTGCATTTTTGACTTAAAAAACCAACAAACAATGAAATATGTTTTAATAATTTTAACGTTTGATTTAAATTCACATAATAATAAAATTCATACAGTGATATATATATCATAAAATTGTTTATAACTTGGTTGGTTGCGGAGAAAAAGACAGTTTTCTTCAAGTAATTTTCAAACTTTTAGTTCATCAAAGTGTTAATTTTTTTGATTTTTATAAAATCTTCACTGTATAATACCTAATACCATTTTTGATTTCATACAAGTAATATAAGATTTTCATTCTCACTAGAAGAAATGTAATTTTTTCAAAAACTGTATATTTAGCCTTCAAAACAGATATTTTTTCAAATGAGTCTGATTTGTAATGTTTTAAATAGTTTCTAACTTGCACGGTTGCAGAGAAATAGACGATTTTCAACAAGTCACTTTTCAAGGTTTTTGGTCTATAAAAATAGCAATTATTATTACTTAAACGTTTTACAATGTGATGCCTTATGCCATTTCTGGTTATGATAAACTAATTGAATATTTTCACAATCACCGGAAGTAATGAAATGTTGTCTAAAATGAAATGATATTACTGGATTTGGTTGATTCTGCTTCCATTGTATTTGATGTGTTCAATGTTTATGTGGAAATCTGTTTATCGGTTCCATTGGTACTGCAAGTGATATGAGTTTAAGGGTAACGTGGCACTGAAAGTAACATAAGTGCAAAGGTAATGTGATACTAGTGAAACCTGTAATTGCTGCTTCTCAGGTCTAGTTATTTACTAAAATTATTAGGGTTTCACACTGCAAAGCTTGTGTGAAAGACTTTTGTTTTTGTTAGAATTATTATTAGGGTTTCACACTGCAAAGCTTGTGTGAAACACTATTGTTTTTGTTAAAATTATTATTAAGCTTTCATATGTATTAGATATGAAAGCTTATTGTTTCTGTTAAGATTATTATTCCTATCATTTTTTTTTTTGTGTTTTCCCTGCAAATCTTATATCTCAGAATCTAACCGTGGGATCTTTCTGAAACTTTTACCTACCCTTCCCCCCCCCCCCCCAAGAATGGGTGGTAGCTTTAGATTAAATATATTTTCAAAATCTTTTACACATCCGAAATCACCGAATTTTACGAACAAATGTATTTGACCTACATTCTTGTAACTTTGTGACTATTTGACCTATTTTACTAATTCTTTTTTCGGGGGGGGGGGGGTTACCTTGCAACATTTACCTTAAATCTTCAATTTCAGACCAACTTGACAACTTCTTTAAAGACCACATAAGATGATTTTTTTTAATTGCATAGGATAATAGACAATGATTACTAAATTTATTTTAGGGTAAATTCAAATCAATATGATTAAAATTAAATGAGCTATTAACGTTTTAGTATGCGATAGCCAAAAACGGTTTTCAAATTTTCAATAACGACCTTAATCCGGTTGATTGGCTGATGACGTCACAGGCGCTACACATAGTATACACATTATCTATCCAATATATCACTGTCTGTATAATATATCACTGTATACACAAACCACCAGCTGACAAGTGTGTATTGTCGGTAATCTTTAGCTCGTAATTATAACTATGAGGGACCGGATATCGTCCAGATATTACGAAAAAAGGAAAGATACTACCTTTACCATCCAGAATCTAATACATTTGTCCAGTCAATAGATTGCCGTCTAGAGTGCGTTAAATGCCGTCAGGATTCATAAAAAAACGCCAAGTTTGTGTTACCGTGTAGATGAAGTTTTACAATTAATACTTGAATAGAGTCGTACACAACTAATTGGTGATGTCGTCCACAACTATTGGAGAATAAGACTCGTACACAATTTACTCTGTATATTATATACGTGTAGTCGAATTAGTTTATGATGTCAGACAACGTTTATTTTACAAGTACATATTGCCATCTAAATCACTCGCCAAAATACATCACGGACTCAACGCCCAATAATTAAATAATCAACTATAAATAGCGCCGGGATCCCTTTTAGATAAGATAAATTAGATTGATATTATTTCGGCAGTATAATTACAAAAATATAGCGACAAGTGATTAGTGAATACATACTTTATTTACCCAGTAATTAACTAAATTGCGCCGAAGCCCCTTTAGATAGTCAAATTAGATTGATATTATTTCGCCGGAGCCCCTTTAGATAAGACAAATTAGATTGATATTATTTCGGCGTCGTAATTAATTTAAAAACTAATCGTTGATTTAATTTCAGTACACGAAATGGAACTCTCCAAATTTAAGAATTCCGTATAAGAATTAATTTAGAATACCAAAATGCGAATCGTAACACATTGTGGTCTAAACTGTGTAATACATTATAAAATAAATCATAAATCAATGAAACATGGACACTGCATGCTTTTCTTGAACACTGGCCTAGTATTTGAGGCGCCAGTGTCTGAGGTATAACACGTGTCGAAAATGTAGCTATGTGCAATTTTATTCTTTGATCTGTTAATATCATGGTTCCAACCTGTCAATCACCGTAAATAGATTGACCAATCAGAGAGCCCGTTTATATGTAGGTGTCCCAATCAAGTAATTAGTGGGGAAAATACTTCATACAATATAATTTTTAGCGTAAATATGGACGGGATGTGAGAATGGAATTTCAGGGGGCGTTACATGTCCGCCGCACGAGGAATATCATGCGCGGGTGTGAAGTTGTATTTTGATAATCAATTTACGGTCTTACAGATATCTTAGAATCGGAATTTAACACCTCAACTGCACGAATAATTGTTTGTTCCATCAGGATTTTCTCTAAACTTTTAGACAATAGACAGCGAGAACTGGCATTAAAAAATTATCTTATCAAACTTGTGGGACATAAAAACAGTATCTAAGGGGGCGGAGCTTATCTCCAAATCTCAGAACCATGAAATTCAGGGCAATGCTGTTAGGGAAACCAACCTGCATAAAAAGCACATACTATTCATGATAAAAAAAAATAATTTGTAATGGGAATTTTTTTAATGTCATGTGTTTGTTAAATTTGTTATTTATTGAATAAAATGATTTACTTTGTTGTTTATTTGCCGAGAGAAAGGGTGACCACGTAGAAAAACTATACTAATTAAAAATACATTATGTGTCCTGAAGTTAAACTATGCCGTGTGGACGACTCCACCAACGTATTACTATATCCAGAAATTTTACTAAGTCGTGTGGACGACTCCACCAACGTGTTATTATATCCAGAATTTATACTAAGTCGTGTGGACGACTTCACCAACGGGTGTGGACGACTTGACCAGAATTTTCGTGTGTACGACTTTGCTTGTGGACGATTTGACTGGCATTCTGTCTGTCAACAGTGGCAATCACGTGGCATTCTCCCGTTAGTAATATTAATAAACTATGTTCTATATTATAAGTTATTATTTGTTGATACGAGTTATATCTTATTTTTAAAGTAGCCTAGCATAACAATACAAATCACTAAATTATTTCTATAAATTCTTATCGGAATCACGTGACATGAAAGGGAAATCCTCGCTTTCATCTTTCATTTCAGTCATACGTATCCCGTGTGATATTTTCATGCATGCTGTTAGCCAATAGCTACGGTAAATTTTTCCGCGTTTAGATGGTCCTACCCAATGAAAAAATTTCGTTGTTGCTGCACGTAGTAATGGGATATGAATAACAAAGAATAAAACGATGACCAAGTGGTAATTTGACGTAAAATCTCAACCCGTTGTGTTATTAAACACTGTTCATTTCTCGACAACGTCCAGGAAAATAAATGCCTTGTCTAAAAATAAACTCCTTTCAAATCTAAATGGTAGTGTTCATTTTTAAAAACATCCCGAGGAACTGAACGGTCGTGAATTGGACGACCGATTTACAAACTAACACATTCTGGACGGCAATCTATTAACTGGATACGTGTTTTAGATTCTGGGTGGTAAGGTTAGTTTTGAAACTTCAGATGGCCATAACTCAGCCAATTTTTGGGTGATTTGCATATATTATATATCAACAGACAGCAGTTCCAGTTCCCTTTAAGATAAGCATTAAATCACAGTTTTTAAAAATTGTGACATGTGACTGGTTTTGCCGTGGTGGGTCACAATTAGTCGTGGCTTAGAGAATCTGTCTCCTATTACCACAATTAATACATTTCAGGATGGCCTGGCTCATGTTCGAATATCTGGTATTTGAATATTTCAAAAATTAGAATTTCGTCTTTGATGTTTTCCATGACGAAGAGATTGTTTTCAAGTGTACGTGAGGGCGCATGCTTGTCACATCCCTACTTTCATGCACACAATATTTGACACTCACCGGGTACCTGGCCTACAGCTTCGAACAAAATTCCCCAAAATAAATTTTAGGGCCGGACCTATGGGGGACGAGCGCTTCCCATTTTCCAGGGGGTACAGAAAGGAAAACAAAACAGATTTCTCAGAATCTAACCTTAGGATCTTTCCGAAACCTTTACCTATCACCCCCAAAATGGGTGGTGGCTGTTGATTAAATATATTTTCGAAACGTTTTTTGAATCCGAAATTACCGAAATCTACCTACATTGCTGTAACTTTGTGACTATTTGACATATTTTGCTAATTCTTTTTTCTTTGAGTACCTTGAAACATTTACTTCAAGCCTGCCATTTGTGATTTTCGAATTTCGAAAACTCGTAGCTGTGATTTTGAACCGGAATTTGAGATCAACTTAAAAAATCCTTTAGTAGTTGTACGATTTTCCTGAAATTTAGTATATAAGTAGACCTTACCGATGCAACTTGAAATATGTCATTCGAAATTTTCAAAATTATCTCCACTTGATGAAATAAGGATCAAACAATCAAATATAGGTCAGATTGGCTTGAATTTTTTATGCTGTACTAGCTGAGGAATTCCTTATGCGTGGACAAACTATGAAGCATACTGATACAACCTGAAGTGCCACCATCTTGAAACATCAGAAGTGCATAAGGCTTTTTTTATATTTTACTTACATGTTTACTGAAATGTTTTTTGCTATACTAGATTAGAAAGTACTGATGAGTATTCAAAATATGTAGGCTGCTGATTGAACCGGTAGTGCCACCATCTTAAAACGTGAATAATCCATATGGCTTTTAGAGAGAAAGCGAGAGATAGAGGAGTAGCGAGAGAGAGAGAGTGAGAAATAGAGATAGCGACAGACAGACCTACAGAGAGAGAGAGCACGAGAGAGAGGGGAGCGAGTGAGATAAAGAGCAAAAAGATAGACAGGGAGAAAGAGAGAGGCAGATAGAGCAAGGGCGCGAGAGAGCGAGTGTGTGTGTGTGTGAGAGAGAGGGGAAGAGAGGGAGGGAGGGTGAGAGAGCGGGAGATAGAGATACTTTGACTTCAATAGAGAGAAAGGGAGAGCGAGCAAAAAAGCCAGCGAGAGACAGAGACAGTACAAGAGACAAAGAGACAGACAAGGCGATGGCCAGAGAAAGAGCAAGAGAGAGAGAAGACTTTGAGTTAAATAGAGAGACAGAGATGTTGACTTCAATAGAAATAAAGGGAGAGAGAGACAGACAGAGCCAGAGAGAGAGAGTGACAGAGAGAACGAAAGGGAGAGAGGGAAACCTTGACTTTGACTTGAATAGAGAGAGAGAGAGAGGGGGGAGGGGGGACCTTGACTTTGACTTCAATAGAGAGAGAGAGAGTGAGAGAACGAGAAAGACCGAACAATAGAGAACAATAGAGAACGAGGGAGAGAAACTGGAGAACCAGGAAGCTTGTCAAAGGGAAAAAAGGTTACATCAATGAAAGTTCTGCATATCATTGAACAACATGTGACCTAATGAGTTTGATTTGCATAGTTCACTTTGATTTAACTAACAATAAAATGAAAAAAAAAATCTAAGTAAAATTCAAAAAGTTTTTGATTCACGAAGTATCTAATATCAAACACAATAACGATTCACACTCCTGTACAAAAAACATTTCATGGAACAACATTAGTGATGGGTCAATAATCGGTTTTAATATCGGTAATTGGCTGATAAGTGGCCTATTTAAAGAAATCGGTATCGACCGATATGAGCCAATTTTGTTGATATTAGAGTTGCCAATATTTGTTGAACACAACTTTGTAAATACCTTTAAAATATTATCCGAGTTATGAACAAATCATTGCTATTATTAGACCTACGGGTAACACAGGACTCTCACACTGCGTCAGTGTTTCCGCTAGCTTCAAAATTTGCCGGTACCTCGTACCGGTAGGGATTAGAAATACCGGTTCAATCGTAATTTTACCGGTCTGACAAAAACAACATTAACCAATCTTAAAAATTTATTGAAATAAACACTAATTCATTGAAACAAATTGAACACGTCTGTCTTTAGAACTCTTAAATATCTGTCAGGCCTTTCCAAAATTAAACGGGCGGGCTTCAGAATTATGTGCGTGCATATTCAGGGTCATTGGGTTATTCATACAGCGCTGCGATAAACGATTACGCAGAGACGTGTGTATTAAATTTTGCAGACTAAAACCCCTCTCTGCTGGTACACTACTGACAGGAACTACCAAAGCTATAACGGCTAATGTTCCAAAGTCTGGAAAAAGATCGGAATAATCAGAAATGATATTTTGACAGGTGTCTTCAAGCGATTTTGTCCCCAGACCGAATAACACTAGCTTAAAATGGTTGAAATCACGGGTTGCGCGCGCACGATCAATTATTACATCACCGTCTTGAATATCTTTACAGAAAAAGTCCTATAATATATCAAGGGAATTCCCGCCAAAAACATTGAGATCGTTGCGGGCATTAGGGTATCTTGCAGGATTTAAAACAACGTCCAGAGAATTAAACACGTTGAGGGTATCTTTGGGAAAGCGGGTTTTTAGTGACTTAACCAAATCTACGATAAAATTACTGCGGACTGTTTCAAACGCAGTTCGCGAACGTTCATCAGCGTAGGCCTATGTAAGTGTAACACCGCGAAAACCCTCTGTATTTAGTGCCGTTTCATCGAAAATCCTCTTAAATTCAGATTCATTCTCTCCTTTTACGGCGACATTGAGCAGCGATTATCCAGACGGAAAATACCGCATACTTAAGTTACTATAAATAGCACCGACTTTTGACAGCCATTGCCACGAGGCTTTTGACGCGAAGGATGAATGAAGAGATAAAGTAGAGCAGTTAATTTGTTGACGTTTATGTTCACCGGTCCCACGGACCGATGGAATGATTATTTACCGGTACATGTTAAAATTTACCGGTATAAAACCGGAAAATACCGGTTATCGGAAACTCTGCTGCGTGCTTTGCTATTTAGACTTACAGGTAAAACATGGCTCTCGTAGGGACCGTTATTAAAGGAAAGAATAAACAGTAGAAAATCCTTACTGGTCTCTGTTATTTTTTAAGATCCTATTCACATATACTGTTTATGAGTTCAGGGGTCGGTTGCATAACTAAGTTATTTTAACGATCCGTTAAACTCTAATGGACATATCTTGGTAACGTGTTGTTTGCGTTAAATTTACTACAGAAAACAATATAGAATACTTTATTTTTTCCTTTAGAAATATTAGCATAAATTTGCACCACAGAATTCAGGGCCTTTATTTCCAGCAACAATCATTCTCTCGGTTAAAATTAACAGATTGTTAAAAGATAACGGAGCTTTGAGCAACCGGCCCCAGGTCTCTCCATAGCACAGAGTAAGAATTATTTTTAGAATACCATTTCTGCATATGTGCCAACAGACATTCCATGTGCGACAATACCACCCGATAAAACTTTTAATTGTACCGAGACCGACTAACTATGATAATCTACATAGATTATCATGCCATTTGATGTATTAGGCATACGTTTTATCAATAATTAATAATAACTCATATTATAGATCATACTTTATTAATTAATAATATTACCAACAAATAAGTTCTGATGACTGATTATAGATAGCTTTATTTTTAACAATATGGCAGGAGAATATGTCACGTGATTGTGATTGCCATTGTTGATTGTCATGAAGCTTTTCTCTTTAATGTATGTATCATGCCGATCACTTTAGAGAACTGTATCGTAATCAACACTTAAATATGATTATCTTGACTTTATTATACATAAAATAATCAAGTTTGTAATAGATAGCCTAGTGAGCAGAGCTCACGCTGTCGATCGCCAAATTCGCCAATGGCGAAAAAAATATAATTTTGGCTATAAAATATTCAACTTTGCGAATTTTTTGGCGATAGTTTTTTCCTGTATGGCGATTTTTTTTTTACCTGGAAATAAAAAAATTATCTGAACAAAGCTTTGATTTCCGCGCGTATACTTTATAACTGTCTAAACACTGTACAGTCGATTGCGTTTGGTTCAGTCAATCAACAATCAATTAGGTATCAATAATAGATCTATCTTTTGTCTCTTGATCAATCTGGGATTAGTGTTAATAAGTATATACCCTAAGAGTAGTAATAAACTAATTAAGAGACAAAATATTTAATAATGTATTTTCAAATACGAATCGGTTGCTTTATTGATGGTTTCTATATTCAAAATGGCGGACTCTGTAAACAATACTCACTCGATCTGTTTGGGATTATTGGATTATGACTGCTGTTTGATCTATTTCATACCGAAATTGACGGTATCGTTAATAAATGAAGCTAGGTATGTTGTTACAGTTTATAAATGTGTATATAATCGTAGGCCTGTCGAAAGCCAGTTATCATCAAATCATGTGCCATGGGTAGTAAGCGAAAAATTGAACAGAAGAATGTCAGATTCTTTAAATATTCCACCACCAAAATGCCAGAAGACTACAAATGATACTGACATAATTAGCTCTCGCCCATCTGATGATATTACAGCCCTAGATGTTGAATTGATACCTCAAGACCCTCGCAGAAAATATTTTCGAAAAACGTAAAATCTTAAGTGCATTTGCCAAAAGGTAGATCTTTCCGAGATGAGTGGAAATTTTTGAAATCCTTATTAAATATTATTAAAAACAAATATAGAAATCCCCTAAAAACTAACACAAATGTAATTTAATGGTCCTTAGCATTGGTAAAGTGGTTACCCCAGATTTGGAGAAAGCCTTCAAAAAATGGGCCTCTGCAAGGCAGAGTAGAATTTTGTAAATTGTTAGTCGTAGATCTATATTGTATGTATGTAAATAAAATTCATGAAAAAAAATAGTTATTTTATTTTGGCGGAAAAAATATCTGGCTAATACATTAAAATGAAAAATTGGCGGGAAAAAAATGGAACCCAGGGTGAGCACTGCTAGTGAGTGTGTGATTGTGTAGGAAGCGTTACCCAATTATTATTTCAAAGAACAGCAGGCTCTTGTTTGATTCTTGAGGTAAAATAGTACCGACTAACTATGACCTATATCTACACAGATTATCATGCCATTCGAGGTATTTCAATGCGTAATACTTCAATATCCCCCACTATCGGTAATTATCTGTATCGGCCGATATGTTTGGCTGTCAATATCTGATATTGGTAAAACCCTCAGGTGCCATATCGGCAGGGGCGCCTGCATATTGATAATATAAACACAGTCTACCCTTGTACTGTGACATATTTGACTTCTTGTTGCCACAAAAGGTGAAAGGTTACGCCAGGTTTATTGTTAATTGCATTAACTTCATAAGTTTTTGACCGATTTTAATGATTTTCTTTTTATCTTGTTGAGATTTTTATATAACCCTTGACATGTGACAGGAAGTGATTGTGAATATGAAAGCTTTCATATCTGCTTAGCAGGTCAATTTCTTCTTCTTATTCTTCTTATTCTTCTTATTCTTTTTCCATTTTGAGTAGATCTCAGCAACTGCTTGTGGCATCGTTACAATTTCTTAGGTTTTACTGAGAAAGTGGGTGTGACTTAGAGGATAAAGCGATTTTGAACGTTCTGCGACAATGCGAAATGTCCGAAATCACAGAAGTTATCATTTTTAAAAATGTTGCAGTAATTTTAACAATAATCATTGGATTTTAACTTTCGATACATTTTGGCATAGCTGGAAACAGAGCAGATAGCCACTACCGATTTTTGATTTTCGGCAAATCTTTGAAGATATTCGGCGCCACAGTTCGAAAAATTTAAAATTTTACAATAGACTTTTTTATTTATGAATTTTTTTTAGTCGTGTTGTACACAGAAATAAAGAGTCATCTGACTTGCACAAAAATGTAAATTTTTGGGCTCTCAGTAATTTTTCTTGACCGCAATTGGCTAATTCAGTTTTTCAGCCCTAGATTAATTATTTGTTGTTCGATTTGTATAAAACAAAGTTCATATGCTCCGTTGTCTCAATTGTCATTTTTTTTTTATTACCGAAAGTGTTATCTGTCGGCACTGGAAGTGGCATAATTTTACTAAAAACTACAATTTTGACAGGTACCATTTTTCAAAAACTAATATTATTTTGACAAAAACTGTTTTTTTAGCCTTCAAAACAGATATTTTATTCAAATGAGTCAAATGATTTGTAATGTTTTTAAAATTATGATATTTGATGCCAATCAACAAATAGAATGGAGATGCCACAAAATCGTTTCTTACTTGTATTGTAGCCCAAAATGGAAATTTCGTGGATTCTGATTGGTCGAAAAGTGGTGTCTTGGGCGACTCACTGCGAATGAATATTTTCTTGGAACTAGGACTCTGTTTGCAGTGGCCAACAATTCTACACCTCAAAACTTATTCTAGAAAATCTTCATGATTTTTTCTTGTATGTCATCAACAATGAAATTCAACCATTGCTTTATTGAAACACACACCTGAAACACACAAAAAAACAAACTTAGTGGTGTATTTGAAAGATAATAAGTAAATTTTATTTGAAGGATGGTCTGACAATAATGGTTGCTATGGTCATTCTGTCATAATCAGACTGGTCAAAATACAACAACTTATTGAACTTCATATGGACCGTAAATAGCTGATGGTGATATATTTTTAAAAAATATACAAGACAGGCTGATACTGATATCAATAGGACAGACACTAATTTTCATAGTGATTCATACACAGGTTATTTTTTTTGAAGAAATAAAATCACACCGTCGAAATGACAGGTTTCAAACAAGCATGGCAACCGCATGCGTACGCTACACAGATACATCCTCAGTCACACGAGTGTTGGGACATTTATCAAACATGATATGCAATTTATTTCGAACCTAGTCACCTCCGGCGTTTACAATTATTAAAAAAGTACAGATTTAATACACTAATGATGTTTGTAGCCATCTTCAAAATGATCGTAGAGTGACCTCCCTTTTTAAACAGGCACTATTAACCAGTCGCTTTGTGAACCAAATCGAACGAGAATGGTGTTACAATCGTTACGTCACAGATATTTTCATGACGTCAAAATTGTTTTATTTGGTTTATATGTCATTTAAACCAATAAACGACCATCAACAATCACGAAAGAAAGAAACACATTAAATCTCGGCCTCTCGTGATTTAAGCGGTATCATATGACAATAACAGTCCTCTAAATTCTAAACAGTCAGTGTTTATCTCCTAACCATTGCCGAGAAATAGCTGATTGTCTACAAGTCTTTTTTCAAGGTTTTGGGTCTATAAAAGTGGCATATATTTTTCGTATTGAATAAAATTTTCACCATGTGATGCCTTATGCCATTTCTGATTTCATAAGAGTAATTAAACATTTTCATTCAACGGAAGTACTGTACACTTACATGCAACAAATGTATAAAATGAATTGATATTGCTGGATTTGGTTGATGTGTGCAATGTTTTTGTGGAAATCTTTTTATCTGTTCCGTTTGTACTGGAAGTGAAATGAGTTCAAGGGTAACGTGACACCGAAACTGACAAAAGTTCAAAGGTAACGTGGTACCATTGAAACCCGTCATTCCTGCATGCAGGTCTAGTTCTTATTATAATTATTATTCTTTTTCCATTTTAATTAGATCTCAGCAACTGCTTGTCGCATCGTTACAATTTCTTCGGTTTTACTGCGAAAGTGGTTGTAACTTAGAGGATAAAGCTATTTTGAACGTTCTGTGACAATGCGAAATGCTGAAATCACAAAAACTAGTGTTATTAGATATATTGCAGTAATTTTAACAATAATCATTCCATTTGAACTATCGGGACATTTTGGCATAGCGGGAGACAGGGCACATAGCTACGCTACTTTTCAGTTTTGATTTTCGGCAAATCTTCGCAGATATTAGGCGCCAAATTTAGAAAGTTAATAACCAATTGACTGACTTCTAGCGTTCAAAAAATGAAAAATGTTGTCATTTTTCAAAATTTTCTATTTGACCTACAATTTTGGATACCTGAAGGCAATCCAATTCCAGAAATATAAGTTTCATTCAGAGTTATTGCTCTTTATTTTTCGAATTTCTGTCCATTTTGTAACCCTTATATTTTTTTGAAAGCCAGAATCGATGTTTCTGAAACTATTTGAACATAAAGCCATTTGTTCAAACCATTGGATAAAGCAATTCCAACAACGATCCGTAAAACGGACATAGTCAAAATAATTTCTGCGTCTGATATCAACTGATTTCAACGATTTAGATATCATTGGGTTGTACGAGAATTGCTTTATCGTATGATACCAAATTCTTACAGATACAATGAGCAGAAAGCAAAATATGGCACGCTGGAAATCAAGTATTTTCGGATTTGGAGCGTTTTTGGACATTTGCACATTTTTCTTCAACTTTCCCTATCGAGAGTCCCTCCGGTGGTCTTTGGAATGAAGCAATTCAATAAAAGAAAAGGATATAAAAGGGACTGAAAATCTAAAAAAAAGTCAAAAAATCGTATTCATTATTTTATTTTAAAAGATTTTTTTAAAAATGGATACACATTCATACAGAGGACCTAAATCCAATTCTAACGATATATAATAATGTATGTATTAAAATACTGAAATTTTAATTTTGATATTTTAATATTTTTGCATTTTTGGCACTTTTGAACATATGATTTCTCTGGTGTATTTTATCTGATTAGATAATGTAATATATTCTTACAGAGCCCTGCGGCTATTTAATAATCACAATACCGGAAGTATTCAAAAAATAAAAAAAAAGGTCATAAAAAATTGCGCTCTTGCGAAAAGCTGAATTTTGATGAATCTTGACGGTATTTAACACATTCTTGACGTGTATTAGACTCTAGATGATAAAGGTAGTTTATTACCTTTTTTCCGGCCCTAGTGCAATGATCCAGAAACCGGAAGTGGCCAAAAGAATATTCGATATTTTTAGAAAATACAGTGAAGAATAGGTACTCCTGCTAAAATCTCGATTTCTCAGCCGAGTGTCACTGAAAGAAAACGTTTGGTAGCTCGATGAATGGGTTATTGTATGACCCACTTGCTCTCTGATTCCTGAAAGCCGGTTCAGTGCTGCTTGCAGGTCTAGTTTTTATTATTCTTCTTCTTTTGTTTTGAGTAGATCTTAGCAACTGCCTGTCGAATCATTAAAAGTTCTTCAGTTTCACTGGGAAAGTGGGTGTGATTTAGAGGATAAAGATATTTTGAACGTTCTGCGACAATGCGAAATGTCCGAAATCACCGAAGCTATTGTTTTTAGAAATATTGCAGTAATCATTTGATTTTAACTTTTATGACGTTTTGGCATAGACAGGGCACATAGCTACGCTACTTTTGATTTTTGATTATTGGCAAATCTTCGCAGATATTAGGAGCCAAATTTAGAAAATTAAAATTTTTACAAAAAACTTTTTTATTTATGAATATTTTTTAGTCATGTTCTACACAAAATTAAAGAGCCATCTGACTTGAGCAAAAATGTGAAAATTGTTTGTCTCAATGATTTCCTTTGGCCGCCATTGGCTAATTCAGTTTTTTAGTCCTAGACTATTTATTTATTGTTCGATTTGTATAAACCAAAGATCATATTTTCTGTTGTCTCAATTGTCATTTTTTTTGTTACTGGAAGAGTTATCTGTCGCCACCGGAAGTGGCGTAATTTTACTTAAAGCTACAATTTTGACGGTTAGGTACCATTTTTCGAAAGCAAATATAATTTTTTTTTAAAAACTGATATAACTAAAAGAGTGTGCCGTCTAAAGGCGCAAAAAGGTGTGAGCTCAGTTTTTTTAATTTCGATTTCATTTTCGAACAAATTTCGATTAAGAGGTGAAAAAAGGTGAAAAATTGACCTATTTACAACCCATTCAGACTTTTCAGTTTTTAAAATATTTCTACGTAACTTTTATAAACTTGTAGCTATAATCAATACGAAGAAAATGTATGTTAAAATTAGTTTGTAATATAAGCAGTTGCCTAGAAATGGGCAATTTTGCGTAAGCCATTGTTTTCATTATTTTGCAGGCAAAATAGTCAAATTTTATTTGATTTCACAAAGTAACACCATTTGATTCTAAGAGCAAGAATGCATCATATAAAATTGATAACAATTTAAAATAGACACCA
Organism: Patella pellucida; assembly: GCA_917208275.1. Taxonomy (NCBI): domain Eukaryota; kingdom Metazoa; phylum Mollusca; class Gastropoda; family Patellidae; genus Patella; species Patella pellucida. The sequence continues at coordinate 27,137,782 of OU795036.1, forward strand.
GAATTGATGCCATTGTGTCAAAAACTGCATTTTTGACTTTTAGAATTAATATTTTTTTCAACCAAAGATATTTTAATATGTATTAATAATTTTAACTTTTGGTTTAAATTCAGAAATAAATAAAGTTCATACGGTCATAAAGATATCATAAAATTGTTTCTAACTTGTTCGGTTGTTGAGAAATAGAGGGATTTTTTTCGAATCATTCTTGAAGGTTTTTGGTTCATAAAAGTGTTAATTATTATTCGATTTTCATAGAAACTTCACTGTGGGATACCTAGTATCATTTACGATTTTATACAATTATTATATTTGATTCCCTTCAACAAATAGGATAGGTTGAACCCATACGATCATAAAAATACCACAAAATAGTTTCTAACTTGCACGGTTGCAGAGAAATAGATGATTTTCTACAAGTCACTTTTCAAGGTTTTTGATCTATAAAAGTAGCAATTATTATTCGATTTACGTAAACGTTTCACCATGTGATGCCTTATGCCATTTCTGGTTACAATAAACTAATTGAATTTTTTCACGATCTCTGGAAGAAATGTAAATTTTGTCTAAAATGAATTGATATTGCTGAATTTGGTTGATTCTGCTTCCATTGTATTTGATGTGTGCAATTTTTATGTGGAAATTTGTTTATCGGTTCCATTGGTACTGCAAGTGATATGAGTTTAATGGTAACATGACATAAGTGCAAAGGTAATGTGGTACCAGTGAAACCCGTCATTGCTGCTTCGTAGGTCTAGTCTTATTTTAAATTTGTTACATGCATTAATAAGTAATGAAGAAATTAAGTTTGCCACTTGCAACTAAAGGCATCCAATTGCAGCTAAAAACAAACACATCATGCCAGTATATCTAAATATTTTTAGCTACGTTCTCGTAGTTACTTCTCCCCATGCTCTCGGTAAACCTAAGACGGTGTGCAGTGAACACAACACAACTATAATTTTCAACACAAACTTTTGCAAGTCCTTTATACACTATGAATTTGATATGCTTACTCATTCATATGATATACACTTGAGTTTTTTTCATGATAGGCAATTTCTTGGTTGGATATTTCTTTTCCCTTACAGATGCAGCTTGTGACCCTTTTAAACGATGGCCGATTTAGCACATAATTTTATTCGAAGAAAGCAGGGGACTATCAAAATTGGTTTGTCCGCCTGTCTGTCTGTCCGTCTGTCACACTTTTTGGGACACAATAACTCTCTTCCTAATTGAGCTAGAATGTTCAAACGTTGTGTAGGTGTTTATTAGGACAATAACTTGATGGAGTTCGAAGATGAGCATTTTCTGCTTAGGGTTAGCAGAGATAAGCAGTTTGAATGGTTAAGGTTTTTGGGACACAATAACTTTAGTTTTAATTAAGTGAGAATGATGAAACTTGGTATATAGTTTTATTACATCGATACCTTGACTAAGTTCTATAATGAGCATTTTCTGCATAGGGTAAGCCGAGCTTTAAGCAATTTGATTGGCTGACTTTTTGGAACACAATAACTCTCTTTCTAATTGAGCTAGAATGTTTAAACTTGGTGTAGGTGTTTATTAGGACAATACCTTGATGGAGTTTGAAGATGAGCATTTTCTGCTTAGGGTAAGCAGAGATAGGCAGTTTGATTGGTTGAGACTTTGGGACCCGATAACTTTAGTTCTAATTAAGTGAGAATGATGAAACTTGGTATATAGTTTTATTACATCGATGCCTTGTCTAAGTTTGATTATGAGCATTTTCTGGTCATGGTAAGCAGAGCTTTAAGCAATTTGATTGGCCGACACTTTGGAACATAATAACTCTCCTTCTAACTGAGCTGGAACGATCAAACTTGGTGTAGGTGTTTATTAGGTCAATGCCCTGATAGAGTTTGAAGATGAGCTTTTCTGCTAAGGGTAAGTAGAGATTAGCAATTTGATTGATTGAGGCTTTGGGACACGATAACTTTAGTCATAGGCGTAGGAGCTTGATAACATTTAGGGGGGCAGAACTGGATTGTCCGAAAAAAATTCAGGTTTACAGACAGCAGCGACCTTGCCCCCCCCCCCCCCCCAAATAACATTTTGGAATATTTGACGGCTGCAAACACCTTTTCCTGCTATTTGAGCCCGTGAACAAAGCAACTTCTAAGTGAAGTGGTCGAAAGTAGCCTAATGAAGGTGGCTGACTCAAATTCCAATCAATCGTTTACTGTCTTTGAAGACGGGACCATTAGGAGGAAATTTTGAAAAATTAACTGCCGCAAACGCGTTTTCCTGCTGTTTCAGCCGGTGAACAAAGCAATTTCAAAGTGGTCGAATATAGCCTTATTAAGGTGGCTGACTCGAATTCCAATCAATCATTTTGAAAATGTAACTGCCGCAAAACGCGTTTTCCTGTTATTCCAGTCTGTGAATACAACAACTTCAATTTGGTCCAATATAGCCTACCTGGCAGACCCAAATTCCAGACAACCAATCAAATGCGCGCGGTACGGAGGCCTCACCCTCCCGGAGAAAAATTTGAATTCTAACCATCCAATCAGACTGTTACATCTGCATTCACAAATAATAATCGATTCAAGAAAAATGTCACACAAAGTAGAGTGGCCCCAGACAAAATGTTTTAATCCGTAGTCAACTGAGTACAAATTTGTGATATTCAATTATAAGAAAAGTAAAATTTGTGTTGTATTAGGCTCGATGACAGTTAGGAAAGCAAAACTAGAAATGCACGAAAAATTTCGAGTTTATAGACAGCAGCACCGGTTTTCTTTGAGAGACGAATGACCCCCCAAGAAAATTTTGAATTATTCGATGGTCGCAAACATGTTTTACTGCTAGTTTCCTCTGACGTTTTCCGGCCCGATGTCTGTTTCTCGGGCAATACCATTTTTTCGGGCATACCTATCACAACAGAGCTTCGGGCATATTTTATGGCATGCAGTGGACAAGAAAAAGACGAGAAAATACTTTTTGGGCAGTGTGGATCTCACGGAAATAAGTTAGTTATATTTTTTCTCTAAACCTTAATAGAAAAAAAGGTCAAATTTTTCATTGCCCCAAAATAAATGTTTTGGGGGCAGCATAAGTGATGAACATGGTATATAGTTTTATTACATCGATACCCTAAGTTCAAAAATGGTCTTTTTCTGCTCAGCATAGCTTTAAGCAATTTGATTTGCCGAGACTTTGCAATACAATAACTCTCCTTCTATTTGAGCCAGAACGTTCAAACTTGGTGTAGGTGTTTATTAGGTCAGTGCCCTGATGGAGTTCGAAGATGGGCATTTAGGGTAAGCATAGATAAATAATTAGATTGGTTGGGGCCTTGGGACACGATAACTTTAGTTCTAATTAAGTGAGAGTGGTGAAACTTTGTGTATAGTTTCATTACATCAATACCTTAACAAAGTTCGATAATGAGCATGTTCTGCCTAGGGTAGGCAGAGCAATTAGCAATTTGATAGAGAATGATGAAACTATACACAATATTGATTGCTTAATACTTGTGAAAAAAATAAATGTGAGATTAATTAATATGTGTCATCTATTTATTTGTGGAATTCGGCAGGGGACATCAGCCTCACTGTTGGCTTGTTTTTATTATTATATAGCAAGGAATTAGTAGTACAGATGGTCTTGGTGATGACTCAATAAAAACATTTCAAGCTCCAATTGGAAGTAAGTAAAATCTCTGTAATAATAATAATAAGAATGTTAATAATACTGCCTTATTACTCAACTGCATGAGTTAGTAAAGCATCAATACAAAAATTAACAAGAAAAACATAACCAACCGAATTGATCAAGAAAAATAGCACTGATGAGATCGTAAGCAGAAAGTGAGATAATATAAGAGATAAGACTGGCTTGAAGACCTGGGTCTGTATTCTAAGGTTTTCTAAAAGTTAAGTAAAATTACTTAGTTTTCCCACTTAACCAAGTGTCTTACCTTAAATCGGTATTCAAAGGCTCTATTTTACATATACATGGCTATGTGAAAACTTAACTCCACGCTTAAATTATGAAAAACTCACATTCGTCAAATAGCATAAATTTTCAATTTATGGAATGCCATCCACTGCCAAAAATCACGAATTTCTGACATTGCAAGCAGGTTATGCCCCCTTCAGAAGCATCACTATACACTAATAACTTCTAAGTTTACATTACTAGGAAATTAGTGTTTGTCGAAATATTATATTGTAATACATGAAAATAGTATGTGCATCCTTTGCCAGAAATGGCTGTTTTCTTAGACTGTTTTTAGAATTCCATTTCAATACATTTCAATAAATATTGGTAGTATATTGATGGATATTGTAAACTTTAATTTTTATACGCCCATATTGAAATGTGAATATCAAATGCATCATTTTGACTTAGTCACAAGTGATCCCATCAAATCGTCTGTATTTGGTTCGTGTTTCCTGTTTCTATCGATTGGAAGTTTCACATTGAAATGTGGTCGTAAATTGCCGTCGCACCTGTCCGTCAGTCTGTCTGTCCGTCAGTCCGTCTGTCAGGTGTCCACAAGCTCTAGAGGCTAAAGTTAATATCCAATTGACTTTAAATTTATACACAGTGTTTAAGGTCATGAGACGAAAAAGCCTATTGATTTTCAGCAATTTCCAATAATTACTGTCAGAGTTATGGCCCTTGATCACTTCAAAAAATCTTGTGGACCCTGTAGAGGCTAAAGTTAATAACCGATTGACTTCAAATTTATACACAGTGTTAAAGGTCATAAAATGAAGAAACCTAATGATTTTCAGCAATTTCCGATAATTACTGTCAGAGTTATTGCCCTTGATCACTTCAAAGAATCTTGTGGACACTCTAGAGGCTAAAGTTAATAACCGATTGACTTTAAATTTATACACAGTGTTGAAGGTCATGAAACGAATAAGCCTATTAATTTTTAGCAATTTCCGATAATTACTGTCAGAGTTATGGCCCTTGATCCCTTCAAAATATCTTGTGGACGCTCTGGAGACTAAAGTTAATATCCGATTGACTTGAATTTTATACACAGTGTTTAAGGTCATAAACTGAAGAAGCCTTTTGATTTTCCGCAATTTCCGATAATTACTGTCAGGGTTTTTGCCCTTGATCACTTCAAAGAATCTTGTGGATGCTCTAGAGGCTAAAGTTAATAACCGATTGACTTTAAATTTATACACAGTGTTTAAAGCTGAACTCCGGTTATAAAACTACAGAAATAATTAAATAAAAAAAAGGTCACGCCCAAGACAACCGCCATACTTGTTGTAATTTCTTGAACAATGGCCGTTGCTTTGGGCAGACATACACACAGCAGGCAGGCCCCGCCCACTTCCAGTGTTAACCATGACAAGCGAAGTGTCCACATCCGGTAAGAGATATGGTCAGCTCTCTGAGTGATTGAAGCTTTTCCACTATTAGCTCACAGAAAATATTATTGCTACACAATTATTATGTCTGATCAGGTATATATTATTTTATATTATTTTTACTAATTAGATGAAAAAAGTCAACCACGATGTACCTTTGCTCTAAAAATAACAGAGAAACTTTCTTACCTCAAACAATAACAAATCTGCCAGCAACATACATTTATGTCTTATTTCGTGAAATGTTTTGCACGACAGAGTAGAAACACAAAATACTTTTCTGTGTCATAAAGTCTAGTATTATCTTTCCAAAATATATCCAGAACAGCAATAAAACTGTAGTCCTTCCCATCAAATAAGTATTTTTACACTTTCAAATTCCATTGTTGTTAAAAATATAATGACGATAAAGGGACGTTACTCCAATAAAGGATTTGTAATGTCCCTTTATTGGAATGTGCAAAAAAATATATGTTACGTCCCTTTATAGCCATTATAACATCAATTGAAAGTGTAAAAATACTTATTTGTTCGGGAGGACTACAGTTTTATTGCTGCTTTGGATATATTTTGGAAAGATAATACTAGATGTGGACACTTCACTTGTCACGGTTTACACTGGAAGTGGGCGGGGCCTGCCTGCTGTGAGTATGTCCGCCCAAAGCAACGGCCATTGTTCAAGAAATTACAACAAGTATGGCGGTTGTTTTGGGCGTTATTTTTATTTAATTATTTCTGTAGTTTTATAACCAGAGTTCAGCTTTAAGGTCATGAAACGAAAAAGCCTATTAATTTTTAGCAATTTCCGATAATTACTGTCAGAGTTATGGCCCTTGATCCCTTCAAAATATCTTGTGGACGCTCTGGAGACTAAAGTTAATATCCGATTGACTTTAAATTTATACAAAGTGTTTAGGGTCATAAAACGAAGAAGCCTATTAATTTTAAGCAATTTTCGATAATTTCTGTCGGAGTTATGGCCTTTGATTGTAGGAAAAATCACTTTCGGTATTGCTTGTTCTCTCTCCATCTCTCAAAAATGTGGGTGTATCCTGCCTGGCAGTGCCAGCTTACTAACTTTTAGAAAGTACTTTGGGAGTAAAATAACAGCCATAATTGATTGTTTTGAAATTTTTATTGCCAGACCTTCTAATTAGAGCTGGGCGATATTCCTGGAAACAGATATCGCGATATTTAAAAAAAATATCACCATATTATCACTATATCGCGATATTTTATAAAATGTCAATACTTTCAGTTTATCACTTTTTAAATGTAAATAAACATGCATAAAAAGTTGGAAATACCCCTGGAGTATTCACTTGACACTTTGGAGTCACTAGACTCAATATTATTTAATATTAAGCACTGATATAGGCCTACAGTAGGCCTACTGACTTTACAAACAAAATTTAATGAGCTGGTTAAAACACAGATCTATAGCCACGAAAACTTGCTAAAGTTGTTGTTTATTACAATTTTAATTTTTAAAATATTGATTATAATATTTTATTTAAATCAAAAATGTTTTCATATGAAGGAGGCACAAAAAAACATTGATATTACCGGTAATAAAAAGTTTGTGTTATTTCGGCCGTGCATATTTTTATAGCTATTTGCAAACTTGTTCTTTCTCATTGGAGCGTATACATTCTTGAAAATGGATTATACAATACAAGTACTATGTCAAAGGGGGTCCATTGATTGAGTCAAATATTTTTATCCGAATCATGGACGGACCGCCATATGACACTTACGACACTGAATGATAACCAGTCCAGCAAAACTCTCGTAGTCTCTAAATGGTCGGCATTATTTAGATTACTGCTTTATTAAAATTCATTTCAATGTGAAAAGCAATGATTCCTTTGGAAAATCAAAGGATCGGTATAAACATTTCGGCAACAGAAACTTGAAAAATTCTAACACCACGGTCGGTGTAAAGATGAGCGAGAAGTCGCGAGAATTCACGTGATGTAAGCAAAGCTTGACTTATCCGCATTTGCAAACTTCAAGGAATGAAAACTCGGAAGTTTATAACAATATTTATTCACCATTAAGCAATAAAATATTGTAAATAACATAAAAAGGAAAACATTGTGTTCAATATTTATGTAAAATATCATCCAGAAAAATCAAAACCGTGATATATTGCGGTATGTTTCAGTTTTTCGATATTTTTTGAAGACGGTATTTTTGACAGTTTTTCATTCTGTGACGGTTTTATATCGAAATACCGAAGTATCGCCCAGCTATACTTCTAATATGACGGCACATGTCCAAACATTCTCCAGTTACAAACATAACAATACTGTGAAATATTTAATTGCAATTTCAGCCCAAGGATCTGTCACTTTTATTTCTGAAGGCTGGGGAGGAAGAGTTAGTAATAAACACCTCACAGCTAATTCCAATTTTTATACGCCCACATTTTCATGTGGACGTATTATTTTGTCGCCCCTGTTCGTCTGGACTTCCGGACGCCCGTCCACAATTGTTTGTGGACTCTCTACAGGTCACAATTCTTACCTGATTTTGACAAAACTTGAAATATAGGTTTATGTACAAAAGATCTCGGCTGCTTTCGATATTGGCATGTATTGGCGGATCAAAACTTCATGGATTATGGCCCCTGATTAAACGAAAAATCACATCGATATTTGCGCATATTGGATCGTAACTTCCTGAATTATGGCCCGTGATTGTCCTAAAAATTCCCTATGGTCCCCCTGGAGGTCACAATTATTATCCAATTTAAAAAAACATTTGACTCTATCACTGTTACATCCTACCGAAGGTTTAGTTCGAATTTCGAGAAAATCTGACCATAATTGCCAGACATAATGAAAGCCGTTTTTATGCGAATAGTGTAAAAATATGGTACATCAAAGTTGTGGACCCTGTAGAAAGAGCCTGGTTTTTCAAATTCTTGAAAATCGGACCGTAATTGCCAGACAAAATGGCTGCTATTTGTACGGTATAGTGTATGGTATAGTGTAAAAGTATGGTATATTAAAGTTGTGGAACCTGTAGAGGTCACAATTATCATTCGATTTTGATGAAACTTGAAATGCATGTTTATAACCTAAAGATCTTGATTCTTTTCAATATTTGCGCATATCAAATTGTAACTTAATGAATTATGGCCTTTGATTGTAGAAAAAATCACTTTCGGTATTGCTTGTTCTCTATCCATCTCTCGAAAGTGTGGGCGAATCCTGCCTGGCAGTGCCAGCTTACTATCTTTTAAATTATTTGCATAATGGTGATGTTCTGTTAGCTGACCGAGGTTTTGAAATTTAAGAACTTGTGGCAATGAATGAATGAATGAAATGGGGTTTAACGTCCTAACCTAAGCTAATTGAAGACGGGCATACGCTATACAGTGTGCTATGAGGGAAATTTTGCCCAGTCAGCGGCGCTATGGCCTACTCTTATATTAAATTCCAACTGTCAAGGGATCTTTTACGTGCACTCCAATGTGTACACAAGACCTTGGTTTTTCGTCCCATCCGAACGACTAGGCAGCTGTCCTTGTCAGCCCTTCCTTCTGCATCACTGACAAATAAGGGGAAATCAAGTCGGAAAATAGAGATGAACTTTCTCGGCCAATGCAGGGATCGAACACCCGACCTCCAGGCTAGCGAACCAGCGACTTATCCACTTAGCCACAGTGATCTCCTAAGAACTTGTGGCAAAAGATGGAGCTGAAGTTATTTACTCTGCATTTATGAGGAGTAAAAAAAAGTTAAGTGCTTCCAAAGTGGAGTCAACAAGAAAAATTGCAAATGAAGGCATTCATGTGGAACAGGTTATTGGTAGTGTACGTCAAAAAAACACTATTCTTGGAAGTTCAGTTCCAATCGATATTTTAATTACTAAAACAGATGAACCATGTCCAATACTTGATAAAATAGTTTTTGTCTGCTGTACTACCACGAATCTCTGCCCATCTGTTGTACCTTTTGATTAATTCATACCCTTTATATGTGTCAGAACAGTACCATTTATATTTCATTATCTATTTTGTAAACAGTAACAGAAAGAATATCATACTTAATTCCATTTCATTATCTATTTTTTAAAACAATAACAGAAAGAATGTCAAACTTAATTACTAATTGTTATAATGTATATGTAACTTTAAAAACATGTTTCGCCCACCCAGGGTTTTCACATCAAAATGATTTTACTGAAAAACTGCAGACATATGTTTTTTTAATATGGTTTTTTTTTTGTCTGTTGTTTGATAAATTTAAATACAGATTTATTTTAACTATCTTATTTTGTTGTCTTCTTCTTTCTCCCTCTTATTTTGATCAATGCCACATTTTCACTGCAGTCAGGACAGTAGCATTTACCTGTAGGTTCATTCTTTATTTTCATGCAGGAAAAATGAAACCATTCATAAGGTCTATTTGGGCAGCAAGTGGAATCCGGGTGTTCCCTTTACGAGGTACACCACTACATATACAGTAGAGGTCTCTGTTTTATTCATCTGAGGAAACATTTTCAGCTGACAAAAATTCTAGTTTGGCAGGTTGAATTTTTGGGGGTTCTTTTTCGGTTTAGTTCCTTCAAAGTTTTTTAATTCTGTTAGCACCATGTTCTTTTTAGATTTATTTCTTTCAGAGTTTTTCAAATCTTTGTTATCTTGACTAAAATATTTGCTAACCAAAATAACAGTAACAAAATCTTGGTAGATTTTTCGAGTAACACACCTCAAAATTCTGCATCTGGCTCAATACTTTCAATGAATATATTATCACTCTCTTTCTAGTTCACAGCCACAGTAGTCCAAATTGCAAACAAGTAGTTGAGTCTGAATTTGGTAGAAACATGGATGATCATGTTTTAATTGCAATAAACCATCTATTTTCTTCAGACAGAAATCTTTCCCATCTCTGATTTTTATATGCCCACATTTTCATGTGGACGTATTATTTCGTCGCCCCTGTCCGTCCGGACGTCCGTCCACAATTGTTTGTGGACTCTCTACAGGTCACAATTCTTACCCGATTTTGATGGAAATTGAAATATAGGTTTATCCCCAAACAATCTCGGCTGCATTCGATATTGGCATGTATCGGATCAAAACTTAATGGATTATGGCCCCTGATTGTACGAAAAATCACCTTTTCAGCTTGTGGACCCTATAGAGGTCACAATTTTGAACCGATTTTGATGAAACTTGACATGCATGTTTATAACCAAAAGATCTTGGTTCCTTTCGATACTTGCGCCTATCAGAACGTAATTTCCTGAATAATAACCCCTGATTGTCTGAAAAATCACCTATTTTAGCTTGTGGTCCCTCTCGAGGTCACAATTATTACCTGATTTGAAAAACTGTTTGATTATATCACTGTTACACCCTAAGGAAGGTTGAGTTTGAATTTCGGAAAAATCGGACCAAAATTGCCATACAAAATGACCGCCATTTGTACGTGAATACTGTTAAAAAATGGTATATCAAGGTTGTGGACCCTGTAGAGGTCCCAATTTTAATTTGATTTTGATGAAACTTGAAATCCATGGTTATAACCTAAAGATCTTGGTTCCTTTCGATATTTGCGCATATCAGATTGTAACTTCCTGAATTATGGCTCCTGATTATACGTAAAATCGCCTTGTGTTTAGCTTGGTTTCACAAATTATCCTCATCACTTATTCAATGATTCATCTTTTTTCCAACAAGAAATCTTTGACAGACAGCATCAGAAGTGGCTAAATTCATAAGCCAGCCTCCTTTAACCTCTATTGAACTTTGGACCTCCATAACTCCTGAACGCTCCCTCACCTGACTGATCACCCACCATTTTTGGATTCCTGAGGAATAATTCTTCTAGAAAAGTCAACTCCCGCTTTTTGCCCCCTTTCGGATAATACCCCCTTCTCCTTTTACCCTCTGGTGACCTTTTGACCTCGATAACTCCTGAACGCTCCCTCGCCTGACTGATTACCCACCATTTTCGAATTCCTGAGGTAAAATGCTTCTAGAAAAGTCAACTCCTGCTTTTTGCCCATCTTTCGGATAATACCCCCCCTTCTCCCTCTCGTTTAGTAAGGACACTTGACTTCTACACAACCCTTCCCACAACAACTAAACTCCACAATACCATCTGGGGGAGCTCCCAAGTGTGGGTGTTCGGAGTTCAGGAAAAGACCATTATATGACTGTTGAAAAGTATCATGAAGTTTTTCTAACTTGGAATGTTACGGTTTCCTTGCCTCCTGTTCATGAGATCATCCCCACTGTGTAGCTGCAGTAAAGAAATTGGCTTCTCATGGGTAGCAGATTGATTTAAGTAAACTCATGGATGGATTTTGGCAAGAAGTGGAGCACACCGCCTTAATACCTGAAGCTGTTACTCTTCCTGTCCTGAACCGGTACCATAGTTTACTGTCAGCTTGTCTGTGTGTGTGTGATACTCGACATTTGAAATATCTTCATCGGTAATCACAATTGTTGATTTGAGCTGTTTGCAGTGAGACAGTAAGGCTTCTTTTGATGTATACATGGTATCATTATACAAATTTGACAGGATAATGGGATATTTTGGCTGAAGTTTTTCTGCAATAAATTGGTGGTTAAAATCTTCTTTAACTGACAAACAAACCGGTTTATCCTCCCCAATAGCCCTAAAAAAGGTATCCCAAGCTTTGCTGCTCAAGTCATTGAATATTTTATAGCTTGTTTTCTTTTTAGATGAAAGGGTGGGAGGAATTGTTTGCTCAGCAATTGTTTTGTCGATTCTTTCCTTCAATGTTTTGGCTGAAGTAAAATCAATATTTCGAATTGGTTCGTAACTAACGCCAGTTCTAGAAGCTTGAAGCAACCAGTATGCCGGCTCTGTCGTCACTGTTGTTGTTCCTCTTATCCGTACACTGGCTTCAAGGTAGAATAATACCGATGCCACATGGGAACAAGATTCACCTAACCCTGCCTTGCAATCACAGTGAGCAGACAAAATTTTTCCATCTTCTTTAATGATGACCTAGGGTGCCCCAGATTTTTTCATTTAAAGACTGAGAGTGTAACACTCTATCTTTAACAATACTCAAATTAACCCTGGAAGAATTGGGAGTAAAAGTACTAGTACTACAGATTGCTTACTAAATTATTAATTCCGTTAGATAAAAGTAAAAGTAGGAATATGTATTTATAGACCAATTTCAATATTATTATCGATGTATGAATATAAAAATGAAATTACAACAAAGGTTTTGTTTATTTGAAGTTTCAGCTATTATTATTTGGAATACGTTGCAACTATTGACTTGAATAAAGTATGCATAAATGCCATAAACCAGTTACATGTCTGCTGTTGAAAATACGACTATCCGTTAGGTCTACCTAGCTGTAGCCTGTTCATTTCAAAATGGATCAAGACCCCAGTTTCAAATACCTGTTTGTACTATAAATAATATCAGCCTTTAATTAACAAAATAATGCTCAAAATATACAAAACAGTTCATTAAAGAACATTTATGGATCATTTATAGAACAGATGTTATTTCTGTTTCAAAGTCAACCATATCTATTGTTGGTGTTGTTTTCTATTTCAGAGCCCATCATTTCAAAAGAAAGTAACTTAGTTATTAAGGAAAACAGTGTAAAATCTGAACAGTCGACATTAACCATCATTATTTGCTCTGAGTGTCTTCTGGATAATACAAATGGTGATATCATATTTACAGCTCTCCTTGTGTGTATTTCAGAATATTGTAAATATAATGGTAAGTTATTCTAATTCAAAACCATGACCCAAAATCAGTGCTTTATTGAAACATTTATTGATCGGGGACATTGTAGGCATGTTTTTGTGATAGTAGAATTATGTGGAAATTCCAGTTAGACATGTAATTTGAGGTTTAATTATCTTATTAAAAATGAACAATTGATTTTATGTACATTTTATTTTATAGAGTCAAGTATAGAAATAGTGAAAAAATTCGACACTTGGAAAACAGCCAATGAAAAATCATTTAAAGTAACTTATAAAGTTACTAAAGATAACTGGCATGAAATTTTAGCAAAAGGTAAAAATAATTTATGTTGTTAATAATAGACAAAGTCTTTAACACAAATTGATCAACAAAGGGTACTTACTGATGCAATATGCAAAAAAAAAGTTAAAATATTTGTTATGTCTATAAGCTAAGAGCCATTATTCTCCAGAAAAGTTGTACCTACATGTCTTAAATGTTGACATCTTCAGATCAAGTAAATTACATATAATTCCATTAACACACCACTGATAAACAGAATTTCCAATATATAATCTCAACACATCACTGATAAAGATATTTTTTTAGACCTTGAATATGTGTCAGTTTCTGGAGGGGTGTACGGATTTGAATGATACAGAATACATAGATGGCTGATAGAATTTAACAGATTTGTCTTATAAAAATGTTGACCTGCCCCTTTATGTTGAAGCGTATTGATAATGTATTTTAATCAGTTAGATATTCACCAAATATCAGCCATTACCATTATTAGTAGCCTGTCTGATTTAAAATATTCTCGGTATCCACAGTGGTACTTCAGGCCTGGAGATAACAGTTTTAGATGTATCTGACATAATGTCAGGCAGTAATGAAATAACGAACATGTATTAATAATATAAACTAGAACCATGATGCAGTGATGAGGGGTTTCACCGGTGCTACGTTACCCTTGAACTTATGTCACTTCCAGTACTAATGAAACTGTTAAAGAGGTTTCCACATTAGCATTGCACACATGAATTAAAATGGCCGCAAAATCAACCAAAGCCAGTAATCAATTCATATTGGCGTCGCCCGGTCCGTACGTACGTCTGTCAGTACGTCCCTACATCGTCAACAATTTCTTGTGAACACTCTACAGACTACATTTATCACCTGATTGTTTTAAAATTGATATATTAATATATTGTTGAAATGAGTGAGATGAAGAAGCCTATTGATTTTCAGGGATTTCCAATAATTACTGTCAGAGTTATGGCCCTTGATCACTTCAAAAAATCTTGTGGACGCTTTAGAGGCTAAAGTTAATAACCGATTGACTTTAAATTTATACACAGTGTTTAAGGTCATGAGACGAAGAAGCCTATTGATTTTCAGGGATTTCCGATAATTACTGTCAGAGTTATGGCCCTTGATCACTTCAAAAAATCTTGTGGACGCGCTAGAGGCTAAAGTTAATAACCGATTGACTTAAAATTAATACACAGTGTATAAGGTCATGAGACGAAGATGCCTATTGATTTTCAGCAATTTCCGATAATTACTGTCAGAGTTATAGCCCTTGATCACTTCAAATAATCTTGTGAACACTCTAGAGGCTAAAGTTCTTATCCGATTGACATTACATTTATACACAGTGTTTAAGGTCATGAGGCGAAGAAGCCTATTGATTTTCAGCAATTTACGATAATTACTGCTAGAGTTATGGCCCTTGATCACTTTAATAAATCTTGTGAACGCTCTAGAGGCTAAAGTTAATAACCGATTGACTTTAAATTTATACACAGTGTTTAAGGCCATGAAACGAAAAAGCCTATTGATTTTCAGCGTTTCCAATAATTACTGACAGAGTTATGGCCCTTGATCACTTTCAAAATTTTGAGGATGCTCTGGAGGCTAAAGTTAATATCCGATTGACTTTAAATTTATACACAGTGTTAAAGGTCATGAGACGAACAAGTATATTGAGTTTCAATTAATTTTGATAACTTGAACAGCATGGAGGAGAACTTTATCAAAGCCAAACAAATTCGAAAGATTTTCTGATAATTACATAATATGTTGTTACTTTTAATCAGATTTTAGTGTGAAATAAAACCAAGTATTATAAATGTTTCATTACTGAAAAAAGTAAAACTCTTGTTAACTGCCTGGATGATTTAGCTGCTGTGGCCGTATGTTTCGTTGCTTAGCAACCTTTTTTTTTTTTATATGTGAATGAAACAAAAAGTTAAAAATATCAATACATATAAAATAATTCTTAGTTGAAAAAAAAAAGTGATTTAAAATGCAGTTTTTGACAAAATGGCATCATTTCCAGTGTAAATTTTTAATTGTAATCAATTTGATATGACACATACTTGCCTTTTGAATCAAATGATATCACTTTTATCAAAGTCTAATAATACTTGACTAATTTACAGGCAAAATAACAAAAACAGTGACTTATACAAAATTGCCCATTTCTAGGCAACTGCTTATATTACAAACTAATTTAAACATACATTTCTTCGTATTTATTATAGCTTCAAGTTTATAAAAGTTACGTAGAAATATTTTAAAATCTGAAAAGCCTGAATGGGTTTTAAATAGGTCAATTTTTCACCTTATTTCACCTCTTAATGGAATTTGCTTGAAAATGAAATCGAAATTTAAAAAACTGAGCTGACACTTTTTTGCGCCTTTAAAGGGCACACTCTTTTAGTTATATCAGTTTTAAGGAAAATAATATTTGCTTTTGAAAAATGGTACCTAACTGTCAAAATTGTAGTTTTTGGTAAAATTACGCCAGATAACACTATTGGTAACAAAAAAAATGACAATTGAGACAACAGTGCACATGAACTTTGTTTTATACAAATCGAACAATAAATAATTAATCTAGGACTGAAAAACACAATTTGCCAATGGTGACCAAGGAAAATTACTGAGACAAAAAAAACACATGTTTGCTCAAGTCAGATGACTCTTTACTTCTGTGTAAAACACGACTAAAAAATATTCATAAATAATACAAGTTTTTTGTAAAAATTTAAATTTTCTTAATTTGGCGCCTAATATCTTTAAAGATTTGCTAAAAATCAAAAGTAGCACAGCTATGTGCTATGCTAAAATGTATCGAAAATTAAAATCCAATGATTAATGTTATAATTACTGCGATATTTTAAAAATGATAGCTTTGGTGACTTAGAACATTTAGCATTGTCGCAGAATGTTCACAATAGCTTTATCCTCTAACACTAGGGATCTGGTATTCTTTAACTTGGTTGTTTTGCTCTTTATTTAAAGGACCTAAGTCCGTAACTCAAAATCCTCGAAAATCTTCGACATGGAAAACACGAATTATCGGTCAATTTAAATCAACATTGATGTTGTGATCTTACCTGGAAACGGCAGGCCTCTGATATCCAATATTTAAAACAAGATAAACAGTTTACCTTTGGTACACGAATCGTGTACCACAGAGCGTTTCAGCGTCACTTGTAACAAGTGACAAGAAAGAACGAGGCTAGACATATTCAACAACTCCTGTTAAACTATGGGGCCATATCTTATCTGGTGGGCATGCGCAGTAGACTGGAATAACCAGACACTATAATTTCCTCTTTGGTTAAGACTCCTGTCGTATTTCGCTGGACATAACTGATTTGAAATTAGAGTCAAAACGGAAACAATTTAATGTAAATCAGTTTATATACAATCAGATTATATTATTATATGCGTTGCGGCCCATTAAGGTCAATTTCTAGGTCCGAAATGTTAGCGATTTAGCTCCTTTAATATAATAGCCTTTAATTTAAAAACGTCGTATGATAATTGATAATAACCCTTTAAATTTCAAAAATGGTTTAATTAGTACTATGGCTTAATTTAATGGTACACCATTTAATTTCTCATAGAGGGGTTTAAAAATGGATGACCCATTGAATTATCTAAAGCCTTTAATTACTAGCTGAGCAGAAATTAAATGGTGCACCATTAAATTAAGCCATAGTACTAATTAAACCATTTTTGAAATTTAAAGGGTTATTATCAATCATCATAATTATTTAGGTAACCACGGTGGGTAGGGGAGTAAGATGTTGGTTCGATAACCTGGAGCTCCTGACAAGAGACAACGTATAGCCGTTGGGATGGGATGAAAAACCGCGGTCCCGTGTACACATTGACATTTGGAATTCAATATAAGAGGAAGCTTTCCAGGCCGAATATCCCTAACAGCACACTGAGCAGTACAGTGTGGCGTTGAACCCCATTTCATTTCGTTTTATGTTTTTATATAATGAATAATATGCTGATGTGTACCCCCTGGGTATATTTAATACTTAAACTTCATTGGTCGGACTGCCCTCATTCCTTAGACTTAAGCAAATGAAATGAAATGGCGTTTAACATCCTACTGTTCTGCTCAGATTTAGCTAATGAAGACGACCATGAGTCATTTTACTTAATGTCTCGTACTCGCCATTAAACCCCATGGAAACTTGCCGCAAAACCAACATAATGTACCGAATCAACGGCCAGTATTTCAGCTCTCGTTATATTTGCTTATTTTAATACACATGTATATTATAATATAATTATTTACCTATTTCAACTCATCGTCGAGTCTCTTCAGGTGAGACTAACATATGGTTTTTAATTTTTTTTCAACAATTCGCTTGCGCGTAGGGGTCTTTAGTAGTAGGAGGAGACAGTAGGACCCGGAGAAAACCCACGAGGTAGGGCAGGCAACCCTACTCCATGTCACGTACAATCAAGGATTTTAAACCACGCCAGTTGACTCTATGGCAGGCTTTAGGATACTGCGTTTACCCCTGTCAGACCCACCCCCACCCCCGTTTCGCATCACTAATAAGGAGCAACCATGCCGAACAATAGTGAACATTCATTCATCCAACACCGGTGTCATCATCAGACTCTTTCGCCATACGGGTGACAAAGAGTATTTTGCCATCTGTTTTCGTTATCTACCACCCTTTTATTAAAACTTTGTATCATTTTGCAAAATAGAGTAGATCATTAAGTGCTGAACCAACAAAGTGCCACGCCCTTCCCATGTTAGGAAATGCTTTATCAGTTGGTTTTGAACTATAACTTCATGTTCCAGAAGTTTCAGAAACGTCGATTAGGCCGTAAAACGAAACTGAAACTCACAAAATGGGAAGTAAAGTTGAAAAATAAATGGCGATAACTCGGAATGAAACTTATATTTTTGGAAAATAATGGCCTTCAGGTATCCAAAAATGTAGGTCAAATTTGAAAATTTTGAAAAATAACAAAAATTGTCTATTAATAAACAACATTTTTCATTTTTCAAATGCTAAAAGTCATTGACAAAGTTTCGAAATATTCAACCGCTATCTTCCAGGAAAAGCCACAAGGATTCTAAAAATGTCATTGGTTTCAGCTGAATTCCGGTCTGCGCAGAAGTTTCAAAAATAGTTAATCAAGTCGCCAGATCAGTATCTGTTACAGGCATTGAGATATAAGCTCCCATGGTACAAGTAAATAACAATAAACTAGACCTGCAAGCAGCAGTGAACCGGCTTTCAGGAAGTATTTCATGCAATAGCCCATTCATCGAGCTACCAAACGACACTTTAGATGATTTGATCCAGTCACACCCTACGGTGAAATCACGATTTTTGCAAGAGCACCGATTTTTATACGCCCACATTTTCATGTGGACATATTATGTCGTCGCCCCTGTCCGTCCGTCCGTCTGGACGTCCGTCCGACATCAATTGTTTGTGGACCCTCTACACGTCACAATTCTTGTCTGATTTTGACGAAACTTGAAATATAGCTTTATCACCAAAAGATCTCTGCTGCTTTCGATATTGGCATGTATCAGATCGAAACTTCATGGATTATGGCCCCTGATTGTATGAAAAATCACGTTTATATGTTGTGGATCCTATAGAGGTCACAATTTTGAGCCGATTTTGATGAAACTTGATGTGCATGTTTATAACCCAAAGATCTTGGTTCCTGTCGATATTTGCGCTTATCGGAACGTAATTTCCTGAATTATGGCCCCTGATTGTCCGAAAAATCACCTATTTTAGCTTGTGGTTCCTCTGGAGGTGACAGTTATTATCCGATTTGTAAAACCGTTCGATTATATCATCGTTACATCCTAAGGAAGGTTGAGTTCGAAATTCGAGAAAATCGGATCAAAAGTACCATACAAAATGTACGTGGATACTGTTAAAAATGGTATATCAAGGTTGTGGACCCTGTAGAGGTCACAATTTTAATTCGATTTTGATGAAACTTGAAATGCATGGTTATAACCCAAAGATCTTGGTTCCTTTCGATATTTGCGCATATCGGATCTTGACTTCCTGAATTATGGCCCCTGATTATACGCAAAATCACCTTTGTTTAGCTTCTAGCCCCTTTGGAGGTCACAATTATTATCCGATTTGAAAAAACGTTCGATTATGTCACCGTTACACCCTAAGGAAAGTGGAGTTTGAATTTCAGCCAAATAGGACCAAAATTGCCATACAAAATGGCCGCCGTTTTGAACGCGAATACTGTTAAAAATGGTATATCAAGGTTGTGGCCCCGTAGAGGTCACAATTTTAATTTGATTTTGATGAAACTTGAAATGCATGGTTATAACCCAAAGATCTTGGTTCCTTTCGATATTTGTGCATATTGAATTGTAATTTCCTGAATTATGGCCCCCTGTTTATACGCAAAATCGCCTTTGTTTAGCTTGTGGTCCCTGTGGAGGTTACAATTATTATCCGATTTTAAAAAACATTTGATTACGTCACCGTTACACTCTAAGGAAAGTTGAGTTTGAATTTCGGGAAAATTGAACCAAAATTGCCATACAAAATGGCTGCCGTTTGTACGCGAATACTGTTAAAAATTGTCACAATTTAAATTTGATTTTAATAAAACTTGAAATGCATGGTTATAACCCAAAGATCTTGGTTCCTTTCAATATTTGTGCATATTGAATCGTAATTTCCTGAATTATGGCCCCCTGTTTATACGCAAAATCGCCTTTGTTTAGCTTGTGGTCCCTGTGGAGGTCACAATTATTATCCGATTTGAAAAAACGTTTGATTATGTCACCGTTACACCCTAAGGAAAGCTGAGTGGGAATTTCGGGAAAATCGAACCAAAATTGCCATACAAAATGGCCGCCATTTGTACGCGAATACTGTTAAAAAATGGTCACAATTTTAATTCGATTTTTGATGAAACTTGAAATGCATGGTTATAACCCAAAGATCTTGGTTCCTTTTGATATTTGCGCATATTGGATCTTAACTTCCTGAATTATGGCCCCTGATTGTCCGAAAAATCCCCTATGGTCCCTCTGGAGGTCACGAATAATATCCAATTTAAAAAAACGTTTGACTCTATCACCATTACACCCAACAGAAGGTTGATTTCGAATTTCTAGAATATCGACCATAATTGCCTGACAAAATGGCCGCCGTTTGTACGCTAACAGTGTAAAAATATGGCATATTAAAGTTGTGGGCCCTGTAGAGGTCACAATTGTAATTCGATTTTAATGAAACTTGAAATGCATGTTTATAACCTAAAGATCTTCATTCTTTTCGATATTTGGGCATATCAAATTGTTACTTAATGAATAATGGCCTTTGATTGTAGGAAAAATCACTTTCAGTATTGCTTGTCCTCTATCCATCTCCCGAAAATGTGGGCGTATCCTGCCTGGCAGTGCCAGCTTACTATCTTTTACTGCTTTTTTTTAAATACCAATATTTTTTGGACTACTTCTAGTTCAAGGATCATTTTCAGGATAGTTTTAACAAGTTGTTTTGTTACTGAACCTTCTGTACAAGAAGTTTCAGAAATATCCATTCAGCTGTTTTCCAAAGAAAGAAAAATAGAAGAACATTTTCAGTAATTTAATGATTTTTCAACTATTTTCAAGGATTGAGACCCTTTTTAGACCGCTTATATTATTGCAACACTTTTCTTTTTGAACTCAAGCCATAGACCACCGATAAGACTCTTTGTTATAAAGGTTTCAGAAAAATTGTATTTGTCGTTTTCGAGAAAAGGCGTCTCAAAAGGCTCCAAAACGGAAAATACTAGATATTCGGCGTACCATAATTTATTTTCTAACCATTAAAATCGTATCATTGAGATAACATATTATGATAATCCATTAATTCCGGGATAGTTTTAATAATCCATTAATTGTCGGGATAGTTTTAATAATCAGATTGGTCTATTAAATAGCCACAGGACTCTGTAATGATATATTACATTATGTGATTAGATAAAATTCACCTTAGAAATCGTATGTTCTAAAGTGCCAAAGATGTCAAAATATTGAAAATTAAATTTCAATAACTCATTACATATTATACATCGTTAGAATCGTAATTAGGCCAGCCATCCCGAACAAGTAATCGTTTTGTAAAGATTTGTTTAAATAATAAAGTAATTGAGCGTTTTCCAAAATTTGACATATTTCGACTTTTTTTGATTTTCAGTCCCTTTTTTGTCCTATTCCAATTCTTCGCAGTTTAGCCAGTTTGAACCCGTATCCGAAAGGGAAGTTAAGAAGTTAGTCCTTCAGGCACCATCGAGGTCATGTGCCCTCGACTCCATGCCAACCGTTCTGCTGAAACAGTGTGTGGATCAAGTGACTCCATCAATAACTGATTTAATATGTAAATCTTTCGAAGCCGGCATCGTCCCTAAATTATTTAAAACTGCTCTAGTTCGCCCTTTGATGAAGAAACCAAATCTTGATCCGGATATTCTCAAAAATTTTAGACCAGTGTCCAACATTCCTTTCGTTTTTAAAATCCTAGAGAAAGCTGCTTCCATCCAGCTGAATAACTACCTAAGTGAACACTCCTTGTACTCCAAATGTCAGTCCGCATACTGCGCAAACCACAGCACAGAGACAGCATTACTCCGCATCCACAATGACATAGTTTGCACATTAGATGAACGCAATCATGTTATCCTGGTCATGCTGGACCTAAGTGCAGCTTTCGACACCCTTAACCACAAATTACTTCTTCAACGCCTACATGTTCGTTTTGGGATATCTGACACAGCATTAGAATGGTTTACATCCTACCTAAGCGGCCGAAGTCAATCTGTGGTAATTGGAAATACTACCTCCTCCGAGCAGGCTCTACATCGAGGTGTTCCACAGGGTTCAATCCTAGGTCCTGTGTTATTTACATTATACACATCACCCATTGAAGATATCATAACAAAACACGGTCTTGAGTCAATGATTTATGCTGATGACACGCAGATATACATTTCTTGTACAAAAGGTTTCTTATTAAAAGCGTCTATCGAAAACTGTGTAAGTGAGATTCGTGTGTGGATGAAGCAGAACCAATTAGTGCTTAACGACGGAAAAACGGAAGTAATCTATTTCTCATCACGGTTTGGTGAAACTGGCGATCACCTTGATTCGTTACGAGTTGGCGATACGACGGTTGCTACTGCAGATACAGTCCGAAACCTTGGAGTTATATTTGAAACGGACTGCTCTATGGACGCTTATGTGAAACAAACCAGCAAAGCTTACTATCTTTTTTATACGCCCACATTTACATACGGATATATCATACGCTCTGTACAGAATAGGACGAATCCGACCCCTTCTTGATAAATGTTCTGTGGAAAAAACTAGTTCATGCCTTGATAACCTCTCGCCTTGACTACTGCAATAGCTTTTACCACAACCTCTGACTTTTTCAAATTCGTAAACTACAGACTTTACAGAACTCTGCCGCGCGACTCATAGCAAGAATTGGGAAGTTTGACTCGGTAACATCTGTACTACGTGAACTTCATTGGCTGCCAGTCTCTCAAAGATCCAAGTTTAAAATTATCGTTTTAACTTTTAAAATAATTCAAGGCTATGCACCTGTATATTTAAACGAACTAGTGACTTTGAAAAGTCCACTCCAAAATACGCATTTTTCAGAAGGTTATACTCTCCAATTCCCGAAGAAAAATCCCAAAACCAATTTCTATGGTGATCGTGCATTCAAGTACTGTGCTCCGAGGCTCTGGAATGCTCTGCCTGTCTCCCTTCGAACAATTTCAAATTCTGAATCTTTCAAACGTCAGTTGAAAACACATCTTTTTAAAGAGTCCTATAACACCTAAAACCTGTAACTGCTGTAAAATATCATATCATGTACATATATTGCCAACTCTATCCTCCTGTTTTTATTATAAATTTGAGTGTATTAAATGTATCATATTTCTGTGTGTATATTCAACAGTTTAACATATGCCGTATATTACATGATCATATTTTTAAATACTTCTACACAGTATTGTTATTATATCAGTTTTAATGTAGCATGTGAAACTTCTGTGTAATGCGCTATATAAGAAATAAATTATTATTATTATTATTATTACTGGAAGGCTTCATGCAAAGGACTACCGAAGGGACTCTCGATAGGGAAAGTTTAAGAAAATTCGATCAAGCCGTTTTTGTGATACAGGCGTCCAAAAACGCCCCAAATCAGAAAAAAACTTGATTTTCAGAGCGCCATATTTTGCTACCTGCTCATTGTAACCGTACGAATTGTATCATACGATACTGCCATTCTTATGCAACCCAACGATACCTTAATTGTTTTAATCCGTTGATATTGAACGGAGAAATCATGTTTTTCCCCAAAGTATTCATTTTTGGGGTTTTTCTTCCAAATATTGGACATTATTTTGACTACTTAAAGGCTCCGAAAAGGGAAAATACTTAATTTTTGGCGTACCATAATTTATTTTCTAACCACCGAAATCCTACAGTTGAGATGTCATATAATAATCCATTAATAGGGCTATCCAAAGGGC
Source organism: Patella pellucida (assembly GCA_917208275.1). NCBI lineage: Eukaryota > Metazoa > Mollusca > Gastropoda > Patellidae > Patella > Patella pellucida. The sequence continues at coordinate 27,161,733 of OU795036.1, forward strand.
GCAAATTTTTTTGTTCTTTTTTCCCTCCCACTGCAAGCACATTATTGAAATAAAAATTGAAAACCATACGTTATTCCCAAAATGACCTAGTTTCTGTCGAGTGGACAATAAACCACATTTCTCTCTCTCTCTCTCTCTCTTTTTATACGCCCACGTATTATGTCGTCGCCCCTGTCCGTCCGGTCGTCCGTCCAAAATTGTTTGTGGACCCTCTACAGGTTACAATTCTTACCCGATTTCGTTGAAACTTTAAATATAGGTTTATCCGCAAAAGATCTCGGCTGCTTTCGATATTGGCATGTATCGGATCAAAACTTCATGGATTATGGCCCCTGATTGTACGAAAAATCACGTTTTTAGCTTGTGGACCCTATAGGGGTCACAATTTTGAGCCGATTTTTATGAAACTTGACATGGATGTTCATACCCAAAGATCTTGGTTCCTTTTGATATTTGCGCCTATTGGAATGTAATTTCCTGAATTACATGTATGGCCCATGATTGTCCGAAAATCGCCTATTTTAGCTTGTGGTCTCTCTGGAGGTCACAATTATTATCCGATTTTAAAAACCGTTTGATTTTATCACCGTTACACCCTAAGGAAGGTTGAGTTTGAATTTCGAAAAAATCAGACCATAATTGCCATTCAAAATGGCCGCTGTTTGTACGCGAATTCTGTTAAAAAATGGTATATCAAGGTTGTGGACCCTGTAGAGGTCACAATTTTAATTCGATTTTGATGAAACTTGAAATGCATTGTTATAACCCATAGATCTTGGTTCATTTAGATATTTGTGCATATCGGATCACAACTTCCTGAATTATGGCCCCTGATTATACGCAAAATCGCCTTTGTTTAGCTTTTTGTTCCTCTGGAGGTCACAATTATTATCCGATTTAGAAAATCGTTTGATTATATCATCGTTTTACCCTAATGAAGGCTGAGTTCAAATTTGGGAAGATCGGACCAAAATTGCCATACAAAATGGCCGCCGTTTGTACGCGAATACTGTTAAAAAAAATGGTATATCAAGGTTGTGGACATTGTAGAGGTCACAGTTTTAATTTGATTTTGATAAAACTTGAAATGCACGGTTATAACCCAAAGATCTAGGTTCCTTCGTTATTGGCACATTCCTGAATTATTGCCCCTGATTGTCTGAAAAATCCCCTATTGTTCCTCTGGATGTCACGGTTATTATTCGATTTAAAAAAACGTTCGACTCTTTCACCGTTGCACTCTACGGAAGGCTGAGTTAGAATTTTTTCGAAAAATTGGACCATAATTGCCAAACAAAATGGCTGCCATTTGTAGGCGGAAAGTGTAAAAATATGGTATGTAGGAAAAGTCACTTTCGGTATTGCTTGTTCTCTATCCATCTCTCTAAAATAAGGGCGTATCCTGCCTGGCAGTGCCAGCTTACTATCTTTTTTATACGCCCACATTTACATACGGATGTATTATGTCGTCGCCCCTGTCCGTTCGTCCACAATTGTTTGTGGACTCTCTACAGGTCACAATTCTTGTCCGATTTTGACAAAACTTGAAATATAGGTTTATCCCCAAAAGATCTCGGCTGATATTGGCATGTATCGGATCAAAACTTCATGGATTATGGCCCCTGATTGTCCGAAAAATCACCTATTTTAGCTCGTGGTACCTCTGAAGGTCGCAATTATTATCTGATTTGAAAAACCGTTCAATTATGTCACCGTTACACCCTAAGGAATGTTGAGTTCAAATTCGGAAAAATCGGACCAAAATTACCATACAAATTGGCCGTCGTTCGTACTTGAATACTGTTAAAACATGGTTTATCAAGGTTGTGGACCCTGTAGAGATCATAATTTTAATTCGATTTTGATAAAACCTGAAATGCATGGCTATAACCCAAAGATCTTGATTCTTTTTCAATATTTGCGCATATCGGATCGTAACTTCCTGAATTATGGCCCCTGATTATACGCAAAATCGTCTTGGTTTTGCTTGTGGTCCCTCTGGAGGTTACAATAATTATCTGATTTAAAAAATCGTTTGATTATGTCACCGTTACACCCTAAGGAAAGTTGAGTTCGAATTTCGAAAAAAATTTGATCACAATTTTCATACTAAAAGGCCGCCATTCGTACACAAATACTGTAAAAAATGGCATATCAAGGTTGTGGACCCTGTAGAGGTCACAATTTTAATTTGATTTTGATCAAACTTGAAATGCATGGTTATAACCCAAAGATCTTAGTTCCTTTTGATATTTGCGCATATCGGATCGTAACTTTCTGAATTTTGGCCCCTGATTATACGCTAAATCGCCTTCGTTTAGCTTGTGGTCCCTCTGGAGGTCACAATTATTATCTGATTTAAAAAATCGTTTGATTAAATTACCGTTACGCCCTAAGGAAGGTTGAGTTCGAATTTAGGTAAAATTGGACCAAAATTGCCATACAAAATGACCGCCATTCGTAGGCGAATACTGTTAAAAAATGGTATATCAAGGTTGTGGACCCTGTAGAGGTCACAATTTTAATTGTCCCCCGCCTTTCGAAGAAAGCAGGGGACTATTAAAATGGGTTCGTCCGTCCGTCCGTCTGTCTGTCTGTCTGTCGCACTTTTTGGGACACAATAACTCTCTTTCTAATTGAGCTAGAATATTCAAACTTGGTGTAGGTGTTTATTAGGTCATTACCTTGATGGAGTTCGAAGATGAGCATTTTCCGCTTAGGGTAAGCAGAGATAAGCAATTTGATTGGTTGATGCTTTGGGACACGATAACTTACTTTGTAATTAAGTGAGAGTGGTGAAACTTGGTATATAGTTTTATTTCATCAATACCTTGACTAAGTTCGATAATGAGCATTTTCAGCTCAGGGTAAGCAGAGCGATAAGCAATTTGATTGGCCGAGACTTTGAAACATAATAACTCTCCTTCTAATTGAGCTAGGATATTTAAACTTGGTGTAGGTGTTTATTAGGTCAATACCGTGATGAAATTCGAAGATGAGCATTTACCGCTTAGGGTAAGCAGAGATAAGCAATTTGATTGGTTGATGCTTTGGGACGTGATAACTTGAGTTGTAATTAAGTTAGAGATTTATGAAACTTGGTATATAGTTTCATTTCATTAATACCTTGACTGAGTTCAATAATGCGCGTTTTCTGCTCAGGGTAAGCAGAGCGATAAGCAATATGATTGGCCGAGACTTTGGAACATAATAACTCTCCTTCTAATTGAGCTAGGATATTCAAACTTGATGTAGGTGTTTATTAGGTCAATACCTTGACGGAGTTCGAAGACGAGCATTTTCTATTTAGGGTAAGCAGAGATAAGCAATTTGATTGGTTGATGCTTTGTGACGCGATAACTTATGTTGTAATTAAGTGAGAGTGATGAAACTTGGTATATAGTTTTGTTTCATCGATACCTTGACTAAGTTCAATAATGAACATTTTCTGTTGAGGGTCAGCAGAGCGATAAGCAATTTGTTAGGTCTAGACTTTGAAACACAAAAATTCTCCTTCTAATTAAGGTAGAATGTTCAAACTAGGCGTACTTTAGGTGAATGCCTTGATGGAGTTCGATGATGAACAATGTCTGATTCTATCTGGTAGAGAGTGATGAAACTTAGTGTATAGTTTGATTGCTCAATACTCTTGAAAAAAATAAATGTGCGATTAATTAAAATGTGTCATCTATTTATTTTGGGATTTCGGCGGGGGACATCAGCCTCACTGTTGGCTTGTTTGATTTTGATGAAACTTGAAATGCATGGTTATAACCCAAAGATCTTGGTTCCTTTCGATATTTGCGCATATCGGATTGTAACTTCCTGAATTATGGCCCCTGATTATACGCAAAATGATCTTTGTTTAGCTTGTGGTCCCTTTGGAGGTCACAATTATTATCCGATTTGAAAAACCGTATGATCATATCACCGTTACACCCTGAGGTAGGTTATCACCGTATGGTTATAACCCAAAGATCTTGGTTCCTTTCAATATTTGCACATATCAGATCATAACTTCCTGAATTATGGACCCTGATTGTCCGAAAAATGATCTTTATTTAGCTTGTGGTCCCTCTGGAGGTCACAATTATTATCCGATTTGAAAAACCGTATGATCATATCACCTTTACACCCTAAGGTAGGTTATCACCGTATGGTTATAACCCAAAGATCTTGGTTCCTTTCAATATTTGCACATATCAGATCATAACTTCCTGAATAATGGCCAGTGATTGTCCGAAAAATCGCCTATGGTCCCTCTGGAGGTCACGATTATTATCCGATTTAAAAAATTGCTTGACTCTATCACCGTTACACCATACGGAAGGTTGAGTTTGAATTTCAGGGAAATCGGACCATAATTGCCAGACAAAATTGCCGCCGTTTGTACACTAATAGTGTTAAAATATGGTAAATCAAGGTTGTGGACTGTGGACCCAGTATAGGTCACAATTTTAATTCGATTTTGATGAAACTTGAAATGCATGTTTATAACCTAAAGATCTTGATTCTTTTCGATATTTGCGCATATCAAATTGTAATTTAATGAATTATAGCCTTTGATTGTACGAAAAATCATGTTCGTTTTTGCTTGTTCTCTAATAACCATCTCTCGAAAATGTGGGCATATCCTGCCTGGCAGTGCCAGCTTACTATCTTTTCATTTTTTGAATACTACCAGTATAGTGATTATTGCCTAGATAGTTTTAATAACCTGTTTGGGCAATTAAATAGCTGAAGGGCTCTGTACGGATATATTACATTATCTAATCAGATAAAATACACCTGAGAAATCTTATGTTCAAAAGTGCCAAAATTTCAAAAATATTAAAATTAGAAATCTATGACTGGCCAGTAGCCTTTGCAGACTGGAGCACAAAACTGATCTAGGATGGACCTGCGTAGTGCTGTATCACCAGAGCAACTGCTTCCGTTTAATATTGAACAAAGAGACAGCTAAAAAATTGCTGTTTATAAAATGCTTTTTTGCATAGACTTGAAGGCTCCCAATCTATTTGATTGTGTCGATTAAAATAATATAAACATGTGGGAATTTTTTGGATAACCCGACTGTCACACTTTTTGGGACACAATAACTCTCTTTCTAATTGAGCTAGAATATTCAAATTTGGTGTAGGTGTTTATTAGGTCGTTACCTTGATGGAGTTCGAAGATAAGCATTTTCTGCTTAGGGTAAGCAGAGATAAGCAATTTGATTGGTTGATGCTTTGGGACACGATAACTTAAGTTGTAATTAAGTGAGAGTGATGAAACTTGGTATATAGTTTTATTTCATCAATACCTTGACTAAGTTCGATAATGAGCATTTTCTGCTCAGGGTAAGCAGAGCGATAAGCAATTTGATGGGCTGAGACTTTGAAACATAATAACTCTCCTTCTAATTGAGCTAGGATATTCAAACTTGGTGTAGGTGTTTATGAGGTCAATACCTTGATGAAATTTGAAGATGAGCATTTACCGCTTAGGGTAAGCAGAGATAAGCATTTGATTGGTTAATGCTTTAATTGGGACGCGATAACTTGAGTTGTGATTAAGTTAGAGTGATGAAACTTGGTATATAGTTTCATTTCATCAATACCTTCACTGAGTTCAATAATGCGCATTTTCTGCTCAGCAATATGATTGGCCGAGACTTTGGAACATAATAACTCTCCTTCAAATTGAGCTAGGATATTCAAACTTGATGTAGGTGTTTATTAGGTCAATACCTTGACGGAGTTCGAAGATGGGCATTTTCTGCTTAGGGTAAGCAGAGATAAGTAATTTGATTGGTTGATGCTTTGGGACGCAATAACTTAAGTTGTAATTAAGTGAGAGTGATGAAACTTGGTATATAGTTTTATTTCATCGATACCTTGACTAAGTTCAATAATGAACATTTTCTGTTGAGGGTAAGCAGAGCGATAAGCAACTGATAGGTCTAGACTTTGAAACACAAAAATTCTCCTTCTAATTACATGTAAGGTAGAATGTTCAAACTAGGCGTACTTTAGGTGAATGCCTTGATGGAGTTCGATGATGAACAATGTCTGATTCTATCTGGTAGAGAGTGATGAAACTTAGTGTATAGTTTGATTGCTCAATACTTTTGAAAAAAATAAATGTGCGATTAATTAATATGTGTCATCTATTTATTTTGGGATTTCGGCGGGGGACATCAGCCTCACTGTTGGCTTGTTTAGTATTAGATTGCATATTTTGAAACTCGTCCAGACATGCACACTTAGTCTACAAGTAAACTTAGTTTTCAACTGCTATTTGGCAATTGTGCTGTCGGGTTATATTATCATGACGTGATCGAAATACCTAGTTGTCTTCACTAAGTTTTGAAAATGCGATATATATCGTGTATATTAGCGCGGTAAAATGGCCGTTTCTCTAAAATGAGGAACCGATCAACTCTGTTGTTATAGGTTCTCTGTTACTAAATGTAATTCTTCTGCTGGTTTGCTAAAAACTTCTGAAGTAATAGCACTAGGGTTTTCAGTGATATTACGAAGCCTAAACAACTTTCCTCGCATTGAGAATTGGTGGGCTAAAGCCGCCATTGTTCTGCAAGAGTTTGTTTTGCCTTCAGTCATTACATCGGAGTAAAAATAAAAGTTTTATTAAAACGACTCCGCAATTGAACAACAACTTTATACCGTTATACCGGAGTCAAAATGCTCCGGAATTGAAATAGCAAATTTAGACGATTTTGATTACATGTGGATCACCATAATCGTATAGACCGAAAATTTATTCTGGTCCTTATACGCCATATAAAAATATGAGCGCTCAAAGCGGTGAAAATTATTTTTACCTTATCAAAACGAAATTTAATAGTTTATATAACGGTTACCATTGTTCAATTCAGTTAGCCCTCCCAAGAGAAATGGCATATATTATCCTACTCAGAAATAGCCCTTGCCGTAGCCTACATCCTCTGAAAAGCCCAATTAAATCATTTAAAAGGCTGATATGTAGGTAATGTTACGATACAAATAATTGGGCTTTCAATGATTGATCTATGGATTCACATTTAAGAACGTTTGCATCGGACGGCTATACAATTTTATAAGATTTAGTCCCGAAGGGTCCCCTAATACTTTATATTTGCAAAAATATCAAAATATCAACAACAAAAAAATCAGTATTTCAATACATATCAGTTGGTTTTGAACTATAACTTCATGTTCCAGGAGTTTCAGAAATATCGATTATGCCATAAAATGAAACTCGAGCTCACAAAATGGGCAGAAAATTCGATAACTCGGAATAAAACTTTTATTTCTGGAATCAGAAGTTCTGCAGGTATCCAAAAATGTAGGTCAAATTTGAAAATTTTGAAAATAAAAAATTGTCTCTTGAACTATTTTTTCATTTTTCAAACGCTAGAAGTTGGCGACGAAGTTTCAAAATTTAAAAATTGAACTATAACTTCATGTTCCATGAGTCAGAAACATCGATTATGCCATAAAATGAAACTCAAGCTCACAAAATGGGCAGAAAATTCGAAAATCAAAGGGCGATAACTCAGAATAAAACTTTTATTTCTGGAATCGAAAGTTCTTCAGGTATCCAAAAATGTAGGCCAAATTTGAAATTTTTTTGTAAAATAACAAAAATTGTCTCTTAACCCTTTGAAACCGTCCGTACCACTGGTAAACCGGTGGAGTTCTTATTTGACTATAGGCCGTAGCACCGGTATACCGGTGTGAGGTCATGCATTGAACTATGAACTACATAAGTTCATTTCTTTTTAACCAATCACAATGCTTTTCCGTATTTAGCTCTCGCACATGTAAACAAAGATGTCAGCGCCCATGCAAATTGTTTTTGTTTGATATTTATGCGACAATTTGTTGATTGTTAGCATGAAATGAGCGAATCCAGAACCCAGAAGCTCAAAAGGAAAACAACGGTTTACTACGACACAGGTTCTTGATTAATTCGAAGATTTTTCGGAATTAGACGCTGCAAACTATCAAGATTATCAAGCCTGGACACAACTCAAAAATTTGTGCCTGACATGGCACAGGTTGTGACTGACAAACATATCGCTGTTGTGTTTCCAAGAAACGAAATAAAACTCAACTGTAGGCCTCGATGAATCCCCTCTGTCTAGTGTTTTACGAAAAAAAACAAAACAAACCCATTGCTTAGTTCTGAATGGAGTTGCAAAAAAGAAGTGTTTGTATCTTTAGAATAAAGTCCAATCGCCATTCAATGGCATTTAGTTTCAGCATGGTCAAATGGATTTAACAATCGAATGTTGCGTGAACCGTTTATCCATATAGGCCATAGAGAAGTCACGCATTGTTTTTATTCTACCGCAGTATTTCACGCAAATCTCACATTTTAACGAAGTTACAAGACCCACATGTTCTTGAAGAAAAAAAACGTAAATCTGCATCATACTTTGCAAGATCTTCTCGCAGGCATTTGCTGTCTTCAAGGTGTGACTTTTATTAGAATTAGTAGGACAAGAAATGCCATTTTGCTTTGACGAGACGAGACGACCTTCACCTTCGAGATATCTCGCGGTTGACATGTCTATGATGTTTTAGGCCTACTGCGTGTATCATCCTCAAACTTTTTGAAGAAAGATGTTATTTTTTGCATAGTGCTAGCCTACAAATTTGGACCAAATTACGTGTTTTTATGTAAATATAGTAAATACAAAGGCCGGGTGACTTGCGCAGGATTTTTCGTCTGCTCAAAGCCGGGGACCTCGCTCTCGCGTGAAATTTTTAAGTCTCGAATAAGCTGACCTATTTTTGTCGCACACATGGCACAGAGTAAAAATAACAGAATAATTGTCTGGGTTGATCAAGACTTCAGATTTCCGGATGTTTACAATCTAGAACATCGTGGAAGTGGCTACTCAGTTTATACATCAGTTACGATTCTACATTTCTTTTAAAAATATTGGGACGGACAAATTGACAGGAACAATAAAATTTGTGCCTGACATGTCGTAAAATTGGGACGGACAACGTCCGTGTCCGGCCGCTTGTGTCCAGGCTTGAAGATTATCCAGAAAGTGATTTAGAATAAAGCAGTGAAGAAAGCGAAGATAGTGATGTAGAATCGGCTGGTCCATCAAGTGGGTGTGTCCGCCCTGGTCTTTTTGGCGATGCAACCAACACACGTTTTACTCCAGGTCGGAGTAAAACCTACAAAGCTGCTGATCTCTCTTTTGATAATTCTGTTTGTGGGCCTATTAATATTCCTCCAGAAAACACAGAACAATCTAGACCTATAGATTATGTTAATTTGTTTCTTGATACGGAGTTTTGGCAGAATCTCACGGATCAAACAAATCTCTGTGCATCACAAACAAAGGTAACTACCCCCAGCAAATACTATTGTAAAAACTACAAACTAAAGCTTTTATAGGCTTACGTCTACACATGGAGCTAGGTGTTATAAAGCCATGCTATAAGGAGTATTGGCAGTCTAGTGGGAAGAATTTTATATCTTACACACCTGGGTTTCGAGATGTAATGACACGAGACCGTTTTTTATCCATTTGGACCTACCTGCATGTCGTTGACAAACAAGATGTAACTGTCGATAAAACAGACAAAATATAAAGTCCGGCCAGTGCTGAACATGCTACTACAGAAGTTTTGCCAATATTATATAGCAAATCAGCACCTCAGCCTTGACGAAGGCATGATTCCAAAAAAAATCACTTAGCAATTAAACAATATATATATAAAGGACAAACCGGTCAAATTTGGAATCAAATCTTTCCTTTTGTGCGAAAGTGAATCTGGCTATATTGTAAGCTGTGAAATATATACTTGCCGAACTCCAATGACAGTTCCAGAACTTGGTGCCACTGGGAATACTGTGTTACGCCTTCTTCGCGATGCTGACGCAGCGAATCAGAACTACATCCTCGTCATGGACCGCTTTTACAATTCTGTAACTCTAACAGACTACTTACTAACACACGAAAAGACCCACACAGTTGGCACAGCCATGCCAAATAGGAAACAGTACCCAAAGGAACTCCAGAAGAAGAAAATGGCTAATAGAGGTGATTCTGATTATCGATGCAGGGACAGCGTTGTGTGCATGGTATGGAATGATCGCCGCCCCATAAATTTCATATCCAGCTGCCATGACCCTGCAGAGGTTTCGGTTGCAAACAGAACCAATAAAGATGGCACTGTCCTTCAAATACCCATGCCATTACTTGTAAAAAACTACAATGCATTCATGGGTGGAGCCGACAAGAATGATCAGATGACCCGTCTGCACAGAACGCGACGACATTATCGCTGGCCGAGGAGACTCCTCGTGAAGTTCATTTTTGGGGCTATATACAACTCTTATGTAATTTTTCAATCCCTTTATCCAGAAAAAGCAAAGCAATTCACATTTAGATATTTTCTAGAGCAGTATAGCTTGGATTTGGTAGGCCCTTACAGAACAAGTGTTATTCGTCGTGAAGCCAGGGAACGCAAGGTTCCAAACCGCTTACAGCATGTTGGTCGACACCACCCAGAGATCCCTGAGGATGGCTCCACAAACCACCTTTGTGTCATTTGTTCACACAAGTTTAAGTTCACACAAGTTTAACAAGTTCAAAGCTGAAAACCCTGATGTAGATTATAAGGACTACTCTGTCAAGGCTGTCAAGTCATCAATTCGGTGTTGTGAATGTTTGCGCTACCTCTGCGTCAAACAAGGCTCCACCTGCTGGAAAAACTGGCACAACAAAGTTGAATACTGGCACTGATGACATTTGTGACCTTTCTGGTTATATATGTGACCTTTCTCATTAAATATGTGGTGGTTTAAATAAATACAACAAGAACAAAATGTTTAAAAGTCTTTTATTTGTGTTTTCCTTAATTTGACGTCATATAGCCCAGGAGCCTAGGCCTGACGTCAAATAAGCTCCAGGAGGTCAGGGTTCTAAGGGTTAAACAATATTTTTCATTTTTCAAACGCTAGAAGTCAGCGACGAAGTTTCAAAATTTAAAAATTTTCAACTGCTATTGTCCGAGAAAAGTCACAAGAATTCCAATAATGTCTTTGGTTTTAATATAGGTGAAGCATTGAGGAAACTATGGCCGATTTTTGATTTTGGCCATTTCGTCAACTTCTGGTCTGCGCAGAAGTTTCAAAAATAGTTTATCGAGCAGCCACCACCTTGTTTTCCTGGTCGAAAATTAAGTATCAGATCGGTATCTGTTAATAATAAATAATAATGATAAGTTTAGTAATCTTAATAGGCTTTCAGACTTTCGTCTGAAAGCCTAATAATAATCTTAACAAAAACAAAACTGTTTCACACAACCTACGCATTGTTTCACACAACCTCATATAATTTGGTGTTATATGAGCTTATTTTTCTTTATTTTGTGCACTGTCAAACTGAAACTGATTTAGTTATTAATAAACCATTTGTTGTTTTAACCATCTTACTGTTACAATATAATAGTTTTATGGTTTGTTTATTATTAAATTATGATGTATTGTTTACTTAAAAATTGGACAGATAGTATTATTGTAATCAAATGCATTATGTTTTCACCACATTATAATTGACATTGTAGATACAAGATGGACAGAATTTGTTGTTGGAGATGAGACAGGATGTGAGAATAAGCCTAATGTATGTAATGGTCCGTTAAATAGTGATACAGATTATCGGTAATTACTAATACATAACTGGATATCATTTTTATATGCCCACATTTTCATGTGAAATAATTAATAAAATACAATATCAAAAAAACATTGTTTTATCCAACAGGTGGAAGTTAGTATTTTACTGACGAAACATTGGATGAAACAATGTTTTTTTTATATTGTATTTTACTAATTATTTCATATCAACTTATCTGAATGTCAAAATTGATCCCATCAAACCGTCTGTATTTGGTTCGTGTTTCCTGTTTCTATTGATTGGAAGTTTCACATTTTCATGTGAACATATATTGTTGTCGCCCCTGCCGTCCGGACGTTCGTCCACAGTTCTTATCTGATTTTGACAAAACTTGAAAAATAGGTTTATTTCCAAAAGATCTTGGTTGCTTTCGACATTGGCATGTATTGGATCGAAACTTCATGGATTATGGCCCCTGATAGTACGAAAATCATGTTTTTAGCTTGTGGACCATGGGTTCCATGTCGGCCGTATATGCCGGTCAAGACTTGGGGCTCCGGAAAATGACCTAAACTGGATCAGACCCGTAGGTCATGTTGCATGCCAGAGAAATAGCATATTTTGTGCTAAATCATAAAATCGCGGGATACAAAGAATCTCCGTACGTGTCGTGATGTAAACTGTCGGGTATAATCAAATTAACAGTGTTCAGTAGTCCGCCAATTGACACCACTGCCAATCAATTATCCTTGTGTATATTGCTGTACTCACAATCAACGGAGGATCATTATGAAACTGATTAAAAGCTTGACATTTAATCACTTTAATTTACTGAGTTTTGTTATTTAATTAGTACTGTGTGACTATTCTTAAAACCGAGTTGTTGTTACAGCATATTTGCCGACTTTCATAGCTCGTGCAGCCATATTTACTATGCCAACATCAAACAAATAAAATTTACTTTGATGTCTTCGATTGATAACTAGAGTTTATCATGCGAATGATACATAAAGCTGAGATGTTAGCATGCTTTACATCATTTTAAAATGTTGAAATTACAAACCTCTCAGAATAACAATTGTCGTCAATGAATCCGACCTCCTTTCTTCCACATCGGCCCACGTGGAAGACAAAGTCTGTCTTAAAATCCTGTCGCAGACATTCCCGTGGTTAAGATATATTATCCCTACACAAAGATGTTTGGCAGTGTTTTTTTTAAATCCTTTTTATTTCTTTTATGTAACAACTGATTTATATTACTTTACTTGACACAATGAACTTTTTATGCTCGCCACCATGTTGATACGTGTGAAATTATTTGAACATGCCATCGAGTGAAAATACTAGAACGATATTGTTTGAGCTCCCCCAGATATTAATACGAGTTAATATATCAATAAGTTTAAAAAGTATGTTAATTGATGTACTAGAATGACTTTTAATCATTTAAATGCAATAATCATTTGGAACTACTTTTTGCCGTGCATGGAGAAATAGTCAACAGTCTAACTTGTCCCGTACGCACAGGTTAAGTAAAAGATCGTTGTCAGAAATATAATGCCAAGAATAGTTTTGTAATTGTTCCCAAAATTTTAGAAAGTCAGCTCTGGTAGAGCACACTGTCTCCGATGACCATAAAACGTCACATGAACACGAATATTGACTATTTAAAGATGTTATACCACAACAGTTCCATTATAAATACAACGAGTATACGGGTGATGTTGTAAAAAAAAGTACGAAAATAGTGTAGCCCTACTTGTGAATGTTTCTTGTCGTTATAATGTTTATACAGTGTACTCTGTAACTTCCAGCACCAAGCAGGACCAAATAGAAATGACGGATGTCGGCGAGTGGCGGTTTATCCAATAACAGGAAGTGAATGTGATGGAATATTTGTCGGATCGCACCTCGTTATATATTTCATGTTTAAAACGCGTTCGGTATTCAAATTTATGTCAATAATATTCCTACAGTACATGACCAAATTACATGACACCAAACTCCCCAAAAATGACCGTATTTTTTGTATCCTACGTCGGTACATTTTTCAGCAAAGTCCGACATTCGTCTGATACTGCGTTTCGATTTATATACAGAAAGTAAAAAAAATTACATGTAAGCCGTAGTTTACTTGTTAACGTCGCTCTAATACAACGAACGAGTGACACCAATTGCTAAATAATTGCACTCGACTATAGCACGTGCTCATCTAAAACAATTCACTTACGTCATTCCAATCGAAATATACGTCAACATTTCTTAGCGTGTTCATTTACTTATTTAAAAACATAAATCCCATTCAAAATAATATGATAATAAATCCGACAATGTGCCATCAAAATACACAGATGTATAATCTTTTCTCGGACATCAGGCTATCGGCGATTATCAATGCTCAATAGAGTTCACTGAATGTATTGTTATTGTACGACACTCATGGTCTATTTTTAGCGCGAAATATTGCTCGACATAGGTGCTATAGTGTTAACGTTAGTTATTGAAAATGGTTGACAATCAATGAACTCTTAAAAGATTTGTCGAGTACTGTTTGTTTATACTTTAATTATTAGTGTCTGATAAACTGTGGTGTTTTTGTGATTGGGGAGTTAATAGTGGCGGATTATAGGATTAAATAACAATGGATAATCACCCATCGGACCTCGAGTCGATGGCGAAAGGCGGAAGTGACAAAATGGCGGTTAGAACAAAACATTTTAAAAGCAATCAAGAAGGAAATAAATCGGGGCCAGAGGTTTTGGGCGGATCTAGGCGAGTGGCGGATTGATCAAAAGCTGGAAGTTGCAGAGTACACTGTATATAAATAAATAAATGATAATTGATTACATGTGTTCCTTTATTAAAGGGGTGGGTGGGTATAAATGCCAACGTGAGATTAAATTTCAATATCATGTTGTTTTATGGCTTCTTATTATGTGCTAAAAATAGCAACATTTTCTCCACAGGAAAAATGACCGGTTGGGAAATTTTGAAGTGGAAGCCCTGTTGTGGACCCTATAGAGGTCACAATTTTGAACCAATTTTGTTTAAACTTGAAATGCATGTTTATAAACAAAAGATCTTAGTTCCTTTTAATATTTGCACATATCGGATCGTAACTTCTTGAATTATGTCCCCTGATTCTACGAAAAAATCGCCTTTTTCAACTTGTGGACCCTTGAAAGGTCACAATTATTATCTGATTTTAAAAAAAAGGTTGGATGATACGTGAATAGTGTAAAAATATAGTATATCAAGTTGTGAACCCTGTAGAGGTTACAATTTTAATCCAATTTTGGTGAAACTTGAAATGCATGTTTATAAGGCATAGATCTTGGTTGCTTTCGATATCCATGAATACCGAATTGTAACTTCCTGAATTATGGCCCCTGATTGTACCGAAAATCATGATTTTGTGACAATTGGACCAAAACTGCCAGAGTAATGGCCGCAAATAGTGTAAACATTAGGGGCTGGCAATCGATCCTGTTTTCAAGTATCAATTATCGCCGACCATCCGCCGTTCGTTAATATCGGCTGGCAATCGATCCTGTTTTCAAGTATCAATTATCGCCGACCATCCGCCGTTGTTAATATCGGCATATTATTTTTTACTTGGTTTGAAAACAATCATAATTGTACACGGATAAGGAGTTATATGCGAGTTTATCTTGTGATATCATGAAGAATTTATTTCATGAAGAATTTATTTCATCTTCTTTGATTGGCATTTAGTAATTGAACATAATAACACAAGGTACAATTTTATGGATACACAATAACTGAGTTTGATACTAAGCGACGTTTCGACGAGGATACTCTAGTCTTCATCAAGCTAATGATACAAAATATATGAGTGTGGGCAAATATATACAGAATATGCAACAAAGAATAATAATGTAACAAAAACAATAATCAATCCAATTAGATCTTAACACCTTTGATTAGGGGGCCATTAAGAACTAAACTTACACAACGAAAAATGGGTGTGTCCTCACTGTGCCCACTTTTGATTAATCCAATTAAGGTCTAATTAGGATAAGTGTATTAAGCGGATTAGGATTAGGTGTTATAGGTAATTAGATGGAAAAAAAACCCAAATATTTTATGTAATTTTTTTTTATTTTTCGATCTTTTATATATATTTAATAAAAATATAACATACATGGATATGCCACCTTGTGTGGGTTAGGAACATGGTTGTGGTTTCTGGAATATTTGGTAATCAAGCCTTGGTGGGTGTTCAGGGTTGCTGGACAACCTTTTTCACAACATCTCCAGTATACTCGTTCTTCCTTCCTATTCTTCACTCGGAATTTATATTCTTCGTGGACTAAGTTTTCTCCACCTTGAGCATTGGGGATGTACTGGATGTTTACTTGAACGTTTGCCATGATGAAATATGACAGACTGACTTCTGTGTGTCCTTATAAAGACCGTGTAATGTGTAGGCTTACTGAACATAATTCATATTCTATTCAAGTGTCATTTTTTGAATAAAATTCATCACTTTAACGATTACAGTGAGTTCATCTCACCAATTATAAGACTGAATATTTGGTCACTTTCAATATTTGTTTTTTCCATCTAATTACCTATAACACCTAGTCCTAATCCGCTTAATACACTAATCCTAATTAGTCCTTAATTGGATTAATCAAAAGTGGGCACAGTGAGAGGTAACCGAAAAATGTCTTGTTGAATGCTGTTATATATAAAGATCAGTGTATTAACACTATTAATGGAAAACCAATTAACCTGAGCTATAGATAAACAATAAAGCAAGAGTGATCACTGATGCTGGTGTAAAGAAAATATTGATAATTAAAAATTAAAAACAAGTTTATAAAATATGTTAATTCAATGAACAGAACACCATGAAAGATATAATAGGTTTTTTTTCCCTCCAGCACTTCCTACTAATTGATCCGACATTTTTGTTTCTTTTTCAGTGCCTACCCAGGTCTCATAGTCTTATTATACATTTTCCATATCTTTTTTCAGCACTTCCTACTAATTAATCCCACATTTTTTTTTTTCCAGTGCCTACCCAGGTTTCATAGTCTTATTATACATTTTACATATCTTTTTTTTTTTCAGTACTTAACAAAAAGTTGTTACAGGGGGAGATAGGTGTCACAATGCTCTATTTCATTTTTTCAGTCTAATAACACACGTTTTTTAATATATCTTTCATGGTATTGTGAGTGTTGTAAACAAATGTGAAAAACAGAACAGTGCCATTGAGTTGACATCTTGATTGATGAACTTTACTCAGTGCTAATCATTTATAATCTGTTGTGAACTAAAATCCGAAATAGCTAAATCCACACTGATAATTCTTCTAAACCTATAGTAATATTATATATATTTGGACTAACTATTTTTTTTCAAATTGTTGACTTAAAAAGACATTTTAGTAAGAATTATTGACTTGCCAAAATTTATGATCTTGTAATGTGAATGTTTTTTTACTTATGTTTTTTTATTAAATAATAACTCTGTTATTTTGTATTATTGATTAAATTTTATATCATTGTAATGCCTGATTTAATATCTGCATTTGATAATATAAACATTTTTTGATTGGAGTGATATTTTTTGTGTTATTTTGTATAATCTACGGTATATGAGATTAATGGATAATCCTTTAATTAGCTCAAGGGAGATAAGCTATTGTCTAGTTAATTGGTTCAGGGAGATTAAGGGGTAGTTACCTAATTAGGTTTAGGGTTCAATGAGTTAATGTATTTTTAACACTCTTGATTTTATTTACTTTTTGAATGTATGTTTTTTGTTAGACTGTAAAGTGCCCTTGAACACACCTGTGAAAGGGGCGCTATATAAATTTTGTAATAATAATAATAACTAGATCTGCTAAGCAGATATGAAAGCTTTCAAATTCACAATCACTTCCTGTCACATGTCATGGGTCATATAAAGAATTTGAACAAGATAAAAAAAACCCCATTAAAATCAGTCAAAAACCTGATAAGTTAATGCGATTTTTCACTCGTAAATAACTTTATCAGCACGAAAAACGTCAAACTGTAAATTTTGAAATACCAAATATTCCTGCCTGAGACGGATACTCCAAATCAAAACCTATTGTGTATGTTTTAAAGACCATTAATGTGGATCCGTCATTTGCCAGAAATCAAAAATCTAAGTCCCATATTTTATGGGCTTTCCTTCAAGGATTCAGAAAATATAATTCTCTTGTATGTAAGTAAAATATAAAAAAAGCCTTTGGCACTTTTCATTTTCAAGATGGTGGCACTTCCGGTTGTTTCGATATGCAGATGCTCAAAAAATAAAAAGTCTGAGAATGTATGAAAATAAAATGCCAATATATAGGGGAATGATGTTTTTACCTTGTCTCAAAATTTCAACTCAAAATATTGAGTCGTTAGGACGAGAACGCCAAAACTGCTTATTAGGACACGTAACCCTTTTAAGATTTTGGGTCAATTGTTTGTTGGGTGACCTTATAACTGATTACGGTTACTTAAGAGGGTTATGCAGTGAATAACCCATGTGCCGTACTTGATGAAAAAAAGGCAAATTTCAACTACACATTATCTTTATGAAAAAATGTTTGGTTTTATCCAGATCCCACAAAATACACCTTTGGGCACTGGTCTCAAATTCCAGATGAGTACTGACGGATTTAAGTCCTTTGAAAACGTATCATAAATACTGAAGTAGTTGCTCGGTTCTTGACTCAAATATTTTAAGGGATTTTAACACAAAATTAAGCAGTTTTATTCCCAAACAAAAATATCGGGATTAGCCCTTTAAAGAATTCCTCAGCTATTACAGAAAAAAAAATTCAAGTCAGATCTATATTTAGTCGATTTTTTAAAAAATAGTTTGATCCTTATTTCATCAAGGGGAGATAATTAAGAAAATTTCGAATGGCATATTTCAAGTCGCATATACTAAATTTCATAAAAATTGTATAATTATTAAAGAATTTGATCACAAATTCCGGTTCGAAATCACAGCTTTGAATTTTGGAAATTCAAAAATCAGAAATGACAGGTTTGAAGTAAATGTATAAAGTTACTCAAAGAAAAAAGAATTTTCAAAATATGTCAAATAGTCACAAAGTTACAGCAATGTAGGTCACATACATTGGTTCGTAAATTTCGGTAATTTCAGATTAGAAAAACGTTCAAAAATATATTTAATCAACTGCCACCATAGTCCGGGGGCTGAGGGGGGTCCTGTGTGCAATCATATGTCCCCTAATTTTGACTCTTGATCCATGTAGGGTACCCATAGGAGATTGAAAAAAACTTGGGTAGACATTCCAGATATGGGGCAGAAAGGTGTAATTCAAGATGGCGCCCAAGATGGCCACCGTGCCTTTATACCCGATATAACTCCATCTGGGTCTGTCCTAAAGTGATGAATTTGGTGTCTTTACCTAGGTTTTTGGGGTCAATGAATCCATTGAAATCATTTTCAGGGTGCAAAAAGTAGCAGGTAATGGTGACTTTCAAGATGGCCACCAAAATTGCCGCCACGCCCTTTCAGCTAGCCTGTCAAGGAACATAATTGAGCGAGGAGAATAAACTTGGTGTCTTTTCTAGGGTTTTAGGGGTCAGGGATTTAACACAGACCATTCACTCTGCCGGAAGAATAATTTATCATTGTTAATTTCAGTATAGGGCAGCCAGTTGATCAGAATACTGGTTTTGCTCAACTAAATTATCAGAAGGATTGGGTATTTTATTTTGAACAATGTTGTACACAAAATTCACAAATATACAAATGTTCACCATAAATAAGTTGTACAGTTAGGATCACTCTTCTGACTATCATTTTTTTATGAACCACACCTACCTTGTCAATTTCTCAAAATACCACCATTAGGTTTTTTTTCATTGGTTGCACTGACTGTTTTTCGGGCATTTACAGAATATGCAGCAGCGGACGTTACTTTCTCTACAAGGACAGGAGCGAGTGTCGCATTTCACACAGTTACTTTTCAAAGACACTTCATATGGCAAATTACGATGGTACTTCTTTGGGGCGAAAAATTTGTTTTCCAAGTTAAACCCATAGTCCTGTGGGGTCAGTGAAAAGTCTCCCAGGCAATTTACTTGGATGTAGGTTCAATAGAATGCCCTCTGACTATGACCTTATGTAGTATAACTGGTTGGGGGGAGGCCAATAAGTGTCATTGACTTTCTGAGATGGTACCAGTTGAAACGTAAATTATTCATCGTTTCAATGCCATGGTTCCCTCTGTTCATCACTTGTACCAGGAACTTCTCAGCATTTTGCACACAATCCTGTACATCCCTATGTGTCCTCCCATAGTCCTTCAAGTGCAGAACAGGGTTGGCCTTGGTGACAGCAGCTTTCGTGTCAAATTTGCTGGTAATGTCTCAGCATGTGTCACAGGGAGGACTTCACGCATTGGTTTTCCAACTGTCACAGCTATTATACATGAACAGGGATCAATCTTGTCTTGTCAGCAATTCTCCCTCTGAGCCAAAGTTTAGCAAATCCATTCGCTGCCAACAGATGGTAGAAATACATGGCTAGAAAATGATTCCAATGTATTCCTTGACCCCAATAACCTAGGTAAAGACACCAAATTAATCACTTTATGACATATCTAGATGGAGTTATATCAGGTATAAGGGTACAGTGGCCATCTTGGACGCCATCTTGAATTACACCTTTCTGCCCCATATTTGGAATGTCTACCCAAGTTTTTTTCAATCTCCTATGGGTACCCTACATGGATCAAGAGTCAAAATTAGGGGACATATGATTGCACACAGGACTCCCCTCAGCCCCAGGACTACCACCCATTTTGGGGGTGATAGGTAAAGGTTTCAGAAAGATCCTATGGTTAGATTCTGAGAAATCCAATTTTTAATTTTTTGTTTTCCTTTCTGTACCCCCATAGGTCCGGCCCTAAAATTTATTTTTGTGAATTGTGTTCAAAACCGTAGACCAGGTACACGGTAAGTATCAATATAGGTTGCCAGGCAACGAAACATACACCCACAGCAGCTAAATTGTCCGGGCAGTCAACAAGAGTTGTCGCATATTTTACTTTTTTCGGTAATGAAACATTTATAATACACTAAAATCTGATTAAAAGTAACAACTCATTATGTAATTATCAGAAAATCATTTGAATTTGTTTGCCTTGGATAAAGTTCTCCTCCATGTTGTTCAAGTTATCAAAATTCACTTGTTCGTCTTATGACCTTCAATACTGTGTATAAATATAAAGTCAATTGGATATTAACTTTAGCCTCTATAGCGTCCACAAAATTTTAAAAGTGATCAAGGGCCATAATCCTGTCAGTTATTATTGGAAACGCTGAAAATCAATAGGCTTCTTGGTCTCATGACTTTAAACACTGTGAATAAATCTAAAGTCAATCGGATTTTAACTTTAACCTCTAGTGCGTCCACAAGATTTTTTGAAGTGTTCAGGGGCCATAACTCTGACAGTAATTATCGGAAATCGTTGAAAATCAATAGGCTTCTTCATCTCATGACCTTAAATACTGTGTATAAATTTAAAGCCAATTGGATATTAACTTTGGCCTCTAGAGCATCCACAAGAATTTTTGAAGTGATCAAGGGCCATAACTCTTACAATAATTATCGGAAATCGCTAAAAATCAAAAGGCTTCTTCGTTTCATGACCTTAAACACTGTGAAATAACATTTTTTCATAAAGCACCCATTTTTTACGTTTTTTTCGAAATATCGGACATTATTTTAACTACTCACGGTTTACAGATTGTAGTTGGAATTGTTTGACCATATGGCTTTATGATCCAGTAATTTCAGAAACGTCAATTTGGCCGTAAAACGAAATTTACATTATTTTAACTACTCACGGTTTACAGATTGTAGTTGGAATTGTTTGACCATATGGCTTTATGATCCAGTAATTTCAGAAACGTCAATTTGGCCGTAAAACGGAATTTAAGCTTACAAAATGTGCAAAAAATTTGAAAGAATTCGAAAAATAAAGGGTGATAATTCAGGGTTTCCAAAAATGTCATTTGTATGAAAATAGGTACAGAATGCTGTTATTTTATTGTCAAATGTCAAATAAATGAAATAAATTCTTCATGAAATAAATAAACACAAGTAGGCCAGGCATTTTAGCTCAGTTTTGCACCATATCGGGCAGTTGCTGCAATAGAAATGTCGACCACGGTTTATGGCTCGTCAAGAGGTATATTACCACCAAAAAAAAGTCCCAGTCCGAAATCCTTGCCCAAATGGGTCAAATTGGCCAAAATTCAAAATGGCCGCCAGTTTTGGAGGTAAAAGTTTAATTTTCCCAAATTATCATAATATGATCGAGTTTGGTATCAAAATATATGTTTTCGGGGTTGCTGAATCTATTTCCATAACCAATTTGGTGATTGGTGATACCCATGAGTTAATATGTCGGTCAATTTGAGTGGGAAAATTTAAATTTTATAAAAGGATCAAGTTTGGAGTCGATATATACGCTTTCGGGGAAGCTGAATCCACTACATCACATATTCATGGATTTGGACGACCCACACTGTTACATGTATACGAACAAAATAAACTATATAACATTCATCAAAAGGGTCACAAATACAGCACCACTTTAAAAGCGGTAGCCAAACCCAATTTTTCGAGTGAACCTGGAAAACATTTACAAAGTTTTTTTGTGATTGATTTTAGTAGCCTAGGGTGTCTCCTTGTCCAGAATCTGCCGGGTGAACCTTGGTCACTCTTAAGCGTTTTGAGAAATTCAAGATGGCGTCCAAGATGGTTGCCACATCAAATAATCCCGTATAGCTTCTATACTATTTATTCTAGGATGATAATTTGGATGTCTAACCGTATGTTTGTGTGGACAAGGAATACACTGAACTCATTTATCGTATGATAGATGATTGTGAGATGATTAGATGATAGTAAAATCAAACAAACATGCCAGACAATATGGCCCTTTAACTAATTAGTGACTGTTGGGGGCATCTATTTCACCGAACTAAACTATATCTAGAGACAAACTATATATTTCTGGACGAAGGAGCGTATGAGTGATAGGATAGCACCACATACATCCCTATCAGGTGCTTCAGGGCCACATGGATCGGTCCTGAAAAAAGAGGCACAAACTAATTGTTGATAATTTACAAAAACAAATTCTACCCGCAAAACAGGAACATAACCTCCACAAAACTAGGTAATATCCAGTTTAATCCTTTAGTCGTGTACCGATTCATTTCATCAGCGATTAACGTGTATAAATTTAATCCGAAAAACAAACTAAATAAATCAAACTCATTCTTCCCCTCTTCTAATATATTGTTGGCCCATGCTCAGGCCCTAAAAATGACCGACTGGTCACTTGATTTAATGTTGTTTACCAAACTCGTTATACTGCAAGACGGGCCGCCATGCTGGTTTTCGCTGGCCAGTGTTTATATCAAGATCGTCGTCTTCTTCGCTCGAAACATCGGAAAAATCACTTCCCGCGGCATTAATAATATCGATATCACCATCCAAAGTATCTTCGGGTAACAAAAATTCGAATTTTGAGTCCGTATCACTTTCCATAATGAAGATATTGTTAGAAAACGGAGCGTAAAAATAATCGTTAATACGTAACAAAAAAACAATATGGCGACCAGTGAAAAGATTTTTAGCACAAAGTTCATGACCTTATAACCCCTAAACTTTTGTTGTGACGTACGCATTTTTTGTGTTCATTCGTTAGCTAAAACTATATCTGATTGAATTAATTACTTTTAGTTTGCCAATTGGCTTTTATTTAACAATTATGGTTCAAGGAAACAATGCCTCAAGGGGACCGCGAATTTAAGTCTCTCGGATATGACACTAATAAGCAGTGGACCGTATATTTAAGCAATCGGTATAAGAGAGGGGTTTAATTGGCCCTTATATTTAAGCAGTCGGACCCGATGAGTTAAATAAGCAATTATTTCTAAAAATACATAAAAGAACTATGATACACAAAATATTAGGTGTTAAAATGTGTTATAACCCTTAAAAATAAGAAAGTTTTAGTCTGTTTTTTAAAAGTAACTAGTGATGATGAAATTCGAATATTTAAAGGTAATTGATAACTAAAAGAACGAGTCCCATAACTAGAAAGGTTTACAATTTTTATTTGATTTTGATGAAACTTGAAATTCATGGTTAGAACCCAAAGATCTTGATCCCTTTCGATATTTGCGCATATCGATTCGTAACTTCCTGAATTATGGCCCCTTTTTATACGCAAAATCGCCTTTGTTTAGGTTGTGGTCCCTCTGGAGGTCACAATTATTATCTGATTTAAAAAAACGTTTGATTATATCACCGTTACACCCTAAGAAAAGTTGAGTTTGAATTTGGGGAAAATCGGACCAAAATTGCCATACAAAATGGCCGCCGTTTGTACGCGAATACTGTTGAAAATGGTATATCAAGGTTGTGGACCCTGTAGAGGTCACAATTTTAATTCAGTTTTGATGACACTTGAAATGCATGGTTATAACCCAAAGATCTTGGTTGCTTTCGATATTTGCGCATATCGGATTGTAACTTCCTTAATTATGGCCCCTGATTGTTCTGAGAAATCCCCTATGGTCCCTCTGGAGGTCACGATCAATATTTAATTTAAAAAAAAAACGTTTGACTTTATCACCATTACACCGTACGGAAGGTTGAGTTTGAATTTCTAGAAAATCGGACAATAATTGCCAGACAAAATGGCCGCCGTTTGTACGCGAATAGTGTAAAACTATGGCATATTAAAGTTGTGTGCCCTGTAGGGGTCAAAATTTTAATTTGATTTTGATGAAACTTGAAATGCATGTTTATAACCTAAAGATCTTGATTCTTTTCGATATTTGCGTATATCAAATTGTAACTTAATGAATTATGGCCTTTGATTATAGGAAAAAATCACTTTCGGTATTGCTTGTCCTCTATCCATCTCTTGAAAATGTGGGCGTATCCTGCCTGGCAGTGCCAGCTTACTATCTTTTGCTTTAAAAGTAATTTATCAGATCAACATAGGGTTCTGTCTTGGGTATATAATTCTAAAAGTTTAGATAAATACTTTGGTGCTAAATTATGAAGGCATTTAAAAGTTAAAAGTGATATCTAAAAATCTATTCTATATTTTATGGGCAACCAGTGCAGCTGAAAGAAAACAGGAGTTATACTTGTATATTTATTCGTCAAGGCTATTAATCTAGCAGCAGTATTTTGTGAAAATCAATGAAGGTTGACTTTGTATCATGTAAAATCTTTGTTATACGAAAGATGTGGACTCTTAATCCATTTAGATGAAATTTTAAAAAATATTTTTATGTCCCAAAGATCTCAGTCCCGTCCCATATTTGCGAACTTCAGACCATAACAATTATTTAAATGACAGAAAAATATTTTTGAAATATTGTGTGAAAATATACATAAATACTAACCAAAAGTCAAAAGACTTTAATTCGGTACTCCAAAAAGTGTTTTCAGACTCAAATCCGCGAATATTAGCCAGTT
Source organism: Patella pellucida (assembly GCA_917208275.1). Classification (NCBI taxonomy): domain Eukaryota; kingdom Metazoa; phylum Mollusca; class Gastropoda; family Patellidae; genus Patella; species Patella pellucida. The sequence continues at coordinate 27,186,913 of OU795036.1, forward strand.
TTAAAACTGATAAAATTCGTAATAATTTGAATGATAATATATAAAATATTTATAATCTTGAAAATATCAGATAAAAAGCAGGCTACATTATAGTCGAAAGTAGCAAATTTCAATCTGCAAATCCGGTGAATCCTGTTTTCTTTGGCTGTAATCACATAAATGGAAATCCCTGAAATGTGACATCATAGCCGTAGTTTTCTGCAAGTGTGTCCTGTATATAAACGGTAATAGCGCTTATATTTCGATAACTTTTGAGTTAGATGTTTTGCATTGAAATCGATATCAAAGTATTATAATACAATCACTAGTAATATATTTAACTGAAAAAGTAATCCAAAAAAGCGGATTGAAAGTCTGCTAATTTTCATTCAATGGCTTCCAATTTTACGCTTAAGTGAAGTCGTCACATGGCATGAAATGTTCACTCTTTGCCGGTGAATTGTCAAAATCGCATAGACAGACGTTTGATTGCCATGGAGTAAAATGATAAGTTATGGAAACCTTGTACAGGTCTCTATTTTATTTGGTACACGCATGTACTCAGATACCATTACAATATACTTAATTTACTCAAAACAATACTAATGCTAATCACAAACACACGTTTAACCAGAATTCAGGTTTCCGGTCAAATTCAGCCATTCATGAGGTCAATTTATAAATCAAAACTAAGTCGGTCGAGTTACTTCCCTTTGAAAGTGAAACTAGTATTTGGCATGTAGCCATTTTCCGTGAGAAAATTTCTCCAGCACCGGAGATCGGGAGAAAGGTTGTGAATCTGTGAGTCTCACGGAAAAAACAGGTTAGTTGACATGTCTGCCTCGTCCGCCCGTCAGTCTCTAGGGGCTAAAGTTTATATCCAATTGACTTAAATCTATACACAGTGTTTCGGGTCATGAGACGCAGAAGCCTATTGATTTTCAGCGATAGCTGATACTTTCTGTCAGAGTTATGGCCCTTGATCACTTCAAATATCCTTGTGGAGGCTTTAGAGGCTAAAGTTAATATCTGATATATGCAGTGTTTAAGGTCATAAGACGAAGAAGCTTTTTGATTTTCAAAGATTTCCAATAATTAATGCCAGAGTTATCACCCTTCAAAAAATCATCTGGACGCTCTAGAGGCTAAAGTTCATATCCTATTGTCTTTAAATTTAGACGCAGTGTTTAAGGTCATGGGTAATGAATGAATGAAATGGGGTTTACATCCTACTATTATGCACCTAACCTGGGCTAATGGAAGACGGGTATACTCCATACAGTGTGCTATGAAGGAAATTTGGCCGGGCAGCGGTGCTACGGCCTACTCTTATATATCGAATTCCAACTGCCAAGGGATCTTTTATGTGCACTCCAATGTGTACACGGGACCTTGGTTTTTCGTCCCATCCATACGACTAGGCAGCTGTCTTTGTCAGTCCCTCCTTCTGCATCACTGACATGGGGAAATCACGCCGGAAATCGAGATGAACTTTCTCGGCCAATGCAGCTATCGAACATGAGACGAAAAAGTCTGTTGATTTTCAACCATTTCTGATAATTAATGCCAGAGTTGTGGCCCTTGATCACTTCAAAAATCCTTGTTGACGCTTTAGAGGCTAAAGTTAATATCTGATTGACTGTAAATTTATATGCATTGTTTTAAAATCAAGCCTTTTGATTTTCAACGATTTCCGTTAATTAATGTCAGAGTTATAGCCCTTGATCACTTTAAAAAATCATCTGGATGCTCTAGAGGTTAAAGTTAACATCCGATTGTCTTTAAATTTATACACAGTGTTTAAGGTCATGAGACAAAGAAGTCTGTTGATTTTCAACCATTTCCGATAATAAATGGCAGAGTTATGGCCCTTGATAACTTCAAAAAATCATCTGGATGCTCTAGAGGCTAAATTTGATATCTGATTGACTTTAAATTTATACGCAGTGTTTAAGGACTTGAGACGAAGAAGTCTGTTGATTTTCAACCATTTCCAATAATTAACGCCAGAGTTATGGCCGTTAATCACTTACAAAAATTGTCTGGACGCTCTAGAGGCTATAGTTAATATCCGATTGACTTTAAATTTATATGCAGTCTTTAAGGCCATGAGACGAAGAAGCCTATTGATTTTCAACAATTTCCAATAATTAATGCCAGAGTTATAGACCTTGATCACTTCAAAAAAACATCTGGACGCTCTAGAGGTTTAAGTCTTTACTTTAAATTTATACACAGTGTTTAAGGTCATGAGACAAAGAAGTTTGTTGATTTTCAACCATTTCCGATAATTAGGGGATCACGGTGGCTTAGTGAATAAGGCGCTGGTTCGCTAGCCTGGAGGTTGGGTGTTCGATCCCTGCATTGGCCGAGAAAGTTCATCTCGATTGTCCGATGTGATTTCTCCTTGTCAGTGATGCAGAAGGAGGGCCTGACAAGGACAGCTGCCTAGTCGTTCGGATGGGATGAAAAACCGAGCTCCCGTGTACACATTGGAGTGCACGTAAAAGATCCCTTGGCAGTTGGAATTCGATATAAGAGTAGGCCGTAGCGCCACTGCCCGGGCAAAATTTCCCTCATAGCACACTGTATAGCGTATGCCCGTCTTCAATAAGCTCAGGTTAAGTGCATAACAGTAGGACGTTAAACCCCATTTCATTCATTCATTCATTCATTTCCCATAATTATTGCCAGAGTTATGGCCCTTGACAACTTCAAAAAATCATCTGGATGCTCTAGAGGCTAAAGTTAATATCCGATTGACTTTAAATTTATACGCAGTGTTTGAGGTCACGAGACGAAGAAGTTTGTTAATTTTCAACCATTTCTGATAATTAATGCCAGAGTTAGGGCCCTTGATCACTTAAAAAAATCGTCTGGAAACTCTAGAGCAGCGTTTCTCAACCTTTTCTCACCGTTCACCCCTAAATTAATTCTCAACCGACCCATTTACCCCCCACCCCGGAGTTTTGAGGAGGTTACTGACTGACCGTCGTCCACCGAGAAACTGGAGCCAGCAAACGTAATTTCTAACCATTTCAGGCCCTCTTCCAGGCGTTTCAGAGGAACTTGAAAATGGCCATTTTCTATAGAAGCCATCCGACATGAACCACGGATCCTTGCACGGGCCTGCACCCCCTGACCACATTAACAAATCAATATTGAATATGGAATGAATACGGATCGAAGTTAAGATTCAATGAACACCAAATTTATATTTTAATGAAAATAGTTGTTTCCAGTTCAGTGCGAAATTTGCTCCTGGTGATCGTCACATATGACCATTTTTGAAGTTACACTGGGAGTGTGGTCATTCACCCCCTGGATGCGAGCCATTCCCCCCTTGGGGGTGAATTCACCCCAGGTTGAGAAACGCTGCTCTAGAGGCTAAAGTTCATATATCCGACTGACATTACATTGATACATGAGACGAAGAAGCCTATTGATTTTCAGTGATTTCGGTTAAATACTGCCAGAGTTATGGCCCTTGATCACTTCAAAAAATCTTGTGGACGCTATAGAAGATAAAGTTTACAACCGATTCACTTTATATTTAAGCACAGTGTTTAAGGTCATGAGATGAACAAGTATATTGATTTCCGTTGCCTTGTATCCTATCTTTTAGCTTCTGGCATAATGTGGACCCTCTAGAGGTCACAATTTTACAACAGGAAAACCTGTACAAATTAACAGTTTACTGTATCATCTTATTACTTTATGTTGTCTATTCACAATTATTTTTTGGGTCATCGTAATTCTACACTTTCCAAAACTATACTTGATAGAATTTGATTCAAGTAAGATACAAAATGTGAGTAAAACGTAAGAATCAATTTTGCTGCATTCCACTTTCCTGGTCAGGTCTGTTCAGATAAAAGAAATATTAAATTTTCATTCCACAGGTTTTTCAAATTAATGAAATTTTATATAATTATAATAAGTAGATTTAAATCGGTAGATCTGATCTGTTGTCCTTCTGTTCAGCCTCTTTGTCAGAAATACTAGGTGTTTCCATTAATCAGCAAGAAAAGTTGTGTTTTACTTTGAAAAAATCACTAGAAAGATGGGGGCCAAAAATGCATCACTACGATTTGCAACACATTGGTTTTCAGACCCATTTTTCTAAAAATCTTGTATCTGCCCCTGAAATTCAATGGAAGAGTACATTTAGCCAAATGAGAAAGAAGAAGTCTTTATTATTGTAGTTATAGTTTGCATTATAAAGACTGACTTGTTTATTATTATAGAGTGATAGTTATAGCTTGTACCAGTGAAGGTTGTTCCGATACAGGTTTTCAAGGCTTGTTTAAAACTAAAGGTATTTAAAATCTTTTTATCCCTTTATATCAAATGGTGTTCAAATCTGCCTTGTCAGGCCCGTCGGAACAATATTGATATTGGTGGGGGCTGCAGGGAAAGGTAGCGAAATCCAGGGGGTCCGAATTTTTTTGACACCACACCTGCCCAATAAATGGGGTATATACGAGCAGATTTTGGGGGGGGCTACAGCCCCCCCGGCCCCCGCTACAGACGGGCCTGCTTGTTCGATGGTAAACTATGTTATTTTATTTTCTGAAATCAACTACAAATTAAGAGGTCTATATTAGAAGCTGTTCTTGCTGAAGGCAACAGGACCGGTCAGTAATAAAGAAGAATAATTTTATGCACCACAACTTTTCAAAGCATAGTTTTTACTAATATGCTAATGGTACCATAGAAAGTTAATCTTGATGTTTTGTTTTCCAGATGTTGAAGCACCATCTAATGTAGGAACTATAGTTGCTGCTGTTGTGGTCCCATTAATAATATTAGCATTAATAGCAGGGGCTTCATTTTGGTGGATTAGACGTCGTAAAATGTAAGAAAATTTAAATTGAATATAATCTGTGATCCATTATTGTAAAGTAAGCCTAAGTAAAAGATATCTCATGTAAATTACAAATACTCTGTATAAAGGAATTGGTCTTGTCACATGATCCACTGCTGTCACATGATCTACTGCAATCTGAACGACAGACTTACCCTACCTGCAGAGAAGTGACTCTTGACACAATGAACAGCCATGATATTCACATGCCGTTATCTAAACATCACAGGTCGCGAGGTTAACGTACAGAAGTCAGTTTGTAAACAAGTAAACGGAAGTACAATGACTTAGATGAACAGAAAACCTGCGTCGTATCAGGATTGTCTGTGCAATAACACGGACACAATTCGAGATTGAATAATAATCCCCGGAAGAAAATGGGATTTTAACAGAATAAGAAAGTTTTAACAGACATTTGACAAACGCGGGGGCCGCACTATTGGCACTATTTTGTGCTTCGGTCGGGTCTATTTCACATATACACAATGAATTCTGCTAATGTTTTTAGCCTGGGGATTGACAATTAGTTAATTTATTTCAGTTCTAAACAAAAATTTAAAACTTTAATGTCATTTTAAAAAATAGCCAAATTTTGGCTGGGATTACTGAGCTAAATGGCCATTCACTGGATATGTGCGAAAAAAAAGCCAGCTACCATAAATTTTGTCACGTTAGTTACATACGGATCTACTGTTATATGCTCTAGTGTTGTCACATGATCTACTATCTCTTCCCTGTAATGGCTGACTTAATAAACATGTGGATTTGCAAACTTGTTGTAGACTGAATATTTAGGCACTTATCAATTCTATCGTAATGAGTAGACAGGCTTCTGAATTCTATGGCAATCTGTGAAATCTGTCATCATTTTTATGTCCCTGATTTATTTCCTTATTACTCCAATCAAATTTTTTTTTAGTAATCCGTATTCTGAATATTACAAATTGCAACATCAATCAGCAGTCCTATCTCTTGATTTGCATTGAATTAACATTGTATAATCTGGCCTTCAATTCGTCTGTGTTCATCACCTACAAAAAATTGACAAGCAATTGTGATGGAACTGGTTTTTTTTTTTAGAGCATTAACCGACAGCTATAGTGTTAAAGTATGTAATTTTACTTTGACTTCACCGATAATAAAAAGCAGTAGCGGGATGGCAAACATTTTAATCATAATAAATCAAAACAAATTACAACAAATTACAACAAAGTAATACAATGTCAAACAATTATTTACAAAATAAATCTCCAAACCCCAAGACAGTATGGGGGTGAAGATGTTGTATAAATATTAAGAAGGGGAATGTAATGTGAACGTATGAAGTGCGCGGAGACGCGAGGAATAATTTGTATCAATATAACGTTGATAACAATTACTTGACCAATATCCTAAAGCCTGAATTTGGTGGTCATTGAGACCCGAAAAACTAGCCCAAGTGGCAGCACCACCTTGGAAGGAATGTCCACCATAGGAAGATGGCGGCGACCCCAATGCACGAAGAGTAGTAAGAAGTGCCTTCAGGAAAGGGCAATAGGTAAGACATTTGCCATCCTTGAGCACGAAAAGCGGGGTGGACGGGGAGCCGGCTTTGACAATATGACCTGAAGCGCAGAACAGGGATCGAGGGGATGGTTGCGAAGTTTTGGTAAACAAATTATGATTGGCTTGGCCCGAAATTGCATGGTTTTTGTTATTTTAAGGCCTACAATGAATCCACATGATAACAATGTTACATCCTTGCGTTGGATGTGAAAAATTGGGTCAAAGCGTGTTTTGACCAGGAAATTGTGAGGCTGCAAGAATCCAAAAAATCCCGAAAGACAAGCAGCCCAGAAAATACTGTTATTAAACAATTTTCCCAAAACACGATGAATACGTAGCAATAAATCAGGCGTAATCGGGGCTTTGCAACTTTGAGCTGTACCTAGTGCCCTCTTGACACCTATGAGAAGGTGTTTTATGGACCAACTAGTTAAGGGATCGGCGAGATTATTAGACTTCTGCAGAATCGAAATAATATTTATATAACAAGTTATAGTACTAAACTTAAATTGTTTAACATCAACTAAATACACGATAAACAATTCGGTTCTATTTCAGTATCGTACCTCTACCAGTTTCCGGGGTCGTAGAGACTTGAAATTTTCAGGGGGTGTTCATGTCGGCTAACAACGACCCCACACAAAATTTCAGCGAAATCGGTCAATAACTTTTCATTTTACCGAATTAAACTTCCCACGAGAGATAAAATTATATTGCCGTTCGTCGCCATTAGTATTTGGTGACTCTAGACTCGAATAACAAGACACTCAACGAACTCCCAACACTCGGTTCCCCGTGCCCAACGTTGCAATTCATAATAATGATAATGAGTTTCGTATATTTTAATTATACGCCCACATGGAAATGTGAAAATCCACAAATTATACACAGTAGGCATCCTCAAACCAATCTTCCAACGAATTTCTGATGGGATCACAATTACTAGGTAACTGGATACAAAAACAGCATAAAGTGTAGTGTCAAAAATATATAAAATTGCCATTTAAAACTGTTCCTTTGAAAATGTTAAAATTTATTTGACGAAACTAGTCAGGATAGTGGACATGTATTATGATGGTTTTAAATGTCAATTTTATATATTTTTGACACATGGAAATGTGGTCGCATATTGCCGTCGCCCCCGACCGGCCATCCGTCCGTTCGTCGTCCACAATTTCTTGTGAACGCTCTAGAGGCTAAAGTTAATACCCGATTGACTTTAAATTTATGCACAGGTTTAAGTTTAAGGTCATGAGACGAAGAAGCATATTAGAACAGAGGGGGGAGGGGGGGCATTGTCACCCGAGTGGGGGCAAATTCTGAGTTAACTTTTCTAGAGGCATTTTTCACCAGGAATCCGAATCTGGTAGGTAATAAGCCAGGTGAGGGGGCGTTTCCGAGATAATCGAGGTCAAAGGTCACTGAAGGCTAAATAACGAAAGAGACGTAAAAAATTCAAAATCTGTTCAGAATAGGGCCGAAAATCATTGATAACAGCAATGAGACAATTATAATACAGCAATGAGACAATTATAATACAGTATTATATTATAATAACAATGAGCAGCGATGACACCTGCATACCTGTTGTATTAAGCTCTATTACTATGATAATGAAGGGGGGGGGTATTCAATGCCAAAATACAAGTCTTAGTACCCTCTTCAAATATGTAAATACGTTTATGGTATATTCATATTTACTTACCTTAAAAAGCAATCAATGTTTGGTGGTTTTAAGCTCTATTACTATGATAATGAAGGAGGGGGGGGATTCAATGCCAAAATACGGGTCTAAATACGAAATTCCAGATATAATGTTACATTTCAGCGAAAAGCTTGTTGATGTTCTCTTCCAATATGAAAATAATTTTCTGGCACATTAAGATTTACTTACCTTAAAATAAAAAGCAATGAAAGTTTGGTAGTATTAAGCTCTATTACTATGATAATGAAGGGGGGGGGTATTCAATGCCAAAATACGGGTGTTAGTAGGAAATTCCAGATATAATGTTACATATCAGCGAAAAGCTTGTTGATTTTTCTTTTCAAATATGTAAATACTTTTATGGTACATTCATATTTACTTACCTTAAAAAGCGATCAAAATTTGGTGGTATTAAGCTCTATTACTATGATAATGAAGGGGGAGGGGTATTCAATGCCAACATACAGTTCTTAGTAAGACATTCCAGATATAATGTTACATATCAGCGAAATGCTTGTTGATTGCTCTCTTCAATTATGTATATAATTTTATGGCACATTCATATATACTTACCTTAAAAAGTGATAAAAATTTGGTGGTATTAAGCTCTATTACTATGATAATGAAGGAGGGAGGGGTATTCAATGCCAAAATACGGTTCTTAGTACGGAATTCCAGATATAATGTTACATATCACAGAAAAGCTTGTTCATTACCCTCTTCAAATATGTAAGTAATATTATGGCACATTCATATTTAGTTACCTTAAATAGCAATCAAAGTTGTGTGGTATTAAACTCTATTACTATGATAAAGAAGGGGGGGGGGTATTTAAAACCAAAATACGGGTCTTAGTACGAAATTCCAGATATAATGTTACATATCACCGAAAAGCTTGTTTTTTACCCTCTTCAAATATGTAAGTAATATTATGGCACATTCATATTTACTTACCTTAAATAGCGATCAAAGTTGTGTGGTATTAACCTCTATTACTATGATAATGAAGGGGGGGGGGGGGGTATTAAATGCCAAAATACGGGTCTTAGTAAGAAATTCCAGATATAATGTTATTATTATATTAATGTATTATAATTGTCTCATTGCTGTTTTTCGGCCCTATTCTGAACAGATTTTGAATTTTTTACGTCTCTTTCGTTATTTGGCGCCCCCTCACCTGGCTTATTACCTACCAGATTCGGATTCCTGACGAAAAATGCCTCTAGAAAAATTACCTCTGATTTTGCCCCCACTCGGGTGACAATGCCCCCCTCCTCCCTCTGGTCTATATGGAAATGTGGTCGCATATTGCCGTCGCCCCCGACCAATTCGTCATCCACAATTTCTTGTGAACGCTCTAGAGGCTAAAGTTAATACCCGATTGACTTTAAATTTATGCACAGTGTTTAAGTTTAAGGTCATGAGACAAAGAAGCATATGGAAATGTGGTCGTATATTGCCGTCGCCCCCGACTGGTCGTCCGTCCGTTCATCGTCCACTACAAAACCGAGTCTCAGCGGCTAAATTTTTATTTGATTCATCTGAAAAATTAACACAACCTGCGCGAGGGTCATGCGCAGGTTGTATTCATTTTTCGGACAGATCTTAAAAAAAATGAGGCCCTGAGAGAAGTTGCGGTTTTTAAATACAAACTTAGGCCTACAAAATGAACACAAAAATTAGATTGATCACTCAAGCCAGGGGATGTTAGCCAGGGTCATGACCATGACCCATCGGGACGTCCCGAAAGAAGTCCTTGTGTGTCGTGACATTGACCTTGACCTCTCTGCAAAATCTGTGGGAATTTTTCGTCCTCAAGGTCAAATGTCAGGTCAAAAAGGTCAAGGTCTCACATGAAAGGTCATTGATATGTCCATCCAGGGTCATGACCCTTTTCATGCCACGTGACCCTTGGAGGTCAAGCTAGGGTCAAATGTCACTTCATGGTCCCGTTTTGCCCACTTCCGGTTGCCGGACGGCCATTTTGAAGTCACCCAGCTACTCGCCAGGGTGAATATACTTGTCGAATACCTAGCCTCGATTCTCGCCCGGGCACCCTTCGGGGCGTTTACAGGTGGGGGGGCGCGTACCACAGTGAAATCGCTCCAAGTCCGGTGACACTTTTTTCTATGTCCGTGGGGGGCACGCTAAGTCAGCGAGGGTCATGACCTTGATCCACATAGACGTCCCGAACGAAGTTCTTGTGGGTCGTAACCTCGACCTTGACCTTGACCTCTCGGCAAAATCTGTGGACGGTACCTAGAGCTTTGGGGACGTTTCGGCCCCAAGGTCAAATGTCAGGTGAAAGGTCAAGGTCTCACATGAAAGAACAGTGATGTGTCCATCCAAGGTCATGACCTTCGATATGCCACGTGACCTTTGGAGGTCAAGCTAGGGTCAAACGTCACTTCATGGGCCCGTCCGAAAAATGAATATAACCTGCGCATGACCCTCGCGCAGGTTGTATTAATTTTTCAGATGAATCGAATAAAAATTTAGCCGCTGAGACATTGATTTCGTAGTGGACGACAAACGGACGGACCAACGGCTGGCCGGTCAGGGGCGACGGCAATATACGACCACATTTCCATATGCTTCTTCGTCTCATGACCTTAAACTTAAACACTGTGCATAAATTTAAAGTCAATCGGGTATTAACTTTAGCCTCTAGAGCGTTCACAAGAAATTGTGGACGACGAACGGACGGACCAACGGATGGCCGGTCGGGGGCAACGGCAATATGCGACCACATTTCCATGTGGGCGTATAATTAAAATATACGAAACTCATTATAATTATTATGAATTGCAATGTTGGGCACGGGGAACCGAGTGTTGGGAGTTCGTTGAGTGTCTTGTCATTCGAGTCGAGAGTCACCAAATACTAATGGCGACGAACGGCAATATAATTTTATCTCTCGTGGGAAGTTTAATTCGGTAAAATGAAAAGTTATTGACCGATTTCGCTGAAATTTGGTGTGAGGTCATTGTTAGCCGACATGAACATCTCCTGAAAATTTCAAGTCTCTACGACCCCGGAAAATGGTAGAGGTACGATACTGAAATAGAACCCAACAAAATTCAATAGTATGCTGAGCCACTGGAAGCATTGTTAGTTTCATTCTTGAACAGAATTCCATATAATACTTGAGATGGGTATTATATGTAGTAACAGTAGATTTAGCCCACCCCAGTTTTTTTTGAGTCGAAGTACTGATTCTTCCAGGTTTACACCACCTAGAAAAGTAGAATTGACAAGAGACATGATTAAGGAGCTCAACAGTACTAAAGTAATAATCATAACATGATAAATAATGAAATAACTTTGAGAGCTGTCCAGGTTCATGGAGGCGGGAAGCAGCATCAGCAATCAAATTGCAACTGCCTAAAACATGAACTGCTTTAATATCAAAGTTATAAATTGTTGATATCCAAAACAATATATGTAAGCACATCATTAAAAGTTTGTTGTGTGACGACCCTTTATTAATAACACATTTGGTAGTCATGTTATCGGTAAATACAATAACCGTTTTGTTAGTCCAAAGTGGACACCATCGCATGGCGGATAAAAGAACTGCAACAGTCTCTTTAACATTTATATGTTCATGTTCGACACACGGTAAATCAATTGCCCAATTCACATAAAAAAAATCACCGTTGTAAACACCTGCACCCCCGCCGGAGGATGCGTCAGTTTGTAATGAGGTGGTAGGTTTGGTATCTAGAAATTTTACTGTTCAGGAGGAAACACTCATAAAATTTATCCACCATGTAATGTCTACGTGAAATTCGGCAGATAATTGTACTTTTCCTCTTCGATTGACACTGACGGTCATGTCTATTAAACGTCTGAGGAATATGCGCCCCCCCCCTTTGATCATTTGGCCAGGCAGCTTAGTTTTCCTCAAAGAGACTAATTGTTTTAAACTTGCCTGTTTCTGCTTTTGAAACACAAGCAAAAGGGCAAGAAATTCAGACTGTTTATCCTGGGGCATGGAGAGAGTAAGGTTATTGGTGTTTAACAGTATGCCAAGAAAAAGCATGATTTGAGATGGTCCTGCAACCTTGTTCCAAGCAATATCGAATCCCAATTCGCGTCTGGAGCAATGAATGAAATGAATGAAATGGGGTTTAACGTCCTACGCTTAAGCACCTAACCTGGGCTAATTGAAGACGGGCATACGCCACAGTGTGCAATGAGGGAAATTTTGCCCGGGCAGCGGCGCTACGGCCTACTCTTATATCGAATTCCAACTGCCAAGGGATCTTTTACGTGCACTCCAATTTGTACACGGGACCTCGGTTTTTCGTCCCATCCGAACGACTAGGCAGCTGTCCTTGTCAGGCCCTCCTTCTGCATCACTGACAAGGGGAAATCACGCCGGAAAATCGAGATGAACTTTCTCGGCCAATGCAGGGATCGAACACTCAACCTCCAGGCTAGCGAACCAGCGCCTTATCCACTTAGCCACCGTGATCCCCGCGTCTGGAGCAACAATAGTAATCCTCAGATGACCCAGAGGCATGCGCACTTACATTTAAATAAAGATCTTAAAGCATCAATACATGGGCAGAAACATGGCTAGTAACTTTTAACCCCCTCAAGACAGAAACTTTAACCTTCTCCACTAAACACAATGTTGTGAAACCACCCCTTGTAAATAACTCAATGGGAATAAAGGAAGTAAGTGAACATAAACACCTTGGACTTATCTTTCAAGGCAATTGTAAATGGAACAGCCACATTGATAGTATAATTAAAAAAGTATCAAAATTAGTAAAAAGTCTTCGCTCCCTGAAATATCATTAAACAGAAAATCACTACACACTCTATATTCTTCCTTCATTCTGCCGCACTTTGATTATGCAGATGTTATCTGGGACGAGTACACTGACTTCCTCAGCAATAATCTTGAATACCTTAAGCTTGACGCACTATTTGCGGGGCAGTTAAGGGTACTAGCCATGCTTCCCTCTAGGCAGAAACTGGGTTTATTCCACTCAAAGAAAGACGAAATCGTCATAAATTAAAATAACTTCATCAATAATCATCAATAACCTAACCCCTCCTTATCTAAAGAATCTCATAAATCTAGAACCTACAAATAAATATTCCCTTCGTAATGAAGACAAATTAAAAGAAAATCATTTATCCCATCAAGAGAGTGGAATAAACTCAGTACCCCTGCAAGAAATTCTGGCAGCAGCTAGTTTATTTAATCATAGCCCGTTTGTTGATCTATAATTAATGAAAACCTTGTTTTCCAAAATTACTTCAGGGTACACTTTGAAGTATTTTATCGAAATGTAATACAGTGTTTTATATGAAAGGGTTTTTAAAAGACCAATTCTTAGAAATGTACCTGCTGTATCAGCCTCCTATAAATGTAAACATTGTAAATGTTGTTCGGCCATTCTGGAATCAAACATACTCTCAGAATATATTTTTTGTAAATCTTTCAGGAAAAATAAGACTCCAGATGACAGGGCTTCATTACATTCTATTGATAGTTCACCAAGATCAGATACACCACGCTATCGGTAAGTGTCATGACAAATGTTGTCATTATGTAAATAACTTTTTCTATTATCAAATAGTCCGGATTATGTTCTTTTTGTTGTCTGTCTGTCTGTAAGCTTTGGTCACGATAACTTTAGTCCTAATTAAGTGAGAGTGATGAAACTTGGTGCGACTATGTTCGATAATGAGCATTTTTCTGCTCGGGGTAAGCAGAGCGATAAACAATATGATAGGCTGAAACTTTGGAACACAGTAACTCTCCTTCTAATTCAGCTAGAATGTTCAAACTTGGTGTAGGTGTTTATTAGGTCAATGCCTTGATGGAGTTCAAAGTTGAACATTTTCTGCTCAGGGTAAGAAGAGATAAGCAATCTGATTGGTTGATGCTGGGGGGCACGATAACTTTGGTTATAAAGAAGTGAGAGCGATGAAATATTGATTCATTATATCAAAACTTTGACTAAGTTTCGATGGTAAGAATCTTCTGCTAAGGCTAAAGAGCGATAAGCAATTTGATTATTCAAGTCTTTGGAATATAACAACTATGCTTTTAATTGAGGTAGAATGTTTAAACTTGATGTAGATGTTCATTAGGTGAATATCTTGACTGAGACAATGATTAACATTTCCAGCTAAGTCTAAACAGAGTTTATCGATTTAATTGGTCGATGCTTTTGGACTAGTTGATAATCAGTTTGATACTTTTGAAAAAAAATAAATGTGCGATTAATTAATATGTGTGGTCTATTTATTTTAGGATTTCGACGGGGAACATCAGCCTCGCTGTTGGCTTGTATTTAACAAATATTATATGTGGGATCTTAAATCTAATATCAGAATATACCAATACTTATTGATGTCCAAATTAACTCTCAAAAGAAATTCGACTATTTGTCATTTTTGTACAGGCACATGGAAATGTGGATGTATATTTCCCTCCGTCTGTACATATGTGCGTCAATCCACAATTTCTTTCGAACACTCTACAGACTACATTTGTTATCTGATCTTTTTAAAATTTATATATGTTGTTAACATCAGTGAGACCAAGAATTATTTTAAATTTCAACAATACCTGTTTAATTACTTCCAAACTTGAGGTCCTTGTTTCACTTTGTAGAACATTGTGAATGCTATAACTATAACGACAAAAGTTGTCATCTGATCTGTATTAAATTCATATGCATTATTTAAATTAGATCTCTAGTGAATTATCCATTTAAAAATTTCCTGGTGTTATGGTGTTTTTCTATTTTGAACATTGTAAATGCTTTATAGACAAAAGATATCATTTGATCTGTATCAAATTCATTTATGATTGCCAGGATTGCGACAGACACAGCTCCAAGCTCACAAAAGTGAGAGACCCGGCTAGTTTGCTTGCGAATTGCAGTAACCGCATATAAACAATATCATGCATTATATACAAATGTAATTTTCCATAATAACTTCTCTAAACTGAATAAATGACAGAATGGAAAGCAAAGTGCCACTCTGATTAGTTTGGGTCAGAAATAGCGAGATGGTGACGTGTTAGAGTCGGCAATGCTGACCCCCTAACACCAAGAATGTCTAAAGTTGTTATTTGTGTGCAAACTCCATATAAAATGATGTTTTTAGTCAATGAAAGAAAATTAATTCCCTGACAAACTGTGCAACGATACGTTTTCTGTAAAGTTGTGTTAATTAACCGACTGGTAAAAAATGAATGTCAATGGTGTGTATTGTTTAATTGGCATGTTTTCTCGTTGGTTGCGATAACTGCACCACACAGAGTATAATCAAGGACCAACAGGCTTTATCTGACACATACGTATTAAATCAAAATGTGGGAAGTAAAACTGTTTTACCGTGCGATTTATTATTTGACCGCGTGTTTTACGCTGGTCTTTGTATAATTAAAGATAGGTCTTCAGATAGTCATGTGCTGCTATGATCTATGTTTCTATTTTGTATTGCGTACCATACAATTAGTCTAGCAGAAGTACTAAATTTCCCCGAAGTCCGACCTGGAAGGAAATGAATAATCGCGGGCGCAAATAAATGATTCCGCTCTGGCTACTCTCAAAAGTCCGCTCTAAATTTCCTACACCAATATGAGTAAAACTCCGACCTGCACGATTATTTTAAACGACCGCAGAAATTAACATTGACAGATCCACCGCAAAATTTAAGAAGTCAGACTGTCCACGCAATAGGTTTATTTACTGTGTGATTGCAACGCAGTCATATTGTAGTCGAATATCAGCTAATACAGCATGCAAAAAAAGATTGTTAATTTAACAAAGGTTTGAAATAATATAAGTGGTGCAAAAATGGCCTCAAACTTTCAAAAAAGTTGAGAAATCGTTAAATTATTGAAAATGTTCTTTTATTTATCTATATTTTACAAAAAACTACTGAATAGATGTTTCTGACACATCTGGTACAGAAAGTTATTTATCCAAACAACTTGTTAAAACTATCCCGACAATGATCCGAAAACCGGAAGTAGTCGAAAAAATATTCAATACCGCGGGAGGTTATATCTCAGTGCCTTTAACAGATACCGACCATAAAACTTAAATTTCGACCTGCGCAGACCGGAAGTTGCCGAAATGGCCAAAATCAAAAATAGGCCATAGTTTCCTCAATTCTTCACCTATTTTAAAACCAATGACATTTTCATAATTCTTCTGACTTTTCTCGGATGATAGCAGTTGAAAATTTTGAAATTTCCAAACTTCGTCACTGACTTCTTGCGTTCAAAAAATGAAATAAAAATTTCTCTAACAAATCTTGGATGCGAAAAGGATCTGATTATTGGTGCTGTGTATATTCCACCAGAGAGGTCAATATTCTACAATAATAAAGATGTGCACTGTGGTATTGAATTAGTTGAAGCTGCTGTTTGTGAGATTAAAAATAAGTATCCCGTTAGTGATGTCTTGGTTATTGGAGATTTTAACACTCAGACTGGTGAACTCAAAGACTTTATTCGAAGTGAAAAAACTAATCATGTTCCGGAACTCAGGGCATTCCATGACTTTGGGCGTGAAACGATTGTGGATATAGACGAACGCACAAACAAAGATAAAATTGTTAATAATTTCGGAAAGGTACTCGTAAACTTTTGCTGTGAAAATGATTTTGTGATCTTAAATGGAAGACAATGCAACATCCTGATACAACTGGTGATTTTACATATATTAGTACCACTGGCGTTAGCACAATTGATTATGCAATTATTAACATTGATGGTCTGCCACGAGTCAAATCCTTTAGAGTTATTAATAATGATATTAGCAAACATTCACCTATCAGATGTGAAATCAAAATAGGCTCATTTTGTTTAGAAACTGAATGTGATTTTAAGCATAAGTCTAGCGGAAAATACAAATGGAAACATTCTAATAGACAGGTTTATTGTGATGTATTTGATGGTAGGGATATTAGGGGGAAAATAGATGAAATTATTGATGAAATTGATCTGAATATAAACAATTATATTTTAAAATTAAATTGCTTATTCAAAAAGGTTAGTGACCGGGGCTGATCTTTTTGTTTCAAATAAAACGAATAAATTGAATACAGATCAACCCTGGTTTGATAAGGAATTAAAGATATTGAAGTATGAGAAGAATAGACTCTTGAAATCATTTCGTGTCACAAATTGTCCTACTGTACTAGATGACTATCTTGGTTGTAAAGCAAGGTACAAACATGCGTGTCGTTGTAAGAAGGAACTCTTTAATGAAAATCTCAAGGTCAAATTGGTCAATTTATCTCAAGAAAGAGATCCATGTAAATTCTGGACTCAAATTAAGAATTATTTGCAATCTCGTCCAGACGTACACCCTTCTATTAGTGATGATGATTGGTTTAATTATTTTAAAGAACTTTTAAATCCAAACCTAGATGATTTGGACTTAGATTTTAGTAATCATGTATATACGATAGTAAATAATCATAATACTGATTGTAACTTATGTACTATGGATAATTCCTGTTTAAATGAAAATATTAGTGAGCTAGAAATTGTTAGAGCTTTAAGTAAAATGAAAAATAGAAAAAGTACTGGTGAGGATATGATACCTATTGAGTTTTATAAATATGCTCAAGATAGACTACTGCCTCTTTTAACAAAATTGTTTAACTCAATATTTTTCACAGGTAAATTTCCTGAATCCTGGTCATCTAGCATCATAGTTCCACTACATAAAAAGGGGGACCCCACACTGCCAAGTAATTATAGAGGTATATCACTCTCTGATGCCATAAGTAAACTATTTATATCAGTTTTACATAGCAGCTACTCGTGGAGGAACAAGCTGGATTCAGAAAAGGGTATTCAACTATTGACAATGCTTTTGTATTAAACTGTCTTGTGCAAAAGTATATGGGAAACTGTAAAGGGGGTCGACTATACGTTGATTTTATCGATTTCAGGCGTGCCTTCGACAGAATCAATCGAACAAAATTATTTTATATACTGTTAGAGCATAATTTGCATGGGCCCATGATTACAATATTACAAAGTATTTACAGTAATGTCAAGAGTAGAGTCAGGTGTAATGGCCATGTAACGGGAGAATTCTTAAGTCAATCTGGGGTCAAACAAGGCTGCATCCTGAGTCCTTTTTTGTTTGGATTGTTCATAAATGAGCTTGCATTAAAATTAAAATCAGAATGTAGAAATGGTATCTTTGTACATCAGTCGATTGAAGATATATATTCGCTATTATTTGCTGATGACTTGTCACTAGTTGCTGACAGTATTGGCAACCTACAAGGCAGATTAAATGTTTTAGAAAATTATTGTAAGCAATGGAATGTGACTGTAAACTTAGAAAAGTCAAATATTGTTGTATTCAAGAATGGGGGTGTGTTATCAAAAACAGAAAAGTGTTTTTTTATGGGGTCAGAAATTGAAGCTGTGTCTCACTATAAATATTTAGGAATCAATTTCTCCAGCAGATTAAAATGGAATTTATGTTGCACAAATCTTGCTCAACAAGCCCTAAAAGCACTGAATGTAATAAAGAAATGTTTAACAAAATATGGTATTAAAAATTGTAAAGCCGATTTTAAATTGTTTTATTCCATGATAGCACCTATTTTATATTATGGATCAGAAATATTGGGACTTGAAGTAAGACCACAAATTGAGTCTGTACAAAATAAATTTTGCAAATGGTTGTTATATACCGGAGAAAAGACTACACATTATATGATTAGCGGTGAATGTGGTAGATATGATTTGTATGTGAACTATATGTGCAGGCCTATCAAATATTTTCTTAAACTGCAACTCATGGATGATATTAGATTACCGAAATTATGCTATAAAATACTGTTTAAACAAGACTTATTGGGTAGAAAAAACTGGTGCAGTTCTGTTAGGAATGTTTTATATAAGTATGGTTTTGGGGATGTGTGGATTGCTCAAGGGGTAGGTAGTTTACCACATTTCATGTTTGTCTTCAAACAACGTCTCCGTGATACCAGTCTACAGTCTTGGCAATCAAACATCAACCAATCAACTAAATGTTCATTCTATTCTATCATAAAGTCAGATTTTGAATGTGAGAATTACTTAAATATCAATCTACCCCAATCACTAAGATTTTATTTTAGCAAATTTTAGATGTTCAAAGCATAAACTTAACATTGAATTAGGCCGCAGAAATGGTATTCCTATGTCTAAGACGTATGTGTGAAATTTGTAATTTGAAATGTGTTGAAAACGAGTACCATTTCATTCTTGTCTGTCCAATCCTGCAAGATATTAGAATGAATTTCCTGCCGAAATATTGCCAGTCATCGCCAAACGAAATGAAATTGAAGTCGTTATTCCAATGTAAAAATGAAAATGTTATTAAAAATCTTTGTATATATATTAAAAAAGGTATGGAAATAAGGGAAGAAATACTATCAATATAACCAATATAAGTATGATAAAATTGTATATTTTTCGGAAATGTGTGTGCTGTTTACTCTTCTTCATTTATATTGATTAATTATGTGTGTCTTTTGTTTTGTTTGTTTTTTGGCACTGTATACATTTTGTACTATTGGCTTTTGGCCACAAAGTACTTGAAAAAAGATATATTATAAATTATTATATATTAAAAAAAATGAAAAATGTTGTTTAAGAGACAATTTTTGTTATTTTTCAAAATTTTCAAATTTTTAGATACCTGAAGACCATTTGATTCCAGAAATATAAGTTTCATTCCGAGTGATCGCCCTTTATTATTCGAATTTTTTCGAATCTTCTGCCCTTTTTGTGACCTCGAGCTTCGTTTTATGACGGAATCAATGTATCTGAAACTTCTGGAACATGAAGTTATACTTCAAAACCAACTGATAAAACTATTTCGACAAAAATCCATAAACCGGAAGTAGCCGAAATAATGTCCAATATTTTGAAAAAAAACACAAAAAATGAATGCTTTTGGGGAAAACATGATTCCTCCGTCTGATATCATCAGATTACAACGATTAAGGTATCGTTAGGTTGCATGAGAATTGTAGTATCGTATGATACCCAATTCATACAGATAGGATGAGCAGGAAGCAAAATATGGCACGCTGATATTCAAGTATTTTCTGATTTTTTGCGATTTTGGATGCCTGTATCTCGAAAACTTAGCCTACAATTTTTTTTTACTTTCTCTATCAAGATTACCTTCGGAGGTATTGTGCATGATGTCATCCAATAAGACTTTAGAGTGTCTAGAATAGGAAAAAAAAGGGACTGAAAATCGAAAAAAATAGAAAAATCGTCAAATTTTGGTAAATGCTACATTATTTTTATACGCCCACAATTGTTTGTGGACTCTCTACAGGTCACAATTCTTACCCGATTGTGACGAAACTTGAAATATAGGTTCATCCCAAAAGATATTGGCTGCTTTCGATATTGGCATGTATCGGATCAAAACTTCATGGATTATGGCCCCTGATTGTACGAAAAATCACGTTTTTAGCTTGTGGACCCTATAGAGGTCACAATTTTGAACTGATTTTGATGAAACTTAACATGTATGTTTATTACCCAAAGATCTTGGTTCCTTTTGATATTTGTGCCTATCGGAACATAATTTCCTGAATTATGCCCCCTTTTTTTGCCCAAAAGATCACCTATTTTAGCTTGTGGTCCCTCTGGAGGTCACAATTATTATCCGATTTGAAAAAACATTTGATTATATCACCGTTACACCCTAAGGAATGTTGAGTTCAAATTTCAGGAAAGTTGGACCAAAATTTACATACAATATGGCCGCCGTTTGTACGCGAATACTGTTAAAAAAATTGTATATCAAGGTTGTTGACCCTGTAGAGGTAACAGTTTTAATTCGATTTTGATGAAACTTGAAATGCATGGTTATAACCAAAAGATCTTGGTTCCTTTCGATATTTGCGCATATCGTATCGTAACTTCCAGAATTATGGCCCCTGATTATACGCAAAATCACCTTTGTTTACCTTGTGGAAGATACAAAACACCTTTGCACGTCTGAACACCGTTTGATTATATAACTGTTACATCCTAAGGAAGGTTGAGTTCAAATTTCTGGAAAATCGGACCAAAATTGTCATACAAAATGGCCGCCATTTGAACGTGAATACTGTAAAAAATTGTATATCAAGGTTGTGGACCCTGTACAGGTCACAATTTTAATTCAATTTTGATGAAACTTGAAATGCATGGTTAAAACCGAAAGATCTTGGTTCCTTTCGATATTTGCGCATATCAGATTGTAACTTCCTGAATTATTGCCCCTGATTATACTCAAAATTGCTTTTGTTTAGCTTGTGGTCCCTTTGAGGTCACAATTATTATCCGATTTAAAAACCGTTTAATTATATCACCGTTACATCCTAAGGAAGGTTGAGTTCAAATTTCGGGAAAATCAGACCAAAATTGCCATACAAAATGGCCGCCGTTTGAACGTGAATACTGTAAAAAATGGTATATCAAGGTTGTGGACCCTGTAGAGGTCACAATTTTAATTCAATTTTGATTAAACTTGAAATACATGGTTATAACCCAAAGATCTTGGTTCCTTTGGATATTGCGCATATCGGATCGTAACTTCCTGAATTATGGCCCCTGATTGTCCGAAAAATTCCATATGGTCCCTCTGGAGGTCACAATTATTATCCGTTTTAAAAAAACGTTTGACTCTATCACTGTTACATCCTACATGTTTATAACTTAAAGATCTTGATTCTTTTGATATCAAATTGCAACTTAATGAACCATGGCCTTTGATTGTAGGAAAAATCACTTTCGGTATTGCTTGTTCTCTATCCATCTCTCGTTTTATTTTAAAAGATTTTCAAAAAATGGTTACAAATTTGGATAGCTGACCTAAATCTGATTCTAACGATGTATAATATGTATTGAAATACTGAAATTTTATTTTCGATGTTTTGATATTTTTGCATTTGTTAAAAACTCAAATTCTCCGTCAGATATTAGCGGACCAAAACAATTAAAGTGTTGTATGATAGTCCCATTAATAGACTATCGTGTGACATATAAATGATTCGAATTCAAAGGTTAGGAAATAAATTATGTTGCACGAAAAATCTAGTATTTTGCGTTTCTGTGCATTTTGAGACCCTATTTCCTCGAAAATGAAAACTTCGATTTTTCTTAAACTTCTTAATTAGAGTCCTATCGATGGTCTATGGTGTGAATCTAAAACTAAAAGCCTTGAAATAATATAAGTGGTCCAAAAATGGCCTCAATCTTTGAAAAAAGTTGAAAAATCGTTAAACTATTGAAAATGTTATTTTCTTTTTCTTTTTTACGAAAACTTTAACATTTCTTTTTCTTTTTTACGAAAACTTTTCAATGGAGTTTTTTGAAACTTCTTGTACAAAAGTTGAGGTAACGAAACAACTTGTTAAAACTATCCCGACAATGATCCAAAAACGGAAGTAGTCAATAAAAAATATCTGATGTTTTGAAAAAAATGCAAAAAATTTCAGATTTTTGCTAAAAGCGTGATTTTTCAGTTGGATATTATCAGATCAAAAAAACAAAACAAAGTAGAGTTTGATAGCTCAATGAATGGGCTATAGTATGCCACACTTCCTGTTTTATTCCTGAAAGCCGGTTCAGTGCTGCTTGCAGGTCTAGTTATTATTATTATTCTTTTACCATTTTGAGTATATCTCAGCAACTGCTTGTCGCATCGCATCGTTACAATTTCTTCGGTTTTGAACGTTCTGTGACAATGTGAAATATCCGAAATCACCAAAGCTAAAACCTTCGGTCGAACAAGAAATCGCATTGTAATTGGATTTAACACATTCGCATCAGATTAAGCCTGCTAGTCCTTGATAGAACACCTTTAATGTAGTTATAAGACGCTTTCGGGAAAACTCACCAAACAAAGAATGCACACTGTGTCAGTCCTTTTTAAACCGTCCGTTAATTATCACACCCAGTACTGAAAACGCACAGTCGCAGACATTTTCACCCTTACCGATAATTAATTAATACACTGTATGTACAGATTTTAGCCTGCTATTAGATTTGTTGCGATAATTAGAATTTTACCTATAATCTACCCAATTTACCTGAATCGCTCGATTTCTATCCCAAAATGTACAAAAGTCATGATAACTACTTCTCAATGTATGTGTATACACTCAGTAAACTATATTAATTTTGGAATTTTGAATATTATTCACCATGTCTTGATGTCCGATTGGGCATATTCCCGGTCGGATAATTTCGGGCATTTGGAAAAAAGATTCAGACAAGTTCGGAATATACAGGAAAAATCCCATCACTGCATCGGAGTATGGATGACTGCAAACTTTCTTAAACTGAACTCTGACAAAACAGAGAACATGACCATTGGCTCAAAATCATGTTTCATCATTAGATAGTCACCCCATTCATGTTGGAATTTGGGTGTTACGTTTAACACTACCATGGATATGTCCAAACAAGTTGCAGCAATATAAAAGGCATGTAACTTCCAACTGTTCAACATATTGGTCATGTACAAAAATACTTGAATACAGATTCAAGTAAGCTGTTGGTGAACTCTTTATAATTAATTTCATCTAGATTGCACTATTGTAATTCATTACTTTACAGACTTCCAGCTTCTTCTCTTAGCTCACTTTAAAAAAGATACAAAACACCTTTGCACGTCTGATCACAAGAACAAGACTATTCGACCACATTACACCTGTGCTAAAATCCCTCCACTGACTCCCCATAAATAATAATAATCTTTATTTCAGTAATCGAGGCCTCCGGCCCATAGTACATCAAAATACAATTGGTAAAATATCATATAAATAACTGTGCAATGTGTAGAGTGAACAACATAATAAATATAAAGTTAGAATCTCCATATTATACATAATTCATTCGATTTGTAATTTTTTACGATACAAGAAGACATTGTAGGTAAACATAGCTAAGTTTTTACATATGTTCCTGTTTGTCATGATATTTATAAAAATACTCTTACTTGGTTTATAAAGTTTCTGATTTTGAATATAAACAAGAATAATGAAGGGGTGATAATTCAATATGGTCGACATTGTAACGAATTTTCACGAAATTATTGCGAACATGAAATTATTGCGAGAGGGACTCGATCGCAATTGTCGCAATAATTTCATGTCACAGTACTTTTTATACGCCCACATTGAAATGTGGTCATATATGGTCGTCGCCCACGTCTGGTGGTCCGTTGGCCCTTGATCACTTCAAAAAATCTTGTTGATGCTCTAGAGGCCAA
The DNA here is from genome assembly GCA_917208275.1 of Patella pellucida. NCBI lineage: Eukaryota > Metazoa > Mollusca > Gastropoda > Patellidae > Patella > Patella pellucida. The sequence continues at coordinate 27,211,295 of OU795036.1, forward strand.
AGTTAATATCCGATTGACTTTAAATTTATACACAGTGTTTAACTCATTCGGTCCAGTTGTCGTGTCAAAGGGGTGCAGGCTGTTTCGTAACCTGGCTGTTTCGTACTTAATTCTTTCGTACCTCGTTTCGTACCTCAGATTTATTCGTACCTTTTCCTATTTGTTGTTGAAATAAAGTTGAAACATGGTTAGTCTCGCAACGACATTTCACATGTACTGTTTTATTGATCAATAAAGTTATAAAAAAATTGCCGATTGCCTTTCCAAAAATAGCCATCTAATAAACAGATAGTTTGAACTTATGATTGGCATCAAAAAATGTACAGTTACAACAACGGTTTAGGTGCTATAAGGTCGCGAGTTCACGATAAAATTCTGTTCATATCGGTCGCCATTTTAGACGGCTGACCGCTAAGTACTATTTTATTGATCAATAATAAGAACCAAGAAGTTATAAACAAAAGCTGTTTGACTTTCCAAAAGTTGTAATCCTATAAAACAATAGTTACAGCTAATGATTGAGGTCATAAAATGTTCAGGTCACCAAGGTGTAAGGTCGTAAACTCAAGTGAAAAAAATGGATTAAATTTTCAAGTTCAACACCTGCGGTCGGCTTCTTTCATGCACTGTTTTATTGAGCAATAAAGTTATATAAGAAAAACTGATTCGCTTCCAAATGTAAATTAGCCAATAGAAATATAGTTTCATTTATCAACTAATGATTGAATTTTATTGAAGTCATAAAATTTACGACACAATACCGGATTACGGTCATGAACTCTGTAGAATTTTTTTTCAATGGTCGCCATTTTGACTAGTAGTAAATATTTGTACGCCTTGTTTTTTAATAATTTCTTCTTTATGGGAAGTGATTCCGACTCAGATTTCGAAGGATTTTCTTACCGGAACTTATATTGGACGTAGAAATTAGCAATAATAGTATCCTGGACAACGAATTGACTGACAATTCGAGTGAATAGCAAGACGGCTACCAAATAGCTAAACTAAAATGGAGGATAATCTTCGACTCTTCGAGATGGTATTTGGAATGATACATGCACCGAATTTCGTTATATGCCAATCATTTTTATGTCCGAAGCCAGGGCCAACAAACCAATAGGATATCACGCTGAGAAATCAATGAGATTAAGAGTTTCGAAAAAAAAAATCGAAGGGCCGTAACGGCTGCAGAAATTTGCGATTGACAACTTTATTTACAGTGCTAATCCTAAAAACTTATTGTGGAATAAAAAAATAATCAATTGTGCTTACTGTTTGATGCATGGAGCATTAAAATATAACTTAATTCATAAACAAAGCCTATTATTTATGGCCCCTGATTGAAAAATCACGTTTTAGCTAATGGACCCTAAAGAGGTCACAATTTTGAACCGATTTTGATGAAACTTGACATGCATGTTTATAACCCAAAGATCTTGGTTCATTTCCGTATTTGCGCCCATCGCAACGTAATTTCCTGAATTATGGCCCCTGATTGTCCGAAATATCACCTTTTTTGGCTTGTGGTCCCTCTGGAGGTCACAGTTTGATTATATCACGGTTACACCCTAAGGAAGAATGAGTTCAAATTTCAAAAAAATCAAACCAAAATTGGCATACAAAATGACCGCCGTTTGTACGCGAACACTGTTAACAAATGGTATATCAAGGTTGTGGACCCTGTAGAGGTCCCAATTTTAATATGATTTTGATGTAACTTTCTGAAATATGGCCCCTGATTATATGCACAATCGCCTTTGTTTAGCTTTTGGTCCCTCTGGATAGTGATGTGCGGTTTTTCGGTTTAACCGAATAACCGCGGTTTTTACATATAAACCGAAAACCGAACCGAAAAAACAAAAAATAACAATGCGTTTCGGTTATTTTTCCAAATTCCTAAATTTTAATTTACCCATTTTTCGTTCCGGAAATGTTTTAGAAATTCCAAAATTTTAATGTAACCACCACTTTCGTTTTGATTTTAGATCGACCAGGCCCCCTATGTATAGAGTGTTTAATAGTTTAATAAGTCTGGACTGCCTAGACTATTTATTTTCTCAATTCGGTTAGGTTTATAATCCAAAATTTTATGCAACCCTTAGCCGGTTGTCAATAGTTAGGCACGATGGCTTCCTCAAGAAGTAAAATGTCTTCCAAGTCCATGGCTTTCTCACTACGAAAGATTGGATGCCAGTACATTTCTATGGACAGTACTAAATATAATGCAATCTTTGTGAAAAACATATTTCCGCTGAATTCGGAAACACATCCAACTTGAAGGTGCACCTAAATTAAGTTTGTCAAATCTTTTTTTTTACAGTAACGAGTCATAATTAAAGTCATCTTAACAGTAAAAATATGTTTGATATCTTTTCTGGCTTCCAAGTAGGCTATATATATAAGATAACTATAAATCAGTACATTTATAATACAGTTTTTAAATAAATAAAAAAACCGAAAACCGAAACCGAAACCGAGTTTTTTTGCCCCAGAAAAACCGAAAACCGAAACCGAAAGAAAATTTAAAAACCGCACAACACTACCTCTGGAGGTCACTATTATTATCCGATTTGAAAAACCGTTTTATTATATCACCGTCACACCCTAAATAAGGTTGAGTTTGAATTTTGGAAAAATCGGACTTAAATTGCCATAAAGAATGGCCGCCGTTTGTACGCAAATACTGTTAAAAAATGGTATATCAAGGTTGTGGACCCTGTAGAGGTCCCAAATTTAATTTAGTTTTGATGAAACTTGAAATGCATGGTTATAACCCTAAGATCTTGGTTCCTTTCGATGTTTGCACATATCCGATCGTAACTTCCTGAATTATGGCCCCTGATTGTCCGAATAATGCCGTATGGTCCCTCTGGAAGTCACAATTATTATCGGATTTAAAAAAAACGTTTGACTTTATAACCGTTACATCCTACAGAAGGTTGAGTTCAAATCTCGAGAAAATCTGACCATAATTGCCTGACAAAATGGCAGCTGTTTGTACTGGAATAGTGTCAAAATAAGGTACATTCAAGTTTTGGACCCTGTAGAGGTCACAATTTTAATTCGATTTTTTATGAAACTTGATATTTGCGCATATCAAATTGTAACTTAATGAATTATGGCTTTTGATTGTAGGAAAAATCACTTTCGATATTGCTTGTTCTCTATCCATCTCTCGAAAATGTGGGCGTATCCTTCCTGGCAGTGCCAGCTTACTATCTTTATTTTCTGACCATAATTGCCTGACAAAATGACAGCTGTTTGTACGCGAATAGTGTCAAAATATGGTACATCAAAGTTTTGGACCCTGTAGAGGTCACAATTTTAATTCAATTTTAATGAAACTTGATATTTGGGCATATCAAATTGTAACTTAATGAATTATGGCCTTTGATTGTAGGAAAAATCACTTTTGATATTGCTTGTTCTCTATCCATCTCTCGAAAATGTGGGTGTATCCTTCCTGGCAGTGCCAGCTTACTATCTTTATTTTCAAAGAACAGTTCATTTTTCAACCCTTGTTGACTGCTCAGACAATTTAGCTGCTGTGGGTGTATGTTTCATTGCCTGGCAATCTCTCTTTGTCTTGTTTTACAGCCCCATCAAGCTAGACAATTTTGAAGAACGGTTGATTAATTTAAAACGAGATTCAAATCTACTCTTTTCTGAAGAATTTGAGGTAAATAAGTAAATTATTTCAAACTCTAAAGGCCACGATATTTAAAAATAAAACAGGGAATGAGCAGCAGGCCCGAAGCATGCACCATGCTGTTCTTTCTTGTAGCATATGGCAGACCATGACTCATGCTGACCACATAATGTTTTCCTAATCATTTTCCATTTTGAGTGAAGTCTGTGTTACTTCAGACCCGGGACTGTACAGCGCAGTGGACGCTTACGGCTAGCCCCCGGATCCATTCACTCTTTTTTGAATTGTTTGTTTGTTGTTCAGAGTATGATGTCTTGTCGTTTTATTTGTTTTTTATGTAAATCATATGTGGCGCATTCCCCCTGCACTTACTATTAGATAACTGCATACCAATAGGTCATAAACCCAGACAGTTAGCAGATTTATATCAGTCCCCGGAATTATGGCTGTCTGATTTGAATAGTGAGTTTCTTGTTTACCAAGTAATGACATGCAGGTTGCGAATGTGTCAGAAAATTAAGAGTTTCCATCCGACATAAACTATCTCTCGTACGAATTTGAGAGGATATGTCGTACTAAAACTCTCTCCCGGCAAAAATGTGAGCCTAGCTAACCAGCGATTTTTTTTCCAACACAGACACTAGCCTCGACCTGATGGGCACAACACAATTTGGGTCATTGCACCAATCTCATATGAGCCTGACTCATAAATGTTGTAGACTCCTGGATGATATCTTATGCCAGAAAAAACAAATACACCATCTAAATTATTGATTTTAATAGAAATTGCTTATTAACATATAAGAAATTGCTGATATTAATTATATTTATAATAATTCCAATTATATATTTAAATAATTTATGATATTAGGGTATTGCTGAATTGAGTCCTAAGCATCCATCAGTAGCAGCTGCACTGGAAGAAAACAAAACAAAGAACCGATATGTCAATATTTTACCTTGTAAGTTTGTTTAAAAAAGTTAATATTAATTATGTTATAACAAACATTACAACATTTGGTTTATAATATTGGTTTGTGCTTTTTATGTGAGACCCGTCTTCAATTGCCAAACACCACCTTTTGCATTTCAGGTTTTATTTGTGGTTTAATGTTTTATTTAACTCTTTCATAATAATTTAACAGAGGCATATATTATTATGTTTATCTCCCTTTTATTATGGCTTTAACTCTGAATAACTCAGACCACCAGATATATTTTTGTTATAATATCTTATGATTGGTTACATCTTAGTGTCTAAAGGAGAGGGTGATTTAAGGTATCAACTATAACTTGGTTTCTCATTATAGGTGTTTTAAATAATTTAACCTTTACATATTTTTTAAAATTTTGTAATCTTTATTTGCAATAGGGAATTAAGGGTGTTTTAGCATGTATTTGTATATTTCATCCCCCTGAAGGGTTTCGCAATATTATTAATAATAGTTTACTTAGGTATGACTTTGAAGGGCTTCTGCCTTACTTTGTTAATTAGTTCATTGTTAACTGTTTGTATGTAACCTTCTGTAGAGATTTATTCCCGCAAAGGCGCAGTAATTGACCGTAACGGATTAAAGAAGGTCGTTTTCGACGACTCAGCAAAAATCTAGCCCCTAAGGATTAAAATGGATTAAAAACTTAACAGTGATGTTATAAATTGTTATGATAAGAATTTACACTTTTATTATCCCCACTTTAACCAATTTTAGCATCAGTTTTGGGATAAGAAATAAAAAGATAACTATACTATAACAAAATTAATTTAACCCTCAACACTAAATTTGGGTCCTAATAACAACATGTCTCTCTTCAAACGAAAGCGGACAAGTAGATATCTGTAATTTTGATCACATCCTGTAACTGCCCCTTCGCGGGAATACAACTCTATAACATGTTGATTGTGTCATTGCTTGATAATGTGAGAGTGTCCTCATTGAATCGTTGCAGTTAATAAACCTAGTGAATGTTATCCATAAAGCTGTTTGTTATTATATATCATTTCACTTAATGCCATTCAAAGATAATTAATTATTTTGTATATTTCAAATGATCAGAGCTCATTTATTTTCAGTACACAAAACATTTATAATTTTGAATTTATTTGTAGTTGACCATAGTCGTGTTAAACTGCTACCAATAGATGATGATGATACAACAGATTATATTAATGCCAACTATATTCCAGTAAGTTAAACATAGTATTCCTCCCTTTTTATACTGCCAGAGTTATGGCCCTTGATCACTTTGAAAAATCTGCTGGTTAAGTTCATAAGATGAAGAAGCCTATTGATTTTGAACAATTATCTCCCATAGTTAGTGTCCACATACAACTATTCTGGAAGTAGTAGAACTGTCATAGAAAAGCAGCCCATGGGCCCTTAGTCTCCGATAGTTGACAGTTATTGTTTAAAGGAAGCTGATGTTTTTCCAAACATTGACTTGCGTAACCAGCCTATGATTTGTTACTGGTTTTTTTTTGTAGGCTTTGTAAAACAATGAACCGGCCACTATGGTATCATAAATTAATCCACTTTCGGCTAAATTTAACGGGTTTATTATTACTTTTTATACGCCCACATTGAAATGTGGTCGTATATTGCCGTCGCCCCCTTCCGTCCGTCCGTCGGTCCGTCCGTCCGTCCATCCGTCCGTCGGTCCGGCGTCCACAAGCCAAAGTTAATATTCGATTGACTTTAAATTTATACACAGTGTTTAAGGTCATTAAACAAAGAAGCCTATTGATTTTCAGCAATTTCTGATAATTACTGTCAGAGTTATGGCCCTTTATCGCTTATAAAAATCTTGTGGACGCTCTAGAGGCTAAAGTTAATAACCGATTGACTTTAAATTTATACACAGTGTTTAAGGTCATGAGGCGAAGAAGCCTATTGATTTTTCAGCAATTTACAATAATTACTGTCAGAGTTATGGCCCTTTATCACTTAAAAAAATCTTGTGGACGCTCTAGAGGCCAAAGTTAATAACCGATTGACTTTAAATTTATACACAGTGTTTAAGGTCATGAGACGAAAAAGCCTACTGATTTTCAGCAATTTCCGATAATTACAATCAGAGTTATAGCCCTTGATCTCTTTAAAAAATCATGAGACGAAGAAGCCTATTGATTTTCAGCAATTTCAGATAATTACTGACTGAGTAATGGCCCTTGATCACTTTCAAAATTTTGTGGACGCTCTAGAGGCTAAAGTTAATATCCGATTGACTTTAAATTTATATAAATTGTTGAAGGTCATGAGACGAACAAGTATATTGAGTTTCAATGAATTTAGATAACTTGAACAGCATGGAGGAGAACTTTATCAAAGCCAAACAAATTCCAATGATTTTCTGATAATTACATAATGAGTTGTTACTTTTAATCAGATTTTAGTGTAGTATAAATGTTTCGTTACCGAAAAAAGTAAAATATGCGACAACTCTTGTTGACTGCCCGGACGATTTAGATGCTGTGGGCGTATGTTTCGTTGCCTGGCAAGTAGTCAATCAACTTGTTTGTTGGCTACAATAACATTAACAGTCATACCGCGGCATGGATTGTGCATCTCGCTCAGGAATCACGCTTCTTCGACGCTCTGTATAAAATTGGATCATACGTTTAATGGTTTCGCTGACCAGTACATGTTAATGAAATTTAAATCTGAGTTGAATATCATCCTCTGATAGAACACCGAGTACACCTAGAAAAAGTCTTTAATAATGTATTTTTCCGACAAATTCTTCGATGTTAAATCCGCCGATGGCACGTGACATCGGTTGGAAAATCTAGGTCAATAAGCCGGCATGGTTGGTTATAATTTTTTATCTGATAAATATACTGACAGAGCCTTAATTTTAAACATATCGCTATTATTATTGAAAGCTATATAGTAAAGTCGTGCAAAATTTTATTTTAAAGCAATTTTAATTTAAAGCCATTTTAATTATGGTTTTCACGTGATTACTGTGCCGTGTGTTTATCATGGAGGAATGAATAAAAACATATTTGCAAGTTGCGTGATGGACGGAAACTACAAATTGTGTTATGTAGAAATACCATTGTGTTGTATCAGTTTATATCCATCCAAAAAACAACGACAGTAATTTATTCAGGAATATTACTGACATATCTTCAAAGTGGGACGTGATTTAAAAATGGAAAATATGTACTTCTTTCCGCTGATTGTTCCGTGCTTCAATGTACAACAATCATGAATAAACTTGTATTTGATTTGAACCAAATTTTGCCCAGTTTCTTTAGATTATATAAATGAGGACTTTTGTTTAAAATAAGTTTATTTTCATTTGCTTAGCTCGTAAAGAAAAATAGTTATTACACTAACGGAGCAGTATGCATGCCCAGCAGCCGCAGATGCTACTAAGGGACACAACTCGTTAATAACTCACGACAAGCCGTCTCAAATTACCACGTGGCACCCATCGCTGGTTAAGTCATGAAGCCGTTACCAGTCCATGTATTATAGGGTCCATGGTAGGACTCATACAAATTACATATTGGTTCAGAGTGTAGAAAATCATGGTAGCTATAAATAGAATAATAATATTATGTCAGTATCACAAGCGTCTTCAATATACCCGACCACCCAGACTTCATTGCAAAAACTGACCTACTAATTGCGGGCAAAATACAACCCTGAAACTTGATAAGACAATATTGTTTGTTGGACAAAATACCGGTTCACACCAATTTAATTGCATTTTACAGTCATTCTATCTTTGCAATGCCAGTGGCCTTTGTGAATTAAGCGTGTTGAAATATTTTGTGTAACTTTTTTGAAGGTATTTTTCTTTCCACGTCCAGTAGTATAATACTGGGTGAAGTTGAGATCAAAAAACCACCTGCATCTTACTGATCAAAACTCTGGGACTATTTCGGTTTGATTTTACTTGTTACCTACCCAAATGGCAACAGGAAAGTCAATGAAGAAATTTCAGTCCCCAAAATATGCCATCTATGACTGTATGATTGCATACTGAACTTTGGTGTGTATTTTTATTCAATTTGAGTAAAAAAAAGTGCCCAAAATACTGGTTTTGAAGCATTAGATTTTTTTCTTTCTTTCTAGCACAAATTTGTTCAATTTAAAATGTGTATGTGAAGTACTGGTATACTTTAATCACTATGGCCCTTGATATTAAACATTTTGTATACTGTACATTGGTATAGAGCAGAACTTAAAGCCAAACAAATTTTAATGATTTCTGATAATTAAATTTACTTACAGGGTTGTTACTTGTTAGTACAACAGAAAAATATATTTGACAACCCTTGTTGACTGCCCAGAAGACTAAGCTGCTGTGTGCGTATGTTCATTGCCTGGCAACCTATCTTTTAAGTAAAATAGAGAGGTGGTTTATTCATCATTACATTTCAAGTTATACATGTACAACTCTTTTACGATGACCCTAAACGTTAGAAGTGATAAACCGTCAATTTAAAATCTATTTTGTACTACTGTTTTTCAGGGATTTGTGAATTATATATTCTTGAATAGTTAGTTTGGGGGTATTTTGCCTGACTTACATGATTTTGATAAAATACATTATCATAACTATTCTCACTTTATTGATTTCAATTCTTGAGAGAGTATATGTAGTTCATATTCGACTGAACATAATACTAACATATTTTAGAGTAATTGCTCCTGATTGTTGATTAAAGGATATTACCCTATTGTACAAAATGTAGATTGTGATCATTATTTACAGTACAGTATGTTATCCCTAAAACAAATATGGGTAAAATCTTACGGTGAGCGTTCTTATTAAAACACAGTAGCTGCTGGCGAGAATATGTTATCTCGTCTGGCAAGTTTAATGTCTCAAATTTCTTATTGTAGGGTTACAAATCACAAAGAGAATATATAGCTGCACAGGGACCATTAGAAGTGACAATAAATGATTTCTGGAGAATGATTTGGGAACAGAGAGTTGTTATTATTGTCATGCTTTCAGATTTACAAGAGAAAGGAAAGGTAATTGTTTGTAGCTAATTTTAATAAGTTTAATCACGTATTTCATTATCAAAAGATATAAAGTAAACTAGATAATTTCAATAATGAGAAGATATGTAACAGAAGCTTTTTAATTTTTATTCTGTTAATTCTTTTTACCATTTAGCCAAAGGTAGATAAGTATTGGATGGATCAAAATGAACCTGCCCAATATGGAGAAATTGATGTAGAATTAACCAATGTCTCTGTACTGAACAAGTATACTATCAAAATATTTGATATGAAACTGGTATGTTAATTTGTAACACATCATAATATTAAATTTTTCATACAGCCACATTTTCATGTTGTCGTCACCCATGTCCGTCTGTTCGCATTTTGTTTGTTGACCCTCTAGTGGTCGCAATTTTTATCCAATTTTGACAAAACTTAAAAAAATAGATTTATATCCCACAAATCTAGGTTCCTTACGATACACAAATGTATTTGACTCTAACTTCATGGCCCCAGATCAAACCCATTTCATTTCAAATTATTCCCTTTTGAACATTGCCTGCTGATGATTATTGTGCAACTGTCTTGCTTATTAGCACATTCAGCAATAAAGCAACAGTTAAATTTATCATAATAGCTATAAACTACTTGTTGACACTAGTTGACACTAAATTACTGATAGTAAACTGTTATTATTAACACTAATAATACAGAGAGGCCGATGCCATGTTCTCTCCCCAAACCCTCTAGGCGGAAGTGCCTCTTCCCGCCCTAAACACTGCGCATGTACAAATACATATTTATATAAGGTAAGTAACAGTAGATATTATGATTATGATTACAATAAAGTCTAACTCTGCTGATTACAAATTGCAACCACAAAAAGAAGAAGAGTAGCCAGAATTTCCACCAGAACCGCCACATACTAATTTGATTATTGATAAACATAATATTATTTAACTCGTACTCAATAACTATTTATGTTTTGTTTTTTAACTAAAAGAAACACATCCAAAATGAGGAAAAATTGTGAGTCTTCTTAACGTATAGAGGCAATAATAGAAATATTTTTATGTTTACTGATAAATTTTAGGGAGATGAGGTGAGAAAAGTGCGTCATTTTTTCTTGCCTGGTTGGGAAGATTATCGAGCTAACCTCCAACCAGCAGATGTTTTAGAATTTCTCAGTGTTGTCCGACAAGAAGTCAAACCTATTGATAAAGGACCCATGGTTGTGCATTGCAGGTAAAGTTATTAAAATTTGTATTCAGGATATCTAAATGGGAATGGAGAACAGGCTTAGTCTACGTAAAACCAATCTAGATTAAAGTGATTTATTAATTTATGATTGCTTATAAACATTGAACATTGTTTGATTGAGAACACAAGAAATCGGTAGTTAACTCCCTGACATTTCTACTTAATATTTTTATTTTCTGAATAATGTTTTTGTTTTCTTAATAATGTTTTTGTTTTCTTGTTAGTGCTGGTGTTGGCCGTACTGGAACATTTATTGCTTTGGATATTTTCCAACAGTATATTAATGACAGGGATTTGAATACAGAAATTGACATCTATGACCTTGTACTTCGAATGAGAAATTTTAGACAGAGCATGGTCCAGTCCGAGGTAAACCAAAGTATCTAATAAAATTGTTTGTACTTACAGGTACAGCGCAATATTTACACTTGGCTTATAATTGAAGAAGCATTATCATTTTTTGTCAACCTATTTTAAAGAGCACTTAAGATGACAAACCGAAACTTTTCATAGTGATAGAAAGTGGTTATTATATGCACATTAGGAAAGTTAACATCGATCTGACAAAAATTAAATCAGCTATCTTCACTCAAAGTCGCAAATATAGACCTCCCGTAAAAAACGACTTGGCCAATTATCGAAAACACTATTAATCCCCTCAGACGCCAGTGACGTCACAGGGATTGAACGTATTATTCGGAATGTTTATTCCTTAATTACCTATATACATGTACAGCCGGTTACATCTCACTGTGCCCACTTTTGATTAATCCAATTAAGGTCTAATTAGGATTAGTGTATTAAGCGGATTAGGATTAGGTGTTATAGGTAATTAGATGGAAAAAAACAAATATTGAAAGTGACTAAATATTCAGTCTTATAATTGGTGAGATGAACTCACTGTAATCTTTATAGTGATGAATTTTATTCAAAAAATGACACTTGAATATAATATGAATTATGTTCAGTAAGCATACAAAGATTACAAATTCCGAGTGAAGAATAGGAAGGCAGAACGAGTATACTGGAGATGTTGTATAAAAGGTTGTCCAGCAACCCTGAACATCCACCAAGGCTTTGTTACCAAGTATTCCAGAAACCACAACCATGTTGCTAACTCTCCGGCGTGATTTCCCCTTGTCAGTGACGCAGAAGGAGGGCCTGACAAGGACAGCTGCCTAGTCGTTCGGATGGGACGAAAAACCGAGGTCCCGTGTACAAATTGGAGTGCACGTAAAAGATCCCTTGGCAGTTGGAATTCGATATAAGAGTAGGCCGTAGCGCCGCTGCCCGGGCAAAATTTCCCTCATTGCACACTGTGGCGTATGCCCGTCTTGAATTAGCCCAGGTTAGGTGCTTAAGCGTAGGACGTTAAACCCCATTTCATTCATTCATTCATGTTGCTAACTCACACAGGGTGGCAGTCGACAAATTTCTTATTGCCATGAAAACCAAAGTGCAAGAGGAAACCAAACCAGTCTCTGCCATCTATCAAGAAGTAGTATCAGGTATGTAATTATCTCTAATGTTGTGTGCCGTTGATTTAAATGATTCAACGTTAAAGCATACTGAACATGTTCTTCCGTAACAAACCAATCGAGTGTCTGGCCCTTGATGATGCACCACTCCAAGATGCCAGAGTGTTGCAATTTGCAGATTACGTAATACGTAACTGAGCTCTGGGTGGAGGGGCAGCATGGCAGAATGATGTGGAACCATTTCCACACTGAAGGTCCACGCACAACGAACCATGTTGAAGGATTGCCATCCCTCACCCAAATATTTTTAAGTTGGTGGCTTTTTTTTAAGAATTAACAAGCTTACTCCGAAGTAACCATTCTCCAGTTACGTGCCAACGGAAAATTACGGCCTAAGAGAAGAAAGTATACAGTCAATCAGAAACCCGACTCCAAACTCTGAAAACAGATCTTCAGAACGGTATAAAGACTGTATTCGAGTATGCCGATGGCGTAGCCAGTTTAACTACATTGTAAATTTTCATTGTTTATCTTGTTTTTGTGTGATGTATGATATATTCATGTATGTATACTTTTATTACATATTTTATATATAAAACATCGAAAATTGTTATATTTTCATTTAATTATAAAGTGCAAATGTGATGTTTGATATATCCATGTATGTTATATTTTTATTACATATTTTATATATAAAACATCGAAAATTGTTATATTTTCATTAAATTATAAAGTGCTAATGTGATGTATGATATATCCATGTATGTTATATTTTTATTAAATATATATAAAACATCGAAAAATAAAAATAAATACATAAAATATTTGGGTTTTTTTTCCATCTAATTACCTATAACACCTAATGCTAATCCGCTTAATACACTAATCCTAATTAGACCTTAATTGGATTAATCAAAAGTGGGCACAGTGAGGACACACCGTACAGCCGGTGGCGTATTCATTAACGCCTGACTGATTCCTTAATCCCCCTAATTAAATAAAACAATTGACTAAGGAATAATTTGTATTGCAATTCATTTTAGTTTAAGATCCAATTTAGAAGTTTTTTCATAATGTTTGGTCGCTCTCGTTTCACACGATAGCCATTTTAATACCCTCTACTATGGTGTGTAGTCTAAACGATTCGAGATACAAATGTGTCATAAAAGTTAAACAAGACTGACACTGAAAAGCCATTTGTAAATGACGATGCGTTATCATCGTACGGCGCCTTTCTTTCTGCATGCAGATTTGACTTCATTACTCTCAAATGGACCGTAAAATGAAAAACGAAAAAATATCCCAATATACGTTAGAATTAATAGTACAAACAAATTTTGTTGTTAATCATCTAAACAGATTGAGAAGAGTCATTAATTAATCAGTCTGACTAAATATATACCAACTTAGGGTCAATAAATTAAGGTATTGTTTTATTGCCGTAAACATAACGTTCATAAGCATTTACAATATTTAACATAGATTCAATCAGGTGATGGAGGATGTTAGCAGTGATTGTTAGTGTGATTAAGAATGTTGATTAGGTAAAAAAAAAATTTATGCTGGCCAGATCAAAGACATCTAGGTAGATTCGTACACAAACACATTAATTGTATAAATTAATTAATTTTTACTCATCAGTCGTTTATAAATATTATTTACCCAATAAGTAGTCTTGATATGAAATCTGAATATAATATGTATTGTTTTAAGCCCATTCCATCTACACGTGATCTCAACAGGCTGTACAATTACATATATTATAATGATAATGATAATGATTTATTCTTAATATAGCGTTTTACATACATTATCACAAAACGCTTTCCAAAAAATACATAAATCACATGATACAAAATATATACCGGTACAAAAAGATAACTTAAGAGATATATAGGCCTAAAAATATTGTTTGGTAGCTTAAAAATAGTAACTTTTAAAAAAGGTGAGTTTTGAGTGTTGTTTTAAATACATTGAAGTCACAGATAGCCATAATTGATCTCAAAGAATTGATTAGGTTTATAAACATTGTCCACTCTATTGGTAGTGATAACTCGTATTGTCCGTTGTTTATGCTTACCAGCTCTACAAGTACAACCCCTCATCTGGTGAACACTGGTATTGTCATGCGAAATCCGTTAGCCAGTGTTTGTTTTAGAAAGTATATTATGATTATGAGTAAGGGCACCAGTGAAGATGCTTAAACATAACACGATTACTAATAATCACTGGTTCACAAACACAATGAAATATATAAAGATAGTAAGCTGGCACTGCCAGGCAGGATACGCCCACATTTTCGAGAGATGGATAGAGAACAAACAATATCGAAAGTAATTTTTCCTATAATCAAAGGCCAATATTCATTAAGTTACAATTTGATATGCGCGAATATCAAAAAGATTCAAGATCTTTAGGTTATAAACATGCATTTTAAGTTTCATCAAAATCGAATTAAAATTGTGACCTCTACAGGGTCGACATATTTTGACACTGCGTACATACGGCAGCCCATTTGTCTGGCAATTATGGTAAGATTTTCTCGAAATTCGAACTCGAACCTTCCGTAGGATGTAATGGTGATAGAGTCGAACGTTTTTTTTTAAATCAGATAATAATTGTGACCTCCAGAGGGACCATAGGGGATTTTTTGGACAATCAGGGGTCATAATTCAGGAAGTTACGTTCCTGAAATTATTGTAAAAATTATTTGAAAGTAGGGCCAACGGCTTTTTAGTTTACCACGCCTGCACATTATATTCAAATCGCATGTCGAAATCCACAGTAATCACAATAAAAACACAGGCACAAAAACACAGCACAACAAGGCACGGTCTGCCATTAAGTCATTATCGAGGACAGCCATTTTGAATTTTTTGACAGTTGACAGCTGTTCGGCTCAATAATACAAAATCTATAGATCTACTACAAAATCTATAGATCTACTACAAAATCTATAGATCTACTACAAAATCTATAGATCTACTACAAAATCTATAGATCTACTACAAAATCTATAGATCTACTACAAAATCTATAGATCTACTACAAAATCTATAGATCTACTACAAAATCTATAGATCTACTACAAAATCTATAGATCTACTACAAAATCTATAGATCTACTACAAAATCTATAGATCTACTACAAAATCTATAGATCTACTACAACATCTATAGATCTACTACAAAATCTATAGATCTACTACAAAATCTATAGATCTACTACAAAATCTATAGATCTACTACAAAATCTATAGATCTACTACAAAATCTATAGATCTACTACAAAATCTATAGATCTACTACAAAATCTATAGATCTACTACAAAATCTATAGATCTACTACAAAATCTACAGATCTACTACAAAATCTATAGATCTACCTCGCGTCAAAATGATCTTGGTTATCACGCACAATAATGACATACAAAAATTATCCCATTCATTATTGGTAAATATGTAATTCTCGGAAAAAAACTCACAGCCGTAAGCAGGCCTATCAGCTAACCTGCGCAGGAAGAATAAATTATATGAGGGATAAACTTGTGTGATTAGGTTACAATGTCTAACATCATTTATCTTCTTTATAATAAAATTATTTTACAATTGCATTGGCAGTTTAAACAACATTTAATTGACTTGATATAAATTCTGAATATAAATTATTCCTGGGATAAACTTTTGTGATACAATTAGATTATAATGTCTAACATCGTTTATCTTCTTAAAAATAAAAGTATTTTACAATTGCATTGACAGTTAGGCCTTTTTACTACGCCCGTAGTCCATGGGATGTTGTCATCGGAAAATTCCATATTCTCTGTCAACTTCAAATAGAGTTACGATAAAAGTTGTTCTATGTGGATAGAAATGGTTATCATTATTATATGTAGCTAATAATGAAAATATCCACAAATGACTGGCACCATTAATTTTGTATTTCTGTACTTTTAGAGAATAGTTTGGGATGTCAAGCATTACGGGGTTATCAAAATTACCGGTAAATGCGCTAATTGCTCGGAACGTCTTCATTTGTCACAAGGCCTATTTAAGCAATGGCACTTTAAATGGATTAAAGGCATGATAGGGCATTTTAATTAAACTCTAAATTATTCCAATAACAAATGACTAATCTATAACAACGTAAGACAATAATTCGATGATTATGTCAGCCACATGTTTATTGGACCCAAACGAATACACACTTGCCAACTGGTGGTGTGTTTGGTACAGATAATGTGTAGTGCCTGTGACGTCACCAGCCAATCAACCGGATTATGGTTGTAATTGGAAATTTGAAAAGTGTTTTTGGCTTTCGGATACTTAAAGACCACATAAGATGATTTTTTTAATTGCATAGGATAATAGACAATGATTACTAAATCCATTTTACGGTAAATTCAAATCAATATGATTAAAATTAAATGAGCTATTAACGTTTTAGTATGCGATAGCCAAAAACGGTTTTCAAATTTTCAATAACGACCTTAATCCGGTTGATTGGCTGATGACGTCACAGGGGACTACACATAGTATACACATTATCTATCCGATACATCACTGTCTGTATAATATATCACTGTATACACAACACCACCAGTTGACAAGTGTGTATTGTCGGTAATCATTAGCTCGTAATTATAACCATGAGGGACCGGATATCGTCAATATTACGAAAAAAGGAAAGATACTACCTTTACCATCCAGAATCTAATACATTTGTCCAGTCAATAGATTGCCGTCTAGAGTGTGTTAAATGCCGTCAGGATTCATAAAAAAACACCAAGTTTGTGTTACCATGTAGATGAAGTTTTACAATTAATATTTGAATAGAGTCGTACACAACTAATTGGTGATGTCGTCCACAACTATTGGAGAATAAGACTCGTTCACAATTTACTCTGTATATTATATACGTGTAGTCGAATTAGTTTATCATGTCAGACATCGTTTATTTTACAAGTACATATTGCCATCTAAATCCCCCGCCAAAATACATCACGGACTCAACGCCCAATAATTAAATAATGAACTATAAATAGCGCCGGGATCCCTTTTAGATAAGACAAATTAGATTGATATTATTTCGGCGTCGTAATTAATTTAAAAACTAATCGTTGATTTAATTCCCGTACATGAAATGGAACTCTCCAAAGTTAAGAATTCCGTACAAGAATCAATTTAGAATACCAAAATGCGAATCGTAACACATTGTAGTCTAAACTGTGTAATACATTATAAAATAAATCATAAATCAATGAAACATGGACACTGCATGCTTTTCTTGAACACTGGCCTAGTATTTGAGGCGCCGGGGTCTGAGGTATAACACGTGTCGAAAATGTAGCTAGAACGTGCAATTTTATTCTTTGATCTGTTAATATCATGGTTCCAACCTGTCAAGCACCGTAAAGAGATTGACTAATCAGAGAGCCCAATTATATGTACGTGTCCCAATCAAGTAATTAGGTGGGGAAAATGCTTCATACGATATAATTTTTAGCGTAAATATGGACGGGATGTCTTTACTTTTCTTTTACTTTAATTTACTTTATTTTATTACCTTTAATTTATTTACAGCTTCATTATACTCTCTTTATTTTTTTAATTTTATATTACCGTAGTTTAATTTACTACTAACATCTACTAAACTGGCGTTTAAGGCCAAAATGGAAAGATTGCAAAATCATATTCTAAAAATCAGGAAGCAGCTTCGGCTCTCCTATGTCTTGTCTGTGATATCACTTAAGTGGAAGCAGACGTTAAACACCAAAAGAAGAAGAAGAAGAATGGAATTCCAGGGGGCGTTACATGTCCGCCGCACGAGGTACATCGTGCGCGGGTGTGAAGTTGTATTTTGATAATAAATTACAGATATTTTAGAATCGGAATTCAACACCTCAACTTATTTGGTGGAATTCACGTGGATAACAGAATTGCACGAATAATTGTTTGTTCCATCAGGATTTTCTCTAAACTTTTAGACAATAGACAGCGAGAACTGGCATTAAAAAATTATCTGATCAAACTTGTGGGACATAAAAACAGTATCTAAGGGGGCGGAGCTTATCTCCAAATCTCGGAACCATGAAATTCGGGGCAATGCTGTTAGTGAAACCAACCTGCATAAAAAGCACATAGGAAGAAGTTGGACACTATTCATGATAAAAAAAATAAAATAAAATGGTAATTATATGATTACATAATGTCATGTGTTTGTTAAATTTGTTTATGAATTTGTTATTTATTGAATAAAATGATTTACTTTGTTGTTTATTTTCCGAGAGAAAGGGTGACCACGCAGAAAAACTATACTAATTAAAAATACATTATGTGTCCTGAAGTTAAACTATGCCGTGTGGACGACTTCACCAACGGGTGTGGACGACTCCACCAAAGGGTGTGGACGACTTAACCAGAATTTTTGTGTGTACGACTTTGCTTGTGGACGATTTGACTGGCATTCTGTCTGTCTACAGTGGCAATCACGTGGCATTCTCCCGTTAGTAATATTAATAAACTATGTTCTATATTATAAGTTATTATTTGTTGATACGAATTATGTCTAATTATTAAAGTAGCCAAGCATAACAATACAAATCACTAGATTATTTCTATAAATTGTTATCGGAATCACGTGACATGAAAGGGAAATCCTCGCTTTCATCTTTCATTTCAGTCATACGTATCCCGTGTGATATTTTCCTGCATGCTGTTAGCCAATAGCTACTGTAATTTTTTCCGCGTTTAGATGGTCCTACCCAATGACAAAGTTTCGTTGTTGGTGCACGGAGTAATGGGATATGAATAACACCAAGAATAAAACGATGACCAAGTGGTAATTTAACATTTTGACGCAAAATCTCAACCCGTTGTGTAATTAAACACTGTTCATTTCTCGACAACGTCCGGGAAAATAAATGCCTTGTCTAAAAATAAACTCCTTTCAAATCTAAATGGTAGTGTTCATTTTTAAAAACATCCCGAGAAACTAAACGGTCGTGAATTGGACGACCGATTTAAAAACTAAACGATGTTTTTTAATCTACACGGTAGCACACAAACTGGGCGGTTTTTCATGAATCTTGGCGGCATTTAACACATTCTGGACGGCAATCTATTAACTGGATACGTGTTTTAGATTCTGGGTGGTAAGGTTAGTTTTTTTCGTAAAATCTGGACGATACCCGGTCACATGTAAGCTACATTTTTGGTTTACGGTGTGCTTTTGCTTTTTAAAAAGACGTGGGGAATATGGCTACAGCAACCGGCTTTATAAAACAAATCCTAAATTACGAAAGAAATTTATTCTATATTCTTTGAATGGCATTTAGTAAAACAGATTATTCCGTAGTCAGGGATTAAGGAATCAGTCAAGCGTTAATGAATACACACACCGACTGTATATAGGTAATTAAGGAATAAACATTCCGAATATGCATTCGGTCCCCTGTGACGTCACTAGCGTCAGAGGGGATTAAGAGTGTTTTCGATAATTGGCCAAGTCGTTTTTACGTGAGGTCTATATTTGCGACTTTGAGTGAAGATAGCTGATTTAATTTTAATCAGATTGGTGTTAACTTTCCGTAATGTGGATATAGTCACCATCATCTACCCGTAACCTAAGAACCCTACGATCATCTTATGTGCACTTTAAACCTCAATAACTGAATTAATTTTAATCCTATTGGTTTGAACTTGCCGTAAAATGGATAAAGTAACCATTGTCTATCAGCACCTTCAATTAATATTTTTCTTCTTACGTGGTCTTTAAGCTTCATGACATTGCTTACAACTGTTTGGGTCTTGCAGAACAAATTTTTATCAAAATAAATTGCTTTAAAGAAGACTCACAATTTTGAATATTACATGGTTGTGAATACCAACTGATAGCTCCTATCAAATTTCAACCTTTTTGAATGAGTAATTCCAGAGTTATTGCCCCTTATTTTGAACATATTCACAAAATAGGTTACTGACTGTTCGTAGCTAGCACACCTTGTCATTACTGGATTGATAAAATGAATAAGCATATTGCCATATTAAGTAGTAAATAACTCTTATTTTCTATCAAACAAAATGAAAAAAAATGACATTTCATCAGACATTTCCACCTATGTAGAGTGTTTAGTCGTTTGTCCTAGAGTGGGCCTCTTCACTCTTGATTATCCATTTGTTTTTGGGAAATGAACTTTCTCCTTTCATGGCAAACCCTTCGGTCTTCGTGATGTCTTTGTATAAACTCAAATTTGTCAGAATTTATCAAGGAATGGAAGTTACTTGTAAAGCAAAATATTTTTTTTATTTTTTTAAAACACAGAAACAATATATATTCATTCATCAAACTGTAAAAGAAATCATACTTCAAAAGAAAAGAAAGTTAATAGAAAATGATTCAGTTATATATGAAAACACTGGATTTGAAAATCAAGGTTTTGGTAAGTATTAGATTTTATTGGTTTTCAAAAACATCTTTTACTTCGGATTGAAGTTCTTCCGCTGGCAATATATAAGAGTGAACATGAAGACCTATCAACTCTACCGCATCACATGGTAAAGTGCCGCGATATCAAAATAGTTGTCAACACGGTGTAGGGTTAATTAAAGGGCAAATCCCGATATTTGTTTTGGGAATAAAACTGCTTAATTTTGTGTTTAAATTACTTAAAATATTCAGGTAAAGGGACGAGCAACTACTTCAGTATTTATTATACGTGTTCAAACGACTTAAATCCGCCAGTCTTCATCTGGAATTTGAGACCGGTGCCCCAAGGTGTATTTTGTGGTATCTGGATTAAACTGTAGTTGAAATTTGCCTTTCTCTATCAAGTACGGCACATGGGTTATTCACTGCATAACCATCTCAAGTAACCGTAATCGGTTATAAGGTCACCCAAAGAAACAATTGACCCGAAACCTGAAAAGGGTTACGTGCCCGGATAAGCAGTTTTGGCGTTCACGTCCAAACGACTCAATATTTTGAGATGAAATTAAGAGACACCATTCCCCTATATTTTGGCGTTTTATTTTCATATTTTCTCAGACTTTTATTTTTGAGTCTCTGTTTAATTCGGGATTGTCTTTTTAAGCAGATATAATAACTGACACATGTTCTATCATTCCTTAAAATGCAAGTTAAAGGAGCTAAATCGCTAACATTTCGGACCTAGAAATTTACCTTAATGGGTCGCAACGCATATAATAATATAATCTGATTGTATATAAATTGATTTACATTAAATTGTATCCGTTTTTACTCTAATTTCAAATCAGTTATGTCCAGCGAAATACGGCAGGAGTCTTAACCAAAGAGGAAATTATAGTGTCTGGTTATTCCAGTCTACTGCGCATGCCCACCAGATAAGATATGGCCTCATAGTTTAACAGGAGTTGTTGAATATGTCTAGCCTCGTTCTTTCTTGTCACTTGTTACAAGTGACGCTGAAACGCTCTGTGGTACACGATTCGTGTACCAATGGTAAACTGTTTATCTTGTTTTAAATATTGGATATCAGAGGCCTGCCGTTTCCAGGTAAGATCACAACATCAATGTTGATTTAAATTGACTAATAATTCGTGTTTTCCATGTCGAAGATTTTCGAGGATTTTCAGTTACGGACTTAGGTCCTTTAAATAATGTTTACAAATAGCGACCTATTCACGTCAAAAATGGACGACATTTTCAAGGTGTTCCCACGGTTCATTCTCACCCAGCTCAAAACCTAAATAATCATGTTATCGTGTTAATTGGAATTTCTAAAGAAGGATAAGCTGTAGTCTGTTTCACATTAAGCACTGTTTATTTCATTAGGTTAAACCTAATAGTAAAACAAAAACACTTAATAATGTTTTATTCAACATTTATTAAAGTAAATCATGTTTATTTTAACCCTTTTAATGTAAAAAATAAATAACTAAATAGCACTATGAAATGAGCATCAACATTAAAATATTTATTTCATATGGGCAAGTAAACTACCATTTCACGAGACACTTATTAAACACAGTTCACGTGACACTTATCAAACGGTTAATCCATATCTAATTAGGTGAACACATTTCAGCTACAGACCATAATCCCCGAGCCCTAAACCCTTAATCAATATTTTGAGCTGGATGAGAACACCCCGTTCCCACTTAACCGACAGGCTTTGATGTCAAATTTTGCCGCTAATCCTAGAACAATGGTGTTATAAACTATAGTCCATATCTTTTTTAAGACTAAAACTGTATTGATTTTAACAAATTAAATTTTAATTAAATAACATTAAATAATTTGATATAAAAAATATATTGAATTGAACAAATTTAATATTTATTAAATAACATTAAATGATTTACACATATAAAAATGCATTACAATTTACACATTTAACTTTACAATTTTAACTTTTATTAAATAGCATTATATATATATACCAGAGCGATGTTTACGCTCTTCAGATAATAATCTTCTTTTATAGCCCAAATATTCAAAACTGTTAACTTTTGGCCAAAGATCTTTTAGTGTTCAAGCTCCAGCTTTATGGAATAAGCTACCTTATGATATTAGGTCCTGTAATAATGTAAATACTTTTAAGAAAAAACTAAAAACCCATTTATTTCTTCAAGCGTTTTAAATGTAGCCTACATATCTTGTTTTGTCTTAGTATTGTTTTGTTAATTTTATGAGTTTAAAATTATAAATATTTATATCTGTACCATTGTAAAGCACCTCTGAACACGTGTATGTGAAAGAGGGGCTATAACAAATGTTTGTAATAATAATAATAATAATAATAATAAAAATAATTACAACATAACAATCATTTTACAGCCGACAGGCGGTTTTATCATCTGACAGGTAACAAAAACAAAAACTACCTGTCGCAAGCGACAGGTGGACTAAATTGTACTTGATGTTCAGTAAATTGCCCACAATTCTCACGCCCACGTCACTTTCATTTTATTATTCGTTTCTAAATGCAAGAATTAAACACGGAAATGTCGAGAAAAGACGCCATTTGCACTGTTTACATTTAGCTCTGTCGTAGGCTACAGTTACTCACACAGTTTGGAAGTAGACAATTTTATATTATATGAATTTCACAACATCTACGCTTGTTTTCATCTGCTTGACACTAGTTTATAAAATTATGGAGTATTATATCTAAATAAAAAATAAGCCCACCAAGTGAACTTGCCGAGTCACCTGAAAAAATTCTACCGTGGGGCGTAACGACAGTGGTTGGAATGTACACGGCTCGTAGCTTAATCATTCAAAAAGTTTTAAACAATTCCATGAATAAAGGCTATGAATAATTTCTAAGACAATTTGACAAAATCAAATAATCATATCAGAAGAAAATTCATATATAAATATAACTTGTAGCATAAATATAGTCCGGATATGTGTGAAGGGAATTCTAGGTCACGGCAGGTGGCGTTATCTGTCCGTCGCACGCGGTACACGTAAATACGGTGCCATGCCAGGTGTGATTCGTGTTTTGATATTCAATTTATTACGGATATTTTACAAATGGAAGTGTGGTACCATGATACTTTGCGGAATTCACGTGGATACGGATGGTAGAATTGTACGAATCTTCGAGTCCCTGAGCCAAAGCAGATTCGCCGACTTTCAATAACTTTTAGACATTCCAATGGCGAAAAAAAAGGGGTTCATATCATTACGATATTTATATGCTGCAAAGTACGTCAAAGACCTAAAGAAACGTATCTGTGTACCTACATTATGGATATGTGTGGTGATTAGTCTTTGAGTTTGATAAATGAGAGTGACAGGTTATTTACTGAAGCGACAGGTACACTTAAAGAGCCATTTTATAACTGTGTTCAATTTTTGTATCAAGGCCTTTTGGTACCACCAAATAATATCTGTGAAATGGAGATTTCAACATAGGATTGTTCTTGTTTTATTAAGTTAATGAACTTGTAAATACTAGGATGGCATGCTGTCATTTTATTCAACTAGAAATATAATTTAACACAGATCGATCATCTATTTATATTCATGTAGTGAATTGAATTCATGCTTGAAAGCATAACGCTGGCATGAACTGTGTTCAAAATGTCATTAATTAGTTGGTTAATAAATTTTATTAACGTTGAACACTAATGAACAGTTCTTGAGTGACTACTTTTAAACATGCTATAGTTATAAGATCAATAATTAAAGGATTAACAGTCTCCCAGCTAAGGCGGAACATACCACATTTTCACTTTCGCTATTTTATATAATGGGATTTTCTTCCCAATATTTCGAATCATTTATTAACTTGAAACTGTTCGCAAGATGGCAAAAAGTCTCGCTGATTTTGAATTACCAGGAACGCCTTCGAAGAAGAAAAAATATCTGATGCTGATGCCCATTGTACATTATGCAATAGACCAGAGGGATAAAGGGGGTATTATCAAAAAGGTGGGCAAAAAGCGGGAGTTGACTTTTCTAGAAGCATTTTTCCTCAGGAATCTGAAAATGGTGGATCACCAGTCAGGTGAGGCAGCGTTCGGGAGTTATCGAGGTCACCAGGTCACCAGAAGTTAAATGGGCTGGCTTATGAATTTAGCCACTTATTTGACATCAGTGACCTTTTGACCTTTTCAGTTACGTCATAATTTGATAAATTGTTTCCGCAAATAATCCTTCATCGAGAAGCTCTAGAAAAGTCAACTCCCGCTGTTTGCCCCCTTTCGGATAATACCACTCTTCTCATTTAACTTCTGTTGACCTATTGACCTGTGTGTGTGTGTGTGTGTGTGTGTGTGTGGGTGTGTGTGTGTGTGTGTGTCATACTCAGTTCATGCAAGCTATGATCTGTCTCAACTTCTGTGAATACACACTTTTTCTTTCACAATGTCACATTTTGCAGTAAAGTTCTGAATTAAAACCTAACTACCTTTTTTAGTTTCAGACAATGATCTTTATATGAATGTTGAAAATGGGAAGCCAACCACAGTTCTTTGAGGAAGAAAAACCACCAAAGCAATTGCAATGTTCCTTCCATTTAACACTACATGTATAAGAAATTTTAATGCTTCAGTGTTTATAATAAGATGTTTAATCATACATAAATCTGTTACATTGTTTTTGATGTGAGACATCAAAAACCAATCTTATATACAAAATTTACATTTTAAACTTTATTTTAAACTTACAATTTCGTTATGCACAGCTTTCAATGTACATGTATATTATATCTATATTTATAAAGGTTATTTTAGATGCGTATAATGTGATCAATTCATTTTTAATCAGTTATATTTGTTATGTAATTCTTGTTTATGAATTGCATTAAAATTATGTAGTTTTTGTACATAGTTGTTATGTGTATAGTATAGTTTAATGTAAGATATATTTCACTTAATTATTGTAGTTATTAATTTTGTATATTACACAGCTGGTCTGTGATTGAGCATGAACAAAAGTTTAATGGAAACAATAGAGGATTTAGTGTACATTGACATTACTGCAACACCACGGGTCAGTTACCCTTTATTTCCTAAATGTGTTGCTGGTCACAGGCATAATAAAGTTCCAGTATTATTTATTCCATTTGGTCCAAATACACAAAAATTCCACACCATGCATTCCATTGTTGTTTTTTGCTCAGTAAAATACAAGGCTTAATTTATGAAGTTTATTTCACAAAAAGATATTTTTAAGATATTATTTTTTTTAAATTTGATATCTTTTGGGCCCTACCATTTAAATTGCTGAACATGTACACAGAGGTTCATTTTAGAGGAGAACAGGAATGATTTTATAGCATGTTTTGTACAATAAATTAATAACAATATATATAACATAAATATGGATATTCTTATAAGTGCCTTCTATAATCTTACTTGTGCATATTTTTATTGATCAGCTGAAAAAAGTCTCTGAATGTCATTTGTGGAATTGTTAAATCTTGCAACCTACAATATTCCGAAAGTTGAATTTCTACAATGAATGTAAGTCCAAAAATGTTTCAGTATGTACAAAAATACAATGCATTGAAACTTTGAAGATCTTTATGGTCATTCTCTTGTCCTTTCTGAAGAAATTTGGGGGGTCTTTTGGTTTAAGGCTGTTGCTTATATTATAACAATTTTAAACAAACCGTTGCCATCTTGATGGGCCTGTTTTTAATCTGATTTAATCCAAGCCAGGAAAGTATCGACCATTGTTATTTTGATTTGATATCTTAATTAAATGTTAAATAACCAATTTGAGTACATTTTTAAAAAAAAATTCAAATAACGATCAGACTTATGCATTAAATGTATCTATATGTTTTAAGGAAAGTGTGTAGAAAGGTTGATATGAAGTCGTACATGTATATATAGGAATGATTGTCTTGGATTTAATACAGTTAATAATATACAAACTTGAAACTATTGCTAGAATTGGCTGTGCCAAGCCTTGAATATGTGAGGATATGATTAAAAAGTAGAAAATCGAGGAGTTTTTGTAATGTGGTCGTATATTTTCGTCCGGCCGTCAGTCCAGCGTCCACTCTAGAGGATAAAGTTAATATCCGATTGACTTTAAATTTATACACAGTATTTTTGAAGGTCATGAGACCAAAAATACTATTGAATTTCAGAGTTATGGCCCTTTATCACTTCAAAACATCTTGTGGACGCTTATATCCGATTGACTTTAAATTTATACACAGTGTTTAAGCTTATGAGACGAAAAAGCCTATTGCTTTTCAGCAATTTCTGATAATTACTGTCGGAGTTATGGTCCTTGATCACTTAAAAGAAATCTTGTGGTTGCTCTAGAAGCAAAAGTTGATATGCGATTGACAGTGTTTAGGGTCATATTGATTTTCAGTGATTTCCCATAATTACTGCCAGCGTTATGGCCCTTGATCACTTCAAAAAATGTTGTCGATGCTCAAGAGGCTAAAGTTATCATCCAATTGATTTTCAGATTGATACACAGGTAATCACAGGTTGAGACGAAAAAGTATATTGCTTTTCAATCAATAACTTGAACAGCTAAATCGATGACATTAAATGTTGCGTATACTAAACATAAGCATATAGGACAAGTTTATCAAAGCCCAAAAAATTCTAATGACTTTCTGATCCAGACCATAATCAACTCTCGATGGCAACGCTAGTCTGTGATATATGTTGGATTATAATCTTTTTCCTGTAAAACTTTCTTTCTTGATTTTACGATTTATGGATAATCGAGACTATAATATTTTTCCTACCGACTTTAGTAATGATGACCGAAGCTATGCAGAACTTTCGAGTGCTTATTTCTCGGTTCATAGTGGTTCAATTTGACTAAAATTTTCAGCAAACTGCCTTTACATTATCTATAGCTTTTAACTATAATAGTGACAACTTCCAACTCATTAACTAATCTTCTAAAATTTATCTTTAATGAGTTGATATTCTTAATCAGATTTTA
This sequence comes from Patella pellucida, assembly GCA_917208275.1. Taxonomy (NCBI): domain Eukaryota; kingdom Metazoa; phylum Mollusca; class Gastropoda; family Patellidae; genus Patella; species Patella pellucida. The sequence goes on from OU795036.1 coordinate 27,239,066, forward strand.
GTATATTATAAATGTTTCATTACCGAATAGTAAAATATATGTGACAACTCTTGGTCACTGCACGGACAATTTGGCTGATGTGAGTGTATGTTTCGTTGCCTGGCAACCTTTCTTTTAAAATCATTCAATTAGAACTAAATCTGTTAGAAGTGCCATTACATCTCTCTCAAATATGGACCAATAAAATAGATGTTATTATTGTTATTGCTCTTATAAAATATAAATTTGGTGATATATTAACAGTTACAGGCCATTATTAAAGAGGCTTCCTGTTGATAGTTTTGTCCCTTTGTTGTTTCTGTGTTTTGAACATAAACGTTCAGTGGAACAGAATGTCAGCTGTAAACAATAAATACAAATGTACACATCGGAAATTACTATAATGTTATCTAAGATATAATAAACCTTAATCAACAATGTCTATCTTTATCAAGGTTGTTAGAACTTAATTGTTGTTTTAACTATTTTTTGCTTTTATATTTTTGTTACAATTGTAACTTGAGTGTTCAATTACTCTTTGTATATTTATATCGGATTATATATTTGAATATAATCTAAAATCATAAACAATAAAAATGTCTGTCACCTAAATGAATTTTTATTTTCTACATCTTTGTTGCTCAACAGAAAGGCAATGTTGTTGGGTTTTTTTGCTCAATATCGAAATAATTCCCATGAAACTCTTTTCAAGACTTTTATATTCCTTAGTGCCTATGCATTTGTTCAAAATGTTAAATTGATTTATTGACATCAATCAGAAGCTTTAGTGTTGATTGTGTAATGATAAAGTAACTTCACATAATATTATATCTTTCACTAAAGCTTTCATCCCTTCAGAATATAGTGCTTGAATGTTACTTTTAAATTTCTATTTTCTTATGTAGCTGATATTTTGTACTGTTGTTATATTCTGATATTCAGTTTCAGAAATGTCTCGATATGATGTTCATCGCTTTGTATTTAGTTTAAAAATTTTGAGTCTATTATTAACTCATTAAATACTAATTATATTTTATGCAAACTTTTACTTACATGTTTATCATTAGTGATTAACAACAATTATCTTAAATTAAATTATCTATTGAATGATTGATCTTGGTCCCTATTGACCACAGTTCAACATTTTGTAACTTTTTTGGTTTGAATATGATCATTATTCATTTATGACTTATTTATCAGATATAAATATTATAATATATATACATACTATTCATAAAGCTCATTATATATTTATTCGGTAATATTTTGTGTATTAGAACAATAATAATATATTGAATTTGAATTTAACTATACCCACTCAAGATTTTAAACCCCAGTGGCCTAATTTTTATACGCCCACATTGAAATGTGAAATGATTAATAAAATACAATATCAAAAAAGCATCGTTTTATCCAACGTTTCGTCAGTAAAATACTAACTTTGTCAAGGAGAAAGATTAAAATTAAAAATGGCTAGAAGTCAGTTATGACATCATAGGAAGATATGTCATCATGGGAATGAGGACATTATAGATACACATAACATGAAAGAAAGGTTAGCTTAACTAAAAGTAAAGGGGGTGGCTCCAATTAAATGAGAAAATATTAAAAATTGGCGTGGTCCAGGTTCCGAAATGCAAATTTTTCAAAAACTTGTATGATAGAGATAAATTCCTGAAAATTTCAAAGCATTAGCTTTAATAGTTGACAGTGCAATTTAAAAAACAAATATTTTTTTATTGAATTGGAGCCCCTCCCCCCTTAAGTAAAATGTTACAAGTAGGAAAAATTATGAATGATTTTGAAAGCCCCTGGATCTAAATCTTTTAACCCATTAGGCCAAACTGAATTAAGTCTATGAATCCACAGACGTTCTGCTGTGTTCAGTTTATTATACGCCCACATGGAAATGTGGTCGTATATTATCGTCGCCCCCGTCCGTCCCTCCGTCCATATTTTCTTGTGAACACTCTAGAGGCTAAAGTTCATATCCGATTAACTTTACATTTATACACAGTGTTTAAAGTCGTGAGACGAAGAAGCCTATTGATTTTCAGCAATTTCCGATAATTACTGCTAGAGTAATGGCCCTTAATCAGATTTTAGTGTATTATAAATGTTTCATTACCGAAAAAAGTAAAATATGCGACAACTTTTGTTGACTGCTCGGACGATTAAGCTGCTGCGGGCGTATGTTTCGTTGCCTGGCAACCTATCTTTCTTATCTTTATCAGGAATTTTTTGAACTATGATACACACGAAATCATGACCAGGTATTTACTGTAGATATAAATAGCAACTCCGTTCATTTCCTAGATGTAAAAGTTGTCAAATAAAAAGAAATGTTAGAAACAAATCTATATTCAAAGAAAACAGATTGCCATCATTATTATCTTCCTCCATCAAGTTGTCATCCCAAACACACCTTTAACGCTATCCCTTACAGTGGTGCCTTACGTATAAAACGGATTTGTAGTAAAGATAGCTGGACCAAATCAAACCTAAAAAATGTTGGATCCTATCTTAAACAATCCGGATATCCCAAGAAAATTATTCTAAAGGCATTTAAACGCGCAGACCAGAAGACCAGGACTGAATTATTGACCTACCAATTAAAGACCGATACTGATGTGAAAATTATTCCATTGACAACTACTTTTGACCCTCGACAACCTCACCTTCACCAAATGATTAAAGACCGAAGTATTTAAATACACAAGTTCACGGATGACAAACATTATGAATAGCAACAAAATAATAAAAACAGAGAGAAAGAACCACACTATTGACAATATCTTGAAAGAAAATAAGTTGAGAACTTCTTGTCTAGCAAAAATCTATATTATGGACAAAATTTCACACGGATGTACACCTTGTTAACAAAAATTATGCAAATCATGTTTGACTATGTGTAATAATCAAGAAGTAGCCAGTAAAGACATGAAATCATTCAAGATTAGAGACTGTCAACTGTGCCAGTTCTTATTTTGTATATTGTTTAACATGTAAAACCTGTAGTATGCAATATGTCGGCCAAACGATTACTCCTTTTAGCAATCGACTTAATAAGCATAGAAGTAATATAAAGCTTGAAAAAGCCCCCCCCCCCCCCATGTAGCTTCCCACTAATATATCTGGTCAGGATTTCGTCTGAACTATAGTTAAAAAGTTTGGCCTAATGGGTTAAATGATTTAAATCCAGGGGGTTGCAAAATCATTCATAATCATGCATAATTGTTCCTTACTTGTAACATATTACCTAATTTTTAGTTAAGCTAACCCTTCTTTCATGTGTTGCAGACCTACCCTTCCCATCACCTGCAATGGCGTGGTAAAGTTTGCAGATTAAACCTGCTTAGTTCGGGGAGATAGATTTCTTGATTGATAACACCAGATATGTGTTTTAAATAAGTTTATATATTCCACAAATAACACATGATACAGTTAAAACAATTCGATAGAACGCGTAGTCGATTCTGGTTACTTTACATTATATAAAAACCATGACCATAACCATTATAAAACACCATTTCTGTTGGTACACACAATAACTGTAACACAAAACATTTATATATGCTTGGCAAATGAAGGCCCTGAAAATATAATAGTCGCCATTATACATATATCCGTAACCGATAATTAGATTGGCTATACACTACTACAATCATATCAAACACACATGAAACTCACAGTTCGCTTTCACAGTCATCTATTAAAAGTTAAACTAATTATCTTACCTATTTGTGGAAAAGAGCCGGTGTTGACCTTTGCAAATCTGTAACATGTGGTAATGATAAATGCATGTAATTAAGTTTTATCCAGCTACACTTCTGAATAACCAACCAGAACCATAAAAACAAATCACCTGATATACAATCTTTCAGAAAGAGACCACATTCAGAACTGAATGCTTCCAACGAGTTATCCTTTCAACTATACCTGAAATATATTAAAACTAAATCCATATAACTAAAACATTTCAACTGCTAAAATGGTACAAACCATAATCCGGACAATATAATTCCAGGCCCATACCATGTAAAATCCACCACCAAAAACATTTACACTAATTTATATTAGCTCAAAACCAAAACTATAAACTCACTAATTCAAAACTAACCAATAATAAAGATACTTGCCAGGAGATCCATTATCAAAATCAATTGACAGAGTCCCAAAATATGACCCTGTTACATACTTCCCCACCCCCACCTTTAAAATGACGTCCCGTCATTTACTTACCAGTAAATAACGACAACAAAGCCGCACTAACCTCCGGTGCCATCTGCTGAAAGAACCTGAAAGATGTAATGAATGAATATAATTAGCTTTCTCATACCAATCTGACGGATTATTAATTTGAGTCATAACAAAATCACCACTCTGCATCCATTGAGGCTGCTTACATGTTCTGCGAGGTCTTGTTTCAATAGATTCCTCTGCCGGTAGAGGACTTAAATTATTATCTACGGTGTCACCTGAAACATTAACTCCGACAACTGATTTTACCTCCGTATTTTCGTCAATTATAGATACATCATTAGATGCCCCATGAAATATCTCGTTATTATGATTCCCCTCCTCCAGTAAAAATAACCTCCGGGCAATTCTCATTCACGGGATTGTTGGCTTCTACATAACTAAATTCTTCATCGGATTCAACACATTCTTTCGCAACTAACTTAGGCTAAATTACTCTTACTCGCTTTCTCGGTTTCGGTGTCGGAAGATACACTGGCTCAACGCTATTGATTGATAACAAATTATTTCGATGTAAAGTACGCAACCGTCCACGCCCAGACTCTGGTCTGACCACAAACACAGGAATTACCAAATTAGGTTGATCTTCAACAATGTCAACGTCGGGTTCCCATCGATCAGCTATTTTGTGTTTACCTTGAAACGCTAAAGTACGCACTAATACCCGATCACCAATATCAAGACCAATACCTTTAACTTTCCGATCATAGTTAGACTTCTGCTTTTCTTTACACTTCTCTGCTGATGAAATCGCTAATTGTTATCGGAACACAACCGGTGTAGGCTGTCATTAATAGTCCATGGGCCAATCACGCTATTTTACCAGTTTTCGTTTAATAGTTTGGATGCAGCTATGGCGAGTGTGGCATGTCAGCAGGGTAAGCTTACTCTTCCGGACACCTGTTACCACTGTTTGTCGTGTATTTTGTACACGGGGAGCAGTCCATTTGCTGATTACACTATTTTGCTTGAATATACTATTTTGCCTATAACGTTTTTTAGGACTTCGAATTCCGTCTTACGGTTTGGATTGTTCGTACTTGGTTTTTATTTTACTTTTACTTCATGATCGACAGATCGGTATAGAACTTCCTGCTTCAGCTTTAAGTGACCTAAACGACGGCATAATACTTGAACATCTTTGGTTAACTCCTTATCGTATGGCTTTTTTCCTGACCTTAAATATTTAACAATAGACAATATAGAGGCATCTTTCGCTTTTTCCTTTCTCGAATAACGCGGTGTCATGCTATTTAGACCTATATTTACCTCTGGCACTAATTCTGGTGATATACTTAAACATTCAGCATAATTACTTGGCTGAATAGAATTACAAATTTCATGTATCTGTTCGTTTGAAATATATTCCGATTTTGTGGGTAATCTTGACAATAAATCTGAGTCCAAATTATTCTTACCGGGTCCCTATTTTATTTCGAAATCATATGCGGACAGAGCTGCGAGCCATCTATGACCCGTTGAATCTAATTTAGCGGAAGTCAAAATATAGGTCAATGGATTATTGTCTGTATACAAAACAAACTTGTTCCCATACAAATAATCGTGAAACTTTTATGTAACTGCCCATTTTAACCCTAAAAATTCCAATTTATGAGCTGAATAATTTTGTTCTGATTTGTTCATACTTCTGGTTGCATGAGCGATGACTTTTAATAAATTATCACGTTTCTGATAAAGAACTGCGCCCAGACCAGTTTGACAAGCGTCAATATGTAAAACGAATGGTAAAGTATGATCACAGTTTGTAACAATAGGAGAACTAAACAAACGATTCTTAATTCGCCGAATGCATGTTCCTGCTCAATATCCCACTTCCACTTGACGGAAACATTACTTTTATTTTTTTTACTAGTTGTGGGCATTAACATAGATAAAGGTTTTGATATTTTCGAAAAATCTTTCACGAAACGACGATAATAACCAGCAAATCCAAGGAATTTTCTTACCTCAACAGGATTCAATGGGTGTGGCCACTTTTTGATCACCTTAATTTTCTCTGGATCCGGTTCAATACCTGTTTCGGAGATAACATGTCCGACATAGTTTACACCTCGTTTAAAGAAATTACACTTATCAGGTGCTTATTTTAAATTACACTGACGTACACGCTCTAAAACCATGGTTAAGCGTTGTAGATGCTCCTCGAATGAATCTGCAAAAATAATCAAATCATAAATGTACACTACACATATCGTCAAATGCAGATCTCCTAAGCAATCCTCTAAAAGTCTTTGAAACGTTGCGGGAGAATTACAAAGTCCGAACGGGAGTCTGTTATACTCATAAAAACCAAGCGGACCGTGAAAGCGGTACGCTCCTTTTTTTCTTCAGCAACTTCTACTTGATAATATCCGGACTTCATATCTAACTTTGAATAAAACTTGTTACCTGCTAGATGATCCAGTAATTCTTGAAAGAGCATACGAGTCTTTAATCGTTCTATTATTCAATTGTCTAAAATCAGTGCACATGCGTAATTAACCGTTTTTTCTACGACAAAGAACCCCATTTGAGGCCCATGGACTATGTGAATTCCTTTAACACCACATGCTAACAATTGCTTTAAATTGTCTTTTACTTCAGTAAACATCGATGGAGGTATACGGCGGTGTCGTTGCTTAAACGGTTGTTCATCCATAAGTTCAATTCTGTGCTGTGCTCTGGATGTATGTCCCAAATCTAGATCATTATGCGCGAAAATATCATCAAACCCCAACAACAAGTTCTTACCTTGAAGTATTTCATCGCTTTCGTCGATTTCCACTTTATTTAAAATTGAAGTATTAGATCTATCTGAAGTAGATTCACCAAAAATTATGAATAGCAGCAAAATAATAATAGCAGAGAGAAAGAACCTAACTATTGGCAATATCTTGAAAGAAAATAAGTTAAGAACTTCCGACACTAGCAATAACCATATTAAGGACACAATTTCACACGGATGTCAACCTTGTTTACGAAAAATTATGCAAATCATGTGAGACTATGTGTAATAATTAAGAAGTAACCAGTAAAGACATGAAATCATTCAAGATTAGAGACTCTGTCAACTGTATGTTGTTTAACATGTCAAACATGTAGTATGCAATATGTCGGCCAAACGATTACTCCTTTTAGAATTCGACTTAATAAGCATAGAAGTAATATAAAGCTTGAAAAACCGGGTCATTCCCCCCGTGTAGCTTCCCACTTTAATATACCTGGTCATGATTTCGTGTGTACCATAGTTCAAAAAATTCCTGATAAAGATCAGAAAAAAACTGAACACAGCAGAAAGTCTGTGGATTCATAGACTTGATTCAGTTTGGCCTAATGGGTTAAATGATTTAAATCCAGGGGGTTTCAAAATCAGTCATGCATAATTTTTCCTTATTTGTAACATTTTACCTAACTTTTAGTTAAGCTAACCTTTCTTTCATGTTATGTGTAGCTATGACGTCATCATTCCCATGATGTCATATCTTCCTATGATGTCATAACTGACTTCTTACTATTTTAAATTTTATTCTCTCTCCTTGACAAAGTTAGTATTTTACAGACGAAACGTTGGATAAAACGATGTTTTTTTGATATTGTATTTTATTAATTATTTCATATCAACCTACCTGAATATCAAATGCTTCATATTGACCTAGTCAAAAGTGATCCCATCAAATCGTCTGTATTTGGTTTGTGTTTCCTGTTTCTATCGATAGAAAGTTTCACATTGAAATGTGGTCGTATATTGTCGTCTCCCCCGTCCGTCGGTCCGCTCTAGAGGCTGAAATAAATATCCGATTGACTTTAAATTTATACACATTGTTTAAGGTCATGAGACAAAGAAGCCTATTGATTTTCAGCGATTTCAAATAATTACTGTAAGAGTTATGGCCATTGATTACTTCAAAAAATATTGTGGACGCTCTAGAGGCCACAGTTAATATCTGATTGACTTTAAATTCATACACAGTGTTTAAGGTCGTGAGATAAAGCCTATTGTTTTCAGAGATTTCGGATAATTACTGCCAGAGTTATGGCCCTTGATCAATTTAAAAAATCTTGTGTACGCTCTTGAAGCTAAAGTTAGTATCCGATTGACTTAAGATTAATACACAAATCCAAGATATCAAATTTTCGTATACTGTTAGCATACGAAGCCAATACTGTTATCAAAGCCAAACAAATTATAATGTTTTTCTGATAATTACTTAATGAGTTGTTACTTTTAATCGGATTTTTAGTGTATTAAGAAATATTAAGAATGTTTCATTAAAAAGCCAAACTTCAGTTAGATTTCAGTTAAAATTCCAAAGATTAGTACTGATAGATCTTTTTCTTGAATTATTCCCTCAGTGAAGATGGTTACTATAGGATTTTTCTTTATTCCCAATTTACTGATTCTATATTGTCTCAGCATTATTATAATTTAACAAACCAATTTATTTAGATCTAAAACATATTTTTATAATCAAAATTAGCACTTCATTCAATTTACCAGATAAAAATTATGAAATAAAGCTATATATTTTCATATACACCTGTATTTGTCTTTTTATTGGGATCCCATCAGGGCCGGATTAACCATGGGGTACAGGCCCCAGGGCCCCCCCACAAAAAATCCCAGTTGCGTCATGCCCCTTCCTCTAGAAATACCATCATTTCATAGCACTCGCATGTATCACCAGGGCCGGATTAACCATGAGGCACAGGCCCCAGGGCCACCCACATTAGCGGCCCATACAAAAAATCTCAGTTGCCTCCAGCCCCCTCCTCTAGAAATGCCATCATTTCATAGCACTCACATTTATCACCAGGGCCGGATTAGCCATAATGCACCATGGGGCACAGGTCCCAGGGTCCCCCCCCCCCCAAAAAAAAAAAAATCTCCTTTGCGTCCAGCCCCCTCCTCTGGAAATGCTATCATTGCATAGCACTGGCATGGATTGGTCCACTAAAATAACGTCAGAATGCGCTAATTTTGTGGCAGGATTTTTTTTTACTGGGGAAGGTACTTCTAAATGGCTACACCACACAAGTGCCTGAAATGCCAGGAAATCATGTTTTCGGCCTCGAATTTCTGAAAATGGCCCGATAAATAAGGCGCTCCATCTAAAAAAAAATGACAAATAATACACTGGATGGGGCACTGATGAGTCGGTCGGTTTTAATACCTGATCCAAACTTTCTTATATCTCTGATATCACCCCCAATGCATCGTTATTTTTCAAAATTTTCTAAGGGAGGACCCCAGACAAGGGTGTCGCCCCTAAAGGCGAAGGGCCTCTCCTATCGCCTCTTTTTGGGTCGGCGTCTAACCCACCACATGATATTAAAGGATTCGTTTTGTTCGCCCTTATTCACATTTGACAGGACCTTGTTGGTCTTTGGAGGCGCCGCCACCAAATGACATGATTAAGGATTTTCGTTCTGGTCGCCCTATACACGTCGGCTTATGGTGTTTCGGACTAGTTCTGGTTTAGAGGATAAGCAGTATCTCATTTTGGTGTGCTTAACATCAAATTGAGAAATAGCGCTGTCGAAATTGACACACGGGAGCGACGTTGATTGCAGCTCCAAGTGGGTTGAAAACGCGTTTGTGACAGTCTAATTTTCAAAATTTTCGGGGAGAGAGGTTTCCGGACCCCCAACTCGTACACACTCACCGTTCCGCACTCAGTAACTCGGGCATTATATTGGCGTCCCCAACACTCTGCTGCACCCCCACTGTTACAATCCTACATACGGCCCTGCCCCAGACCCCCCTTGCGAGGGCTTCGAGCCTTCGGCGCTCGCGGTCGGTGATCAGCCCCCCCCCCCCCCACATGTTAAAGGCCCCAGGGCCCCCACCATGGTTAATCCGGCGTTGGATCCCATTTTCCTTGGCTGCAACCCCTGAAATAAAGCTAGAATACTGATAAAAATCAAGCACGAACCATAATGTACTACTTGCGGGCCTGACAAGGAAAGCTGTCTAGTCTTTTGAATTGGATGGAAAACTGAGGTCCCGTGTACACATTGGCGTAAAAGATCCTTTGACAGTCGGGATTCGATATAAGAGTATTACTTTTAGTCGAATTTTTGCTCGTGAAATTAATGATGGCATTATATTGTATTAATTAATTATTTGGCAAGTTAGGAGTTTCATATATATTATATTACATATAGTGTGTACTATAAAAAGAGTTATATAGCCACAACATAGCTTGCTCTATATGTCAACAACATCATATGGGTATATTCTTCAGTAAATTTCCACATGACCATATAAGGGTGGGTTTCGACGTCATTGGGCTCAATTAACCAATTTCTCTAATCATTTACATCATATTTGACCAATTAGAGAATTGAATTCCAAATCCAGCAGATACAAAACTATGATACTCGTGAGAATTCGCCAGACTTTGATCAGATTCCAGAGCCGCGAGGCTGGCTAGGATGGAGAAACGACTTTAGTATTAAAACTAACTCATACTTATGGAATTGTAATGATGTATTATGCTTGTATGTACCCAGCTATGCTATATAAATTGTAAAAACAAACTGTTGCATTGTTATAACTGAGGTGACAAATGTCTTAAGAAACCAGTAAGAAGGAAACACACAACGTGTAGTACATGTAGAAGCAAAGACAGCTAGAGACAAATTCTAGACGACCACAAGGCTACAGATATATGCATTGCCGCAGATCCCGGGGCGGGGGGACGTGATCCCCCCTGGATTTTGCACCGAAGGGATTTCATATGCCTCGCCCCCCCCCCCCCCCCCGACCCGAAAAATGCATCGACAAAATTTCAAAAGTTTTATTTTTTAGCCCGGGAAATGTAGCGTATATTTCCGAACATGCCAATGTACAACTGCAATGCCCATAAATGGTCTCAGATAGCATTTGAGTCATCCTAATTTAAAACAATCTTCCCGGGGAGGCACCAAGACCCACCGTACTCCCAAAACTTGAGTCCTATTTTCAGGCTGAGGATTTTCCCTTGGTTCAGAAGTGCCCGGTCTTTGATAAAAACCCAGATCTGAGAAGCCTATACACCGATTCAATTATTAGGCTTTCACCATTTTCATGGTGAAAGACTATTGGTATTACTAAGACTATTGTTATTAATCTTTATTGGGGAAGCTATATCTCAGTAACTATAAGAGATAGAAGTTTAAAGTTTGGGTTTCTCTCGGAAAAAATGGGTGGTGGTTAGTGCTTAAATGTAAAACAAAATTTGTGCGCATAGCGGAAATGCGTCAAATCTTTAACGTGCACGCAAATTGAATATCGGCTATAATTCTGTTAATTCTTAACCGATATTTCAAATAGTTACATTTTTGGATAGCTGGAGACATTTTTGAGCTGATAGCAGTTCAAAATCGTCGAATTTTTAAACTTTGTTGCTCTCATTTTTTCGGTGAAAATTGTAAAATTTTTAAAAATTTTCTAAAATTGTTATTTTTTTGAATTTTGAATCTTGACTTATATTTTTGGATAGCTGACATCAATCCGATTTCTACGGAAGCTCAAATACGAACTAATTTCGTTTTTTTTCGATTTCCTATTTCTATTTTTAATTTTTAATTTTGTAGATTAATTTTTAATTTTGTAGATTAATTTTTAATTTTGTAAATTAATTTTTAATTTTGTAAATTAATTTTTAATTTTGTAAATTAATTTTTAATTTTGTAAATTAGTTTTTAATTTTGTAAATTAATTTTTAATTTTGTAAATTAATTTTTAATTTTGTAAATTAATTTTTAATTTTGTAAATTAATTTTTAATTTTGTAAATTAATTTTTAATTTTGTAAATTAATTTTTAATTTTGTAAATTAATTTTTAATTTTGTAAATTAATTTTTAATTTTGTAAATTAATTTTTAATTTTAAACTAATAATTTTTGATTTTAAACTAATAATTTTTAATTTTAAACTAATAATTTTTAATTTTAAACTAATAATTTTTAATTTTAAACTAATAATTTTTAATTTTAAACTTATAATTTTCTATTTTGAAAATTAATTTATAATTTTGTAAATTAATTTATAATTTTGTAAATTAATTTATAATTTTGTAAATTAATTTATAATTTTGTAAATTAATTTATAATTTTGTAAATTAATTTATAATTTTGTAAATTAATTTATAATTTTGTAAATTAATTTATAATTTTGTAAATTAATTTATAATTTTGTAAATTAATTTATAATTTTGTAAATTAATTTATAATTTTGTAAATTAATTTATAATTTTGTAAATTAATCTATAATTTTGTAAATTAATCTATAATTTTGTAAATTAATCTATAATTTTGTAAATTAATTTATAATTTTGTAAATTAATTTATAATTTTGTAAATTAATTTATAATTTTGTAAATTAATTCATAATTTTAAACTTATAATTTTATATTTTGTAAAATAATTTATAATTTTGTTTTTCTCGAGCCCATTCGGCAAACCTCGGTGTTATATTACTGTTCATGTTATGTAGCTCGTGTGTACATAGAACTAAATAGGCCAGCGGAGTTTTTGGGTGTCAATATTATAATGTCCGACTTACAGAGCGCGAAGCTGTGGGGGTCGGCGGGGTGGGGGGTCCCACATAAACTTTGATAATTAGACTGCCGCAAACTTGTTTTGGAGCCTTGGTAGTAGACAACTTGTATGACACATAACTAGATTTATACCTGTTTTCATATTCATTGTATTTAAGTGTGGGCCTAAAGTTATTTTGACGTCACGATATGTATATATTGACAGCTCTATTGGAGGTACTAACTTAGGTCAGATGATTTTGCTAATTGTCAGACACCGATAGATATTAATCTCGCTCAGTGTGAAATACGTTTCTTCAGCTTGGGCGGAGGCAATGTCAATACTCTTGTAAATAATTCCGAACTTACGGAGTTCTTATACAGTTTTCAACCCCATGTAGTTATTCTTCAAATTAGGGGTAATGACCTATGTAATAGGCACAGAACTCCTCGGTATGTCGCAAATGCAATTATAAGTTACGCATCATATTTTAAATATGATGCGTAACTAATATTTTTAATATACGTATTCGGGGTTAGACATGTTTATACATGTATATGTGAAATATTCACGCGACCGTTGCCTCGTGGCATGTCACCTGAATCATATTTACATCGGAGAAATGCAGTTAAGGCAATTTTGACTTCTACAAGTATGGGGAATCACGGTGGCTAAGTGGATAAGGCGCTGGTTCGCTAGCCCGGAGGTCGAGTGTTCGATCCCTGCATTGGCCGAAAAAGTTCATCTCGATTTTCCGACGTGATTTCCCCTTGTCAGTGATACAGAAGGAGGGCCTGACAAGGACAGCTGCCCCGTGTACACATTGGAGTGCACGTAAAAGATCCCTTGGCAGTTGGAATTCGACATAAGAGTAGGCCGTAGCGCCGCTGCCCGGGCAAAATTTCCCTCATAGCACACTGTATGATTAGCTCAGGTTAACTTAAGTGCATAACAGTAGGACGTTAAACCCCATTTCATTCATTCATTCTACAAGTATGATGGGTAACAATATTTTTATTTGGCGACACAGACGCATTTTTAATAGCCCACATCAAATTTTTGGTGACGATCATTGTCATCTAAATGAAGTCGGCAATAAGAAATTTTATCGAAGCATTAGATTAGCTTTGTGATAATTTAAGTTAAACCTGGGTCGTCAATTATGAAAGTTATGGCCGACAGGTCGCTGAGGTCAGTTCAAATCAGTGCAAGTTCAATGATTGTTACATTGTTTCACGTAACGGTATAATGCCGATATGGATTATTGTTTGTTATGACGGACAGGTGGCTACGATCGTGCCATAATGCTCGAGAAAAACAAAATTATAAATTATTTTACAAAATAGAAATTAAAATTAAAAAATAGAAATTAAAATTAAAAAATATAAGTTTAAATTTAAAAATTATAAGTTTAAAATTAAAAATTATAAGTTTAAAATTAAAAATTATAAGTTTAAATTTAAAAATTATAAGTTTAAAATTAAAAATTATAAGTTTAAATTTAAAAATTATAAGCTTAAAATTAAAAATTATAAGTTTAAAATTAAAAATTATTTTACAAAATTAAAAATTAAAAATAGAAATAGAAAATCGAAAAAAACAAAATTAGTTCGTATTTGAGCTTCCGTAGATTCCAAAAATATCAGTTTTGTTCTGAAATGTTAACTTTGATTTTTCCCTTTTTTCGCATTTTGGTCAAATCGTAGAGTTCTTATATTTTTAAAACTGCGCCTACTATTTTTCCGAAACTTAGGAATATAAAGTTAAAGGTCTACTCCAGTCCTTAGACTATAGATGAACAACCTCTGATCACCGGAAGTGTTCAATAAAAGTATCCAAACTTTGAGAAAATTGTGAAAAATGGGTGTCTGTGCGTAAAATGCTATGTATCTATTGGTTCTTTACCGAGTAGTTAAATTATTATGTCGTTTGATAGCCACGTGAATTATCTACAAGATGGTACTATAGCGACAAGTTGTTTTTTTTTCAAACTAAAAATGCTATTGGACTTTGAAAAGTAAGGTTATTTAAGATTTCCTTCAACTTTAAACGCAGGTTTCTCGGAAACGCCGCCTACGATTTTTTTTAAATTCGCTCCGTCGAGAGTCTAATGGGTGGCGTATTGTGTGAAATCATTGTACATTTTCTCCAAATGTCTTGAGTAGTTGAAAAAAGAGATTAAAAATTCAAAACGCCGTATTTTTACGATTTGGACCATTTTTAGAGGTATTTTTCTCGAAAAGTCATCGTAATATTTATGTTAAAACTTGTTTTACGGTGAGTCTACTCTGTATTCTGATATATGAAACCATTGCGCCACAGTCCTAAATATCAGGAGTGGGAAAACAAAGGGATCGAAAATTGAAAACGGCATCTTTCATTGCAGTAAGAGTGGATACAATCTGTACGTATAATCAACGTATAACAAATGTATAGAGCATACAGAGAGAGCTATTTTTCAAAGTGGCAAGTTTTGAAATAAAGGTGTTTTACTGTGAACCAATATTTGTTACTGGTGTGTCTTTGGTGAAAATAATTCATATAAGTAAGTAACAGTTACTCCTGGGTAACAAGAAACATAGTTTCAATTCAACACGGCCTAAACATGCAATTCAAGTTTCATCAAAATCGAAATTAAAATTGTGACCTCTACAGGGTCCACAACTTTGATATACCAATTATGGTCCGATTTTCTAGAAATTCGAACTCAACCTTCCGTAGGGTTTATCGGTGATATAACCACGAGTGCTTTCTGTGACCAAAATATGTGCATTTTCTACTGGATTAAATTGGATTTATCATATCATGGATGATGCAGAATAAACACATTGAAAGCTAAGTAACAAAATTTAAAGATTGATATTTAGAGTACATTGTTTATATACTGTGAAGTATTCAGTTCAACCAGTGTTTATTTTCTTTCTTCACAATTCACTCTCTGTCAGCGAATCTGGGCTTGTCGTCATGATCAACAATAAAAACGACGTTAATAATAAAAAGAAAACTAGTAAAAAGGTAAAATCTGACAATTCCAATAAACGAAAAAGAGCGAACGCTTCGGCTTCTGACAATACAACAATCTCGTCTGAAACTTCTAGTTTTCTAGACTCACTGTTAAAAGACGAACAATCGCTTAAATCATTTATTGTCGATCTCCTGAAAAATGAAACTGCGAAAGCACACTTGCTATCACAACTTCAGCCAGATATTATGAATACCCTGGACGAACGCATAACTCATCTAGAAAATAAGATCGACGACCTCGAACAATACTCCAGACGTACTTGTCTCAAGTTCAGTGGCATACCCGAAGTCGGACCAGGCGAAAGGGAAAATGCGGATTATATAATTCTTGATTATAAATTGTGAAATTACCGATCATCTCAATGTTCAACTGTCTTTACATGATATTGGAAGAACGCATCGAGTCGGTCCGGTACGTCCAGGTTTTTGTCGTGACATTATAGTACGATTCATCAGCTATCGATGCAGAGCCATGGTTTTTGGAAATAAAAAGCGCCTCAAGATATATAATAATTCAAGAAACTTTAAGATTTATATAAATGAAGCCCTGACCAAGAAGAGATCAAACTTATTTCGTAAAACTAGAGAGCTTTATAAAAACAAACTTATAGACAGTTGCTGGACTTATGACGGCAGAATTATGGTTAAATCGCTTGACTGCAAACTATATACAATTAACGATGATACTGACCTATGTCAGTTCATAAAGCCACGGAACTCCCTTGATAATGCAGCACCGGCTACCAATCTTGTAATGCCTGCCAATGAACAAACCGAGTTAAAATCAATAGACACAAGCCACATTGATCCTGCTCAAAATACTAACCAAGAATTGGGTTCTAAGGGTCCGTTATCATCTACCCCTGCTAATAAAAACTACGACACTTCCTCATATGATGGTTTCCAAACCGTAGCCGCGCGATCTAGAAGAGCAAATGTGATTCCTTTTGCTGATGATTAATAGGTTTAGGTTGTCAACACCCGATCGGTATAACAGACGCTAGGACATTCCCGGGGATCAGTTAACAGATTATATTACTATAACTGTATGGAACATTCATGGATTGAATTCTGTAATTGACGATAATTCATTTATAAATTACATATCTGATTTTGATATTGTACTGTTGTGTGAAACCTGGTTGAAAAACGGTAATGATAGTTTAACTATCGAAAACTTTTCACCTGGGGTGTTTGTGAATCGCGGTAACTTGTATAAACTCGGTAAACGTAATTCAATTTGCGGTGGTCTAGCTGTTTTTCACAAACCTAGTCCAAACAACTATGTGTCTATAGTTTATACTGAACCGTGGGGTCTATGTGTCGTAAAGTTAGATCGTTCTCTGTTTGAATCTTTCAAAGATGTTTATATTATTTTTGTTTATATTCCGCCTGATAATAGTTCATTTCATAACTTATGTAACTTTGATGTATTCCTTGAAATAGAGCATATCTATGATAAATATTCTAATATAGGTAAAGCACTAATATGTGGCGATTTCAACAGTAGAACAAGAGATGAATCAGAAATAATAGAAAATGATAATTTAGATAGATATATTGGTACATCTGTCACAGACTGTAATAATGACTATACTATCCATCGAAAGTCTCAGGATAAAGTTTTAAACCTATTTGGTAATAAATTAATTGATTTATGCAAATCAACAAACTGTCTAATCGCCAATGGCCGGCTAGGTTGTGATAGAAATTTAGGAAAATTTACATTTTGTTCTCCAAGAGGCACCAGTGTTATAGATTATCTTTTAGTTCCAAGCGACTATTTAGATTATATATATAATTTTGAAGTTTTAGATGTTACAGAGTTTTCGGACCATTCACCTCTTAAATTTAGATTAAGAGTTAAATCTCTAACAAATATAAACATAACTAAATATAACGACAGTGAATATAAGACCGAACTTGTTGTTAAGTGGGATTCATCTAGAATTAATGAATTTCGCGATGTTGTTATTAGCAAGTACGTTTCCTTAAACAGCATAGTTTTGACTAACAGCCTGAATGGTAATATCCATAGTCTAGTTAGTGAAATCACTGATGTATTCCAGGATATAACAGTTTCTTTATTTTGCAAAACTAAAACCTACTCCAATGTCATTCGAGCTGGAAATAGAAATCTTAAATTTAACAAATGGTTCAACAATGATTGCAAAATAGCCCGAAAACAATTTGTTAAAAGTAGAAATCATTTTCTAAAAAACAGATGTGAGTTTAACAAAGGATTATTTAATTTGCATCGAAGTGAATACAATCAAATTAAAAGAAAGTCTAAATTTAAATTCAATAAAGCATGGGGGTCTCATCTTTGTGCCCTCTCAAAATCTAACCCCAAAAGTTTTTGGAATGCCATTAAAAAAAAGCAGAGGTTCAAAGAGACAAACTTGACATCTTGTGAATTTTTAAAGCATTTTGTTAATGTGTACGGTAAACACTCTAAAATACAGCCACACCCTGGCTTACCTTTTATAAATAATAATATATGTGAACAATTAGACAAAGTTATTTCGAAGGATGAAGTACTTTTTGCGGTTAAAAAACTCAAAAGAAATAAAAGTAGCGGTATTGATCAAATATGTAGTGAATTTTTTATTGAAAGTATAGATATTTTAATGCCTTTAATGGTTACAATTTTTAATTCTATTTATGACAGCGGCTGCTATCCGGATTGCTGGCAAGAGAACGTAATTGTACCCGTTCCTAAAACAGGTGATTTAAATATACCAGATAATTATAGGGGAATTTCAATAATGACAATTTTTTCAAAAATCTTTTCTTCAATTCTCAATCGTAGACTGTACACTTGGTGTGAAATTAATAATAAATTAGATGAAACTCAGTTTGGATTCAGGAAAGATAAGAGTACAGTTGATGCCCTTTTCATTCTTAATGGTTTAATCAGCCACTCACTAGATAAGCGTCATAAACTTTATTGTGTTTTTATAGATTTGCGTAAAGCGTTTGACACGGTGAATAGAGATCAAATGTTGTTCAAACTTAATTCGATCGGTGTAAGTTCTAAAATGGTAACAATAATCAAATCAATGTACAGTAAAGTGAGCAGTTTTGTAAAGTTTAAAGGGTTATTATCATCAGCATTTTCAAGTTTTCAGGAGTAAAACAAGGCGAGTCATTATCCCCACTTTTATTTTTAATATTTATCAACGACCTAAGAGAGTTTTTATTCAGCGAAAATCCAAATTTTATACATTTAGAAAATATGATTATATATTCACTACTCTTTGCTGACGATACGGCCCTCTTTTCTACAAAACCGGAAGCTTTACAAATACTTTTAAATAAATTTGTTGATTTTTGTAAAATTTGGAATTTAGAAATAAATGCTAAGAAAACCAAAATAGTAATCTTTCACCGTGGTAGGCTACAAACAAATTTTAAATGGTTTATAAATGATACTCAACTCGAAATAGTTAAAGAATACATATATCTTGGTCTTTTAATATGTGATAATGGAAAATTCTCAAAAACAGAAAAACGCGTCGCATCTCAGGGTAGAAAAGCAATGGGGGCACTTTTAGCTTCAACAAAAACCTTATATTTTAATTCGAATGTTTATTGCCAATTATTTAACACTATGGTTGCATCAATTTTTAATTATGCCTGTGAAGTCTGGGGATTCCATAATGGCAAATCAATAGATAAAGTACACAATATTTTTATGAGATATATTTTAAAAGTAGGTAAAAATTGCCCTGTTGCTGCAATGTTGGGCGAATTAGGAATGCTTCCAGCTATAGTTAGCCGTAAAATTAAATTAATAAGTTATTGGTACAAAATATTGAACAATAAGAATTCACTAATATATAAGGTATACACTATTCTCTATAACGATGCGTTAAATGGCTCTCTAAATTGGGCAGCTGACATAAAATTACTTTTATATAATGTGGGGTTTTCTTTTATTTGGGACCAACAAGACGCGTCTGAGCTATCTACCTTACCACTAATACAACAACGCATAAAAGATCAATTTTACCAGGAATGGTTCGCAACACTGGAAAACTCAAGTAAACTGAGATTTTATAAATTATTTAAGACTATTCATCAACCTGAAAGCTACCTTCAATTAAATATTCAAATGAAATACAAAACTATTATCTGTCATTTTCGTTGTGGTATTCTCCAACTAAACATTGAAACCGGGCGTTACAACTAAATCGAAAGAAACAATAGATTATGTAAATGTTGCAGCATGAAAGCCGTTGAAGATGAATTCCACTCTCTGTTGTGCTGTCCCGCTTATATTTCTCTCCGAAGAAAATATTTTTCGCGTTATTTTTGGTCGTTTCCATCACTCCAAAAGTTTAGAAACCTGATGATTCAAGGTAATAACAATACAAAGTCACTGGTAAATCTTGGAAAATATTTATATTATTCAATGAAAATTAGAAATCAACTGTTAGAATCGTAATACTTTTAACTTTAAATCGACCATGAATATATATCCTGATTCTATCATACTACCCATACTATGGCTGATTGCGCAGTGACTGGGTCGCTATAATTTTCTTTCTTTGTTTTGTTGTTGTTGGGGTGCGGTGTGAGTATCAAAATAGTAATTGTTCCGATTTATTAAATTATTTATGTTATCTTAACTATTATTTGGTGGGATGGGCGAGAGGCGTTATCAAAATAGTATATAATATTTTATTTTATTTTATTTATTTATTTTTTATAATTTTTTTTTTTATTTTTTTATTTTTTTTTTATTTTTTTTTTTTTATTTTTTTTTTACTCTCTGCTTTGGATATATATATATATATATATATCCAAAACTATTAGCACAACCGCAAGCTGCACTACTTTGTTTCACGGTTAATGATGAATGTATAAGTATTTAAGGGAGTGATATTAATTTGCACTGTGTGAAGTGGGTGTATTTACACTCTATTGTTATTCATACTTTTATTTATTATCAATGTGTATTTTTATATTTGTATATATGTTTCGGCTACAGCAAAAGTTTTGCTTCGCCTGTAATAAAGTTCAAAGTTCAAAGTTCAATCAAATGATTTTTTTAAAATCGGATAATAATCGTGACCTCCAGAGGGACCATAGGTTTTTTTTCCGGACAATCAGGGGACATAATTCAGGAAGTTACGATCCGATATGCGCAAATATTGAAAGGAACCAAGATCTTTGGGTTATAACCATGCATTTAAAGTTTCATCAAAATCGAATTAAAATTGTGATCTTTACAGGGTCCACAACCTTGATATACCATTTTTTAACAGTATTCGCGTACGAACGGCGGCCATTTTGTATGGTAATTTTGGTCCGATTTTTTCCGAAATTTGAACACAACCTTCCTTGGGGTGTAACGGTGATATAATCGAACGGCTTTTCAAATCGGATAATAATTGTGACCTCTATAGGTACCACGAGCTAAAATAGGTGATTTTTCGGACAATAAGGGGCCATAATAAAATTCTGGAAATTACGTTCCGATAGGCGCAAATATCGAAGGGAACCATGATCTTTGGGTTATAAACTTGCATGTCAAGTTTCATCAAAATCGGTTCAAAATAATTTATTGTGACCTCTATAGGGTCTACAGGCTAAAAACGTGATTTCGTACAATCAGGGGCCAGCAATCTCCCAGTAATACTAATAGAATATATAATCCCTGGGATTTTTTTATCTCCTGATGGACAATGAGCAAATTGTCCATGACCAACTAGTTAAAATTGATACAGTCGAAGACTTCTTACGCAAGTTCAAATAGGCCCAAACGTATTACGCAAGCGCCATGACACCTGGACGGTTAAAATTCTGCGTAGCACAGTTGGGTTTCATCAAATCATATAATTATGCGGTAAGGCTTCACCTTTATTTAAAGGGGAATTGATGTAATATATGTTAAACTATTTTCAGTACTGTTTTAGGTCAGTTTATGTGTAAATTAAGGGAGCTATATAGGCCAGTAACTTTTTGTAGTCATTTGACTAAAAAAAACTTGCGCATAGGAACTCTGTAGGATGAACCACTACTGCGGCTGGAGTAAGGCGGAAGAGGTCATTAGTGGAACTATTTCTAATGACCAACAAGCCAACAGTCAGGCTAATGTTCCTGCCGTAATCCCAAATACTGAAATAGACACATAAAATTAATTCAATAATTGCACATTTAGTTTTTTGAAAAGTTTTGAGCAATGAAATTGATTAGCTAAACTTTTAAGCAGAGCATGTTCACAAGTAAACTCAGGCTTGGATTTGAAGTACTTTGTAATATAATTAAGCTATGTACAATTGAAATTATCATGTCATCACTTTCCGTTAAGGAAAGTAATCTTGTCACAAATGCACATTATGCATCTCGATTCGAAATGTTTGCTGTAATTTACATACTCATGCTTGTACATGTAGTTGTGAAAAAAAATGTTATTATTGTTACGGGGGGTCAATTCTCTAGTTGTAAAAAGACCACACCAAGGGTTCGTTTCAATGGTTTAATCAGATATAACAGAAACCCTGAAATACATAATAAATAAGACTTATATATATAATAATACATATGTTGAATTGATAAAATCTATATCTATACACAATTACAAATTAATAATAGCATCATAACTTTAGTAGTAGAAATACACATACTAGATACATGCTACATAGGCCCATCTATAAAACCATTTTACTTAATCACTTAAATACGATCTTAAATACTGCCTATATAATCCACTCCATCCTGCTAACTTGTATGACAGCTACAAGTTAAAGTATATATATGTGTTGTGATTTTACATACTGGACCTGGACCAACTTCCGGTATACAGTTTGATACCCGACTGGATATCCGGGACTACGACACACAACCTGAGTAACCGTGTTCCTACGCCGGACAGTATAAACAGTCCCATTAATATAGAAGAGCTGAAAAAAGCTCTGCGGTCTAAATCCGATAGTGCAGAAGGGCTAGACTGTGTGAAATATACAATGTTAAAAAATCTCCCCGAAAAAAGCTCTATCTTTAGTCTTAGAAGTCTTTAACCTCTCTTGGACCAAAGGAAAAACACCACAGGAATGGAAAACCGCCTCAGTCATCCCGCTTCACAAACAAAACAAAGATAAAAATGAAACAGCGTCATATCGACCAGTAAGTCTCACATCTACTTTATGCAAAACACTAGAAATAATAATCACAAACAGACTAAAATTTCACTGTGAAAGCAACCAAATCTTAACAAGTCAACAAAGCGGCTACCGCACAGATCGTTCAACAATAGACCATATCATTAGATTACAACATGACATAAGCAGAGCATTCGCAGCCAAACAATACCTTTGCGCAATCTTTGTCGATTTAACAAAGGCCTGTGATCTCGTGTGGGTGGATGGTATTTTACACAAACTCCACAATGCAAAAATTAAAGGCCGAATGTACAAATGGATAGAAGATTTTCTAAACGATAGGCATATCAGAGTACGCGTAGGAAACTGCTTAAGTAATAAATTTGATAAAAGATCTTACCCAGGTTGTAATTGAACTAAAAGAAGAAGTAGCAAGTTTGAGAGGGGAAGTGAGGGAGTTGAATTTAAAAGATGAAGTGGCGAATTTAAAAGCAGAGGTGTTAGAGGTTAAATCAGTTACTGAGACATTTCAACATAAATTTGATATATCTGACAATATTTTGAGACAGAAAAATTTAATATTTTATGGAATAGAAGAGAGGAAAGACGGTCAAAAGGAGACTTGGGACGAATGTGAAAAACTGGTCAGACAGGTGTTAAGAGATGAACTAGTACTAACGAGCG
Source organism: Patella pellucida (assembly GCA_917208275.1). Taxonomy (NCBI): domain Eukaryota; kingdom Metazoa; phylum Mollusca; class Gastropoda; family Patellidae; genus Patella; species Patella pellucida. Next base: position 27,262,645 of record OU795036.1, read on the forward strand.
CGGAAGATGACAGTTCAGTTTCTATTGATCGTGTCTACCGAATCGGTAAAAAGGTTTTGAACTCTAATCGTCCGCGTCCAATCAAGGTATCTTTTCATAGGCTACGAACGAGAGATTTGATACTAAACAAAGCTCGACAACAATTAAAAGGTTCAACTTTTGGAGTTGCGGAAGATTATTCAGAACACGTTCGATTAATCAGAAAAGCACTCATCCCTAAACTTAAAGAGGCTAAAAAGAACAGTGAGAATTCCGTCGTCTTAAAATTTGATAAGTTAATTGTTAACAGAGACGTGTTTACGTTCGACCTGCAGGCTAAACAAATTGTCCAAGTAAATAAATAGCCATCAGAATTAAAACACTCAGAGAATATTTTGGAAAGCCTACAGTTATTATCGTGGAATATTGAAGGTCTTTCGTATAAATTATCTACAAACAATGATGAAATCCAATCTATTACCCAGTCATATGATATTATTGGGTTTGTTGAAACATTCCAAAAATTGCCTAATGAATTCTCTCAGATGTTTCCAGGATTTTGCGCGTATGAATGTATGCGCTCGTGTCAAACCTTTAAAGCATCAGGTGGGGTTCTGGTCCTTATGAAAGCCTCTTTGCAAAAATATACTAAACAAATTCTACATGATGAATCATACGAAGAAATGATATGGTTACATGTCAGTGCTTCAAAATTGGGTTTGTCCAAAAACATTGTATTTGGTTGTTGTTATGTACCGCCAAGAGAATCAATATTTTACAGCGCAAAAGTTGTTAAGTGTAATATCAATCTAATTCATTCAGCGATATTCAAAGTTCAACAGTTGTATAATGATGTTCATGTTGTACTTCTTGGTGATATGAATGCTAGGACAGGTCTTGAGCTCGATTATATTAAGTTTGACAATCCTTCGCATATACCGGGGCTGGAGTCTTGCTACGACATATTTTTTCATGACAGTATACAATTAGATAAACCTCGACAAAATTGTGATAAATATGTCAACCCCTTTGGGAAATGTCTTATAGATATGTGCTGTGAAAATAACCTTTTGATATTAAATGGTCGATCAACCTCCGATCCTTCAGGAAATTATACCTATTTGAGTGCAGGTGGTTCGAGCACAATAGATTACATACTAGTAAGTAGCAGTTTGTTTTGTAAAGTAAACGATTTTTGTGTCCTCAATAACGACATTTCTAAGCATTTTCCGATATCATGTTATATCCAACTACGTCCACGGGAAGACAAACGGGTTGTGCGCGATAACTCCGTGCGGTACAGATGGAAAGAAAGAAATTCAGACATGTTTGAATCCTTGATTAGAGAGCCAGAATTCGTGGATGACCTGCAAGATGTATATCGGGTCCTTGATCGCAATAATATCGATACGGCTGTATTAAAACTCAACAAAAGTCTGAGAACTGTTGGTGATAAAGCGAATATGAGATTTGGGCCAAAGCAGACCCCACATCCACAGTGTCCGTGGTTTGACTCAGACCTAGAATTATTGAAACAATCCAAATGTAAATTATTAAACAAGTTCCGTTTAACAAACAATGGGTCTGATTTGGATGAATATTTAGATGTCAAAAATAGATTTAAACTAGATTGTAAATCCAAAAAGAAAAGGTACCAAAAGTCACAATTAGAAAAATTATGCGACGAAAAGGACCCTAAAATATTTTGGACTAAGATTAAAGTTTACATTCAGAAACAGATACCCCCTGCTATAAATATTAATATTGATAACTGGTACAGCCACTTTAAGTCTTTACTTAATCCGTCAGTTTTATCCTCAGATGATGAGTTTGATTGCTACGTAAATGAATATATACGTGATAATAAATGTAACTTAAGTCAGTCGGATTCAGAATATTATGTACTAAATCGTGATATCTCACATAATGAAATTCTTTCTGCTATTGCAAATTTAAAATCAGGAAAAGCTCCTGGTGAGGATCTCATTCCTCCTGACTTTTATAAGCATGCATCCGATCAAATGTTACCTTTACTCCATAAACTATATAATTGCATATTTAGTAGTGGCGTGCTCCCTAAAAATTGGTCCCACAGCATTATTCACCCTTTGCACAAAAAGGGCGACACTGATAACCCTGGAAATTATCGGGGAATTTCATTGATAGATATCGCCTGTAAAATACTATGCACTATTTTCAACAAAAGGCTTGTAAAGTGGTCCGATGATAAAAATTTGCTTGTTGAAGAACAGGCAGGTTTTCGTCATGGATACTCTACTGTTGACAATATATTTGTATTAAATGCAATAATCCAAAAATATCTTTCAAAATCAAAAGGTGGAGTCCTTTATTGTGGATATATCGACTTTTCTACAGCCTATGATTGTATATCTAGAAGTAAATTGTTCTATATTCTCCTTAAAAATGGCCTTAATGGTCGAATGTATAATATTTTGCATAATATGTATGATTGTGTAAAATCAGCAGTAAGAGCTAATGGTGTTCTCTCTGAGTATTTTGAATGTTTTTCTGGTGTTAAACAGGGTTGTATTCTCAGCCCTTGGTTATTTGGAATCTTCATCAACGAGCTAGCCTTGTTAACTACAGCTCAAAGTGGTGCTGGAATTTTCATTGATCCTAGTATCGATGACATATTTTTACTTCTTTTTGCTGACGACCTCTCCCTCCTAGCAGATACGCCTGCAGATCTACAGAAGAGGCTGGATATTCTTGATAGATATTGTTCTAAATGGAACATGAAAGTTAATTTAGAGAAATCCAAAATAGTGGTCTTCAAAAATGGGGGTATTCTGTCAAGTAGGGAGAGGTGGTATTATCAAGGAAAATCTATTGAGGTCGTCAATCAATATAAATACCTAGGGGTTGTATTCTCAAATCGACTCAAATGGAATTTATGTTGTACAACATTAGCACAACAAGCTTCTAAAGCATTAAATGTCATCAAACTATGTATTTCTAAACTAGGTCATAAAAATGTTAAAATCGCATTCAAACTTTTTGATTCAAAAGTTTCTCCTATATTGTATTATGGTGCTGAAGTGTGGGGAACTGAATTAAGAACAGATATCGAAAAAGTCCAAAATAGATTTTGTAAGTGGTTAATATGTACTGGTATTAAAACAACAAACGCTTTAGCAAGAGCCGAATACGGTAGATATGAATTATACACTAATTATGTATGTAAACCCATTAAGTATTGGGCATGGATAACTCCAGATTACCAAAATTATGCTACAAAATGCTCTATGATCTGGACGCACATAGTAGAATAAATTGGTGCACTAATGTACGTAATATTTTGTTAAAATACGGATTTGGTCATGTTTGGTTTAATCAAGGTGTTGCTAATATGGCACAATTTATGATGTGTTTTAAACAACGTGTTAGAGATGTAAGTCTTCAAGAATGGCACGATTTTATTACCAATTCCTCAAAATGTATGTTTTACAGTCTACTTAAATCTAGTATATATTGCGAATCATACTTAAACAGCAATCTTCCACATAAGCTAAGATTTGCATTAGCAAACTTTAAATGTTCAACTGTTCTTCTAGAGGTAGAACTGGGTCGTAGGGACAAAATCCCCCGGGTAGAGCGTATATGCAAACTGTGTAACACCAATCAAGTGGGCGATGAAATCCACTTTATGATATACTGTCCAATCTTGCGAGATCTTAGACATAATTTCTTACCTTCATGGTTTATTATATCCCCAACAATAAGTAATCTAGTGTCACTATTTAACTCGACTGATCACATTGAAATAAGGAATTTATCATTGTTTATATCAAAAGGTATAGAAGTAAGGCAAATAATGCTCCGCTATTAACTCTAACTTAAGTTACTCTTACTTTTATGAATATTTTAACTAAAATAGTAAGATTTATATTGTAAATATCTTTCTTGAAACACACCTTACTTAATGCTTGTTATTAGTCATAGAATTATCTTTCGGATTTATTGTATGTGTACTGTCGGCTGTTGCCTTATAGTTATAAATAAACTGTTTGTTTGTTTGTTAAAGTAATAAATTCAAAATGGACAACGGAACGCCGCAAGGATCTGTTATCAGTCCAATTCTTTTTAATATAATGATAAATGATCTTATTAGCTACGTAGGGAAAGGTACAGAATCCGCACTATTTGCTGACGACAGTTCATTCTGGAAAGCTTCCAATAACCTAGACATAATCAAAAAATCGCTCCAATACCCTCTAAAACAAACTTAAAAATGGGCAAATGATTGGGGATTCAAAATCTCAGAAGGGAAAACAGTAGCAATACTGATCTTTTAGAGGCATTTAGAAACTGGGTAGAGCAATAAACTATAACACATACTTATGGAAGAACAATTACTGATTTATTAAGGCGACGTTTCGAAGAGTATTCTCTCAACGTTTTCAAGCAAGTACAGTAACAAATGTGTAGAGCAATTATATATAGGCAAGCAATAACAACAATTAAGAAACTATGCACGACAACAACAAGATCAAAGGAGTGAAAAGAACACATTATCAAAGGCAATGTACATATGAAGGATTAGTGAGACCACTGATAATTGGTTATATTAATAAGTAATTATAGGGGTAAATAATTTTAATTGTACAACCAATCATGACAAATGAGAAACCATACATACTTGGTTATGTAGTTGAGGGCACATCAAGGGAATAGTAAAGACTGATAATAGGGTAAAATTACATTAAAAACAAACAAAAGGGAAACCATACACGTTATATGAGAGAAGTAGTAACTCCAGATAACTACATGGGGATTAAATAATTAAGCCATATTTAAATAAATTACATGATATTGGTATTAAAATACACACGAGATAACACAACTAGCATATCTTAAGTAAAAGTAAAATATAGTCCTATACTCTTCCATCTGACAGACTCACACACACACACATATATCCCTAGGAAAGGTACAAGAACACTAATGTTAACTTAAGAAAATACATAAATACCATAAGTAAAGGGGTATGATTGATAAATAGTAAATATTGGCAAGCCACACCACACTCCTATTCACAGGCTCCTAAATAATTATGGTCCTTCTCCTGCACACTCCTCTCATTGGGGGCACACCTTGTTAAAATGTTTCTACGAATGGATAACGAGAATTAGCAAATAAAACACACGGTTGGCGAACTGAATAAAGTTTTAGCGCGTATGGGAGTCTAGTCATGTACACATTAGTTAAGAATTAGTTCATCATAGGCTCTTGGGAGGAATATTCCGGTGTCGCGATTGAGGTCGGGTTTGGATCTCCTGATATGTATTGCTTCCATGATTTTCCGTGTCTTTTCGTTATGTTGGTTGAGTACTAGGGTCTTAGAAGAATGAATTTTGTGGCCTGGATTGGACTGGAGGTGCTGAGCAACTGCTGATTCTGCTGTGAGGGACTTTGATTGATGTTGGGTGAGTCTTTTAGGTAGGGGTTGTCGAGTTTCTCCAATGTAAGTGCTGGCACACGTGCATACAACTTCAAAGACACATCCTTTAGGTGGCAGTGGAGTGGTGGGTTGCAGTTTACCATTCGCCTTTAGGTGGTCTTTAAGGGTGCGTCCTTTGGAGAAAATGACTTGGATGCCTGTCGTTGCCAGTAGCCTTCGGATGTGGTACGATAACGTTCCTTGAAAAGGGATAGTTATTCGTATAGGTGGTTTATCTGGCTTGGGCTGTTCAGCAACCGTTTTCTTATTTATAGTTTCTTTTATAGTATTCTTAACTAACTGTGGTGGGTAATTGTTCAAATTAGAAAGTATATTCTCTATATGGGTGAGTTCACTGGGGAGGGAGTTTTCGTCACATATATTAATGGCTTGACGAGCTAGAGTTGATATAGTTGATTTTTTGACACTATGCGGGTGGTTCTAATGAAAATTGATGTACTGGTCGGTATGGGTAGGTTTTCTATACACACTAGTGGTTAGTCCTGTATCTGTTTTCGTAACTAAGACGTCTAAGAAGGGTAGAAACTGGTTGTTTTCTTTTTCAATGGTGAACTTTATTCTGTTATTCTGGTTGTTTAAGTGCTGGAGAAGGGTGTCTGGATCATCACTTTTGTCAAGGATAACGAAAGTGTCATCAACTTTTCGGAACCAAGCTATCGGCTGGATGGGTGATGTTGACAGGGCCACCTCTTCAAAGTTTTTCAAATAAATCTCGGTAAGCACTGGGGATAGGGGACTTCCCATTGGTAAACCATGTGTCTGTTCATAAAATTCATCTCCCCATGCGAAGTATGTGGATTCGATGCATGCTTTGGTTAGTTCTATGATGTCATCGACTGTAAGACTGGTTTCTAATGGAGTTTCTAGGTTGTTTAGTCTCTGACGGAGTACTTTTGTGGCTTCTTCACGGGGAATATTTGTAAATAAATCAATAACATCATAAGATAAAATCTGTACATCATGGGGTTGGTCTTGTAATTTATCGCAAAAGTCTTTTGAATCTTTAATGAAGGAATCTGCTTCTTTGCCTAATTGGGACAACAGTCTTGATAAGTGTTGTGAAGTGTTGTAATAGGCTGAGTCACGAGAACAAACTAACAATCTGGCTTTGATGGGGTTTTTATGTGTCTTGATGGTTGCCCTGGCATAAGGTGGTCTTGGGTGGAAAGGTTTGAGCTTGTAGAAAAGCGAAGGTGTTATATAAACTATAGTCCATATCTTTTTTAAGACTAAAACTGTATTGATTTTAACAAATTAAATTTTAATTAAATAACATTAAATAATTTGATATAAAAAATATATTGAATTGAACAAATTTAATATTTATTAAATAACATTAAATGATTTACACATATAAAAATGCATTACAATTTACACATTTAACTTTACAATTTTAACTTTTATTAAATAGCATTATATATATATACCAGAGCGATGTTTACGCTCTTCAGATAATAATCTTCTTTTATAGCCCAAATATTCAAAACTGTTAACTTTTGGCCAAAGATCTTTTAGTGTTCAAGCTCCAGCTTTATGGAATAAGCTACCTTATGATATTAGGTCCTGTAATAATGTTAATACTTTTAAGAAAAAACTAAAAACCCATTTATTTCTTCAAGCGTTTTAAATGTAGCCTACATATCTTGTTTTGTCTTAGTATTGTTTTGTTAATTTTATGAGTTTAAAATTATAAATATTTATATCTGTACCATTGTAAAGCACCTCTGAACACGTGTATGTGAAAGAGGGGCTATAACAAATGTTTGTAATAATAATAATAATAACTAGACCTGCAAGCAGCACTGAATCGGCTTTCAGGAATCAGACAGGAAGTATGTCATAAATTAGCCCATTCATTGAGCTACAAAACGATACTTTAATTGTTTTGATTCAATGACACCTGGCTGAGAAATGTCGATTTTTGCAAGAGTACCAATTTTTTACTGTATTTTCTTTTTTTAAATTTTTTTTTCGGTTTTTTCCTAAATATCTGATATTTTTTCGACTACTTTTGGATTTTGGATTATTGTCGGAATAGTTTTAACAAGTTGTTTGGATAGATATCTTTCTGTACCAGAAATGTTAGAAACATCTATTCAGTAGTTGTTTGTATAAAAGATAAATAAAAGAACATTTTCGATAATTTAACGATTTTTCGACTTTTATCAAAGATTGAGGCCATTTTATGACACCTTAAGTTATTTCAAACCTTTTCCTTTTGGATTCACGCCACAGACAATAGATAGGAGTCTGAGTGAAACAGGTTTTAAAAAAATCGCAGTAGTCATTTTCGAGAAAAGGGTGCCTCAAAAAGGCTCCAAAAACGAAAAATACTAGATTTTCGGCGTAACATCATTTATTTACTAACCATCGAAATCGTACCATTGAGATGCCACATGATAGTCCATAAACGGGGCCATCCATAGACACTTTATTTGTTTTGGGCCGGTAATATCTGATGAAGAAATCCAGCTTTTTGCAAGAACGCCATTTTTTTATCCTTTTTTTTTCATTTTTTGAATACTTCCGGTAGGGTGATTGTTATCGAGATAGTTTTAATAACCGGTTTAGGCAATTAAATAGCAACAGAGTTCTGTAATGATATGTTACAATATATGATCAGATAAAATGCCTCTGAGAAATTCTATGTTTAAAAGTGCCAAAAATGTCAAAATATCAAAAATGAAATTTCAATAACTGAATACATATTATACATTTTTGGATTCGACATTAGATCAGATATCTAAATATCATAAAGTTTTTTGAAAATCAGTAAAAATAAAAAAATAATAGAGTATTTTCCAAAATTTCACGATTTTTCGACTTTTTTCGATTTTCAGTTCGTTATTTGACCTATTACGGATATTTCAAAGTCTAAACTGACTGTTTCATACACAAGACTACCGTAAGGTATCTTGATAGAGAAAGTTGAAGAAAAATCTGTGGCAGCGTTTTCGCGATACAGGCGTTTAAAAACGCTCCAAATCAGAAAATACTTGATTTTCAGCGTGCCATATTTTACTTGCTGTTCATGTTATCTGTAATAATAGGATATCATATGATACTGCAATTCTCGGGCAACCCAACAACATCTTAATCGATTTAATCCGTTGATATCGGACGGAGAAATAGCGTTTTCCCAAAAAATATCCATTTTTTGCATTTTTTTCAAAATATTGCACATTATTTCGACCACTTCCGGTTTAAGGATTCGTGTCGAAATTGCTTTATCAGTTGGTATTGGACTGTAACTTCATGTTCCAGGAGTTTCAGAAACGTCGATTCGGCCGTAAAACGAAACTCGAGCTCACAAAATGGGCAGAAAATTCGAAAAAAATCGAAAAATAAAGGGTAATAACTCGGAATGAAACTTATACTTCTGGAATCGGATGGTCTTCAGGTATCCAAAAATGTAGGTCAAATTTGAAAATTTTGAAAAATGACAAAAACTGTCTCTTAAATTTTTTTTTTCATTTTTCGAACGCTAGAAGTCAGCGACGAAGTTTCGAAATATCGAAATTTTCAACTGCTATCATCCGAGAAAAGATTTGGTGTTGCCGAAAATGTCATTTGTATGATAATAAGTACAGAATTGACGAATTTACGGCCGTTTTTTGATTTTTTGACACCGTACGAAATTCGGCCACTTACGGTCTGCGCAGAAGTTTCAAATATAGCCCATATGTTGCAAACACACGGATTTATGATAGAAAATGAGGTTCTAGATCGGTATCTGGGACAGGCACTGAGAAATAGGCTCCCCCGAAAAAAAAAATAATAATAAACTAGACCTGCAAGCAGCACTGAATCGGCTTTCAGGAATCAGACAGGAAGTATGCCATAAATTAGCCCATTCATTGAGCTACAAAACGATACTTTAATTGTTTTGATTCAATGACACCTGGCTGAGAAATGTCGATTTTTGCAAGAGTACCAATTTTTTACTGTATTTTCTTTTTCTTAAATTTTTGTTTGTGTTTTTTTTCGAAATATCTGATATTTTTTCGACTACTTCTGGATTTTGGATTATTGTCGGGATAGTTTTAACAAGTTGTTTGGGTAGATATCTTTCTGTACCAGAAATGTCAGAAACATGTATTCAGTAGTTGTTTGAAAAAAAGATAAATAAAAGAACATTTTCAATAATTTAACGATTTTTCTACTTTTATCAAAGATTGAGGCCATTTTATGACACCTTAAATTATTTCAAACCTTTTCCTTTTGGATTCACGCCACAGACCACAGATAGGACTCTAAGTAAAAAAAGTTTTTAAAAAATCGCTCAAGTCGTTTTCGAGAAAAAGGTGTCTCAAAAGGCTCCAAAAACAGAATATACTAGATTTTCGGCGTAACATAATTTATTTACTAACCATCAAAATCGTACAATTGAGATGCCATATGATAGTCCATTAATAAAGCCATCTAAAGACAATTTATTTCTTTTGGGCCGGTAATATCTGACGGAGAGATCAAGCTTTTTGCAAGAACGCCATTTTTTTATCCTTTTTTTTTCATTTTTTGAATACTTCCGGTATGGTGATTATTATCGAAATAGTTTTAATAACCGGTTTAGGCAATTGAATAGCGACGGAGTTCTGTAATGATATATTACAATATATGATCAGATAAAATGCCCCTGAGAAATCCTATGTTTAAAAGTGCCAAAAATGCAAAAATGTCAAAATATCAAAAATTAAATTTCAATAACTGCATAGATATTATACATTTTTGGATTCGACATTAGATCAGATATCTAAATATCATAAAGTTTTTTGAAAATCAGTAAAAATAAAAAGATAATAGAATATTTTCCAAAATTTCACGATATTTCGGCTTTTTTCGATTTCCAGTTCGTTATTAGACCTATTACGGATATTTCAAAGTCTAAACTGACTGTTTCATACACAAGACTACCGAAAGGTATCTTGATAGAGAAAGTTGAAGAAAAATCTGTGGCAGCGTTTTCGCGATACAGGCGTTTAAAAACGCTCCAAATCAGAAAATACTTGATTTTCAGCGTGCCATATTTTACTTGCTGTTCATGTTATCTGTAATAATAGGATATCATAGGAGTTTCAGAAACGTCGATTCGGCCGTAAAACGAAACTCGAGCTCACAAAATGGGCACAAAATTCGAAAAAAATCGAAAAATAAAGGGTAATAACTCGGAATGAAACTTATACTTCTGGAATCGGATGGTCTTCAGGTATCCAAAAATGTAGGTCAAATTTGAAAATTTTGAAAAATGACAAAAACTGTCTCTTAAATTTTTTTTTTCATTTTTCGAACGCTAGAAGTCAGCGACGAAGTTTCGAAATTTCGAAATTTTCAACTGCTATCATCCGAGAAAAGATTTGGTGTTGCCGAAAATGTCATTTGTATGAAAATAAGTACAGAATTTACGAATTTACGGCCGTTTTTTGATTTTTTGACACCGTACAAAATTTGGCCACTTCCGGTCTGCGCAGAAGTTTCAAATATAGCCCATATGTTGCAAACACATGGTTTAATGATAGAAAATGAGGTTCTAGATCGGTATCTGGGACAGGCACTGAGAAATAGGCTCCCCCGAAAAAAAAAATAATAATAATAAATAATAATAATTTTAGTAATCACAATAGGCTTTCAGACGAAAGTCTGAAAGCCTAACTAGATCTGCTACTGTCCCAAGCAGATATGAAAGCTTTCATATTCTTCATCACGTGCCATCGATTATACCAAGTATCTTAAAGAAAGTAACAAGAAAAAAAATATTAAAATTGGTCGAAAACTCGCGAAGTTACCAAGTTGGGAATTTTTCGACCCCAAGGTCAAAGGTCAGGTCAAAGGTCAAGCTCTCTCATGAAAGGACATTGATGACTCCATCTAGGCTCATGACCCTTTCCATGCTACGCGGCCCACAAAGGTCAAGGTAGTTCAAACTTCACTTCATGGGCCCGTTTCGCCCACTTCCGGTCCCCGGGCGGGCGTTTTGACGAGACGCAGCGACTCGGCGGGGTGGATATACCTTTTGAATACCAAGCCTCGAGACCCGCCCGGGCACCCTTCGGGACGTTTACAGGTGGGGGTGCGGGTACATCGGTGAAACATGCTTGTCCAGTGAGTCTCAGATGTAAACGACTAGAAGGAATGCAGTTATCAAGCTGAAAGTTAAAGGACACCTAGGCACCAGTGAGAGCTGGTTGGGACCAGAGTTTGGTACCGCTGGTGGTATTGGTTCCAGCTGTGCGCATGCGCGAATGTCGAAAAACGCCTTAGTTTTAAATATCGTGCCGCGTGCATGGCATTCGGGTGAGAGCTGCGAACTTTTTATACAATGGAGAGAATTGTCAAGGCTATTATTCCCAGCCAACACATTTTGATTCGAACCCATAGGGGCCGAGCTATAAGGCAGCAAACATGGCCCTTCGTTTTGAGAAACCATGTTTGACACCCTGCACGTGACCGTAGTTAGGGTCAGGGGTCCCAACTTTTGATACTATGGAGGGAAGTGTCCAAGCTATCGATCCTGACTAAAACATCTCGATTCGAACCCATAGCGGCCGAGATATAGGGCATCAAACGTAGCGCACAAAAAAGTGACTTGTTAGTCTAAAAAAAATCGGAAAATAGGCAAAAAAATAGGCCTATTTGCGCGAGCGTGTTTTACCAGAGTTAGTGATGTCGGAATTTCTTGAGATTGTGCCTTGGGATGTTAGCTAGCACCAGGGGCCGCGGAGCCGGGGGGGCTAGGGGGGCTTTAGCCCCGGCAATAATTTTTTATAGTGAAAATAAAATGTCACCAAAAGCTCAAAAAAGCGAAAAAAGGTTAAAGGGGGGGGGGGGGTATGGTCAGTAGCCCCTCCGAAATCGGGGCCGCTCCGCGGCCCTTGGCTAGCACAAATACAAAATTCAAGTGATTTCTAATACGGGCACATGGCCTAAAAAATTCGAACCCAAGCCGACCCAGCAACTTTTGTTTTTCGTGAAAAATGGCCATATTTTTTCCAATTTTTATTCGATCATGTTCTCCTTTTGATATGTTACTAACCTCATCGCGGCGCATCCGACCAGTATAATTTTTTTAAAAAATACCCCCCAATGATGCCTCGACAGTCTCAGAACATCAAAACTTTGACAGTCTCAAAAATATAGTCCGCCATTTTGAAAAAATCAAACCCAATACGCATCGGTGCAGAAGACTCATACCCATCACATGAGACTAACAAAATGACTTTATCTTGTCGTTTGCAATCTCAAAATTCTAAAAAACGTTTTTAGTCTCAAAATCGGCGAAAAAAGCCGTAAAATCGTTTTTTTGGCCATAACTTTTGTTTTTTCGTCGGAATCAGATTAGACCAGTACTCAAAATTCGGGCTAGTAAATGGGCACATCGTGCCAAAAAAACAGGTTAATCGAAGAATTTGTGGCGCTTCTAGGGCAAAAAAAGCCCTTTTTTCCCCTTGTGGAGTACGGTTAAATCGAGATGAACTTTCTCGGCCAATGCAGGGATCGAACACCCGACCTCTAGGCTATGGCCCATTGTATCATATATTGTACACTAAATCTCGACATTGATTTTCAGAAAAAATATTGTTTATTTTTAAACTTGAATTAGACTAGTAAAACAAATATTTTCTGGCAATAGAAAGTGTAAAATGGTCGCAGGGTTCTTGAAGTTGTACAGCACCCGGTGACCTATTTTTATTTAACTGGGGAATAAGTGATATTTCATATTATAGCAGTAAATGATTTAAATATTTCATAAGGATTTTAATACTATGTATATCATGTATGTGTCAAGGTCATAAAACGTCCGGTCATAGTATCATCCATCGAGGTTTCCCGAATGCAGATTTTCGCGACCGGGATAGATTTGCACTGCCCAGGCAACGTTCCAGTGGTCCGTTTGCCTTCAAATTTGCAAAGATTGTACTTTGAGATTCTAGCTATCGCATATAAAAAATGGAAATGAGTGAGATTCCGGGAACAATGAAAATAAATTATAAACCCACCCCCACCCATCAAACTTTTTTTGCTTGAAAAATTGTCGTATTTTATCGATTTATTTTCGTTCTTGATATCTGAATATTATCTCCTTTTAATGTGTGATAAATATCATCGCGGCACAGGCAACCGCTAGAAATTCCAGAGATTTAACCTTTGAATACCAAGCCTCGAGACCCGCCCGGGCACTCTTAAATATCGTAGCGCGTGCATGGCATTCGGGTGAGATCTACCAACTTTTAATACAATGGAGAGAATTGTCAAGGCTATTATTCCCAGCCAACACATTTTGATTCGAACCCATAGGGGCCGAGCTATAAGGCAGCAAACATGGCCCTTCGTTTTGGGAAGCCAGCCATGTTTGACACCCTGTCACGTGACCGTGGTTAGGGCCAGGGGTCCAAACTTTTTATACGACGGAGGGAAGTGTCCAAGCTATCGATCCCGATCAAAACATATGGATTCAAACCCATAGCGGCCCGGTTGTTCAACTTTTAGTTAAATTTAACCATGTGGTTAGTATAACCATGGGTTAAATATTTAACTAATCGTTACTTAACCAGTGGTTAAATTTGTGTTGTTCAACTAAATTTAACGACATGGTTATGTAACCATAATATGGTTAAAATTTAACCATTCAATAACCATATGGTTAAAATTTAATCATGCAACAAGTAGGCTATCCCATAATTCTCCTTACTGGCAACCAATTCAAGATGGATGACACTGCTTGGGATGGGGGAGGGGGCAAAAGAAAACCAATTGATATCCTCAATCAAATTCTTCTAACATTTAAAGTTGATTAGCTGAATGGGAAATTAGTCTTCCAGTGGCGTGTTTAGCTAGTACTAGTAGCACTGTCAATCTTCAATGACATGGTTGTGGCCTGCTAATCAAGACTGGAAAAGGGTAACTCTTGACAACAAAAATTGTAAAGTTTCCCTCGTCTTGTAAAATGTGGTAAGTTTGTTATTTTTTAGCTTTTTAAAGTCAGTTTTGTATGGAAGCCTATTGCGTCCATTTCAGAATCTCGTCTTCTCGCCGCGAGAAGTCGAGGGCGAGAACACGAGAGGACGAGAAGTCGAGGGCGAGAACACGAGAAGACGAGAAGACGAGAGGACGAGAAGTCGAGGGCGAGGGAGCGAGGGAACGAGAACACGAGGAAACAGGGCGAGAATACGAGGATCTCGCCCCGAGAACACGAGATTACTTTCACCTCGACTTCTCGTCCCCTCGTCCCTCGACTTCTCGTTCTCTCGTGTTCTCGCCTTTGAAAAACCTCGTGTTCTCGCTCCCTCGCCCTCGACTTCTCGTCTTCTCGTGTTCTCGCCCTCGACTTCTCGCTCTCGACTTCTCGTCCTCTCGTGTTCTCGCCTTTGAAAAACCTCGTCTTCTCGTCTTCTCGCTCCCTCGCCTTTGAGCTAATCTCGTCCTCTCGTGTTCTCGCTCCCTCGCTTCGTAACGATCTCGACTTCTCGTCTTCTCGTCTTCTCGCCTCGGAAAGTGCAGTTGATACGCATGTCCACTGACTACCGTATCGACATTTGTATTTGGAAATGGATTATAATAAACGGAAACGTTTGAAGTTTTAGGCAATTAAATAGTCCAAAAATTTTTTAATCTCTTCTTGCACAGATATTATTGTATTCTGTAATCGATTTTAAGTCTTCAATCAAATCTTTCTTTGCTCTCAAACTTCAACAACGTTCATCGGATATTTTGATGTGTGGTTTTGTCAGTGCTGTAGGATGGCGAGTCTGACAAGTGACAACGTATAGTCGTTTGAATGGGATTAAAAATAACGATGTCCACTGCTTGTCAATAGGGCGGAAGGCCTGGCAAGGGACAACGTATAGCCGTTCGAATGTTATAGATAAAAAAAACGAGGTTCCTTGTTCGGAATCGAAATGAAGTGAGACTACGATGGCTCAGTGAGTAGGACGTCTAGCATCATCGAACTGCAGCGGAATTTATCTGGAAATGTCCTCCCTTGTCAGTTGTGTAGGATGGAGGACGGAGGGCCTGGCAACGGATAACGTGTAGTCGTGCGGATGGGACAAAAAAGGGGTCCCGTGTACACATTGGCGTGGTGGTGGGTGAGGTCTGTTATTGATTCAAGTGGCTCGGTTTCGATTCGCTAGAACGTGACAATGATTAGGGTCGTCTGTCCCCCTCTGCTAAAGACCCCTAAACGCAAGCAAATTATTGAAATAAAATTGCTAGTTCCGGAATAATCTGGCCCCGAGTTCACAAAGCCATGTATTAAACTTTTGTTGTTTTAATATATCCAATACACCAATAAGATGCTATGTGCAACGTTTTGTGTTTCTGGATCAAAGATATTTCTCATAAAGAGTGATTGAAAGTTGAGTAAATTCTCAACTTAAGTCTGAGAATGCTTTGTAAACTTGGGGCCTGGCTTGTGTTGAGTCTGGCTCTGTCTCTTTCTTTCTCTCTTTTAAATACATTGACGTGCAAGTACAAGAACCCTTAACCATGGGAATTCGAAATAAGAGTAGGCCCTCGTAGCACACAACATGACGTACATTATTAGCTTTCATCAGCTCACTTGGAGAAGAATGGTTAACGCGTTCGCAATTGATCATATAAGGACTGTCATTGAATCAACTGACGCGGTATCGATTCGCCGCTTGTACGTGGCAAGGGGTAGATCGTCTGTCCATTCCCATGGGTTTTCTCTGGGTCCTTCAGTTTCCTCCCACTGTTAAAGACCATTAAGGTGTGTTTTGATTTAGCGTGGGGGTACCATTGTTTACTGAAACCACGAACTTCACGCTTCGTGGCCATGATAACTTCGCGGTGATATCTATATAAATAAAATCTATGTGGGTGTGTGTGTGTGTGTATACATTTGTATGTATCAGGCCCGTAACCAGGAAGTTGTTTTTTGGGGGCAAAGATGTTTTCGGGAGGGCTAACTAGCATGGGCATCTGCAGCTACTGGTATTTGCGGTAAAGGCCAATTGAAGCGTAGAATATTACATTTAAAACACTAGTGATATGAATTTGTAACAAATTAATTTAGTTAAAATGTAAAACATCTTGTATTGTTGATAATAGATATCAAACATTACAAAATACATGTACCAGACTTTCACATTCACACAAAACTCACAACTGTCAACACTAGTAATGTGCCAGTTGTACCAGGTAGTGTGCAGATGCCCTGCCAAAACAATATTGAAAATACTGAAAAGAATCTCGGTTTTTTACTTGTGATGTTGGGGGGGGGGGGGCAAGACTCAGTATTGGGAGGGCAGTTGTTTTAGGCCAGAGAATTCGAGCACAAGGCGAATTACGCCTCGTTGCAGACTTGTAGTGCACCACCCCCACAAAAGTCGTGTCGAATTTTTTTTTTAAATTAGGTTGCCAGACAACAAAACATACGCCCATAGCAGCTAAATCGTCCTGGCGGTCGACAAGGGTTGTCGCATATTTAATCTTTTGTGGGTAATTAGGGACATTTAATAGACAATTTCATGCAGACTGGTTACAATTTTCGTCGTTTGAGGGCCCACAATGTTCTAAAAACTAAAACAAGGTCCGTAATTCTGAAAGAAATCTACAGAAATTGTTGAAATTCGAGAGGATTTTTCATTTTACTAATTCAAATAATGCATATAAATTTCAACATATCGGATGATAACTTTTGTCGTCCGAACGTTCACAAGGTTCAACAAAGTTAAACAAAGGCCATAACTCTAGAAGTAATTGACAGAAATTCCTGACATTCAAAAGGCTTCTTCATTTTACTAATTTAGATAAAGCTTATTAATTTCATACAGATTGCATGATAATGTTTGTCGTGCGGGCGTTCACAAGATTCAAGAAAGTGAAACAAGGCCTAGAACTCGAAAAGTTTGACTGGAAGACCAGCTAACAACGAATTTAAATTGTCCAGTCTAGAAGTGACCAGAGAGAGAGAGAGAGAGAGAGAGAGAGAGAGAGGGGGGTGTAACGTCCACTCGACACACAAACTAGGTCATTTCGGGACTAACATATGGTTTAATTTTATTTCAATAATTCGCTTGCGCGCAGGGGTCTTTAGCAGTGGGAGGAAACCGGTGGATCCGGAGTAAACCCACGAGATTGGACAGTCGACCCTACTCCTTGTCACTTCGGCCGGGGATTCGAAACCACGTCAGTTGACTCAATGGCAGGCTTTAGGATAAAGCACGCACATGCTAACCATTTGGCCATCCAACTCCTCTTAGCAAGTGACCAAAGCATTAACAAGTGTGGACGGACGGGGTCGGGGCAATATACGACCACATTGCCATGTTGGCGTATAAAAAGCTGTTTTAGGTGGTGGTTGTGTGTGGGTTGGTGGTGTGTGTGGATATTTTCGATCCCCCGCTTATATGTGACAAGGAGTAGGGTCGTCTGTCCAGCCTTTTAAGACCCCCCCCCCACCCCCCAAGAAAAAAATCCAACAAACCACATTAAAGGACCTAAGTCCGTAACTCAAAATCCTTCACATTAAGAGACCTAAGTCCGTAAATCAAAATCCTCCAAAATCTTAAACATCAAAAACAAGAATTATTGGTCAATTTAAATCAACATTGATGATATAAACTTACCGGGAAAAGATGAGCTTCTGATATCCGATATTTAAGATAAAATAAACATTTTACCATTGGTACACAAATCGTGTACCATAATGCGTTTCAGCCCCAGTTCTAGCAAGAGACTCGGCGTACGAGGCTCGAGTCACAACACCAAATCAAACGGCGTACGTAGACTGGAATACACAGATGCTACAAATTTGAATTCGATTGATACTGCTGGTTTATTTCGTGGAACACAACTGATTTGAAATTTGAGTAAAAACGGAATCAATTGAATGTAGATCATTTTATATACATTTATAACATGCGTTGCGGCCCACTTCTGTCCATTTCTAGGTCCAAAATGTAAGCGATTTAGCTCCTTTAATATACAAGTACTAGACCAAAAATAACCACATTAAGTCATTACTATACACGCACAAAAATGTCGCACAAAAGAGTAAAGGAGCTAATTCTCTAACTTAATATCATTCAAAATCTTCAACTTTTAAAAAAACACGAATTATTTGTCAATTTAAATCAACATTGGTGCTGTGGTCTTACCGGAAATAGATGGGCTTCTGATATCCATTATTTAAGACAAAATAAACATTTTACCATTGGTACACGAATCGTGTACCATAATGCGTGTCAGCCCCAGTTCTTGCAAGAGACTCGGCGTACGAGGCTCGAGTCACAGCACCAAATCAAACGGTGTATGTAGACTGGAATAACCAGATGCTAGAACTTTGAATTCGATTGATACTGCTGGCTTATTTCGTGGAACATAAGTGATTTGAAATTAAAGTAAAAACGGAACCCATTGAATGTTAATCATTTTATATTCATTCATATTACAGTATTATATGCGTTGCGACCCAATTCTGTCCATTTCTAAGTCCAAAATGTTAGCGATTTAGCTCCTTTAAGTGAGCACGCAGAAAAGGATACCTACATCAAATAGTATTCAAACCAGCTTTGGCGACAACATGCTTAATATTTCACAGACGGCAAAATTTCAGAAACTCCCTTTGCTTTTTGTCGACATAATATTGCCGTAGACATACGACAAATATGGGACAATCGGGTTATTTTAGGCTCACTGTGCACATAATAACATCTAAACTAGTTTTGTTGGCTCCAAAATGTTTATGTTTTAGAATTAACGGATAAATCAGTATAATGAACATATTAATATTCATTATAGCTTTCTATGATGCATTATCCAATTACTCGTAGGATACCAGGCTTTACACGGGCATAAATTCGTCTGTGGCCCGGATTTGACAGCCTAAAACATTCGCGTAGTCGTGTTTTGTATACGCCAACATGGAAATTTGGTCGTATATTGCCCTCGACCCGGTCCGTCCACCCGTCTATCAATCAGTCCATCCATCGTCCGCAATTTTTTGTGGACAATCTACATTTATCATTTGATTGTTTTTGAATTGAAATATGATTCTTACATTAGTGAGATGAATAGTGAAATGAAGAAACCTTTTTAATTTCAATAACTTCCCTTAATTTCTTCTGGAGTCACATGGCCATTGTTTCACGTTGTTGCAACTTGTGGACACTCTAACGACAGACGTTATCAACCGATCCGTATGAAATGTATATGCATCATTTGAATTACTAAAAAAAAACACGCCTATTGAATTTCAGCAATCTTCGTTAATTACATCTAGATCTGTATCAAATTTATTTGCATCATTTAAATTTGGGAAACGAAGAATCCTATTGAATTTCAGTAATTTCAGTTAATTAAGCCGCGAGTTATGGCCCTGGTTTCACCTTGTTTTATCCTGTGAATGCTCTAACGATAAAAGTTATTATCCGATCTGTCTATGAAATTTATATGTATCGTTTAAATTAATAAAACGAACAAGCCTGTTGAGTTTCAGCAAATTTCCGTTAATCACATCTAGAGTTATGGGCCTTGTTTCACTTTGTTGAATCTTGTGAACGCTCGAACGACACAAGTTTCACCCAATTTGTATGAAATTCATATGCTTTATTTAAATAAGTGAAATGAAGAATCCTAGTGAATGTCAGGAATTTCTGTCATTAACTTCTAGAGTTATGACCCTTGTTTAACTTTGTTGAACCTTGTGAACGTTCGAACGACAAAAGTTATCCCCAGATATGTTGAAATTCATATGCATTATTTGAATTGGTAAAAAGGAAGGGCCTCTCAAATTTCAACAATTTCTGTAGATTACTTCAAGAGTTACGGCCCAAGTGTTAGTTTTTAGAACCTTATGAACCCTCAAACGACAAAAATTATACTGTAATCTGTATAAAATTGTCTATTAAATGTCCCTAAGTACACCAAAAAAATAAATACGCGACAACCCTTGTCGACCGCCCGGGCGATTTAGCTGATGTGTGCGAATACATACATACATACATACATACATACATACATACATACATACATACATACATACATACATACATACATACATACATACATACATACATACATACAGTGTTGAAATCAGTTTGTGTCGGCATACCTTTTCTCTATACATACATACATACATACGTAAACAATGGTACCTCCACGCTAAATCAAAACACACCTAAATGGTCCTTAACAGTGGGGGGAAACTGAAGGACCCAGACAAAACCCACGGGAATGGACAGACGATCTATCCCTTGCCACGTACAAGCGGCGAATCGATACCGCGCCAGTTGATTCAATGACAGTCCTTATGATCACTTGCGAACTAGTTAACCATTTTCTCCAACTGAGCTACCGAAAGCTAATAATGTACGTCATGCAGTGTGCTACGAGGGCCTACTCTTATTTCGAATTCCCACGGTAAAGGGTTCTTGTGCGTGGACGTCAATGTATGCGAAAGAGAGAAAGAGAGAGAGAGAGAGAGAGAGATTCAATCCACTCGGTTGGACAGACGACCCTAATCATTGTCATGTTCAAGCGGTGAATCGAAACCAATGTGTACACGGGGCCCCGTTACTCTGTCCCATCCGCACGACTACACGTTATCCGTTGCAAGGCCCTCCGTCCTCCAGCTACACAACGGACAAGGGAGGATATCTCAAGATAAATTCCGATGCAGATCGATGAAGTTAGAGAGCAAACGTCCTACTCTCTGAGCCACCGTAGCCACCACTTCATTTCGATTCCGGGCAACGAACCTTGTTTTCTTTTTTATCTATAACATTCGAACGGCTATACGTTGTCCCTTGCCAGGCCTTCCGCCCTATTGACAAGCAGTGGACATCGTTATTTTTAATTCCATTCGAACGACTATACGTTGTCACTTGTCAGACTCGCCATCCTACAGCACTGTCAAAACCACACATCAAAATATCCGATGAACGTTGTTGAAGTTTGAGAGCAAAGAAAGATTTGATTGAAGACTTAAAATCGATTACAGAATACAATAGTATCTGTGCAAGAAGAGATTAACATTATTTTGGACTATTTAATTGCCTAAAACTTGAAACATTTCCGTTTATTATAATCATTTCCAAATATAAATGTCGATACGGTAGTCAGTGGACATGCGTATCAACTGCACTTCCGAGGCGAGAACACGAGAAGACGAGAAGTCGAGATTGTTACGAAGCGAGGGAGCGAGAACACGAGAGGACGAGATTAGCTCAAAGGCGAGGGAGCGAGAAGACGAGAAGACGAGATTTTTCAAAGACGAGAACACGAGAGGACGAGAAGTCGAGGGCGAGAAGTCGAGGGCGAGAACACGAGAAGTCGAGGGCGAGGGAGCGAGAACACGAGGTTTTTCAAAGGCGAGAACACGAGAGAACGAGAAGTCGAGGGACGAGGGGACGAGAAGTCGAGGTGAAAGTAATCTCGTGTTCTCGGGGCGAGATCCTCGTATTCTCGCCCTGTTTCCTCGTGTTCTCGTTCCCTCGCTCCCTCGCCCTCGACTTCTCGTCCTCTCGTGTTCTCGTCTTCTCGTGTTCTCGCCCTCGACTTCTCGTCCTCTCGTGTTCTCGCCCTCGACTTCTCGCGGCGAGAAGACGAGATTCTGAAATGGACGCAATAGGCTTCCATAGTTTTGCAGACCCTTGACACTATTTTTAGTTTCCGTTCAGACAAAAGTTGTTTGAGGCTTACATCCACCAAAAAACCCTGTAAAATTATGCGATGCCTCACTCAGTCAGTGGACAGTGGTTGCTACGACGCTACGTCAGTACGTGTGATGTTTACGGCGCTACTGCACTTTCGTACCTCTACCAGTTCCCAAGGTCGTAGGAACTTGAAATTTGCAGGGGATGTTTAGGATGACTAACTATGATCACACACCAAATTTCAGCCGAATCGATCAATAACTTTTTATTTTACCGACCTTTTAATTTCTGCCGAGAGAGAACTTCATCCCCTTTCGCCATTTGTATTGTTTACATTTTAGACTCGCATAACAAGACACTCCGACGGAAACCGACACACTTTGGACTTGAATAACAAGACACTCCGACGGAAACTGACTAGATGCACTAGCTGCTTAACACTGTAGTTCATAAAAATTAAAATTATTTTTATATACTTTAATTTTTGCGCTAAGCCACCATTTTCTATAAATACTATTTGGTGTTGATCAGTGGATTGGCCTTTAGGTTTGAATATTACCATGACTTTGATTTTGACCTTGAGTCAAAACCTCCCATCCATCTCGGGCCCTTTGCATTTATGCTTGTCGTGGCCTTATTTCTTACCGTATTATCAAAGTTAAGGTTCGAGGTGAAAGCATAGACCACGTCCTTCAAAAAAGATAATTGGGTCAAGGTCGTAGGTCAAGGTCATCTTACAGAAAACTAAACTCAAACTTTTCAAAGTCATTTTTGGGACATTTGACCTTCACTTACGACCTTGACCCCATGACATTTTTTAAAGCCTATCATCTTGGCTTCAACCACCTACGGTCAACTTTGCTCTGTCGCACACTGCTCGGTCACAAAACGATCAAACGCAAGGGTCCCGTGTCCGAAAGGAAGTAAATGGGCGGGGTCAATGTGAAAGGTCGTAGTGACCTCCACTAGTCACCTTTAACCACCCGTGACCTTGACTTTGACCTTGAGTCTAAACTTCCTATCCATCTCGGGTCCTTTGCGTTTATGCTTGCAGTGGCCTTATTTCTTACCGTATTATCAAAGTTAAGGTTCGAGGTGAAAGCATAGACCACGTCCTTCAAAAAAGATAACTGGGTCAAGGTCGTAGGTCAAGGTCATCTTACAGAAAACTAAACTCAAACTTTTCAAAGTCATTTTTGGGACATTTGACCTTGACTTACGACCTTGACCCTATAACATTTTTTAAAGCCTATCATCTTGGCTTCAACCACCTACAGTCAACTTTGCTCTGTCGCACACTGCTCGGTCACAAAACGATCAAACGCAAGGGTCCCGTGTTCGAAAGGAAGTATATATGGGCGGGGTCAATGTGAAAGGTCGTGGTGACCTCCACTAGTCACCTTTAACCACCCGTGACCTTGACTTTGACCTTGAGTCTAAACTTCCCATCCATCTCGGGCCCTTCGCGTTTATGCTTGCAGTGGCCTTATTTCTTACCGTATTATCAAAGTTAAGGTTCGAGGTGAAAGCAGAGACCACGTCCTTCAAAAAAGATAATTGGGTCAAGGTCATCTTACAGAAAACTAAACTCAAACTTTTCAAAGTCATTTTTGGGACATTTGACCTTGACTTACGACCTTGACCCCATAACATTTTTTAAAGCCTATCATCTTGGCTTCAACCACCTTCGGTCAACTCTGCCCTGTCGCACACTGCTCGGTCACAAAACGATCAAACGCAAGGGTCCCGTGTCCGAAAGGAAGTAAATGGGCGGGGTCAATGTGAAAGGTCGTGGTGACCTCCACTAGTCACCTTTAACCACCCGTGACCTTGACTTTGACCGTTAGTCCAAACTTCCCATCGATCTCGGGGCCCTTGCGTTTGACCGTTTTGTGACCGAGCAGTGTGCGACAGGGCAAAGTTAAACGTAGATGGTTGAAGCCAAGATGATAGGCTGTAAAAATTGTTATGGGGTCAAGGTCGACAGTCAAGGTCAAATGTCCCGAAATTGACTTTGAAAAGTTTGAGCTCAGTTTTCTGTACAATGACCTTGACCTACGACCTTGACCCAGTTATCTTTTCTGAAGAACTTCGTCTCTGCTTTCACGTCGAACCTTAACTTTGATAATACGGCAAGAAATAAGGCCACGGCAAGCATAAACGCAAAGGCCCCGATATGGATTGGACGTTTTGACTCGAGGTCAATATCAGGTCAAGGCAATAGTCACACCTAAAGGCCAATCCACTGATCAACACCAAATAGTATTTATAGAAACTGATGACTTTGCGCAAAAATTAAAGTTTACGAAAATAATATTAATTTTTATGAACTGCAGTGTTAGGGAGCTAGTTCAGTGTGTCAGTTTCCGTTTTAGTGTCTTGTTATTCGAGTCTAAAGTGTGTCGGTTTCCGTCGAAATAGTAAACAATACAAATGACGAAAGGGGATGAAGTTCTCTCTCGGCAGAAATTAAAAGGTCGGTTAAAAAAAAAAGTTATTGGTCGATTCGGCTGAAATTTGGTGTGTGATCATAGTTAGTCATCCTTAACATCCCCTGCAAATTTCAAGTTCCTACGACCACGGGAACTGGTAGAGGTACGAAAGTGCAGTAGCGCCATATTGAATGTAATTTGTAAACGACATAAAAGAATGAAAATGAAGTGTCAATTTTGGCATTCCCTATTACATGTATATGAGGCGTATTCAGCTACCATACTCATATTTTCATCTTATCAAGGCCTTTCTTGTCACTAATGATTTTATTAATTAGGTGGTAATGCTTAGTGATGCTGCGAAAAAACAGAACAAAATTGTGTTGGCCTATATAATATTTATACTACTAAAATAATTAGTATAGGCCTAGGCCTATATATAGACAGTGCCTAGCTAGGCCTCCAAATGGTTTTAATTAATTTGTGACTGATTTTTACTGTTTTATGTGTTTCAGGGAAGTGTTTGGGTGTAAAAGATGAAATTTAAAAAAAAGTGTGATGGACATTTGCAGAATTTCTTGAAGATTTTTATCACCGTAGCCTACTTTTGAGGCAGCAAAGATCCTTGACCTTGACAATGAAAACTTGTATGCCTAGAGTCTAGACACTAATATTTATAGGCGGTTATTTGCTAGCTGAAACGTGGTGGTTTTTGTCAAGTCGACCATACTCTTCTATCAATGAAAACCGTGGAAATTTCAGATTTGTGCTACGATACCCCGAGTTATATATTTAAAGGACATAGACGTATCAGTTACAAGGTGACACCTAGGCCTATCTTCAAGTGAACCAATCTCTTCTTCCAAAGTTACACACTACATACAGATATAGCGTACATAAAGAAGTTACATGATTCTTACACAGGAGGTCTAACAGAAGGCAGAGGTTATATTGTACAAAGATCAAAAAGTTCTAAATATTCATGTACAATCAATATTGACAATAAATCCTAATGCATGTAAATTATTAATCTCTTATCTTTGTGAACTTTGAATTTGATTTATGCTGAAGAAATCTGTTTATTTTCTTTCTAAAAGCGACTACATATGTAGTCGTTCGGATGTCATTGGGTCACGATTACCACACAATGGGGAAACTAGGCTATTTGTGCACAACGTCACTGATTTAGAGAAAGGACCAACTTGCATAAAAGCACATGGCAATGAATACTTGCTGCTTCCTTTCTTTGATTATAAGTTGCGTTTTTTATGTGAATGTCAAAACGATTATGTATATTGTTAAATTAATTTTTCTTTAAGCATGGCATGTATCAAGATGTTAACTCAGAAGGAATCTTTTGAACTTGAACTTATTAAAGTTCCCCACATTCTTTTCTGGAGCCACAGTGACATAGTAAAATGCAGGCTTGCTAGCCTGGAAGTGTCATGGGTTCGCTCCCGGCTTTGGCTGAAAAAGTTCATCGTGATTTTCCGGCACGCAAGACGAATGACCAGGGAAGGTTCTGTGTACACATTGGCATGCAAGTAAAAGATCCCTTAGCAGTTGGAATTCGATATAAGAAGAGTAGGCCGTAGCGATGCTGTCCGGGCACAATTTCCCCCATAGCACACTGCATGGCGTATGCCTGTCTTTATTAGCGCAGTCAGAGCAGAACAGAACGCAGGACGTTAACCGGTTTCATTTCCTTTTTTTTCATGTTTAAAGTTTGTCTGGCAGTCACCTTGACTGATTTAACGACAGGTTAATCATTTAACGATGCCCTGCTAGGTGGGTTAAATATGGACCATTTTAACGATGACATAACCATGCGTTAAATTTAACGACACGATGAACAACAGACTTCTTCAGTCGTTAAATATAACGATGTCGTTAAATTATTTAACCCCATCGTTAAATTTAACGACAAGTTGAACAACTGGGCCATGATTCAAACCCATAGCGGCCGAGATATGGGGCCTCAAACGTAGCGCACGAAAAAGTGACGAGCGTGTTTTAGCAGGCGTTACAGTTGTCGGAATTTCTTGAAATTTTCAGATATTGTGCCTTAGGATGTTAGCTAGCACATATAAAAATTTAAGTGATTTCTAATACGGGAACATGGCCTAAAAAATTCGAATCCAAGCCGACCGACCCAGCAACTTTTTTTTATTGTAAAACATGGCCATATTTTTTCGAATTTTTGATTCGATCATCTTCTCCTTTTAATATGTTACTAACCTCATCTTGGCGCATCCGACCAGTATAAATTTATAAAAAAATACCCCCTAATGATGCCTCGGCAGTCTCAGAACATCAAAACTTTGACAGTCTCAAAAATATAGTCCGCCATTTTGAAAAAATCAAACCCAATCCGCATCGGTGCAGAAGACTCATACCCATCACATGAGACTAACAAAATGACTTTATCTTGTCGTTTGCAATTTCAAAATTCTAAAAAACTTTTTTGGTCTCAAAATCGGCGAAAATTAAAAGCCGTAAAATCCGTTTTTTGACCATAACTTTTGTTTTTTTTATCGGAATCAGATGGGACCAGAACCCAAATTCGGGCTAGTAAATGGGCACATCGTGCCAAAAAAACAGGTTAATCGAAGAATTTTTAGCGCTGCTAGGGCAAAAAACACTTTTTTCCCCTTACGGAGTGCGGGAATTTACTTAGAAAAAAAACGAGAAAAAAATCCGCCACCTCCCATGTAAACGACTTGAAGGAATGCAGGTATCGATCTGAACTTTTCAGGACTTTTAGGTACCAACGTGACAAGTGTGGGGCCGGAGTTTGGTAGTCATCATAACTTTGGTTCTAGCGTAGCGCATGCGCGAAGTCAAAACCGCTAACCTCGTAAACAACCTTGTCGGCACAGGAAATGTCAAAGGAGAAATTCGAATTTTTGAAATATTAGAATACCAAACACTCGACCATGAGCCAGGCTATCCTGAAATATATTAATTTCGTTAATAGGAGACACACTCTCTAAGCCACGACCAATTGTGTATGTTTTCAAGCCCAATAATGAGGATTTTTTACTATATGTCATTTTCAATTCAAAATGGTGACTCCCGGTTGACCTAAATCAGAATTCTATTGCGACATTTTATAGGCCTTCCTACAAGGATTCAGAAAATATAACTCCCGAGTCTGTAAGTAAAATAGCAAAAAAGCCTTATTGATTTTTCACGTTTAAAGATGGTGGCACTTCCGGTTCGATCGACAAACTCCATATTTTGTGTACGAATCCGTAATTCCTTGTCTAGTATAGAAAAAAAAACTAGGTCATTCTGACCTATATTTCGACGATTTTTTTGAAAAATTTGATCCTTAATTTCACCAAGGGGAGATAAGTAAGAAAATTTCAAAAGTCATTTTTCAAGTCGCATCATTAAGGTCTACTTACATATTAAATTTCATGAAAATCGTACAACTACTTAAGAAGTTGTCGAGTTGGTGTAAACTTCCGGTTCGAAATCACAGCGACGAATTTTCGAAATTCGAAAATCCGAAATTGCAGATTTGAAGTAAAGGAGTCAAGGTATTCAAAGAAAAAAGAATTAGTAAAATAGGTGAAATAGTCACAAAGTTACAGCAAAGTAGGTCAAATGCATTTGTTCGTAAAATTCGGTGATTTCGGATGCGAAAAACGTTTTGAAAATATATTTACCCAACAGCCACCACCCATTTTTGGGGGGGTAGGTAAGGGTTTCAGAAATATCTTATGGGTAGATTCTGAGAAGTCCGATTTGTGGATAAAACACAAAAAAATAAAATAATAATAACAAGATCTGCTACTGTCCCATGCAGATATGAAAGCTTTCATATTTGTCGTCACGTGTCATTGATTGTATCAAGTATCCTAAATAAAAGGATAAGAAGAAACTCGCGAAGTTACAAGTCTAAATATAGTATGAATCATTGCACCCAGGCATAACAATAATCTGAAAACTAAAGGGAAATAACTGAAACTTGTATTACTGTAATGAGACGGATGAGAAAATGAAATGAAAATGGCGGGGAAAAAAAATTAAAAATGGCAGGTTGGACAGACGACCTTACTCCTTGTCACGTACAACCGAGCATTCGAAAACACGCTAGTTAACTCAATGACAGGCGCGCGTGCTAACCATTCAGCCACCCAACCCCCCTTTGAAATCAGACACGTGCAATATGTCATATAGGAAGAATAAGAAGTCGCTCACAACAAAATGGTAAATTAATGAGTTTAGGTCAAAAGGTTGAGCTACTGTTTTAGAGTATTTAATAGTTTTAAAGAGACACGTTAACAGTTGTTCATAGTTAAATGAAAGTTTAATTTTAAATAAGACCAATAAAATTAGGATTTAATAATGCCAGACTAATATTTCCAATATGTTTGGTTATAAGTAGGAAATCGTGACGACTTATTAAGCATGTTTTAAACAAAGGGTCATAGACTGCAATATACAAGAATGGCACTCTGCAATAAAAAAAAAACTGGCCAAAGCAAGATTTCTATGCAGAAATTAAATAATTGCTAGAACCCGAAAAATATTTATCCACTATAATAAATAAGCAACATAGAGAAAATGAAATGTAATTGAATGGGGTTTAACGTCCTACTGTGCTGCTCCTAAAATGGGCTACTGAAGACGGGCATACGCCATAAAGTGTGCAATGAGGTTGGACATGCGACCATACTCCTTGTTACGTACAACCAAGAAATCGAAACAACGCAAGTTGACTCAGTGACAGACGTTATGATACAGAGCGCACGTGCTAACCATTCAGCCACGCAACCTCCCTAAAATCGGCAAATTGCTGACCTACAGCGAGAAATATTTCAACCGGGCCAAATTTTCTATTTTAACAGTTTAATTTGCACGGTACCTTTAGTTATCAACCGAATATTACAAAACTTTTAAAAATAAGCTCCCCCTGACCAGCTTAATCGTTCGCAATAAACGTTTGCCCCTTAAAATCGGCAAATTGCTGACTTTAAATTGAGAAACATTACAACCGGACGAAATTTTCTGTTTTATCACTTTTACAGTACCTTTGATTACCAACCGATTATTACAAAACTTTAAAAATAAAGAGAAAGAGAGAAATGCGGCCTAATGTCCATTCGACACAAACTAGGTCATTTCGGGACTAACATATGTTTTTTAATTTTATTTAAAAACTCCCCTTGCGCTTACTGGTCTTTAGCCGTTGGGAGGAAACCGAAGAACACGGAGAAAACCCACGAGATTGGACATCATACACCATGTCACGTGCAACCTGGAGATCGAAACGACGCCCGTTGACTCAATGACAAACGTTACGATACAGCGAGCACATGCTAACCATTCAGCCATCCAGCCTCCCTGAATTCGGAAAATTGCTGACTTATAGCAAGAAACATTTCAACCGGGCGACATTTTCTGTTTTAACAGTTTAATGTGCACGGTAGTTTAATAATTACCAACCGATTATTAAGCTCCAACTGACCAGCTTAATCGTATGCAATAAACGTTTGGCCTAAATTGAAAGTTCTGCACGGAAAAATTCATCTCGATTTCTCGGCGTGGTTCCCCTTGTCAGTGAGGCAGAACACAGGGCCTGACAAGCACAGATGTCTAGTCCTTCGGATGGGACGAAAAACCAAGGTCCCGTGTACACATTGGAGTGCACGTAAAATATCCCTAAGCAGTTGGAATTCGGTACTGTTGAATAAACTCTATACGATGACTAAATGCGTAGATTGTAGTCACCCACACTGCATGTTTCGCTTAACAATGAAAGGGTGCCGTTTTCAATGTTCGATCCTTTTGTTCTTCTACTCCTGATATGTTGGACTGTTGATCGATGGTTTCATATAAAAGACTACCAATAAGACTCTTTGTAGAAGAAGTTCCCCAAAAATAGTATGTTGACTTTACGAGAAAGACCTCTAAACATGCTCCAAATTGTAAAAATACGACTTTTTGGATTTTCAATCTCTTTTATTCGATAGAGAAAATGAAATGAAATTGAATGGGGTTTAACGTCCTACTGTGCTGCTCCTAAAATGGGCTACTGAAGACGGGCATACGCCATAAAGTGTGCAATGAGGGAAATTTTACCCGGGCAGCGGCGTTACGACCTACGAGGTTGGACATGCGACCATACTCCTTGTCACGTACAACCAAGAAATCGAAACAACGCAAGTTGACTCAGTGACAGACGTTATGATACAGAGCGCACGTGCTAACCATTCAGCCACGCAGCCTCCCTAAAATCGGCAAATTGCTGACCTACAGCGAGAAATATTTCAACCGGGCCAAATTTTCTATTTTAACAGTTTAATTTGCACGATACCTTTAGTTATCAACCGAATATTACAAAACTTTTAAAAAATAAGCTCCCTCTGACCAGCTTAATCGTTCGCAATAAACGTTTGCCCCTTAAAATCGGCAAATTGCTGACTTTAAATTGAGAAACATTACAACCGGACGAAATTTTCTGTTTTATCACTTTTACAGTACCTTTGATTACCAACCGATTATTACAAAACTTTAAAAATAAAGAGAAAGAGAGAAATGCGGCCTAATGTACATTCGACTCAAACTAGGTCATTTCGGGACTAACATATGTTTTTTAAAATTTTATTTAAAAACTCCCCTTGCGCTTACTGGTCTTTAGCCGTTGGGAGGAAACCGAAGAACACGGAGAAAACCCACGAGATTGGACATCATACACCATGTCACGTGCAACCTGGAGATCGAAACGACGCCCGTTGACTCAATGACAAACGTTACGATACAGCGAGCACATGCTAACCATTCAGCCATCCAGCCTCCCTGAATTCGGAAAATTGCTGACTTATAGCAAGAAACATTTCAACCGGGCGAAATTTTCTGTTTTAACAGTTTAATGTGCACGGTAGTTTAATAATTACCAACCGATTATTACAAAACTTTTGAAAATAAGCTCCAACTGACCAGCTTAATCGTATGCAATAAACGTTTGGCCTGAATTGAAAGTTCTGCACGGAAAAAGTTCATCTCGATTTCCCGGCGTGGTTCCCCTTGTCAGTGAGGCAGAACGCAGGGCCTGACAAGCACAGGTGTCTAGTCCTTCGGATGGGACGAAAAACCAAGGTCCCGTGTACACATTGGAGTGCACGTAAAATATCCCTAAGCAGTTGGAACTCGATACTGTTGAATAAACTCTATACGATGACTAAATGCGTAGATTGTAGTCACCCACACTGCATGTTTCGCTTAACAATGAAAGGGTGCCGTTTTCAATGTTCGATCCTTTTGTTCTTCTACTCCCGATATGTTGGACTGTTGATCGATGGTTTCATATAAAAGACTACCAATAAGACTCTTTGTAGAAGAAGTTCCCAAAAAATAGTATGTTGACTTTACGAGAAAGACCTCTAAACATGCTCCAAATTGTAAAAATACGACTTTTTGGATTTTCAATCTCTTTTTTTCGGCTATCCCTGATATTTAAAAAAAATGATACAATGATTTCACACAACAGGCTAGCTATTAGACTCTCTATTAACAAAAGTTTCACCGCCCTCCCTTCATTATAACCGAAGTTATCGTGCCCTAAAGAATCAACAAATCAGCATGCTTATCTCTGCTTGACCTAGTGAACGTCTACAACAAGTTTGAACATTCTAGCTTAATTAGAATGAGAGTTATTGTGCTCCAAAGTCTCGGCCTTTCAAATTGCTTCTATTTTTCATTTTCAATTCAAAATGGTGACTCCCGGTTGACCTAAATCAGAATTCTATTGCGACATTTTTTAGGCCTGCCTACAAGGATTCAGAAAATATAACTCCCGAGTCTGTAAGTAAAATAGCAAAAAAGCCTTATTGATTTTTCACGTTTAAAGATGGTGGCACTTCCGGTTCGATCGACAAACTCCATATTTTGTGTACGAATCAGTAATTCCTTGTCTAGTATAGAAAAAAAAACTAGGTCATTCTGACCTATATTTCGACGATTTTTTGGAAAACTTTGATCCTTGATTTCACCAAGGGGAGATAAGTTAGAAAATTTCTAAAGTCATTTTTCAAGTCGCGTCATTAAGGTCTACTTACATATTAAATTTTATAAAAATCGTACAACTACTAAAGAGGTTGTCGAGTTGGTGTAAACTTCCGGTTCGAAATCACAGCGACGAATTTTCGAAATTCGAAAATCCGAAATTGCAGATTTGAAGTAAAGGAGTCAAGGTATTCAAAGAAAAAAGAATTAGTAAAATAGGTGAAATAGTCACAAAGTTACAGCAAAGTAGGTCAAATGCGTTTGTTCGTAAAATTCGGTGATTTCGAATGCGAAAAACGTTTTGAAAATATATTTATCCAACAGCCACCACCCATTTTTTTGGGGGGGGGGGTAGGTAAAAGTTTCAGAAAGATCCTATGAGTAGATTCTGAGAAATCCGATTTGTGAATAAAACACAAAAAAAAAAATAATAAGAATAATAATCTTAACAGAAACAATAAGCTTTCATATGTAAATACATATGAAAGCTTAATAATAATTTTAGCAAAAACAATAGTCTTTCAGACAATAATTACAACATAACAATCATTTTACAGCCGACAGGCGGTTTTATCATCTGACAGGTAGCAAAAACAAAAACTACCTGTCGCAAGCGACAGGTGGACTAAATTGTACTTGATGTTCAGTAAATTGCCCACAATTCTCACGCCCACGTCACTTTCATTTTATTATTCGTTTCTAAATGCAAGAATTAAACACGGAAATGTCGAGAAAAGACGCCATTTGCACTGTTTACATTTAGCTCTGTCGTAGGCTACAGTTACTCACACAGTTTGGAAGTAGACAATTTTATATTAAATGAATTTCACAACATCTACGCTTGTTTTCATCTGCTTGACACTAGTTTATAAAATTATGGAGTATTATATCTAAATAAAAAATATGCCCACCAAGTGAACTTGCCGAGTCACCTGAAAAAATTCTACCGTGGGGCGTAACGACAGTGGTTGGAATGTACACGGCTCGTAGCTTAATCATTCAAAAAGTTTTAAACAATTCCATGAATAAAGGCTATGAATAATTTCTAAGACAATTTGACAAAATCAAATAATCATATCAGAAGAAAATTCATATATAAATATAACTTGTAGCATAAATATAGTCCGGATATGTGTGAAGGGAATTCTAGGTCACGGCAGGTGGCGTTATCTGTCCGTCGCACGCGGTACACGTAAATACGGTGCCATGCCAGGTGTGATTCGTGTTTTGATATTCAATTTATTACGGATATTTTACAAATGGAAGTGTGGTACCATGATACTTTGCGGAATTCACGTGGATACGGATGGTAGAATTGTACGAATCTTCGAGTCCCTGAGCCAAAGCAGATTCGCCGACTTTCAATAACTTTCAGACATTCCAATGGCGAAAAAAAAGGGGTTCATATCATTACGATATGTATATGCTGCAAAGTACATCAAAGACCTAAAGAAACGTATCTGTGTACCTACATTATGGAAATGTGTGGTGATTAGTCTTTGAGTTTGATAAATGAGAGTGACAGGTTATTTACTGAAGCGACAGGTACACTTAAAGAGCCATTTAATCACTGTGTTCAATTCTTGTATCAAGGCCTTTTGGTACCACCAAATAATATCTGTGTAATGGAGATTTCAACATAGGATTGTTCTTGTTTTATTAATTAATGAACTTGTAAATACTAGGATGGCATGCTGTCATTTTATTCAACTATAAATATAATTTAACACAGATCAATCATCTATTTATATTCATGTAGTGAATTGAATTCATGCTTGAAAGCATAACGCTGGCATGAACTGTGTTCAAAATGTCATTAATTAGTTGGTTAATAAATTTTATTAACGTTGAACACTAATGAACAGTTCTTGAGTGACTACTTTTAAACATGCTATAGTTATAAGATCTATAATTAAAGGATTAACAGTCTCCCAGCTAAGGCGGAACATACCACATTTTCACTTTCGCTATTTTATATAATGGGATTTTCTTCCCAATATTCCGAATCATTTATTAACTTGAAACTGTTCGCAAGATGGCAAAAAGTCTCGCTGATTTTGAATTACCAGGAACGCCTTCGAAGAAGAAAAAATATCTGATGCTGATGCCCATTGTACATTATGCAATAGACCAGAGGGATAAAGGGGGTATTATCAAAAAGGTGGGCAAAAAGCGGGAGTTGACTTTTCTAGAAGCATTTTTCCTCAGGAATCTGAAAATGGTGGATCACCAGTCAGGTGAGGCAGCGTTCAGGAGTTATCGAGGTCACCAGGTCACCAGAAGTTAAATGGGCTGGCTTATGAATTTAGCCACTTATTTGACATCAGTGACCTTTTGACCTTTTCAGTTACGTCATAATTTGATAAATTGTTTCCGCAAATAATCCTTCATCGGGAAGCTCTAGAAAAGTCAACTCCCGCTGTTTGCCCCCTTTCGGATAATACCACTCTTCTCATTTAACTTCTGTTGACCTATTGACCTGTGTGTGTGTGTGTTTGTGTGTGAATGTGTTAGGTCGAACATGCGTCAGCATGTGTGTTTAGTCAAAACATGCATCGGCATGTGTGTTTAGTCGAAACATGCGTCAACATGTGTGTTTAGTGGAACGTGCGTCAGCATGTGTGTTTAGTCGAACATGCGTCAGCATGCGTGTGTTTCGTCGAACATGCGTCAGCATGTGTGTTTAATTGAGCGTGCGTCAGCATGTATGTGTGTAGTCGAACGTGCAACATACTATAGAAGACTTCAAAAACATATTATACATCAGTAATTATAAACAAAAGAAAAACAATGAGAACTGAACGCTAGAAATATAAGATAATTATGTAGATAAGGTGAGAGGCGGGGAAGGCGGTGGTATAGCGATCGACTGAGACGTGATGCTTCTATGGCGGCACTAAGCTGACTGGCAGCGGGACTTCTGCAACTGCAGACTAGCGTGGCTGTGACGTCATGAGTGAAATTTGATATGTAACTACTTTGGCACTACTAATGTAAGGGAGGTAAATTCAGAAAAGGTCTTTGTATTAATATAAACTAAGATTATATACATAATCCCCAATTTATAAAAACACAACAAAGACATGATAGAGTAATAAAATTTATTAGGACAAATGTCCACACTACTAATATTGGCTTATGAGGACTAACAGATAGACTCATATTGTATACTATACATCGTTACTAACTATTATAAATGCAATATTTAACTTAAATAAGGAAATATAGACCACAATGATAAATCTTTACCCCATTACATGTAGACTATGTAACTTGAGATGACCGTGGCATAATGTATAATTATCATGGCATTGAGATGGGGTAAAGAAGTATCATTAGAGTGTGTATATATATATATATATATATATAAAAATACATGATACTGTATTACAAATATACAAAAAAGAACATAGAATGTAATGATGTATAAAATACCTATAGATGAGTTGTATACAAAAAACCCATAATATAAAATCTTGGGGAAAATAAAGGTTAAATTTATATACAAGTGAACCAAATTTTGACCGAATTGGCCAAATACAGGTGGGAAGCATCTGTAGTCCCCAAGTTAATTAATAGGTGGGAGTAGTAAAATGGTAACGTACGTAGTGCCTGACGTTTTCCGAAAAGTTGACAAAACATGTGATGAAAAGCCATGTATGTCTGTCACCTTCTTGTTAGCACGATAATGGGTTTGTGCAGGATAGCATTTACATGAGTTGCACAGCTAATTGAACTGAAATGTTGACAAAACATGAGACAAAAGCCATTTATGGTCTCTCACCGTCTTGCCGGCGAAATAAAGAGTTCATAAGGGATGATATTAACAGGAATATAAGTGGCAAGGTTGCACAGCTTAGGCCTATGCGAATGTTTTAAAACGCCAGGTAACATGCTGGCGGTATAAGTTAGTTTAAGATGTGAGGGCGTCACACGATAAACTACGACTCAACATAAACTTAGTGCCTATGGAATAACAAAGTATGGGGGACTGAACGAGCGTGAATGATCGCGATATAACGATAATGACAGGACTTACCCCAAACATACATATATATTTTTTACAATGCAGTGAAAATTGACATGATATAATTATGACTCATCTACATGTAGATACGGATACGTGAGACATCTTGTCGTAATTCATAGGTAACAAGACACATAGAAGACAAATGCATTAAATTACCGGGGACAATAGAAGTCGAATGACATTACTGCCAAGTGTTTGAAAGCTGATACTGGGCTTGTTGCAAGAATTGATGTGAAGTATGGATATACCTCTTGTAACAATCCGATGACCACCTGCCCAAAGTCTGAATCAAACGATCTTCCAGCCTGGCCACCTGGGCTGTTGTGGCTGCTCCTATCCTGAAGGAGTGACCGTTGTAACTACAAGCGGGAAGACCTAAAGCTTTCAACAAAATTTTAACGTGAGCGATGAAAAAGGCCCGTGTTAGAGGCATTCCCATCTCTGTGACAAGGAGTGGGAATGGTGAATTTATAAATACCTATTGAGGGATGCGACTGGGCATACCATTTTTCCTGTTGCAAACAGCTGGATAGTAACTCCTTGTCTAAAAGGATCTGTTTTTGATTTCTTGAGATGTAGATGTACACAATTGTGAACAACTTTAACATCATCCACACATAAATTTACAGTTGGATCAAAACTGTGTAGTACAGTAAATTCCCCACATCTCAAGAAACCAAAAAAAGCCATGCTACAGGCTGCTTCTAATAATATAAGATCTATAAATTTGTTGAAAAAAAAACCTCTGAGTAAAGAGCACAAAATAGACATGGTTATAGGCAAACGTGTACGTTTAACATTGTTGTTTTTTCGTGATTCCCTGCAAAATACTGTGGAGACATGACAAGGTCTGGCCAAAGTTCTCCAAAGGACTAAAGCCTGTTTTATTTTAAATATGAAAAGCGAATACCACATAAATAGAGTTTGATAGTAGAATATCTTAACTTACAATAATCTTCACAATAGGCAACAATAACATTAAAAGTTTTTCTGAAACTGGTGGAACTCCTTTTTTGAATGATGAGGTTTGAATTATGACATGGAACTGTCGTGGTCTGTTCACGAGCGTGCCTTTTATCATCGAGTGTCTAGATAGATATGAAATTGATGTTCTGTGTTTGAATGAGCACTGGCTAAGATTAAATTCCACATTTCTGCTTTCAAATATCCATGCAGATTATTTTTCAATTGTCAAATGTCAATCGTCGAATAATGAGAACCACTTTAGGTCTACCTATAAGGGTGGGGTAGCCGTCTTAGTCAAAGCTCACCTTCGTCCTTTTGTTTTTGAAATTGAAGTTCACCATGACAATATTCTTGGAATTCAGATAACAATCCCAACAAGACACCCCCTTTTTATATTTGCATCTTATTTACCCCCGGCATCGAAAGGAATAGCCCATTTCCAAGAATCTCTTGATGTCATAGATGTCCTTTACTCTACTTACTCTAATATTGGAGTTCCCATACAACTAGGGGACTTCAACTGCCGAATTAATTTAAATCCCATAGACACACGTGCAAGGGCCTTTAATAAGTTTCTACAAAGGCATAATTTGACTTCCCTGTGTCTGGAAGATGCTGCAGTGGCCCAAGTTGGACATTTCAATCCTGGGAAGGGGGGCCGATGTCCCTCATTGACCATATACTTATTTCGAAAGATTTATTGATTAATGTAATTAAGGTGTGTATTGTAAACCATAATATGTACAATCATCTGACCACATTCCGATTTTCGCAAATTTCGATTTTGAATCTTACCCAATTACTACACCACAGACCGTTCCCAGCTATGGTAATATCTCATGGGCAAAAGCAATAAACGAAGGCTGTTTGTACGACTATACTTTCGCTCTGTCAAATTCTCTTTGGTTGGTTAACTTAAACGATTTAACAACGATCAATGGCATTGCCAACTGTTTAGATGAAATTACAAATGCGATAATGAATGCTTCTTTAGAATTTCTTCCCAAGAAAAAGTTCCTTAAGCATCTAAAACCATACTGGAACAGATCAGTCATTACCATGACAGAATGCGTGTAGCCCGCAACCAGTGGAAATCCAATGATAAACCTACAGGTGGTGACAATAACTTTTTTGTCAGCTATACAAAGTGTAAAAGGCAATTTCGCAGAGAATTACGAGCTTCATCATCTAAGTACCTAAGTGAACACTTTCATAAGATTGACACTTCTTCAGATGTTGACGATAAATTCTTTTGGCACTAAATCAAGAATTCTTGGAACGGAAACTTCTCAAATTCTGTCAAATACTTAAATGTTCAAGGACAAATTTCGAATGACTCCACATCAATTCTGAATGCGTGGGCTGATCACTTTGAGTCTGTTTTCTCCAACAGGGATGAAAATATCTATAACCAGCAATTCGGTGACGATATCACATCTCGAGTCAAGAATTTAAGAGAAAAATTAAAGAATGTTGGTTGTACAGAGTCTTTGCTTACTACTACACATGAAATAAACGAAATCTGTAACTCGTTGAAGAATAACAAAGCATCCGATATTGACGGAATTGCATACGAACATTTAAAATATGGCGGCCGTACACTATATCATCATTTAGCGACTCTATTTAATGCAATACTGAAAATAGGAGTGATTCCTGCATCCTTTAAGCACAGTTTCATCATTCCAATTTTTAATGGTGGCAACAAGGATCGGAGCGATCCGAATTCCTACCGGGGTATTTCGATCACACCATCTATAGGTAAATTATTCGAAAAAGTTATTGAGAAACGCCTGGTTATCCTAAATAAAGAAAAAAAATTCCCCAAGCCTTTGCAGGTCGCCTATCAAAAAGGTCTATCGTCTCTACATGCGTCCTTTGTAATCCAAGAAACTATTAACCATTTCCACGAACGCTCATCTGATATATCCGTGGCCTTTTTGGACAGCACCAAAGCTTTCGATTCTGTGTGGCATGACGGGCTACTTTTTAAACTTTACGACGCGAAAACCCCCTCTCCCCTCTGGAATCTTATTGACTCGTGTATTCGAGTATGACTAGTAGTGTTAGATCCTATGGAGCTTACTCCCGTAAGTTTGTCCTACAGCGAGGAATACGACAGGGCGGTGTGTTATCAGCAAAGTTCTACCTCATCTATATCAACCAGCTTCTTGACGATGTATCTAGTTCTTCGAAAGGAGCATTTGTATTGGACATAAATTGTAGCTGTCCAACACAAGCTGATGATATCGCCATAGTTAGTCCGAATGAAAAGGCTTACAAGACCTAGTGAATAAGTGCGTGACTTACAGTTCAAAATGGCGTTTCATGTTTTCGACCAGTAAAAGTTTTCTCCTTAAGTTCCAATGTAAACCGAACAGAACTGTAACTAAAACGTGTGTGTCACTCTTTGGCTCATATCTACCATTCAACGAATCAGTTAAACATGTCGGTGTTATCTTAAATTCCAGTAGAAACAACAAAGACCGAACTGCAGAGGCCTGTAGAATTATTCGATCTCATTCGGCTGTAATACAGCACTCGGTTGTTCTCAATCCTCTGACTACATCCAAACTTATCAATAGTTGTGTATATCCCAAAGCCCTGTATGGATGTCAGCTTTGGTTTAACCTTTCAGAATCCGATATTTTGTCACTAGAACGCGCCCAAAGATATGTCTGTAAACGCATTCAAAACCTGCATAGTAGAACACGAACTGATATCTGCCTTAGTCTACTCGCCTGGTTCTCCATTGAGTCATATATCGACCTCCAGAAGTTGCTATTCTTTGGTCAATTGTTAAATCTTGATCTTAGATTCTTACCGCGTCAACTTGTCATCACCAGAATCCTTGAATACAAGTACTCCTGCAATTCCATTAATATAGGATTTATTCCTGACATATTCCGTATACTCAAGAAATATAATTTATTACAGTATATTAGCAACTTCCTAGATTCGTATGTATTTGTCAAAAATCGAATTTGGAAAACAGTCGTTAAAAATGCTATCAGACAATTCGAAATAGATCAATGGAATATTCGCTTAAAGTCCGATCCAACTTTCGACTTATTCCGATGTGTCCAAAGAAATTTTTCCCCCCATCCGATATTTTTATTTTGGCGTTCCCATCCCCAATATAAACACTGTTGTCTTATATTCATAAAAGCCCTCTCTATTGTCCGGATAAGCTGTTATAATCGCCAGGTACTGTGTGAAAAATGTGGTCAGATGTTTTCTTGTATTGTCGTTCATGCATTAATGTTCTGCAATTGGTTTGAAAACATAAGAAAGATATTCTTTTTAAAATAAGAATCACTGTTACCCCAAAATGATCTGTTAAATCTCATTCACGCAAATGAACTAGAATTTTTGTCTTTAATATTCAGTCTTGATCCGTACAAAACGATACTTGAGCCTGACGCATGTCTTCTCGTTCAGAAATGTATTTTACACTTTGTATTCAGTGCCCTAAGGAAGGTTAGATTGTCTCCTTTAAATAATGATCAGTATTTTGTTTAATTGCAATCATATCTTCTTTTTTTAAAATATATATTCATAATTGTTTGCATGTATTAATTATTTGTTATGTATGTATTATGTAATTAGTGATGAAAATCTTCAGAATTGGAGGAAATAAAGATATATATATATATTACATGTAGACTATGTAACTTGAGATGACCGTGGCATAATGTATAATTATCATGGCATTGAGATTGGGTAAAGAAGTATATTACAAATATACAAAAAAGAACATAGAATATATTGATGTATAAAATACCTATAGATGAGTTGTATACAAAAAACCCATAATATAAAAACTTGGGGAAAATAAAGGTTAAATTTATATACAAGTGAACCAAATTTTGACCGAATTGGCCAAATACAGGTGGGAAGCATCTGTAGTCCCCAAGTTAATTAATAGGTGGGAGTAGAAAAATGGTAACGTAGTGCCTGACGTTTTCCGAAAAGTTGACAAAACATGTGATGAAAAGCCATGTATGTCTGTCACCTTGTTGTACAGCTAATTGAACTGAAATGTTGACAAAACATGAGACCAAAGCCCTTTATGGTCTCTCACCGTCTTGCCGGCGAAATAAAGAGTTCATAAGGGATGATATTAACAGGAATATAAGTGGCAAGGTTGCACAGCTAATTAGGCCTATGCGAATGTTTTATAACGCCAGGTAACATGCTGGTGGTATAAGTTAGTTTAAGATGTGAGGGCGTCACACGATAAACTACGACTCAACATAAACTTAGTGCCTATGGAATAACAAAGTATGGGGGACTGAACGAGCGTGAATGATCGCGATATAACGATAATGACAGGACTTACCCCAAACATACATATATATTTTTTACAATGCAGTGAAAATTGACATGATATAATTATGACTCATCTACATGTAGATACGGATACGTGAGACATCTTGTCGTAATTCATAGGTAACAAGACACATAGAAGACAAATGCATTAAATTACCGGGGACAATAGAAGTCGAATGACATTACTGCCAAGTGTTTGAAAGCTGATACTGGGCTTGTTGCAAGACTTGAGGTGAAGTATGGATATACCTCTTGTAACAATCCGATGACCACCTGCCCAAAGTCTGAATCAAACGATCTTCCCGCCTGGCCACCTTGGCTGTTGTGGCTGCTCCTATCCTGAAGGAGTGACCGTTGTAACTACAAGCGGGAAGACCTAAAGCTTTCAACAAAATTTTAACGTGAGCGATGAAAAAGGCCCGTGTTAGAGGCATTCCCATCTCTGTGACAAGGAGTGGGAATGGTGAATTTATAAACTGACAATCTCTTAATTGTAAATACCTATTGAGGGATGCGACTGGGCATACCATTTTTCCTGTTGCAAACAGCTGGATAGTAACTCCTTGTCTAAAAGGATCTGTTTTTGATTTCTTGAGATGTAGATGTACACAATTGTGAACAACTTTAACATCATCCACACATAAATTTACAGTTGGATCAAAACTGTGTAGTACAGTAAATTCCCCAAATCTCAAGAAACCCAAAAAAGCCATGCTACAAGCTGCTTCTAATATAAGATCTATAAATTTGTTGAAAAAAAAAACTCTGAGTAAAGAGCACATGTTGGACAACATAGACATGGTTATAGGCAAACGTGTACGTTTAACATTGTTAGTTTGTTTTTTCTTGATTCCCTGCAAAATACTGTGGAGACATGACAAGGTCTGGCCAAAGTTCTCCAAAGGACTAAAGCCTGCTTTTTTTTAAATATGAAAAGCGAATACCACATAAATAGAGTTTGATAGTAGAATATCTTAACTTACAATAATCTTCACAATAGGCAACAAATAACATTAAAAGTTTTTCTGAAACTGGTGGAACTCCTTTTTTGAATGATGAGGTTTGAATTATGACATGGAACTGTCGTGGTCTGTTCACGAGCGTGCCTTTTATCATCGAGTGTCTAGATAGATATGAAATTGATGTTCTGTGTTTGAATGAGCACTGGCTAACATTAAATTCCGCATTTCTGCTTTCAAATATCCATGCAGATTATTTTTCAATTGCCAAATGTCAATCGTCGAATAATGGGAACCACTTTAGGTCTACCTATATGGGTGGGGTAGCCGTCTTAGTCAAAGCTCGCCTTCGTCCTTTTGTTTTTGAAATTGAAGTTCACCATGACAATATTCTTGGAATTCAGATAACAATCCCAACAAGACACCCCCTTTTTATATTTGCATCTTATTTACCCCCGGCATCGAAAGGAATAGCCCATTTCCAAGAATCTCTTGATGTCATAGATGTCCTTTACTCTACTTACTCTTATATTGGAGTTCCCATACTACTAGGGGACTTCAACTGCCGAATTAATTTAAATTCCATAGACACACGTGCAAGGGCCTTTAATAAGTTTCTACAAAGGCATAATTTGACTTCCCTGTGTCTGGAAGATGCTGCAGTGGCCCAAGTTGGACATTTCAATCCTAGGAAGGGGGGCCGATGTCCCTCATTGACCATATACTTATTTCGAAAGATTTATTGATTAATGTAATTAAGGTGTGTATTGTAAAGCATAATATGTACAATCATCTGACCACATTCCGGTTTTCGCAAATTTCGATTTTGAATCTAACCCAATTACTACACCACAGACCGTTCCCAGCTATGGTAATATCTCATGGGCAAAAGCAATAAACGAAGGCTGTTTGTACGACTATACTTTCGCTCTGTCAAATTCTCTTTGGTCGGTTAACTTAAACGATTTAACAACGATCAATGGCATTGCCAACTGTTTCGATGAAATTACAAATGCGATAATGAGTGCTTCTTTAGAATTTCTTCCCAAGAAAAAGTTCCTTAAGCATCTAAAACCATACTGGAACAGATCAGTCAAAAATTACCATGACAGAATGCGTGTAGCCCGCAACCAGTGGAAATCCAATGATAAACCTAGAGGTGGTGACAAAAACTTTTTTGTCAGCTATAAAAAGTGTAAAAGGCAATTTCGCAGAGAATTGCGAGTTTCATCATCTAAGTACCTAAGTGAACACTTTCATAAGATTGACACTTCTTCAGATGTTGACGATAAATTCTTTTGGCACTTAATCAAGAATTCTTGGAACGGAAACTTCTCAAATTCTGTCAAATACTTAAATGTTCAAGGACAAATTTCGAATGACTCTACATCAATTCTGAATGCGTGGGCTGATCACTTTGAGTCTGTTTTCTCCAACAGGGATGAAAATATCTATAACCAGCAATTCGGTGACGATATCACATCTCGAGTCAAGAATTTAAGAGAAAAATTAAAGAATGTTGGTTGTCCAGAGTCTTTGCTTACTACCACACATGAAATAAACGAAATCTGTAACTCGTTGAAGAATAACAAAGCATCCGATATTGACGGAATTGCATACGAACATTTAAAATATGGCGGCCGTACACTATATCATCATTTAGCGACTCTATTTAATGCAATACTGAAAATAGGAGTGATTCCTGCATCCTTTAAGCACAGTTTCATCATTCCAA
Organism: Patella pellucida; assembly: GCA_917208275.1. Lineage (NCBI taxonomy): Eukaryota > Metazoa > Mollusca > Gastropoda > Patellidae > Patella > Patella pellucida. The sequence continues at coordinate 27,307,192 of OU795036.1, forward strand.
TTTTTAAAGGTGGCAACAAGGATCGGAGCGATCCGAATTCCTACCGGGGTATTTCGATCACACCATCTATAGGTAAATTATTCGAAAAAGTTATTGAGAAACGCCTGGTTATCCTAAATAAAGAAAAAAAAAATTCCCCAATCCTTTGCAGGTTGCCTATCAAAAAGGTCTATCGTCTCTACATGCGTCCTTTGTAATCCAAGAAACTATTAACCATTTCCACGAACGCTCATCTGATATATCCGTGGCCTTTTTGGACAGCACCAAAGCTTTCGATTCTGTGTGGCATGACGGGCTACTTTTTAAACTTTACGACGCGAAAACCCCCTCTCCCCTCTGGAATCTTATTGACTCGTGTATTCGAGTATGACTAGTAGTGTTAGATCCGATGGAGCTTACTCCCGTGAGTTTGTCCTACATCGAGGAATACGACAGGGCGGTGTGTTATCAGCAAAGTTCTACCTCATCTATATCAACCAGCTTCTTGACGATGTATCTAGTTCTTCGAAAGGAGCATTTGTATTGGACATAAATTGTAGCTGTCCAACACAAGCTGATGATATCGTCATAGTTAGTCCGAATGAAAAGGGCTTACAAGACCTAGTGAATAAGTGCGTGACTTACAGTTCAAAATGGCGTTTCATGTTTTCGACCAGTAAAAGTTTTCTCCTTAAGTTCCAATGTAAACCGAACAGAACTGTAACTAAAACGTGTGTGTCACCCTTTGGCTCATATCTACCATTCAACGAATCAGTTAAACATGCCGGTGTTATCTTAAATTCCAGTAGAAACAACAAAGACCGAACTGCAGAAGCCTGTAGAATTATTCAATCTCATTCGGCTGTAATACAGCACTCGGTTGTTCTCAATCCTCTGACTACATCCAAACTTATCAATAGTTGTGTATATCCCAAAGCCCTGTATGGATGTCAGCTTTGGTTTAACCTTTCAGAATCCGATATTTTGTCACTAGAACGCGCCCAAAGATATGTCTGTAAACGCATTCAAAACCTGCATAGTAGAACACGAACTGATATCTGCCTTAGTCTACTCGCCTGGTTCTCCATTGAGTCATATATCGACCGCCAGAAGTTGCTATTCTTTGGTCAATTGTTAAATCTTGATCTTAGATTCTTACCGCGTCAACTTATCATCACCAGAATCCTTGAATACAAGTACTCCTGCAATTCCATTAATATAGGATTTATTCCTGACATATTCCGTATACTCAAGAAATATAATTTATTACAGTATATTAGCAACTTCCTAGATTCGTATGTATTTGTCAAAAATCGAATTTGGAAAACAGTCGTTAAAAATGCTATCAGACAATTCGAAATAGATCAATGGAATATTCGCTTAAAGTCCGATCCAACTTTCGACTTATTCCGATGTGTCCAAAGAAATTTTTCCCCCCATCCGATATTTTTATTTTGGCGTTCCCATCCCCAATATAAACACTGTTGTCTTATATTCATAAAAGCCCTCTCTATTGTCCGGATAAGCTGTTATAATCGCCAGGTACTGTGTGAATAATGTGGTCAGATGTTTTCTTGTATTGTCGTTCATGCATTAATGTTCTGCAATTGGTTTGAAAACATGAGAAAGATATTCTTTTTAAAATTAGAATCACTGTTACCCCAAAATGATCTGTTAAATCTCATTCACGCAAATGAACTAGAATTTTTGTCTTTAATATTCAGTCTTGATCCGTACAAAACGATACTTGAGCCTGACGCATGTCTTCTCGTTCAAAAATGTATTTTACACTTTGTATTCAGTGCCCTAAGGAAGGTTAGATTGTCTCCTTTAAATAATGATCAGTATTTTGTTTAGTTGCAATCATATCTTCTTTTTTTTTAAATATATATTTATAATTGTTTGCATGTATTAATTATTTGTTATGTATGTATTATGTAATTAGTGATGAAAATCTTCAGAATTGGAGGAAATAAAGATATATATATATATTACATGTAGACTATGTAACTTGAGATGACCGTGGCATAATGTATAATTATCATGGCATTGAGATGGGGTAAAGAAGTATATTACAAATATACAAAAAAGAACATAGAATATATTATAAAAACTTGGGGAAAATACAGGTTAAATTTATATACAAGTGAACCAAATTTTGACCGAATTGGCCAAATACAGGTGGGAAGCATCTGTAGTCCCCAAGTTAATTAATAGGTGGGAGTAGAAAATTGGTAACGTAGTGCCTGACGTTTTCCGAAAAGTTGACAAAACATGTGATGAAAAGCCATGTATGTCTGTCACCTTCTTGTTAGCACGATAATGGGTTCGTGCAGGATAGCATTTACATGAGTTGCACAGCTAATTGAACTGAAATGTTGACAAAACATGAGACAAAAGCCCTTTATGGTCTCTCACCGTCTTGCCGGCGAAATAAAGAGTTCATAAGGGATGATATTAACAGGAATATAAGTGGCAAGGTTGCACAGCTAATTAGGCCTATGCGAATGTTTTAAAACGCCAGGTAACATGCTGGCGGTATAAGTTAGTTTAAGATGTGAGGGCGTCACACGATAAACTACGACTCAACATAAACTTAGTGCCTATGGATTAACAAAGTATGGGGGGCTGAACGAGCGTGAATGACCGCGATATAACGATAATGACAGGACTTACCCCAAACATACATATATATTTTTTACAATGCAGTGAAAATTGACATGATATAATTATGACTCATCTACATGTAGATACGGATACGTGAGACATCTTGTCGTAATTCATAGGTAACAAGACACATAGAAGACAAATGCATTAAATTATCGGGGACAATAGAAGTCGAATGACATTACTGCCAAGTGTTTGAAAGCTGATACTGGGCTTGTTGCAAGACTTGAGGTGAAGGATGGATATACCTCTTGTAACAATCCGATGACCACCTGCCCAAAGTCTGAATCAAACGATCTTCCAGCCTGGCCACCTGGGCTGTTGTGGCTGCTCCTATCCTGAAGGAGTGACCGTTGTAACTACAAGCGGGAAGACCTAAAGCTTTCAACAAAATTTTAACGTGAGCGATGAAAAAGGCCCGTGTTAGAGGCATTCCCATCTCTGTGACAAGGAGTGGGAATGGTGAATTTATAAACTGACAATCTCTTAATTGTAAATACCTATTGAGGGATGCGACTGGGCATACCATTTTTCCTGTTGCAAACAGCTGGATATTAACTCCTTGTCTAAAAGGATCTGTTTTTGATTTCTTGAGATGTAGATGTACACAATTGTGAACAACTTTAACATCATCCACACATAAATTTACAGTTGGATCAAAACTGTGTAGTACAGTAAATTCCCCACATCTCAAGAAACCGAAAAAAGCCATGCTACAGGCTGCTCCTAACATAAGATCTATAAATTTTTTGAAAAAAAACCCTCTGAGAAAAGAGCACATGTTGGACAAAATAGACATGGTTATAGGCAAACGTGTACGTTTAACATTGATAGTTTGTTTTTTCTTGATTCCCTGCAAAATACTGTGGAGACATGACAAGGTCTGGCCAAAGTTCTCCAAAGGACTAAAGCCTGCTTTTTTTAAATATGAAAAGCGAATACCACATAAATAGAGTTTGATAGTAGAATATCTTAACTAACAATAATCTTCACAATAGGCAACAAATAACATTAAAAGATTTTCTGAAACTGGTGGAACTCCTTTTTTGAATGATGAGGTTTGAATTCCCTGTAGAGCTGTGAATCTAATATAGGCGTTCATTCCTGTTTAGTACTGGGCTTGAGTCCGTTCAGAAATGGAGTGTCCCCACAGCTCCTCTACGGTGTTTTCCAGAGAACGTCTGCTACATTGGGACATGGTGTAGGTTTGGTCTCCGACTCTGGTGCTAACTCTCGAAAGCGCTGCATCTGAAGACGTGATAAAGCGTCAGCTATAGAATTTTTTACACCAGCAAGGTGCTTGCTGTATATGGCAAAGTTATTTTTAGCAGCACAAATTACTAGACGTCGCATCAACTTCATAATGACTGGTTCTTTAGACCTGCCTTTGGTTATGATATGCACGGTGCTGAGATTGTCACAATAAAACATGATTCTTTTTCCTGACCATTCCGATCCCCATAACATAGCAGCAACAACAATGGGGTAAAGTTCTAGAAATACCATGGAGAGGGAAAAATCTGCCAAAGCAGGCAAGCTTTCTGGCCATCTCTCACAGAAATATTTCCCGCGATAGAACTCTCCGTGTCCGATAGTGGATGGAGCATCTGTGTAGAGGAACATGTCAGGAGCTAAAGTTAAGTTAGGCTCATAGAACATTGTTATTCCATTCCAGTTTCTCAAAAACGATAACCACATATTCAAATCGGATCTGCACTCAGAATTCAAATGCACGTAATAGTAGCTTTCTTTAACAGAAGACATCTGTGAATATTTGTGCGTTGCTATACCAATTGGGCTGACACGGTAAGAGGTAAAAGGAGGCTCGATGTATGGACCTTTTAGAAAACCCTTTTTGACTTCGGTCTGTATTAGTTCCTTCACAATTTCAGGGTTTTGTTTAGCCGAAAGGGAGTTCTTACATTCGTAAGTAGGTATATCCGTCTGTGAAACTAAAGTGTCGTAGTCATTCCTCAAACCAAAAATTAACTTGCTAACGAAACTTTTGTTGGGGAGCACCCTAAGCTCGAATTCAAGCAGGTTGATGTTGATGGGAGTGGATGCTCTTTGGTCGCTGTTATGGTCCAGTCATTGTATTCCTGCCCCTGTCTGTCTGGGCTTTGGTTTCTCATGACTCTTACACTCAAGTTTGTTGTGGCCCTTGTCTTTGCACCGTAAGCAAATGTGTAGGTGAGCACAATACGGTTTAGAACAACTTTGTATGGAATTATAATTGTTACAAATCTGTCGACCATTGTAAGTTGTAATATCACGACCTACAATATCTGTACCACCAGTGCGTCCCGTTTGAGCAAACCTTGGTCTGGAGGATGACTGCGCTGACCTTCCAACGCTATATAGACCTCGGTGAGTACACATTGAAGACGAATGTACCGATGAATTACAGTAGTCACAGGTAGCAACACGGGAAGCGGCACACACCAACTGTCTGAGATTGTAATCTCCTGATGACCAGTCAATCTTTTTGTTGTCTTGTTGGAGAACTATGGCACATTTGGCTGAGAACAGTCTGTGATACTCGAAGAACTTGTCTGGCCATGTATGGGCTGTCTGAATAATATGGTCCAGGTACAGGTTTAGTTCTTCAGCTCTATTCGGGAAGACGGTACACATAATGCGTCTGTACCTTCCGAATGCCAAGAGGTTAAACTTCTCGAAAGTCTGTCATCAGAGTCTTTAAACTTTCTGTTCTTAGGGGCCTCGTAGTTCGGAATCAATAAAGAATTTAAGTTTACATCTTTACCTGTGACTATGTCTGCTCTAATTTCCGGCGATACCATGTCGATGGTAGAAACTGCGGTGGCCGGAATTCCCATCGTGGACACTTCTATGGGTTGTTGATAAGATGTGGATGTTGTCTCCGTTCCACTTCCCATTGCTTGAAACGCTGTTCTCAGTGTAAAGGTTTGTGGTTGAGACGCTTGAGCCACACTTGTGACATTACTAATAGCTGCAGTAAAAGTGCTGTTCAGGGTGTTGACTGTTTGTTGAAACAACCGAAGGGTGTTTAACATCACACCCTCGATGTTGTTGTTTAGACTTGGAGCAGTCGAGTTGGGCGGAAATGACGATACAGCGCCCCCTACCGGCGTGGCAGACGCGCGATAACAGGATTGTATCGGTCAGTACCGCTGGCATTGCCCTGGTCAGAACGGCGAAATGAAGGGTTTTCCATATCACTACGCGCTGCGACAGGTGCAACATAGTGTGTTTAAAGACTTCACTAGAATTTAAATCCCTAGTTGAACTTATTGCTTCCGGTACTTGATTCGGATTTTCTTCGCCTTCATCGTTGACTGTTGTACGAATATCTCGAACGTTTTGAGAGGAACTATTTTCGGTGACTAGCTGGCGATTCACATTGTCCAAATATACTTTCTTCAGAGACTTATGTCCCAACGAAGCACTTATATTAATTCCAATGTTCTTTAGCTCTCGCTTTTTCCTTTGTACGGTCCAGTTAGCTGGATTGTCGATGTCCAAGTTTTCTGACTGTTGGTTGATTCTTGAAACTGATGAGTTGGAACGGCGTATTCGTCTACTTTCCATTGTTTGATTGTGAAGAATAAAGCCGAAAGGACGCGCACTTCGAAGTTCGACGTTAGAGAATTATTATAATTAGTGGTCTTAATCCTTAGAGTTATCTGCTCAGTGAACAGAATGGAAGATACAAACAAGCAGGCATCTCTTCTTTTGAACTTTCTTTGCGGTAATTAATATTCTATACTGTCTATAGGCATCAATAGTGTGCATAACCATAAGTGCCACATATTTCTATATTTCATTATGTTTATGAAACCATACTTATATAGTTGTAATATTGTTTATTTCAGATGTTATCATTCTTCATGTAGTCTAGAATAAAAGTATTAACTACGAAATACCCAAGGGTTATTCTCTATGATAACATCGCCTATGACAGGCAGCCTAGACAAAGATGCCCGCGGTCAGCTGTCCCTTCACTGAGTGCACGTTCAAAACGCATGATATCGACGTACAGCTCGCTGTAGAACTCCTCAAGATCCATGGCCTCACTCACGTGACCACCCACAGCACAACCGCTGCCAAAGTCGAGAAAGTCAATCGTCCAACTATCACTACAGGTATCAGTCTGGCGAATAAGATGAAATGACTATGTCGAGGCAACCGGCATTACAGGCAAAACACTAAATATTCAAATATTAGAATGCTGTGATGAGCAATTGCGACGAGATCTTACACGAAACACAGTTGGCTCCCTCACAAACAGGACCATTCATGAAATACTAGAGAGCATGAAACAATTCGCTGTCAGACTCGAGAGTCCAATGGTAGCCCGGGCAGAACTTCATGCTATGATCCGGGGTCACGACGAACCTATCCGTGCCTTCTGCGCAAGAGTTCGTGGACAAGCCATCGTCTGTCAGTATACCGTTGATTGCCCCAGTTGCGAAGATAAAGTCGACTACACTGACCTCGTGATCCAAGACATCATATGTCAAGGCCTATCAGACAAGGACATACAATTGGAACTAATAGGCGACAGTAACCAAACCCTTTCATTGGAGGAAACTCTGCATTTCATCGAAAAGAAGGAATCTGGCAAGCGCTCTGCCTCCCGCCTGTCGCACACGCCCCAAGCTACAGCCGCAAGCAGCTCATACCGACGAGCCCAGCATAAAGGAGCAAGGCCGCCTGATAAATCCACTGAAAATCATCGTATACATATCTGGCACCAATGAAACTCAGCGCCACACCAATCAAATAGTGTACATTACAGACTCCTCAGATAAGTTCTATCTTAGTCGCGAGGCCTGCATGAGACTGGGCATCATTAGTGCGAACTTCCAAACAATTGGAGAACACTCGTCAGCAATCAACACAGCTATTCAGCCCTGCACATGCCCAGCTCGACAGAAACCACCGCCTAGGCCCACTAGACTTCCGTATCCACCAACCGAGGACAACAGAGAACGCATTGAGCAATGGCTACTAAACTACTACTGCTCATCCACATTCAACACGTGTGAACACACACCACTACCTATGATGGATGGTCCCAAACTCCGCCTCATGATAGACACAGACAAGGAACCGGTAGCGCACCACACTCCCATTCCGGTCCCTATCTATTGGAAAGAGGAAGTGAAAGCAGGCCTTGACAGAGACGTCAATCTAGGTGTTATTGAACCGGTCCCCGTTGGCACGCCAGTCACCTACTGTCACCGAATGGTCATCTGTCCCAAAAAGAACGGCACACCACGACGCACAGTAGACTTACAAGCCCTTAATGCCAACGCAACCAGAGAAACCCACCACACACCATCACCATTCCACTTAGCCAGATCGGTTCCACCCAACACCAGAAAGACGGTAAGCGACGCTTGGAATGGCTACCACAGCGTTCCCTTACACGAAAAAGACCGCCACCTTACAACATTCATTACCCCTTGGGGGCGATACCGTTACAAAGTATGTCCTCAAGGGTACATCGCATCTGGCGATGCTTATACACGCCGTTTTGATGAGATTACGGCCGACATACCCAACAAAGCTAAATGTGTCGACGACACACTGTTATGGTCTAATTCGATTGAAGAAAGCTTACACCAAACGACTCAGTGGCTGGAGACCTGTGCAAACGCTGGTATCACACTAAACCCCGAGAAATTCCACTTTGCAGCTAACATGGTGGAATTTGCTGGCTTCGAGATCTCTGACACAAAAGTTCGACCTAGTCCCAAATACTTAAGGGCCATCCACGACTTCCCTACACCTTCTTCTGTTACCGATGTTCGATCGTGGTTCGGTCTTGTTAATCAGGTATCGTACGCATTTTCAATGGGAACGACAATGGCACCATTTCGCGAACTTCTTAAGCCAAGAAAACCTTTCTACTGGGACGACACACTAGGCGAATTATTTAAATCATCAAATCAGCACATTATAGACGAGATTTGTAAAGGTGTTCAGATTTTCGACAAAACAAAACCAACATGCCTCATCACGGACTGGTCTAAAACAGGTATTGGTTTCTGGCTACTTCAAAAGCATTGCAAATGTTCGGCCTTTGACACGAAAACACTTTTCTGTTGACCAGATGGTTGGAAAATCACTCTAGTAAGCATCCCGCTGAGTCTCGTTACGCACCGATCGAGGGCGAGGCACTGGCAGTCGCAGACGCACTTAATCGTGCTAGATACTTTGTCCTCGGATGCACCAATCTATACGTAGCTGTAGACCATAAGCCCTTGTTGGGTATCTTCGGATCACGAGCTTTGGACGATATCAGCATCCCCCGTTTGCGCAATCTCAAGGAAAAGACGCTGCGCTATCGCTTTCAACTAATACACATACCTGGAGTGAAAAACAGGGCCTCTGATTGCATGTCCCGCTCACCATCGGGCCCACGATCACCCAACTAGTATCACCTCATCGATGACATTGGTGCCATTACCTATGGACATATCGAATATGAATCACTTTCTATCACTCGCCCCCCACACACAGCATGGAATCCGAACTTGAAGAAGCAGCCTCTACCTCATTGGAAGATTGTAACTCTATCACATGGGATCAAGTACAAGAGGCCACCAGCAGTGATCAAAACCTTTTGGACCTAATTAACTTCATCGAAGAGGGTAATATTATGCCATCATATGAGGATTTGCCGTTAGCCCTGTGCAATTATCATCGATTCCGGGATGACTTATACACATTAAATGGAGTCCTAATGTACAAGGATAGAATCATCGTCCCCGAATCCCTGCGTGACCAATGCATTTGCGCCCTCCACTCAGCACACCAGGGTACATCAATGATGACAGCAAGAGCAGAATCATCCATTTTCTGGCAAGGCATCACTAATGACATTGTTCAGGCTAGATCACAGTGCTACCATTGCAACAGAATCGCACCATCGCAACCCAGTGCTCCACCTATTCCTCTAGTCGAACCACAATATCCGTTTCAATGCATATGTGCCGATTATTTCGAATACAAGGGACATAACTACCTCGTTATAGTTGACCGATACTCTAATTGGCCGATCGTCGAACGCGCCTCCGATGGCGCAAATTGTCTAGTCAATTGCCTCCGCCGAACTTTCGTAACATATGGTATTGCCGATGAATTATCATCCGACGGGGGACCTGAATTCACCTCCGCCACGACAAGAACCCTCCTTCAACAATGGGGCGTACATCATCGTCTATCATCCGTTGCCTTTCCACACAGTAATTGTCGTGCAGAAATAGGAGTGAAAACCATAAAGCGTCTCATCGTCAACAACACAGGCCCTAGTGGTACCTTAGATACTAATACATTTCAACGGGCAATCCTACAGTATCGTAACGCTCCGGACCCTACAACAAAGTTATCACCATCCCAATGTGTATTTGGCCGACCTACAAAGGATTTCATTCCCATACGTCCTGGTCGTTATCTCCCGCATCCTACGTGGCGCTCTACTTTGGCGGCCCGCCAGGAAGCTTTGCGTAATCGACACATAAGTAGGTGATACAGTTTGAATCCAAAACCAAATGGGTCCGTATCCAACGAAATGGGACAAAACCGGTACTATTATAGAAGTCCAACAATTTGACCAATATCTTGTCCGTGTGGATGGTTCCGGACGTTCTACCCTTCGCAACAGGAAATTCCTCAGAAAGTATGTACCTTCCAATATCACCCACCTGATCTCAGAGCTGATCTGCCTCAACTGGAAGGAACACGGGTGGATACCCAACAAAGAGGATCTAGAACCATCACACCACCCTTGCAAGACCAACCAACCCCTGTTCCATCGACAGATGTCCCATCTTCTTCGTACGCAAGACCCCCAGGGATACCGCTTCCACCTCCTCGCCAATTGCAGGAAAAAGCACTACCACCAACATCGACTCCGACCGCCACGGCTGAACAAACTCAACCACCTTCACAGTTTCGTCGATCCCTCCGTGAGCGAAGACCACCGGCATGGTTAAAAGACTATGCTAAATAGTGCAACACCGATAACTATTATCAGTCCCAGTACGATTATGGACAATATCTCATGAGACTTGGGGGGAGATAGAGAATTATTATAATTAGTGGTCCTAATCCTTTGACATTAAAATAGAGTTATCTGCTCAGTGAACAAAATGGAAGATACAAACAAGCAGGCATCTCTTCTTTTGAACTTTCTTTGCGGTAATTAATATTCTATACTGTCTATAGGCATCAATAGTGTGCATAACCATAAGTGCCACATATTTCTATATTTCATTATGTTTATAAAACCATACTTATATAGTTGTAATATTGTTCATGTAGTCTAGAATAAAAGTATTAACTACGAAATACCCAAGGGTTATTCTCTAGACGTAGGTGTTTACTGTTCAGCAGCTTCTAATTTCCTTGTCGACGACATCAAACGATAATGTTAGTGTTAAGGAAAAAACGGATAAACTTTAAAGAAACGTCTACGAAGTAGAGGTACAAATATATATATAGCGATCGACTAAGACGTGATGCTTCTATGGCGGCACTAAGCTGACTGGCAGCGGACTTCTGCAACTGCAGAATAGCGTGGCTGTGACGTCATGAGTGAAATTTGATATGTAACTACTTTGGCACTACTAATGTAAGGGGGGTAAATTCAGAAAAGGTCTTTGTATTAATATAAACTAAGATTATATACATAATCCCCAAATTGAGTTTGCTACAAATGTGGATGACGTAATACCGTTGCCTTATAAATCCGGTATCAAACGCAATTTGCTATTAGATAAAAATTCAACAGAGGAACCCGTAAGCATAACAGTCACTGGGTATCCGAAAGACCCCCGAGTAAACGTTGTAACTATTGAGGGAATTGATGACGACACGGATGGCGAAGGGATTTCTTTAAGTGATTATTCAGCTGAAACGACGAAAACCGCTCAAAATAATGACAAAAATTTAGAGATCATTTTTACTTGGTTAAATTCCGGAATCGAACCCGAAGAAAACGATTTAATGTTGGCAAGTCCTGCAGTAAAACATTACTGGATTAACCGCAATCTATTTATTTTAGATAGTAACGGTGTTCTTCGCATTAAGCGGCCTAGTAATTTGTCAAATACCCAACTGGTTGTCCCGGAAGAGTTAAAAATTGAAATTTGTCAATTATGTCATAACATTCCATTGTCGGGTCATCAGGGCATACAAAGAACCAAAAATCGAATTCAGCAACAGTTCTATTGGTATGGAATGACCGATTACGTGCGCGCTTATGTTACTTCTTGCGCTATATGTAATCCTAATAAAAATACGCAAGCTAAAGCGCGTTACAAATTAAATAAGTATCACGCCGGTTCCCCAATGGAGAGGGTACATTTAGACTTTTTGGGTCCTTTACCCGTTACGCAAGCTGGGAATGAGTATATCCTAATGGTGGTTGACCAATTTTCAAAGTGGTTTGAATGCGTGCCCCTACCGTCGCAAACTGCCGAGATTACTGCCAAGGCAGCAGTAAATGAATTCTTTTCACGGTTTGGTTGTCCGTTTCAGGTTTTCACGGATCAAGGGAGGAATTTTGAAAGTCATTTGTTCACCGCATTGTGCCAAGTATTAAAAATACATAAGGGTCGTACTACACCCTATAGACCCTCGGCGAATGGTCAATGTGAAAGATATAATCGCACTTTGATAGAAGCAGTTAAATGTTAATTAGACGGTTGTCAAAACGATTGGGACATTTATTTACCGCAACTTGCGAGTGCCTTACGATCTAGCGTTAATAGACAAACCGGTTATTCGGCTAACAAACTTATGCTGGGACGAGAGGTCAATCACCCCGCTGACCTTATGTTTGGTTCGCCCGTTGAGAACGCTGGTGACGTAGATACGTTCGTTTCCCAACTCGAACAGGCTCTAATTGAAACGCATAAATTAGCTCGCGATAAATTAAATACGAGCCAAGAAAGAATGAAGCGAGATTATGATTTACGTTCGAACGTGAAAAAATATCAATTACACGATGCAGTTTATATTTTAGACACCGCTACTAAAAAGGGCAAAAGTCGCAAACTATCCCCCACATGGAAGGGCCCGGGAGTTATAACCCAAGTAATTACGCAGTATTTGTTCCGAATCAAGACGCGGAAAGGTGAAACGGTTTTAAATCACGACCACATAAAAGCGTGTCATGATAGGGAATTGCCGCCGTGGATCATAATGTTCCGTAGAAGATCGGAAACAAGTATAAATCCGATTGATGCCGGAAATATCGATATTTATTGTATTTGTCGAAAACCCAATGACGGTCACCCTATGATATGTTGTGACCGATGTGAGGAATGATTTCATTACCGCTGTGTTAACATAGACCCGAGTACAGACTGGGATGATAAAGACTATTATTGTCCCAATTGTTCTCTGTGAGTATCCGTTGTGACGTTGATATACGGGAGGGGGGTGGACTTAACTAATGCTAGCATTTATTTTTTAGAAAATGGTAGCCGATCCTGGGCTCCGTATAACTCCGGAAGAAGAAGACACACACCTACCCGAAGACAGGGTTATAACTTACCCGTGGGTCTTTAGGACTTTACCCCCGCACCACCATCACCCACGCCGACTGCCGTGGCTTCCCGCACTTTTGAGGATCATTTTAGGGATGAAATAGGTTCTACGCCTGTTGTCCTGTCTTCAGGGAGGCCTAGTTCCCCTCACCCCATAACGCACAACCCCCTGTTCCTTGAATTTAACCAGACAGGTGTATTCCCCAGGCTTTCTGGTAGCCATTTGAATCGCCCTGGAGGGATAATTAGGAGGACCCAGTCCAGGAACCAAATGTGTCCTTTGATTGGGTGTGGATACCGGGACCGGAAAATCAAGTTCCATTGTCTCCGCAATCATCTCCCGGAGTGTTTCTCCGATGAATATGCAACAAGTAATGCCGTAGTGGGAAAGAAAGCACAGTGTATTGCGGTGTTATGCAGGGTTTTGGGGGTGACGCCCTATGAGATGATGCAACGTTTTAACCGTTGGCGACTTCTACCCGAGGGTAGTCAAATTAGGTAGAAAGAGTACCCTGGATTAAGAGTTATGTGCACCCTAAATAACTGGCCTCCTGTCACACAATTCTCCTTAAGGCCATTAAACTCCCCCGCCTGTCTGGCCTACTGGCGCTGCCTGGTAATTATAATCAGCAACCTTAATCCCACTGACCAAGGGGAGTTTGTAAATCTCTTAAAAACTCCTAGGCTATCGGCCTTCAACCCAACTCCCGTCGAAAAATGGGATGCAGAGGTAGTGTCAGTGGCATCCTCGGTTACCCAGTGTACACATTCCGTTCTACTCCACTATACCCTGGGTTAATCCATAAGGATTCAACGATTTCAAATTATCTGCCCTGGCTGATTGTGATATTTTTATCGTCCAATCCCAGAAAGCGTTACTTGGAAGGGAAATAAACGAAGGGAAGTAACTCTCATCTTTTTTCAACAAAGAATACCCCAACATGGCTGCCGAAGTTCGTTCTTGCACACTTTGGAAATATGTAAACAAGTTGTATGACGTAAAAAACGTCGCTAAAGGGTCTTCTGAAGACTTATTTGTAAACTGTTCTTTGATTGGCTCATACAGTTTAACTACATTCTGATATTTTGAAATCGTGGAATCCCTATGGATTAACCCAGGGTATAGTGGAGTAGAACGGAATGTGTACACTGGGTAACCGAGGATGTGTCAGTGGAGGTTTAGGACTAATAATTGTTTTTTTGAGCGAATGGCGGGTAAATGTACTGGTGTAGTACACCGTCACTGAGAGAGTGCGAGAGTGAATGGCTGACTAATACAAAAAAAAAATTAAAAAATTTATAGTGTATATAGATAGAAAAAAAATATATAATAAAATAAGTTTTTTTTCAGTGCAGGTAGCACCTTTCCTTTTTAGGAAAAACAGAGAAGAGTGTTGTGATTTTACATACTGGACCTGGACCAACTTCCGGTATACAGTTTGAGACCCGACTGGATATCTCGGACTACGACACTCACCCTGAGTACCCGTGTTCCTACGCCGGACAGTATAAATAAGCCATCACCGCCAAAGATCGGTCTTCAAAGCTTTACAGACATTTCAACAGATTAAAACGGTAATTACACTGCGGACTAACTCGGCAGCCAAGGTTGGCTATAAAAATTCTACATATGTAATAATACCAATCTAAATAATCTTAATAACTAAACACTTAATAAGTAGCTTACCCTAGAAAGGGGTTTTGCTGGCTAGCCAGACTATCAAAGGTGAAGTACCTTTGAAGTATCTGTAATAAAATATATATATATGTGTGAATATGTAATAGATGTTTAAAAGTATATTTGGATGAAAGTGATGAAGTGTATAAAATACTAACTATAAACCATTACTAAAAACCAAAGAACTTTACATTTTACTAAAAATGAAATATGTCTGACACTATATGTCCAACATGACCAAGACTTTGGAAACCATGATAAAACTACATAAAACAATATAATACATACCCTACCTGGCAATTACTGGAACTGTTGAATATTTTAATCTAACTTCTATATAAACTATATTAGAAATGAAATATCTTTAACTACCTAATTAAACTATGACTATACAGAAATGGGTTGCAATATGGAGAACTGAAAATGGTCAACCTATTGCCTCAAACTCTATTACCTAAGTGTCCAAACATTCCCCAGTTCGCTTTAAGTGTATTTCGCTTGGAAATCAACTCACATTAGATGAGGCCATAAAACTAGCCCGTACACAGGAATGCACAAGTCAACAGATGAAGCAAATGGTTTCAGATTCCAAGGGTGCTTCAGCTGCTTGTAATTCCGACAATTCCGACAATTCCGTCCATCAAATTAGGAGGAATAATAATTATGGTCAACCTCACAATTCTAAATATGGAAATAACCAGCGACAACAAAAGAAACACTTCAAGAGACATTCACAAAATACAAATCTCCATCAGACTAATCAGAGACAAGAGCAACAAAGGCCAAATTATGCCTACAGTGGTTCAAATAGCCAATGTCCGTTTTGTGGCGAAAATCCGCATCCAAGAAGAAGATGCCCAGCCAGCCATCAGAAATGTATAAAATGTCGTAAATTTGGACACTTTGCTAATGTTTGTAAGTCAGAAAGAAATCATGTACACACAATTGAGCAAAATGGTGACGATAAATATTTTGATATGGGTTTGAACGATTTATTCATTTCAAGTATCGACAAAACGCACAATGCTACACAAGATTTGCATAAAGCCGGGTCAAGAGCTTATATACGCTTGCCAGTCAAAACCCATATACAGCATAAGCGATACACTGGTCTAAAAATGCAAGTTGACACAGGTGCTGAGGCACAAGTTCTACCTGTAAAGATATACAGACAATTGTTTGAAAACAATCATAAACTCAAACCATCAATAGTGTCCCTGAAGGCATATGGTGGAGCAGCGATAAACAATTTAGGAACATGCACTTTATATGTTCGTCACAACAATAAAACATATCCTGTTGAGTTCAACGTCACAAAAGATGACGGTCCGGTCATATTAGGTTTTGCCACCTGTCAGAAAATGGACCTAATCAAGGTGAATTTTTCAATCCAAACAGAAAATCCGAAGCCAATCACTAGAGAATCTTTACTACAAGATTATGGAGATGTTTTTGAAGGGATAGGTCTTTTCCCTGGAGAACCTTATAAAGTACGTATGAGGTCAGACGCCATACCTGTCATAAATCCGCCACGTTCCGTAAGTGTTCATCTCCAAGAAAAGTTCCAGATTGAACTTCAACGTATGCAGAATATGAAAGTTATATCCAAAGTCGATAAACCGACTGAGTGGGTCAATTCCTTCGTCATTGTTGAAAAAGGCAACGGAAAAGATTTAAGAATTTGCTTAGATCCAAGGGAATTAAATAAAAACATTAAACGTGAACATTATTATACTCGCACGATTGATGACATCATACCAAAACTGTCAAATGCCAAATATTTTTCAGTTCTTGATGCTAGATCCGGTTACTGGATGGTACAATTGGATCAAGAAAGTTCGCACCTCACAACATTTTCTACTCCATTTGGTAGATTCAAGTTCGAACGCCTTCCATTTGGACTCGTTGTTAGTCAAGACATATTTCAACGCAAAATGGATGAAGTTTTCGGTGACTTAGAGGGTGTATCCGGCATTGCCGACGATATTTTTGTATTTGGAGCAACCGAATTTGAGCATGATTCAAACCTAGTTAAACTACTACACCGAGCTAGGGAACAGAACATCAGATTCAATCCTGATAAGCTTCGACTTAAAGTTCAGGAAACCAAATTCTTCGGACATATATGGACACCTGCTGGTCTCAAACCAGATCCTGGAAAATTTTCTGATATTACCAACATGAAAGCACCAAAATCCAAGGAAGACTTACATTCATTCCTCGGAATGATCAACTTCCTTCATCGCTTTAGTCCGTCATTAGCTACAATTTCAGCGCCATTACGAGAATTACTCAAAAACAGCTCAATATTTTAGTGGTATCCAGAACACGAACAGGCTTTCACAGCAATAAAAGCTGAAATTGGCAATATGTCAACCCTTACTTATTACGATCCGCTGAAGCCAAATATAATCCAGTGTGATGCCAGCACTAAGGGGTTAGGATGTACACTTTTGCAAGACTCTAAACCAATTTGTTACAAATCCAGTTCCTTAACACCAACGGAACAACGTTACAGCAATATTGAGAGAGAATTACTCGCAGTTGTATGGAGTTTAGAGAAATTTCATCACTACATTTGTGGTAAATCTGTTACTCTTCAAACAGACCACAAGCCACTAGAAGCCATATTTAAGAAGTCAATTTCTAATTGTAGTCCAAGACTACAAAGACTTCTCCTTCGTACTACAAAATATGATGTCCAAGTTGAGTACTTACCTGGTAAATCAAATGTCATCGCTGATGCATTGTCACGAGTGGATCCTACCTTCTGTCAGAAAAGAGAGGAAGACTTGCAAGAGATTCAGCTAAATACAATTACCAGCAATATTCTCGCTTCAAACACAACATTAGAGAGAATCAAAACACTCACCAATGAAGATCCAATCTTAAAGACTTTAACACAAGTCATACACAACGGATGGCCAAATGAAAGACAAAACTGTCATACAGATCTTACAGAATATTGGACATACAGAGAAGATCTTAGTGTAGAAGATGGTTTAATATTCAAATGTCATAGATTAGTTATACCTACCATGTTACGAAAAGACACACTCAGCTTAATCCACCAAGGCCACATGGGTATTGAAAAATGTCTTCTTCGAGCCCGTCAGTCAGTATTTTGGCCTGGAATAACTATAGATATCAAAAACGTCATTTCGTCATGTGTACCCTGTCAAACACACCAACGTGCACAATCTAGTGAACCGCTTTTACCTCATGAAGTACCAGAATATCCATTTCAAAAGATTGGAACCGACATATTCGATTTTAAGCAAAAGCACTACCTAATTATTGTTGACTATTATTCCAAATTTCCTTTAATCCGGTGTTTAGGACATTACATGTCATCAGAAAGTGTAGTTGCTCATACCAAAGCCATTATTGCGGAATATGGTATACCAGAAGTTATTGTTTCCGACAACGGGCCACAATTCGACAGTGCTTTGTATAAACTATTGTGTACAAAATATGACATAAATCATTGCACAAGCAGTCCAAGATATCCACAGAGTAATGGTCAAGCAGAAAGGTGTATACAAACTGTTAAAAAACTACTCATCAAAGCACTTGAAAGTAATCAAGATCCAAATTTAGCTTTACTCAATTATAGGACAACATCCCTGTCTTGTGATTTACCATCACCAGCCCAATTGTTAACGGGGAGACAATTTCGCACCTTGATACCAATTCAGCGCAAGTTTCTTAATGTATCACAGCCAAGTGACAATGTTCGTGAAACGTTTGATAAGAAGAAACATTTACAAAAAACATTACTTTGACAAGAAGACATCAAATAAATCATACCCAGAATTACATATTGGGGAATCAGTCAGAATGTTTAACGATCAAACCAATATCTGGGAACCAGCTATTGTTGTTAGTGTTAATCGTGCTCCCAGATCATATCTCGTTAAAAACTCGAAAGGTGGAATTTATCGCAGAAATCGAAAATTTCTCAGAAAATCAGATGTCAATTTTAATTTCGATGAACCAAACATTGATGATATTCCCGATATAAATAATCAACAAGTAATAAATAATCAAGTCCAGAATAACCCTAGACCAGACCCTATAATCCATCAACCAGAGGATCACTGCCAGCAAGATCAAAATAAACCATATAAAACTCAATCTGGAAGAAATATCATAGCTCCAAAACGTTTAGACTTATAAAGAGACTAGATATTCTACAATTTTGTCAGTACAGACATTACATCTTTCTAAGAAGGGGAGATGTGACAGTATGCCTTTAATATGTTTATAAGACATTCCATTCCAATATGGGGTTTTCTATGTTGCTAAATATAGAATAGAGGACTTGGAGTATTATGGGATATAGCCTCCATCTTGAGCTAACATGTGGTTCTTACCACTGATACATTTGTACTGCTTATACATATATAGTTATATTAAATATACCTAACCCAACTTATAGATGTCTACTCTTATATATAGAAATATAAGGAACGTCCACAGATACCAAATCACCTGACCACAATATACTCAGGTTCAAAGGTTAAAACCAAGACAAGATACCAACAGTGAGAAGGAAATCACTCTAACTTAAGATAGTGGATAGAAAGTGGATAGAAAACACAGGATAGCTAAAGTTAGTGAATTGGAACATATTATCTAACATTTAAAACTTAGTATTAGTGACTCTAAAATATTCCCCAATAAAAATAACTCTCCCACATTATTATTAAATCTAACTCAATTAAAAGCAGAGTTGCTATGTTCTGTAATAACTTGTGGACGGCATATTGGTAGAGTGATGGAGGTAAATGATAAAGACAACGGTCTGAGTGGGAACGATGTATTTTACTATGAAGCAGACAGCATGGTGTACCCAGACAGGATGTGACGTCAGTCGCGTGACGGGGTGTTTACAAATATTAATAAAAAATAATAAGGCACATTATAGAACACTCGGTAGAGCAAGGGGGGATCCAGGATTTTTTGCAGGGGGGGGGGTCTAGGTTGGATAACTGCTTAACTAATTGCCGTAGGCGCTAAAAATTGCAATGGGGGTATGGGGGCCCTCCCCCAGAAAAATTTGGTAATTGATATTCAATTTGTTGCATTCTGACGTATTTCCGGAAGCTAAATTTCAAGACTATAGGTCTAAAAATCGCCAATAAAATCCCATAAAATATGTCCATAAAATCTTGATGGGGAATGCTCCCCTCACAAACCATATTATGTTCTTAACATTTTACAATATGAAGAGCAAAAACCAATAATCGAACTTACCCTCGTGGCGACATTATGTGTTTTGTTCCAAACTTGGTGCCTTACTCGATGTGCAAGAAAAAGGAGAAACGAAAGGAAGGGAATTCGACAATTAGGCTAGTTAAATAAATCGATTGATGATGAATTTAGGTTATTGTTAATTTCATATCACCCGATTTTAAACACACCAGGTGTTACGTCTTACGCAGCAATTGTTTTAAATGCGCGTACCGGTATAAAAAAAAGTCTTACGAATGTCGAAAGTATTTTACCTGCACTTGATCGCTGTAGTGTAGGCCTACCTTCCACTGTTTCGCGGTAAGGGCATGTTCCAGTGACTATTTGTTTTTGTCCACAATGGAATGAAAGTCATGACTCAACTCAATGTATACAAACTCGCAATTTTAGGGTCAGATTCAGGCTTTTAAATTTAAGTTTCTCGGCCCCTTCATATTGTCAAGTCTGGGCGGACGTGAATTTTTTCTCATAAAAAGTGTTCAATTTTTAAAAAAAAAATATTTGTGGATCTGCGCCTTTAGAGTGACCCACCGCCTCAAATATATGTACTGTATAAACTGACCCGTTATAACAGCATGTTGGTGATGTTGTCACTCGGACCAAAACATCCTTTATGAGAAAAGTTCAGTCACGGCTTTGTTCGTGCAGTTCAAAGCTGACAATCAGGTGACTATATATATTCATTCACTTATTTATCAATGAAGCCAGGCCCGTATCTAGCCCAAAAATGTTAGGGGGGGCAAGGGCTGCTGGGGGCGCCGATGGGGCTTCTGGGGGCGCCGGTGTACCTACAGTTGACGGTCCACGGAGAAGGGTCTACCCCCCCCCCCCCCCAGGCGTCCGAAAAGTTTAGAAAATATGGTTTGCACCTGAGGAACTATGAAAATGTCAAGAAATTTCAATTTGCGATATTGGCGTATTATGAACATTATAAAAATTTGAAGGAAGGAATACGACTTCAGCGTACCTATATTAATTAATGAGAAAAACGAAAAGTTTTGAATAGGGTTAGAGTGCGACTTGTTTGAATTTTGAAGATTATCACTCCTGGCGCGGGCTTAAATCAATCTAATCACCATCGTTAATTTAACCTGAACATTTACTACAATCTCCAGTTGGCTTTCTTATAGTGAATTTCTTCGGGCGTCGGTGTGTGGTCGTTTAGTCGCGTTTCCGTCATTGTAGATATCTGACGCCACATTGCCCGACTTCTTTTTCGGGGACATGTCTTCACACTGTTTAGTATCGCACATTATACAATATCGATGCTGTATGTATCGGGAACCGTTATATACTTGACAGTAATAAAAAGTTTAATTCCTGCTACTTTACACTTAACGAAAGATTCTGGGCAGAAAAATAAACGCGAATTCTAAAAATTCCCTAAAATACTGCGGAGAACGGGTAAGGACTCCTTGGGTTCTAGTCTAAAGTTAGTTTTATAATATCTGAAATACTAATACGAAAGGGACGCTTCAAATCCGGAAAAGGGGGCGCGCTGAATCTATACTTGAAACAATGCGCCCAGGTTTTCGGCAGTATCTGACACCTTTGAAAAAGATCGAGCGCAACCCTGCCAGATCTATTGTCTAATGCGCTATAAACGGCAACAAGTACGGTGTGTACCTTGAACGAGTTCAATATCTAGAACAATTTTTGTAATGAATTAACTAATATACGAAGGATGCCAGTGAAATATTAATAACTGGTGAGATTCGCTAATAATTCGAGTTGCAGACCATAAACAGCCCCTGCTGACCTATGATACTTGCTGAGCAATACGAAGCGACTTCGTGTCTATAAACACAAGATAAAATGAATTGTTTCCCCATGAGGTGCGCTGTATAATGGGCGCATATAACACAAGCCCTTCAAGGGCGCCCAATCAGGCTGTATTGGGCGCCCCATTGACCAAGTCATGAGCGCCCAACCATTCTCGCTCGACATTATTTATTATGTGCGAACCGACAAACATACATTGTCATTACAATGCGCCCCACCAATCATATTATTATTGGCGCCCCTCCGGGATAAGTAACACCACAGCTCGCAGTTTTAGACCCCCCTCAAGTTAGGTGTTAATCGGGTGATTCATTTTGAGGCGCCTCATCATTTGGGTGGTGGGGCGCCTCATATATATCGACATGAATAGAAGTGATATTGGTTAGGGGTCCCATCAATCTAGTAGTAGGCGCCTTAGTAAAGTCACTCAGCTTTAAAGGGCGCCCATACTGAATATGGACTCGGTAGTCGCTGACTTCGTATTGCGTCCAATAGAAAGGGCGCCCTTTACATTTGACTCATTGTGAGGCACCCACCATTTGAGGGGCGCCCCTTTACATTTGACTCATTGTGAGGCACCCACCATTTGAGGGGCGCCTCATATATAACGACATGATTGATGACGCTCCCAATAAACCAAGTGACATTGGTTGGGCGCCCTGTCACTCGGCTTTATGGGGCGCCCATACTGATATGGGCATGTAAATCGATGGCCTCGTATTGTGTACAATGGAAAGGGCGCCCGCTTTTTCGAGGTGGGGCGCCGATTTTTCCCAGGGGGGGGGGCAGCTGCCCCCTTGCCCCCCCCCCCTGCTAAATACGGGCCTGGAAGCCATGAAAAATATGTCTTCTTTGCGCGTTAGACTTTTAAAAATACGTAGTTACGAACATAATTAAAACTTTGGCTAAAACTCGGCGGTTTCATTTCTAATTTAGTTGAGCGTAAACAATGACGTATATATTCTAACGGGTTTTGGTTCAGAGTCACTTCATTTAGTTTCATTTTTATTCTGTTTTTTAAGTTAACGGTCGTGTCGAATCGGAGACATCGCAACGACAGTCGGTGAATAATCACCGGATTGGATTAATTAAACAAACAGCGATAAACAATACAAGACTATTTAATGGCGGTAATAATACAAAGAGAACCGGAAGAACACAAGATCACGTTGTTAACTGACCACAGGGACTGGTAAGATAAATAACATAGGAGTTCGTACTAAGCCTTGTACTGATGACTATGGCGCGACCACTTTTTTTCTTGTGAAAGTTTAATATAAACTATAACAATATCAATATAAAATATAGTCATGATATCGCGATGGTTTTGTCCTTGGCCGTTTGGGTCGCAGAGGATAGTTGATATCAAGCTGAGGTTCGTCAGAATCTGGGTCGATGATATCTGGATCCTGCGGTTCATCGTTGAGTTGCATAGTTGTGTCTTTTAACTCACGAGGAACAATGACACTATCATCATCACTATCAGAATCGGAGAGAGAGGCGTTCGGCATTGAGCTTGTGTGGCTTGGTATCAGATACACCTCCGATGGTTTAACGACATACGTTCGGGACTGAATATTAGAGTTTGTAAACTTCTTTACATGGAGTAAACTATCATGAACACTAACCACAATATATTTATCACGTGGTTGGAGCTTGTTACCATCACTATATAAATAGACTAAATCGCCGACATCAGCAGTAGAATCTGGGAGGGTTGTGCCTTTTGGATGTTTGATTTTTCACTATGTGGATGGTTAGCTGTGCGACGGGATTGTTGCTTATCGATTAACAGTTGATCGTCTATAGGTAGCTGTATATTAGACATTTGATCTCTCTGACACCACATTTCGCGAGCAGATAATCCACCATTACGGACCCTCGAATTTAAACGAGAAATTACAAGGCTTAGTTGGAGGGGTGTGATTTCGCCCCCTGCAGGGAACTGTCTGAGAATTTCCTGTTCGATTTCCTGAACTACGCGTTCGGCGACTGGGTTCTTGTTAATGTTTTTGATACGTTCTATTTCTAAGCGAATTCCATATTGTAGCAATAATTTATCATCCGACATAGCCTGAAAACAGGGCCCGGGGTCACAGTTACCTTCAATAGGTATCATATCAATAGCCAACTGTAATAGAACATCACGGACAGTTTTTGTCTGTTCGTTGTCGATAATACTAGCTGCGGTACGCGATGTTACACACTCACGAATAACTAATATACGTTGTTTATAACGACACATTACATCACAAGCGAAATACGAACCAACAGTAGTTGGAGGAGGCTCTGTAGACTGTTTAACCAAAGATGGTGGAACCTTTTGCAAAGCTGAACACGGAGAACAATGTTTTGTTACGGAATCGACAACACTGTCCATATCTAACGCGTAAAAGTATTTGTGAACAATTTTGCGAAGCTGGTACGCGGTAGGATGATCTAAACGGATGTGAAGGGCTGTCAAAATTCCCGGAAGTAAAGATCGGGGAACAACAATTAATTCGCGGTTAGTCATAAGAGCATCTGTTTTTTTAACCACAAGAGTCCCATCAGCCGAAATAGATATGTTGTTGAGGTATCGTTTGACATCGTGTGCATTCGTAACCTTCTTGGAGGGTCTTGTACCCTGTGATAAATGAGCATGCGCTCGACGTAAGTCCTTACAATCCAACTGAGCGGATCGCCACATCGTTCTATTTAAACTTTGACGGAGACCGCACGAATGACAGATTCAGCAGTTACGGAAACAAAAGTACAAATCTGACATGAAACCAATTCGCACTCCGGAGCATTGCGACTACCGAAGTCAGTGGGTACATTCGCCGATCCGGCCAGATGACAAACGTTGATGTGAAATCGACTGGCCGTGGACAAAAAGGTTGCTACACGAGGGCTAGCTGAATACTCTCCCCTACACAGTTTAGCGAAGGCTTCAACACAAGGTTTACTATCTGTTAGAAGCTGAGTAACTTTTTCCGATTGGACGATATAGGGAGAAAAGTGTTTCACGGCAGCAGCTATTGATAAAGCCTCGATCTCACAGGGACTCCATCCAAACTTGCGATGAGGCAGTTTTGCACTGTAAAATCCTGCGAGTTTAAGCCTACTATCACGAACGAGATAAAGTGTGGACGCTAAACCATGATTTTTAACCGCACCATCAGTGACAATCCATAGCTGATCAGATGGTATGGGTAAGTCGATGGCTTTAGCACTGCGCAAATAGTCCTGAGCTACCTAAAACGCGCAGATAGTATCATCAGTCCATGCCAATTTATCTTTTGATGCGGCACCTCCTACCATAGAGTCAAACGGTATTTAGAACATTGAGGTAGTACTCTGGCAAGAAACTTGTAAGCGCAAATAAAGGCTCGTAGGTCGCGGACAGTTTCAGGGCGTTGACAGGTCGATAAAGTAGCAAGTTTGTGAGGACTAGCACTTAACGTACCTTGGCACCAAATCCAGCCAAGTATTACAGTTTTATGAGGGGCAATTACAGTTTTCGAAGCTTTCAAACTAAGTTGGGCTTTTTGTAAGGCCGCGAGAACCTTTTGCCAATTTGAGATGAGTTCTTCATAAGAATTTCCGCCACAGTAAAGGTCGTCTGCAATTTTAGCGACAAACCCATCTTGAATCAGGTCAACGAGCACATGGCACATGAGCTCTTTGAGGGCAGTCTCCGACCCAAGCATGCCCATGGCACAACGAGTATACACGCGAACTCCCTTAAAGCAGTGCCGGATTAAGGCTCTGCTGGCCCTAAGGCACATTGTGATAGGTGGCCTGAAAATAAAGATAGGCCTATGTTGGGCTCATTGACAAAAGGAAATTTACTATAAGTATCCTACATATTCCCATTCAATGCCTAGTTCGATTACAACTTTGCGTGCTTTTGTGGCTGCAAATATTTAAAGTCAATTTATGAAGTAAATCACTTTCAATGCAGAGAGTTAGAGTTAGAAATGGGGTTTAAAGTCCACTCGACACAAACTAGGTCATTTTTTGAACTAATTCAATGCAGAGAAGTGCCAGTACACCAAAACGTGTTGTACGGCTGACCAGGCTGAGGATTGTCCCTTTATTTAACCGCCATCAGAGTTTTCACCTTCAAACTTCGCTTCCCTAGTCATATTAGCTTGTTTTCAACAATGTTTCACTCGTTATGTTGGTCTATGCATGTTTATAATTCGGGTACGTGAAATACATAATGTCAAATGCGAAATCAATGAATTTCTTTTTTTAAATATGAATGTGTGTAAAGGGACGAAACATCATGCCAACCGGGCAAACAGGGGCAGATTGGCCCATAGGGCGATCGCACGAGGGGCCGGTCGGACGATCGCCCAAGGACCAGGTCGGACAAAAAAGAACAATTTATTTTTGTCCAATTCGTCTTAAATATGGGGTGGGGGGATTGTTGGACCCGCCATAGAGCGATCTGGAATGGGCTGGCATAATAAGACTTTCTGGGCCGGGTGTGCTTGGTGTGGGTTGCTATTCGGAATCCTGCAATGGGGTTCCGAATTTCATCAAACTTTTTTTTATCGGATTCACCCGACACTGTCGCCCGTAAATTTGCTAATTATCAAGTCACCTGTTTGTTGGGATCCCAAATACATTTAATTTTAAGGCCTCAGCAAGTTTGATCATAGCTAAATATGAGTGCGAGACACTTTCCTGAGTTTCCTGAGGCTGGTTTTAAACATTTCTTGACATTTTTATTAACTCAGTGAAAGAACGTTATCTAAGTCCCCGCCCCCATAAATCAGATACATGTATGTCACCAAATGGCATATTTGGGGATCACTTTTCAAAAGTTTCCCGGAAGAGAGCAACGGAACACTGTCCTGACCCCGCGGTCAGTAAAAGGGGCCGCTCCGACAAACGACCCTGGGGACAAACGCGTAGATGAAGAAGGTTGCAATTTATTAACATAAAAATAAAGGCAAGCATTTTTGTCACCACCTAATAATTATCAAATTTTTTTAACTTCAATCTTCATTATTTTGTGGCCTGGTTTTTTGGCTGGCCCTAAGGCATGTGCCTATTTTGCCTTATGGTTAATCCAGCGCTGCCTTAAAGGGGGTAACAACTCCACAATACTTCATGGACTCCGAGGAAAGAGGAATCTGGTAAAAAGCGTTCGACAAGTCTGTAACGATAATGTATTTCCATCTAGCAATAGATCGCAGTGTCGAGTCTATATCTGGCATTAGTGAAGGCTGTGGTTTAGCATACTGCCCCACTACGGCAAAGGCTGTGACGAGTCTATAAGAGCCATTTGGTTTTTTGACGAGGAAAGAGGGATTTAAATATTCTGCTACAACGTTAACATCCTCGGGGCGCTTGAATACACCACATAGCTCCAACTTGTCGAATTTGGGTTGCAACTCGTCGAGTTCGTCTTTGGAATACTGGGGAATGCGACCCTTTCGTTGTGGAGGTAAAACCGGTCCCATATTAACAATAGCGGAAAAAGGTCCGAATGCACCATTGTATCCTCTTGGTTCAGGGTGAAAAACGTCATCGTAAGTATGTAGTAATTTCTGAAATCGATGCCGTATGGATTCAGGAAGTATATTATCGGGGTCGAGCTGAACAGCTTTGGCGTATGTACGAGGTCCATTGTTAGAAGGCAGTTTTCCAGTTGATGAGCCACCGGTGTCGTTTTGAGCAGTAGTATATGTAGGCAGAATGTGGGAGAAGTGGCTATTGCGGCGTATGGTAATAGGGAAATCAGTATTATTAGGTATGCGAACTTTTCCTCCAACACTGTGAACGAGCGCGGGTGTTGGCCATTCTATAGCGACATCACTATTGGTATTAAAAAGATCTGGTCTCGGTTCCAAAGCTAGGTCTTGGGTGTCTTTGATGTTATCAGGTAAAGTGACCTCGATAAACTGGCCAGGACATAAGGTAGTTAAAACACTGGCACGAAGAATCGATGGATGAGTAGAACGAGTGGTGGTGTCCTGTGAATTGTGAGTAGTACCATAAGAGTAAGTATCAGTGTCGCCGATAATAACTTGATATTTAGAAGGACGAATGGATATGTCATTCAATGACATAAATGGTGTTCCGCCCAATAAATCGACGTCTAGCGATTCAACAACCAAGGCACTTAGAGTAAGAATGTGATCGTCTCGAGCGAGATTAAAGTGAACTTCACCCCTAACATCGAGAAGGGTTTTTCCGTCGGCCTGAGTTGCATGTTGAGAGTTTTTACGAATGGTAAGTCCTAGGAATAGTGTTAAACGTAAACTGATCATATTTGTTTCAGCGCCCGAGTCGATGGTGATGCGAACGCAATGTTCGTTATAAAATGTATCCATATACGGAGACTGGTTGACTTGAACTCAGCGTGTCGGAGTTGGTAGAATTTGGATAGCACCACGGTGGATCGGAACGTCAGATACGGAAGTGTCATCTTCGTCGTCATCAACAAGAATTTGCCGTGTGCGAGACATAAACTTCCTATCAGATTCCGGCAGATATGGACATGAACTAAGAAAGTGATCTGAAGCAGGTCTTTGGATTGAAGGCACAGTGGAAACGATTTTCTGTGACATGCAAGCAAATTACCGGAAGATTTATTACGCACAGGCTTACCGCTAGCGTAACTGCCTATTCTCATACATCGCACCTCTTCACTAACTTCGAGTTCGTCTAACAATGATGGCAACGACTGAGAAATATCTTTTTTTTTTGTAAACAATATTTTATTTCATTTGAAATAGGATTGGAGAACAGGCTGGGCCTATGTTGACTCCTCTCCAGAATTTACAAAAATAAATTTATTTTATGTACCTACACAACATATATACAACAGGAACATACAAAATATAAAATTAATTAAACATAAACTAACCATTTATACATATATACATATATACAGCTGCCGTTCCATGACTTTATATTAATAGGGTATCCCCCATCCCCCCAACCAGTATATTATATTATGCAGAAAGTAAATAAATAAATAAATAAATAAATAACAGACGGAATGATCTCGACGTTAGAAACGTTTTGACAATTTTAAAAAGTTATGAACTGTGTTAAAAATTAACTGATTTTGATCAGATGAAAGGACTGTCTGACCATTTAATAAAATAGCAACATCTCGAAATTGCTGCTCGAGTAAGCCAATAGTTTTTCCTCGGGCACCCGAATGCAAGGAGCATATTAACAGATAATGATAACAATCTTCAGAAAGGTGACCACACGCGCAGACGGGGCTATCCGTTAAATGTCTCAAAAACTTATGACCATTTAAATCGCTGCAGTCTAATCTCAGTTTACTATGTATTATTTGATTTTTTCTATCTCCAATATAAAAGTACTGTGGGATAATATGGTCGCTTTTAATCAAGCTTGAATAAAAAGATGAAACAGAATTTGAATTTTGAACTTCGGGTTCCAATGTGTTCCATTCTCTGATCGTCGACGGAATAAATGAATTTGAAAAAATGTTTGTTCTACAGAAGTACTCTTCGAGATTATTACAATTTCTAAGACGATATGGTGTTTTTTTCTTTAAAATAAGGTTATAAATATAAGACGGGGCTAGACCGTAAATTAACTTATAGAATAATTTAAGTTTGTGTCTTCGTCGACGTTCAGCTAATGGAACAAAACCGGTTTCATTATAGATTTTTGCATGGCTTGTACCTCTAACCGCCCCACAAATAGTCCTTAGTGCATCTAACTGTAAAGTTTCTAATTGTAAAGCTAATTTGTCTGTGCAACCAGCCCAAATTACGTCAGCATAATCAAAATGTGGTAGAATAAAAGAAGTATAGATGGTGTTTAATGATTTTCTATTAAGTCGATATTTTAATGATCTAAAACAATTGATAAGTTTCCCTACTTTATTACAGATATGATTTATATGGACATCCCATTTGCAATTTGGTTGAAAGTTTAGCCCAAGGTGTTTATGCTCCGATACTTTTTTTATTTGCACAGTGTCCAAATACAAGTGTGGTTTAGTTAAGTTTATTTTAGTTGAAAAAGTTATTGTTTCGGTTTTTAGGGGGTTGAAAGTTACAAGCCATGTCTTCGACCAGTTGTTAATAGTTATCAAATCATTATTCAGGATAGCCGCGTCTGCCCAGAGATCCGTTATTTGTAAATAAAGGGAAGTGTCATCTGCAAATAATCTAATATTCGAGTTAATATTATTTACGATATCATTAATACATACCAAAAATAAAAGAGGACCGAGAACCGAGCCCTGTGGGACACCGGCAGGGACAATTCTGGGGTCAGAGGAGGTACCACTTACAACTACTACTTGCTTTCTGTTATTTAAATAATCAATAAACGAATCAAGTAGCCCCCCTCGTACACCAGACGCCCTCAGCTTATGACAGAGTCCAGCGTGCCAGACTCTGTCAAAAGCCTTGCTGATGTCACAGAACACTGCTCTCGTATACTTTCCGCGATATATGGCTTGACAAAATGAGTCAGTTAAATCAATCAGTTGATAGATAGCACTATCTCCCTTTAAGAAACCACTTTGAAACGAAGTTAGTATATTGTTTTCACAAAAGAAGTTAAAGACATGTTGATATATGCATTTTTCGAATATTTTTACGACAATGTTTAATAATGATACAGGTCTATTGTTTCCGCATTCATGAGGAGATCCTTTTTTGAAAATTGCTACTACATTTGCTGATTTCCAAATTTCAGGGACTTTTTTTATGAGAAAGGGACAAATTAAAAATATAACAGAGTGGTTCGCTTATTTCATTTACAATAGTTTTTAGTATTTTCCCACTGATATCATCAGGGCCTTTAGCTTTTGAAGTATCTAAACATAAAATGATGTCTTTAACTTCTTTTGGGCTTAGCACGATCTCGGTAAGAGAGTTGAGGTTTTGTTGAAGAACAGGCAAGTTATTATTGTCGTCGTTAAGTTTAGATTGGTTAATAAAATAGTCATTTAGGGCGTTCGCCTTGTCCAATGGTGTAAAGTGGGTGTGGCTATTTACTTCTAGAGGTGCCAGTTCGTTGTTGACCGCAGATTTTGATTTCACAAATGAATTAACTAAATTCCACCAATCCTTGGTACCGAAGTTAGCTTTATTATAAATTCTATCATGTAATCTTTCAAAGTAATCTTTTTTGCTCTTCCTTATTAAAGATACATGGTCATTTCTAATCTTGCGAAAGTTAGCCCAATCTATAGGATTCCCAGATAGTTTTGCTTTTCTATGAATTTTGTTTTTACGTCTTTTCATTTTTCCTAATTTTAGAATTCATCCATGGTTTATCTTTTGGTCTTATCGTTACTAATTTGTTTGGAATATTCTTTTTGGCTAACTTAATTAACTCACTTGTGAAATCAAGGCATGCTTTACTTATATTATTTTCATCAAATAGATCGTACCAAGCTATGTTAGATGCATCTAAGATGAGGTTGTCGTGGTCCATGTTCCCATAATCCCAAATAATTCTTTGAAAGCTTTTATAATGTGGTGAATTAAATGCTAGTCTACAAAAAATCGGACAATGATCGCTGCAAAAATTATCTAGACAACCAGATTCGACAATAAAATGTATCGCGTTTGTAAGAATTAAATCTATAAGACTATTTTTTCCATAATCATCATATCGAGTTGGTTCTTTGATAACCTGGGTAAGATCTAATATATTCATAGCATTATGTAAAAAAGTATTCTGCTTTGCTAACATGTTAACATTAAAATCACCGAAAATAAAACAGTTTGTAACACCATCAGATGCGGCCAGAGTTATGGAATCGACTATTAGGTTATTTATGAAATTAATGGAATTTGGCGGTCTATAAAACGTTCCTATTAAAAATACATTATTTATAGTTTTAACTTCCAACCATATTACCTCTATTTCATCAAATTCTAGATCGTGGCGTCTTTTAAAAAGTAGTGAATTTCGAACATAGACCGCGACACCGCCACCATGGTTATTTCTGTCGTTGCGAACAGGGGTGTTATATAAGGGTATAGAAATAGAAGATGAAGGGATATTTTTGTCAAGCCATGTTTCACTTACCGTTATTATATCATACTCAGAAAGTTCAGCTGAGATTAAGTCTATCTTGTTTCTAATGCTCCTCACATTCAGGTGTACGGCAGATATTTGATTAGGTACAGTAGGGCCAGGGTTCGTTTCAACATCACCAGATAGCTTTATTAATATAAGGTTTAAATATAGGGATGTTAAATTTTCAGAAACATATAGTCGTATATTTACTGATAATACTTCTCTTTTTGAGCCAATGATGCCTGGCGAGTTAAAAAATGTAATTATGCTGCATTTATAATAATAATATGTCCATTTATATAGCGCCAAATCCACAAAGCGTGCTCATAGCGCGACAGAATTACTATCCCGGTCTCTAGGATACAGGTAAGCCTGATTACCTCCCTTTACAACTCTTTGAAAGAGCTCCCAATATATGCAGCTACAACTTGAAGTTTCAAGGAGCGCAACAGTTTTTTGTGTAATACAAACACCATCCTACCGGTACCCATTTACAGCTGGGTAGACTGGAATGCAGGGATGAAGTGTCTTATTCAAGGACACAAGAACTCGGCGAACAATTCGGGTCTCGAACCTGCAACCGTTAGGTCACAAATCCTACTCTCTAACCGTTGCATTAAATCCCTCCCAAATCCCTTCCAATAAGGGAATAAGTAGAATTGAAGCTAGCAATATACATGTAGTTGAGAGGGGTAATTTTTTGTTTCCAGTATGTGTATAACGGAACGGCACAGATATATACATACAAAAATGGTTTTATATATATACATAGTTTAAAATAAATAAAGGCGAGCGGTTTCTGACGGCACAGATTTTGTTTGAAACTTCACTAAGCCATCCCTTAGTGACATTTCCATTTTGTGCTATATTTACTAAAGTTATGTATATGAAAGCAACATGTTAGCTGAAAATGAAAAACAAATAGTCAATTGTTATGTTGAATATTATAAACAAATATCAATGAATATTCGAATATCATTAACCCACTAAGTTGTCCGCCGTTTTAATATTAACAGCAATAATAAATACCAATAACTAAGATATTATCATGTAATAATAAGAGTAATAATGAATACTAATAACAAAGATATGATGTAATAATAATACATACCAATAACTAAGATATTATCATGTAATAATAACTAAGATATTATCAAGTAATAATAACTAAGATATTATCATGTAATAATAACTAAGATATTATCAGGTAAAAATAACTA
The DNA here is from genome assembly GCA_917208275.1 of Patella pellucida. Taxonomy (NCBI): domain Eukaryota; kingdom Metazoa; phylum Mollusca; class Gastropoda; family Patellidae; genus Patella; species Patella pellucida. The sequence goes on from OU795036.1 coordinate 27,340,347, forward strand.
TTATTAACATGTAATAATAACAGTAATAATAAATAACAATACTAAGATATTATCATGTAACAATAACTAAGATATTATCAGGTAATAGTAACAGTAATAATACATACTAATAACCACGATATTAACATGTACTAATAGCAGTAATGATAAATACTTATAACTATAATATTATCATGTAAGTGATATGACAATTAAAGACCAACTTTACAATAACCTGAGAATAACAATAGCTTAAGTTCGTCCCAAAGCAAACAAACAATAACGGGTTAAGATAACAAAGACACTAACAGTTGTTACAAATGGGTTTACATAACGTTGCTTAGTAGATATGTTAATGAAGTATCACCATTACGGCTTCGTGCATGCATAAATCTCATCACACAATTATACTACAGGATGAATAATTTCAATTTGCATTGACATAACATTTTTGTACAGACAAATAAAGTAATACCGGGGCATGGCCGGTTAAGGCAAAGACAATGTCCATGGCTTCGTTAACAAAGACACATTTCTCTTAAATTAATAGAGCACTAATACTTGTGTAATAATTTCGATGGACCCTGACAAGACAAATGACAATGTCATGACATTTTGACAGATTTTCTAAGTACTTGACAATGGTGTGACAGGATATGACAACAACAATGTGGCTCATTAATTACTATTTAATTAGGAGAAAGAACACCCTTACATGCTATATAGTGCCGATTCACATTGACATAACTATTTTAACATACACAATATACTATATAGATATCAACTAACTTTAGAGAAAACTAGAAAAAAAAACAACTACACCCCCCCCCCCCTCCCCTACGTTATATATTTTCTAATGACAGTATACATGATGTCACTGACAATTGTGACAAAGCAGTCTAAAGATATAACTAATACATGTTAAATATTTTCAATTGACAATGACTTCCCTTTTTTAACCTAACAGTGGCATGAAGTGACATGGCGACTAAAATCTCACTCGGTGTAAAACTAAAACTAGTTTCTATTAAATTAAAGTAAACCGATTACATATAACTTAAGATATACACAGAGAGAGAGATAGGAGAAGAGAGGGGGGAGGGAGAGAGACAGGGTTAAAACTAAAACTAGTTTCTATTAAATTAAAGTAAACCAATTACATATAACTTGAGATATACACAGAGAGAGATAGGAGAAAAAGGAGGGAGAGGGAGAGAGACGGGGTTTAACATGTCATTTGTAGACAAATAAGTATAAGATAAATGTTAAATAACAATAGATACATGTTAAATAATTTCTATTGAAATGACATACAGAAGAAATTGACTAAATACATGTTAAATATTTTCAGTTTACAATAAAATGACAATTTCACAGAAAATAATCTTTGTACTTGATAGTAGTTTGACAGGATGTGTCACTGACAATGTCTAATGACAGTTGTGGGTAAAGCAGTCTTAACATAACTTATACATGTTAAATATTTTCAAATGACAATGTTTTAAATTATTTGCCAAATAATGATCTATATACTTTACAGAGGTATGACAGGACACAGAAGTCACATTGTTATGACAGTAGTAAAACAAAGTAATGCGGCACTATTAACTTAAGAAAACCTAATACGTATCTGACACTGCCCCCCCCCCCATTATAGAAAAAAATTCATCTATCAATGTGAATGATTTCTATAATTTAGGTACATGACAATTCTAATTTAGTACAAATGTAATATAACTCATATTTTATTTCATATTTGATCAAAAACAATCTTATCAGTAAGTCATTTTTACATACATCGTATTGGTATAGTTTCATATTTTGATTTTCAACCACATGAGAATTGTTACTTTGGACGATTGACCTTTCTGTAAAATTGGGTATATCTATTCCACGTTTGAAGATTAAACATGACAGTTATAGTAATGACAATTGTTATTTCTTTACTTAACATTCTATAATATAATATGATAGTAACGGTGACATGTGCTAGGAAAGGGACTACAAACTTATATGCATAGTTATTGTAAGTTTTCGCTTATTATAAAAAATATATCTAAGGCATATTATAAATCTGACAATGACATGACATAGCATAGTAATGACATGATAATAATGGTAATCCAACCAATGGGTTTAGAATAATCTAGAACTTAGATTAAGTTTTCTGAAATATAATTATATTGTATTTGAAAATAACATGGTGATTTTGATCTACAATTATACAGCTACTAATAAACATCTAGTGTTTCGTGTGCGTTGAGTGAGTCGCCAAACTTGTAGCCTGGTATATCGCTTTTCTGGTTAATTCGAATTGTGTCACTCCCTTTACCATCATTTAAGAACTCTCGGATATAAATCCTTCCATCAAACGTCCAACAGCTATGCAGATCTTTGGAGCGATATGCTTTTCTAGCAAGACTAAAGAGATACGATCGTCGCCTAGTAAGATCTTCGTTTATGTAGACTGTAGAATTATTTTCACGGGGTATTTTCAACTTTTTACGGTCACTCATGAGTTGTCTTTTATGTTTATAGCTAGATAAACGAACAATGATTTGACGGGGCCCATTTTCTGTTTCTGCCTCGGTATTATACGGAATTCTCTTTCTACCTACTCGATGACAATTTTCTATGTGACCGTGATCAAACCTAGGACATACACACTTTATTATTTCGAGAGCAACGTCCTCTACATTTTCATCTGAATTTTCACCTACCCCATTTATCCGGACACAATTCCGACGACTGTATTGCTCGAGTTCGTCTGTATCATTGATGATTTTTTGATCTAGATCAAGTGCACAGCTTAGTAACTGACCTTTTAATTCTTCGATTTCCTCTTTTAGGGGTTTAATGAATTCTTTGATATTTTCTTGCAAGAGTTCTTTAATCGAGAGCTGTAGAGCCTTTTGGACATTTGGTAGACATAAAGCCTCGGCAATTTTTTCTGAAATTGAGTCAGCGGTGGAGTTTAGAAAAGCACTTTCCATGCTTTCGCTATCATCGGGTAAGTTAACAGAAATGGATTCTGGTATTTCCCCAAAGGCCTTTGGGAGGGTGTCATCGATTACAGTTTTAGGGACTGTATTCTCTAACTCTAAATCATTAGGTTTTGATAAGGACGTTCTCCGTACCTCACTTTGGGTTAACATTGATCTAATTCATCGTTGTTTTTTAGGTGATTTCATGCTGTAAAGGGATTTAGACATTCTGTAGATAGCCTTCTGCATGTATAATGGAGAAACAGAGTGGAGTCGTTTCTTACCTTTCGGTGTAGGAAGGATCGGAAGCTCGTTTTGATCATTCACAATATTGCTTTCCTCCTCTAACATTCTGTGTATCACACTTTTATGTAATAAAATCTATCTATCTATGAGAAATATCTTGTTTCAAAGACGCAAGTGTAACAGAACGTAATTGAGTTGCGTATTTTTGCTTAACTAATTTGGGTAAACCAGGGTTGACTAAGCGTAGCCAAGTTATAACGATTATGTTTTCAAGGGAGGGCGTAATTTCTTCTTCGATAATGCTGTCACCGTGGTGTGTTAGACCGCATCCATCCAAAAGTAGATTGTCCTCGATAAACGCCACAATTCTCTGAAATAGATCCTCAAGTCGCTCTTCCAATTCTAATTTAAAGTCAGTAAAATCTAAAAACTAAGCACCATTGTTTTGAAAACCAAAATGAGCCCGAATGGCTTGCCACACACTGGTAAAGCTGACAGAATGTTTCACAATTGTTCCACGGGCTATTACAGGACAGTAATTTTCTATCTCACCAAGCATTAATTCTAAGAGCACAACTATTTGTCTGGCTGTTTTTCCAAATGTAACCTCGTCGTCGACGTCGTCGTCGTCTGTGAAACCCCTGTCTGGGTTATCTCTGCCTTTCTTTTGCCATATACAATCGTCACTTAGAAATGGCGCAAAACTATGATCGAGGGACAAAATGTAAGTCAAATTTTGTTTCCATGACTCAAATGACGTAACAGTTTCTGTTTTTGTAAGTATCCGTTGTTTAGGAGCTCTTAATGTTGATGAAGCCATGGCACCAGTATATTATTTACCACTAAATTATGTCTTAAAAAAGCGTGATTTAGCCACACGCCAATTGTTATCTTTCGTACGAATCAAGTACGCCCGCTTGCTGTCAAAAGACAAACTTATCCTTTCCGGGAAAATGTAGTATGTTTTCCTTTATGAAAAGTGAATACCTTCAGAAGAATTGAGTCTGATCCAACTCTAGCCACCACGACAGTCGGTGAGTAATCACCGGATTGGATTAATTAAACAAACAGCGATAAACAATACAAGACTATTTAATGGCGGTAATAATACAAAGATAACCGGAAGAACACAAGATCACGCGGTTAACTGACCACAGAGACTCATTCGGCAAACCTCGACAGATTCCGGTACTCTCCGTTACCTACATCTAGACTCGGATGTATGATAGTCATTGATATGTACCTACGACCATACATTTGCGATGCGGCTTGTCGACTACCGATTTACTCTAACAGGAAAACGTTCCGCTTTTACAAAAAAGTCCCCAAATCTGGTTAAGCTGTCCACACCCGTTGGTGGAGTCGTCAAAACGACTTAGTATAATTTCTTGACACATAATGTATTTGTAAATATTATAGTTTTTCTGCGTGGTCACCCTTTCTCTCGGTAAATAAACATCAAAGTAAATAATTTCTGGATATTGTAATACGTTTTTTGGAGTCGTCCACACAATGTATTTTTAATTAGTATAGTTTTTTTTTCTGCGTTGCACCCTTTCTCCCGGCAAATAAACAACAAAGTAAATCGTTTTATTCCATAAATAACAAATTCATTAACAAATTCATAAACAAATTTAGTTGTGGACGACATCACTAATAGTTGTTGACGACATCGTCAATGCCTTGTAGACGACTCCACCAACGGTTGTGGACGACTTCGCTTGTGGACGACTTGACTGGCACCCATCTCCTGGGGGCAACCATGTTTATCCGGGTCCTTTAAAATAGTTCCAAAATGGCGGACTTCATCATACAGTCGGGTCTAGATGTAAGGCACCGGAATCTGTCGAGGTTTGCCAAATGCACAGGGACTGGTAAGATAAATAACATAGGAGTTCGTACTAAGCCTAGTACTGATGACTATGGCGCAAGACTGTGAAATTTCTTTTTTTTTAAACCGTAAAACACTATGGTTAGTGTGCGCCTTACTTACTTTAAAAGTTATGTTGTTGCTAGCTCTAAGTACGCACAAAGGAATTGAGACCGGAAATTATCCGAACGAAATGTAATTCCATAGTCTTGATTAACCAGACTTGTCGGATTAAAAAAAATACAGTACCGATCAGAGCACTCGAATTCTAATCTTTTAGGTCGTGTTACGTGTGCTCTGTTTTGTGAGCGTGTTTTTTATATTTAATAGGATTATTAAAAAGGACATTTAAAGGGTCAATCCCGATAATGTTTTTGAGAATAAAACTCTTTAATTTTGTGTTAAAATCCATTAAGATCCCATACCTAAGAGCCGAGCAAGTAACTAAATATATGTGATACGTTTTCAAACAACTTAAACCCACAGTCTTCATCTTGAAATGGAGTCCGGTGTCCCAAACTGTCTTATGCGGTGATTTGATAAAACCAGAGTTTTATTTTATAAAAATAAAGTGTCGGTGAAATTTACCTTTTATTGTTATCATGTACAGCACATGGACCATTCACCGTGTAGACACCTAAAGGAACGGGAATCGATTATCGGGTCACCCAACGAAAGAATTGACCCGAAATCTTAAAAAGCTTACGTGCCCGGATACGCTGTTTTAACGCTTACGTCCAAACGACTCAATATTTTGAGCTGAAATTTTGAGTCAGAGTATATACACCAGTCTTCTATATTTTGGCGTTTAAATTTTATACGTACTCGGACTTTTATTTTAGAGGCTCTGTTCTATTCGGGACTGTCCCTTTAACGTCTACAATATAAGTACGGTAAGAACTTTATGCATATTGCGTTAATATGTTGGCTATGGTCTAGTGCACTATTCATTTTAATACATATATTTGGCTAATCTTGAAACAATTCATGTCAACCGTCGATCTTTTCATATCCAGCTAAACTAGTACATGTATTTTAATTTCCACTGTAGCATTATAAACAGTTAATGTTTAGACATTTGAAGGCGTGGGTCTTCTGTTAAAACAACTTAGCGTTTGCGCATGCGTGCATACGTCTAATCCAATCGTCTCATAGAGTGTATTCCGTTACGTCGCAGCACGGAAATAAACGATGTTTTCCGACTGCGATATAGTTCGTATTTAAATTGACTCTAATGTTAATTCTCGTCTCTTAGACCGGCTCTAACTTTCTCCCAAATTTTCGTTGGGTAACATGTGGCAAACTCTTGCCCAAAAGCATGTATGAGGTTGACCATGAAAAAATTTAGATACACAAGCTGGAAGTAGAGACAAGAAAACATGCAATATAAACGTAAACAACCTCACAACTCTTGTATCCTTCCGCGTCAAAATCATGACAATTCACCAAAACCTGACAGAAAATGTATTTTTAAACCCTTTTTTTTTCGATTCTACACCAAAAAGTCAACAAAAATCGCCATGCAAAAGGGGGAAAAGAAGAAAGAGAGAGAGAGACTAAAAATAAGTTTCGCCCTACATTTGGACATTACAGATATTTAAATTTTTCATTCATTTTCAATCTTTTGTTTCTGTTTCTTGACAAACTCTGCATGTGGAATTTTACGGGCTGAAAAAGCAGTAACGCGCGTTTGCGGCCGTCAAAAATTCCAAAATTTTCTTGCAGGTTCCATACAAGGTCAGCTCCTCTTCTTCGCCCCTCAAAGAAAACCGACGTCGCTGTCTGTAAACCTGAATTTTTTTCGGGCATTTCTAGTTTTACTTCCATAACTGTCATCGGACCCTAATACTCACTAATTTTACTTTTCTTTTAATTGAATACCACGGATCCGTACTGAGTTGACTAAGTGTTTAAACATTTTGCATGGAGCCACTCTATTTTGTGCGACATTTTTCGAACATCCATTATTATTTGTGAATGCAGCTGTAACAGTCTGATTGGATGGTTGGATTTCATAGTGGGATTTTGGTTACAAAACCATTGCAGCCATTGGATACTTTTGGGGTTGCTTACACGGGCTAGAGTAGTAGAAAACACATTTGCGGTGGTTAATTTTTCCGGGAGGGTGAGGCCCCCCATATGCCGCTACGATTGATTGGATGTCGCGTGCGTCTCTCACGAAGTGTAAGGAAACCGTTTTCACCATTCCGATCTATATAGTGAAACCGGTTTCATTACACTTCGTGAGAGACGCAGGCGACATAAGCTTATTTTGATGTACAAAATTTTAAATAATTTAACCCCAGATTATCTCTCTGCTCTTATTCCATCTAGATCTATTTCCTATAATCTTCGTAATAACAATATCCATGAATTTTATTGCCGAACTTCTCTCTTCTATAACTCGTTCTTTCCATCTGATACGGTCAAACATTTACCCTCCCTTAGTTCTTTCAAAACATATCTCTCTAAATCCGATACTTTACCTCCAAACTATTTTTATCATGGCACTAGAAAACATCAAATAATTCATTTAAAACTCCGCCTTAATATGAGCGATTTAAACGGTCACAAATTTCTCAGACATATTCATCAAAATCCTTCATGTAACTGTGGACATCAATTCCAAGACAGCTATCATTATCTACTAGTTTGCCCCTTGTATTTGGATGAATGACGGATAATAATTGAGACTCTCCCAACACAGCAGAGAAACACAAAACTATTACTTTCTGGATCTTCTGAACTCTCTAATGCTACCAATTACTCCATATTCTCAATAGTCCATAATTTCATAGAAATTACAAAACGATTTTAAATTTTAAAAGATTTAGTATTATTTATATATACTAGTATGTGTGCATATATATATATATGTGGATGTATGTCTGTATATACATGTATATGTACGTATATATGTGTATGTATACATAATTACTATTGGTATTATTTAAGTACCATATATTTTAAATACCAATATTATTAGCCCACTTTGAATACAGGTGCAATTGACTGATTGATTAAATATAGTTATATTTATATATTATATTGTAAATAGTGTACATGATTCCTTTGTTTTATTACGTTTTATGTTTAAATTTTAGGGAGATGGATTATATAGGCTTTGCCTGTTTCCTAATCCTAATAATCAATAAAATACTGTTTAGAAAAAATAAATTGATTGGATGCTTGGAATTCGGGTCAGCCAGGTAGGCTATATTGGACCAAATGGATGTTGCTGCATTCACAGGCTGGATAGCAGAAAAACGCGTTTGCGGCAGTTATTTTTTTTTAAATTTTCTACAAACGATCCCGTCTTCGTGGACTTGTAAACGATCGATTGGAATTCGAGTCATCCACCTTAATTAGGGTATATTACACCACTTTGAAGTTGCTTTGTTCATGGGCTGAAATAGAAGGAAAACGCGTTTGCAGCCGTCAAATATTACAAGAATTTCGGGGGGGGGGGGGGGTCCATACAAGGAAAACCAGCGCAGCTGTCTGAAAACCCGAAATTTTTGGGGGAATTTCGGATTCTGCCCCTCTGTCATCGATCCCTTACGCCTATGTCCTAACACTGGTAAACTGTTCGTGATTATCATTTTGGTTTGGTAATGAAAGGTTCCAGGGTTCGTCCCTCCCCCTCAAAAGTTATAACAAATCCACGCCCTTGTACACTTCAGAATCGTTTTAGTAATGATGACCTTGATATAATATTTTCTTCATTTTATTTTGATACGCCTACATTTTCATGTGGACGTATTATGTCTTCGCCCTGTCCGTCTGGACGTCCGGACGTCCGCCCGTCCACAATTGTTTGTGGACTCTCTACAGGTCACAATTCTTACCCGATTCTGTCGAAACTTGTAATATATGTTTATCCCAAAAAGATCTCGACTGCTTTCGATATTGGTATGTATCAGATCAAAACTTCATGGATTATAGCCCCTGTTTGTGCGAAGAATCAATTTTTTAGCTTGTGGACCCTATAGAGGTCATAATTTTGAAACGATTTTGATGAAACTTGACATGCATGTTTATAACCAAAAGATCATGGTTCCTTTAAATATCTGTGCCTATCGGAACGTAAGTTTTTGAATTATGGCCCCTGATTGTCCGAAAAATCACCTATTTTTTATGGTCCTTCTTGAGGTCACAATTATTATCCGATTTAACAAATCGTTTGATTATATCACCGTTACACCCTAAGAAAGGTTGAGTTCGAATTTCGAAAAAATCGGACCAAAATTGCCTTACAAAATGGCCGCCGTTTGTACGCGAATACAAGGTTGTGGACCCTGTAGAGGTCACAATTTGAATTTGATTTTGATGAAACTTGAAATGCATGGATATAACCCAAAGATCTTGGTTCCTTTCGATATTTGCGCATATCGGATCGTAACTTCCTGAATTATGTCCCCTAATTATACGCAAAATCGCCTTTGTTTAGCTTGTGGTCCCTCTAGAGGTCACAATTATTATCCGATTTAAAAAAAAAAACAACGTTTGACTCTTTCACCGTTAAATCCTACGTAAGGTTGAGTTCGAATTTCGAGAAAATCGGACCATAATTGCAAGACAAAATGGCCGACGTTTGTACTCAATAATTTAATAATAATTTATTTATAATGCGCCTATTTTCAATATAAAATATTGCTCAATGGCGCGGTTAACATCATAAAATTAAATGGATGATAAAAGAATTAAAATGGCATGAATATAAAGATTATAATAAAATATGACACGTGTAATAAACAAATTAAAATAGCTAAAGCATAACAAAGAACAGCGCCTAAAAACAGTATACATGTACGATGAAATCGGATACCTGCATTAAAAGCCATAGTAGTCATCAAAAAGGTGTGTTTTTAAATTGCGTTTAAAACTTTCAATGCTATCAGATAGTTAAATATTAAGAGGTAGGGTATTCCACAGAATAGGAGAAGCGTAGGAAAAAGAGCGTTTACCATAAGATGTGGAAGGATAAAAAGGTGTAAGCAGGTTGCTATTTTGTGATCGGAGTGTACGGGATGGAATATATAGGGATAAGGGATTTAAGGTAATCTGGCGAATTATCTGAATGGTTTGTAGAGTAAGTAAGTGTAAGTATTTTGAAAGTGATACGGTGTGATATAGGAAGCCAGTGTAGATCATGTAAAACAGTGGTAATGTGATCGGTAGGTTTAGTTCTGGTAATGATTCGTGCTGCTTTATTCTGAATTTTCTGGAGGAGAGACAACTTATTTGCAGGAAGATTACATAGCAGGGAATAACAGTAGTCCAAACGAGATGTAACAAGAGTATTCACAAGCATTTTACAAGTTTCATTATCAATGACGTTTCTTATCCGACTAATTTTATACAATTAAAAAATTGTTGATTTACAGATAGAAGATATATGGTTACCCATGTTAAATTTACTATCAAAATAAACACCTAAATTTCTAACATTCTTAGCAGGAGAAACTTCACAACTGCCAACTTGAATTTAATCGATGGACATTTTTTCTAGTTTTTGATCTGATCCAATAATAGGTACTTCAGTTTTATCGTCATTTATGGTATATCAAAGTTGTGGACCCTGTCGAGGTCACAATTTTAACTCGATTTTGATGAAACTTGAAATTCGATTATGATGAAACTTGAAATGTATTTTTATAACCCAAATATCTTGGTTCCTTTCGTTATTTGCGCATATCGGATCGTAACTTTCTGAATTATGGCCCATGATTCTCCGAAAAATCCCCTATGGTCCCTCTGGAGGTCACAATTATTAAATCCTACGTAAGGTTGAGTTCGAATTTCGAGAAAATCGGACCATAATTGCAAGACAAAATGGCCGACGTTTGTACTCGAATAGTGTCAAAATATGGTATATCAAAGATGTGGACCCTGTCGAGGTCACAATTTTAACTCGATTTTGATGAAACTTGAAATGTATGTTTATAACCTAAAGACGGCGGCAAGTGGGAGGCTGTGTGTGTGAGTCTCTCTGACCAGCTTTCAATCATTTCTTGAATGGGAGTTGAACATACTATATAAGTGTATTTTGTATGTATTAAGTACTAAGTTGGAGATATGAAGATGGTCTAGCTTTTGAGAACATATATTTGCTGATTATTGTCTAATATGCTTTGTTGATCGTGTGTTGGAGTCTGTAACTACTGTCTGTTCCAGGTAATACTACGACTCGAAAATTGCTACTTCATCTTACTACTTGAAGCAGCCATGTTTAGTCTCCTTTTTTTGGCGAGCCTAAGTGCACAAGGGGTGCTGGGTCTGCTTTAAGTCAATCCACCTAGTCTCGGTCACCCAGAACCCCCTAGTCTTCAACGTACGGAGGGTCTGGGTCGGTTCTCAATTGTTGACGAAGTTTACTGGATAATCTACCCCATAAAAAACCAAACTCCCGGTCACGCATGGGCAATGGAACCTATTGGTTAAAGTCTCGGTAAGTTATAGATCTTATGAAGCCGGGCCGATTTTGCTATATTCTATTGGCTAAAATCTAGGTTAGTGCTAGATCTTGTGAAGCCGGGCCGATTTTGCTAGATTTTATAAAGCGAGGTTGGAATGTATCCCACAATTCACTGGGCGCATCTATTATTAGAAACAAAATAGATACGTCGGAAGAAGCATGAATTGCGATGAAAAATTATAATTATGAGAAGCCATACGTCAGATTCATGATGAGAGGAAATTACTATTTCAATTTAAACCTTTACAAACAAAATTTTAAAGATTGTCATTGTTGACAAGCGAGTTGTTTTGATAGATTCAGTACGTGGTAACTTAAAAGACTGGATAATCCAGACAATGACCGACTTTCCGTCAAATTCTGAGGACCCATCCAGACTAATATTCGTAGAATATTTGTTTGGATGATAGAGACTATAATCCACCCTACTTAGATGTATTGGTGGTCATTTCGGCCCAGTAGAATATAACTCTTTTCAAAAAAACTTATTTACTGAATCCCAGACCACGGTTGTTTGTCCTACTAACTTGAATATTTTTAATATGCTCTTTTCTCTCAATCAGAGCCATAAAGTCTCAGAAAACAAAATTCGGAATCATTTTACCCGATATATTTATTCAAATTTAAATAAGAGCTAAGCTCTGATAGTTCGCATGGTCGTGGCGGTATACAGAAACTCATCCCAAAGACAACTCATCTCAAGACAACTCATCCAAATGACAACTCAACCCAAAGACAACTCATCCCAATATAAGACAACTCATCCTAAGATAAAAGACAACTCATCCAAACTTCAAAACGAAATATAAGACAACTCATCCCAGCAAATATAAGTTTAAGTGCCAGTTTTTGTAAATACAATTGCTTTCTTTGAAGACCACTCAGACCATTCTGATTTTGTTATAAAAATGTGTTATCTTAGTAAAATTGATTTTGTTGTTTTAATAAAATCGATATTGTTGTTTTAAAGTTTAAGTTGTTTTAAGCTTTGGGCACTCTGTATACTTTTCATAGCGTACACGTTTCAATTCTATCTTTGATGCATACACGCGACTAAAAATGTTGACCCCAGTCGTGTTGATTGTTTCTATATCATTGTCTTAAACAAATTCATCAGAATATGACATTATATCCTCATCTTTATGTATGAGTTTCAGTATAGCTTATATCTTGGGATGAGCTGTCTTCTAACTTGGAATGAATTGTCTTATATTGGGATGAGTTGTCTTCGGATCAGTTGTCTTTGGGATGAGTTGTAAGGTATTCAGTTGTGACATCTGCCGACTTTTCAAAATAAGACCCAGGTACAAACGATTTTGAAAAGAAAGGCAGAAATTCGTGATGGATACGAAGAAAATAAAGACGGCGACAGGAAACGCCGATGGAAGAATTAAACACTCTGATGTGGGCTGGTTTCAGCGCGTGCGTGGGAGAGATGTGTCGATCTCCGGCCCTATACTTCGTGAAAAAGCTTTGCTATTTGCCAAAGAACTGAACATTCCGGAATCTGATTTCAAAGCATCGAATGGCTGGCTCTGCAGATTTAGAGAAAGACACAACATTTCATTTTTGAAGATGTGCGGTGAAAGTGGTAGTGTAGATGACAACGTCGTGAAAGACTGGACTGACCGGGTACCTGACATTGTCCTTGGTTACGAGGCCCGGGATATCTACAACATGGATGAGACAGGAGTGAATTATCGTGGCCTCCCAGATAAATCGCTGTCTGTTCGTGGTGAAACTTGTTCTGGTGTGAAAAGATCAAAAGACAGACTTACCGTTATGCTTTGTGTGAACATGTTGGGAGAATTTGAAAAGCCCTTCGTTATAGGCAAGGCCGCGAAGTAGACACATTTCTCGTCTGCCAGTTACGTGGAGATCAAATAAAAAAGCATGGATAACAGGATTTTTGTTTAAAGAGTGGCTGCAATATGTTATATGTACATTTCTCGTCTGCCAGTTACGTGGAGATCAAATAAAAAAGCATGGATGACAGGATTTTTGTTTAAAGAGTGGCTGCAATATGTTATATGTACATGTAATATATTTTAAGTAAAGTTATTATTTATGTATGTACATGTAATTATTATGTAAAGTTATTATTTATGTATATTCATGAATATTATAAGGTTTTTATGATGTTATTAGTAATAAAATACACGTCTATACTATTTACCTAATACATGTACTGTCTGTGTTTTTTTTTAAATTGTCTCAAACATGCTCACTCAGTAATAAGACCAACTCACTATTAAGACCACATCTTGACAGTCCCACAGGTGGTCTTAATAGAGGGATTCCACTGTAGCTTTAATCTTTACCTCACTCAAAATTATCAAATGAGGATTTTTATGCGAAATAAGCAAGGTGGAAACAGAAGAAAAAAACATATCAATAAAGCTTTAATCTTTACCTCACTCAAAATTATCAAATGAGGATTTTCATGCGCAATAAGCAAGGTGGAAACAGAAGAAAAAAACATATCAATCTGAACAAAAACAATATTGTTTCAAACAAGCTCCAAAGTGTGAAAGCCTAATAAGTATTATTGTCACGACACAAACGGGCGAATTCTCCTTCACAAGACATTTCTTACCGAATGCATCAAATTTGTGAAGTACCTGTCTACCCTAATGCGAAATGCAAGTGCCCTATATATCGCATGCGTAATGGGAATGTTTATGTTCTGAGAAAGTGACAAATGTGGAAATATATGAAATTAACTAGAGAATACTACATTTTATCGGATTTCTAGTCATTTATTCTAAGGGAAGAAATCAAAGGGATGACGATCCTCACGTGACATTTCCGACGATGACGTAGTATGATGTATTCAACCCATTCTTTCTTAAGACAGCGAGGTGGACAGACGTGTGCTTGTTTCATTAAACGGTAATAGATTTTATTTTTATTTGAAAATACCTTGGTGGTATATTGATTTTGGCTTAGGTAGCCAATAGCCTTGGTGGCTTATTTATTTATTTTGGCTTAGGTAGCCAATAGCCTTGTGGCTTATTGATTTTGGCTTTGGTAGCCAAGAATAGCCTAGGTGGCTTGATATACCTTGGTGGTTTTTAATTTTTTAAAAGTCCCGATGGAAATTGGAGGCGTGAAATTATTTGTGTGGCAAAATTAGTAATTTTCAGTGGAGAAATTTATTGGTGAATGTTGTTTGTAGCATCTGTAGATCGTCGCAATTGATAAAGAGAAATTGAATACACAACAGATCACTAAGCGTCTTATTTATGTGTAAATTGTTTACATGTATGATTGTGGATAAGTAGGTCAGCGCACGTGTTTGTATTGTATTGAATATTGTAGTGTCAGTCATGATCGCGGGTTTAGACAAGTGAGCTGTGATGATAATGTGGCGTGATCACTTAGGCCGATTTTTCGCATCTTGTTTTGTTTAGATGATGGTTGTAACGATCTGGGGCCTGTTTCACGAAATTTTAACTTAGATAAAATCCGATTTTAGTAATCGATTGGATAGTATTAGATTGATTTTAGCGCTTAGCCAATCAGATTTAAGTATGTACTAAAATTTGGATTGTATCTTAAGTTGAAATTTCGTGAAACAGGCCCCTGTATTTTATTAGATGGGACCTTTCTTACCACTGACCCGAGGGACACTGATGCCTTTAGTGGATTTTGTATTCACGTGGGTCAGGGGTGAGGGAGTTCTGTCTCCTTGTGTTGTTTGATCTGGTTTAGTTCTATATTATAGTATTTTCAAATGTTTAATAGAATAAAATTTATCACTTCAGGGAAAGTATTTACAGTATCGGTGTTTATTTGTACCAGAATGGAAGAGAAGGCGTACTTACGATCTTACTTTGATTTCAGCCCAGACTAAGCCAGAGTGGATTACACTTGGGACAGTACTCCCTCATCGCCTGACTTACACCAGACAACTGAACAACTGTTACTTAACAAAGATTATTTCAGTTATGTTTATAACTATTTAATTATTCTTGATTTGTTTTTGATGGAATAAAGAACATTTTGTTATGTTTTGATATTTTTTATTTTGAGTATTGGGAATAGAGGGTAATGATATGCTGTCCTAGTGTGTCTGAAAGGGGGTTCGGGAGATATAATATTTTATCGCACTATTGCTCCCCAATACTTAATACTTCTGGAAGCTGGAGGAATTGACATACTGAGGATTGGTGTAGATCCTCACGTGACATTTCCGACGATGACGTAGTATGATGTATTCAACCCATTCTTTCTTAAGACAGCGAGGGCGGTAGTCAGTAGTACTGGTGGACATGAGATATGCACACTATGTCCCTCGTTTTAGTCGATTGTTCCCACCCAATCCCACCCATGATCTTTCAGTCATGTTGATCCTCTTGCATTCAGATTTATCGCACTATTGCTCCCCAATACTTAATACTTCTGGAAGCTGGAGGAATTGACATACTGAGGATTGGTGTAAATTCCAGGTATGTCACAAAGTTTTAGCCATTTCAATTAAAAAATGAAGGCATGACAAGTATTTTTCGAGTCTGAGTATCACCTGGAACAGACAGTAGGGACGCTATCATCAGTGTCGCTATCATCATAACTACTTCTGACGTGCAGGTTCCCAGCTGTTGATTGTGTTTATGAACTTTTTGTGTATAGTAATTTAAGCATCGAGCGGTTTAAGCTTCATAAATGTTATTATTATGTCACTTGAAAAACTGAGGAAGAGACTTACTTCAGCCCCCAGTATTGCTAACCCCAAAAAGTCGTAAACTTTTGACTTCGAGCTCGATTCAGAAAACGAACTGGACTCTGAAACGGAGGACAAATTGATAGATAGATTTCTCGTTGTTCTACAAGATGAACGAGTACCGTAGTGTTTAAGATCGCTAATACACTGACAAAAACCATAAGCCCTCGGTGACCAATTGGTGATTGAGTTAGGAAAAATCATTAATGTCCCAATTACCAAAAAATGACATAAACAGGAGTCACAGGGTGGGCCCCCATGAAGAATATCACCCTGTTTCGAAACCCAGATCTATTATAGTGAGGTTCAGGGGTAACTATACGAAACAAGCCTTTATGAAGAACGCCAAAAGACTTAAAGATATACGCCCCCCCCCCCCCACCAAGTCAAAAGCAGATGTAAATAGTAACGCTATACTAGTGAAGAAACATTGTTAAAGTCCTATGAAACTACTGATGCTGTTGATAAAGATGTGTCACTCATAGCTGATGTAATGAAAAGAAATAACTTTTTTATCAACGATGACCTGACAAAACTTAGATCTACTCTCGCTTTTTTAAAGAAAAGAAAATTTTAAAAACCTAGTGTAGTGATGGGATCATCTTCATAAAACACCGCGATGGGTCAACTAAGTTAGTGAGAAACGTAGAAGATTTTCAAGCAGTCTGCGAGGCAACAAAGTTAAAAATGGGGAAAGCTCTTCATCCTAAGATATAGACTTTGCCAGTCATATGTTGGTGACTTCACAAGTAATATTATGAAACTTATCTTTTCTTCATTTATAAACAGTGCATGTACACTACTAATACAAAACACGCCATGATTAACCAGCTCGTAAACTCTAGTGAGATTATATAATATATATCACAGTGAGATATTCAATGATAAGATTGATTATTGCATAATTAATGAAGGGTATATATTATATAGGCCTATATATATATATATATATATATATATATATATATATATATATATATATATATATACCAAAAATACTAAGATTTGGATGGAAAGACTATATTTTAATTACAATTACATATTTGCTAAGATCTTTCGGCCTTACGGCGTCTTTAGAGCTATGTAAAAAGACAATAACGTCGCTTAGTTACATAATAGCGCGGCGTCAATAAGGGGACATAACTCCAATATTCCCTGATCAGGGGACATAACTCCAATATTCCCTAATCAAAGGGGTAATTTTATAATCATAATGATTTTCATTTCAAACGGCGGTTCAGTTTAGGAGAAAATAACTCTATCAGTCTGTTCTCTTTGGCTTCCAATATTTGTTCATTTATGAAATTTAACTTATATATTGGCGCGACTTTGAACTTTCCTTTACCACATATGTCTAGATGGCCACTTAGTGGAATTGTCCTGTTTTCTGGGTGGAGTATCTGGGACCTGTGCAGGTTCATTCTAAGGTTCAATTGTTGGTCGCTTTTGCCTATATAATTTTCACCGCATCCCGAGCAACGTAACAAATAAACAACATGTTTAGTTTTGCAGTTCATGTTTTGTTTAACACTGAATACTCGGTTTTTTGGCATGGCGAATGTAGAGCCTTCCATGATGTCATTACATAATGCACACCGTTTATCACCACATTTTGATACGCGTGACATTTCCGTAGTTTCATTTATATCAAACCGAGAAGATGTCAATATTTTCCGAAGATTTGCTGGTTGTTTAAAGCTGCTAATGAAATTTGTTTTCGAAACAATCTTTTTCATTTTCGGGCAATTATCCAGCATTGGCTTGTTTATATCGATGATGTTCATTGGTCGGTTGTGGCGTGGATTGAATGTAGTCACTAAAGTCATGATGTTGTCATTTTTCTCCTTCCGCTTTGGGACTCGTAACGTTTCCTGGTCTAATTTTAAAGGGGCTAAATCGCTAACATTTGGGACCTAGAAATTGTCAAAAGTGGGTCGAAACGCATATAATACTGTAATATGAATGTATATAAACTGATTTACATTCAATGGTTTCCTTTTTTACCAAATTTCAAATCAGTTACGTTCGGCGAATTAAGCCATGTAGTCTCAATCTTGTGCAAATTTCTATAGCGCCTGGTTAGTCCAGTCAATATACGCCGTATGGTATGTTGCAATCATAGAGTTATAGAAACTAGAGTCCGCACTCATCACGTGACTCCCATGACTACAACGTTAAAGGTTTGTGCCGGAATGGAGCGACGGCCGCCATGTTAGTTCCGGGGAATATGAACGTAAATACCCGGATGTTCACTATGTTATCGCATCAATCCATCTGTGTCAAACTGTTTTAAAACGTGCACAAATATTAAATTTTTAAATTTTCTCACCCAAATATTTATTGTTTAATAAAAAGAATAATAAAGTTCCATGGATCGACTTATCTCCGGGCCCCTCTTTCCACGTAAAAGTTATAGAACAATTTAATTTGAGATGTCGAAATCTCGACCGCAGTGTCTCTCGAGGCCTACTTTAGTACTTTAGCGGCTTTATTACCTTTACTTACCTTCGCTTTCTCTTTTTATTAAATTATTGATCTTTTAAATTAGTAAATATGTGTTCCAATACAGTCAATTTGTTAATTGTTTTAGAAATTTACGGAAATAATAAATAAAGAATGTAGAGAAATGAAAGTTGGGTTTTTTTAACAATAAAAGTAAACTAAAATCAATAGCCCGCAGAATTAGGCCTACCAGTATTTTTATTTATTTGTTAATTATTTTATTAGGAAATTAGGGAATGAAAAGTGAAGAAAGATTAATAGTAATAAAAGCGTACTTAAAATGTTGTATTTATATTTACCGGTATTTATTTATTTGTTTATTATTTTTAGACATTTATTGAACTGAAAAGGGGAGGGAAACTAAAAACAAAAACAGTCTACAGAAAATGTTGTATTTTTCTTTAATTAATTATTTATTTGTTTATTTGTTTTAGAAAATTATGGAATGAAAAGTGACATGTCATTGTCAGCGATCTCGTTTTTTACTTTCACTTTCAATTTAATTTCCAGGGGTCGGTTGCTCAAAACTAAGTTATTTTAACGACCTATTAAACTCTAACGGACATATCTTGGTAACGTGTTGTTTGTTAAGTTTCCATTAAATTTACTACAGAAAACACTATAGAATACTTCTTTTTATATTAGCATAAATCTATTGGATAAATTTGCACCACAGAATGTTCGAGGCCTTTATTTCCAGCGACAATCTTTCTCTCCGTTAAAGTTAACGGAACGTTAAAAGATAACGCAGCTTTGAGCAACCGGCCCAGTATAATATATGATATTTTAAATTATGTCGCGAATGTGTAGCCTAGGCTATTCTTTCTACGGTAAATATGACTAATAAGTTTACAAATTGAAATCTTACTAAGTTACTGTCCTAAAAACGGGACGGTCTTCGTCAGCTGTACACGCGACCTCGGTTTTTCGTCCCATCCGATCGAGACGCTGTCTCTGCAAGGTTCCCCGAAAACAAACACGCTCATTAGGCTACTCCACCTCAAATAATTAGACCCTGGTGCAGAACAGTAGTACGTTAAACCCCATTTCATTTCATAAATATTGTTTTCATTCTGGAAACATATTTCCTTTACTGTTCTATAAATATTCATTTGTCTATATATAACTCTATGGTTGCAATATATCTAGCCTCGCTCCTTAAGTCTCTTATTAAAACTGGGGCTGAAGCACACTATGGTACACGACTCGTGTACCAATGTTAAAAAAATTATTTTATCTAAAACATCGGATATCAGAAGCTTATCTTTTCCCGATAAGTTTACATCATCAATGTTGATTTAAAATGGCCAAAAATTCGTGTTTTCGATGTGAAAGATTTTAGAGGATTTTGAGTTACGGACTTAGGTCCTTTAATGCTGTCTGTATCGCATTTTCGATCAATTTTACGGGATAGTCTTGTTTTATAAGAAATAGCTTCAATTCGTCAAGCCTTTGTTGTTTCCACGCTTCGTTCGATACAATTGTACATACCCGCCTCGCTAAGTTGTACGGGATGTTACGTTTCGTGTGCGAAGGGTGACTTGATCTGAAGTTCAGATATTGATGCGTATCTGTTTTCTTATAAAACAAGTCTGTTTCTATTTCACCAGTATCCGATAAATGGACTTCAACATCTAGGAAATTCAATTTAGATTTGCCTTTTTCCATAGTGAATTTGAGTGACGGATCCAGTGAATTTAATATTTCATGGATTATTTCCAACTCGTTTTCATCTGACTGGATATTGAAGCAGTCGTCTAGAAATCGTTTCCAAAATTCTTCTAGATGTTGTCGTTGACTGAGTCCGAGTCTTATCTCTACGGCGTTGTATAACAACACTTCTAAATAGCCAAGTGACAGTGTAGCGTAGGTTGGTGCCACTTTGGTTCCCATTGCTACCCCTTTGACCTGGCTGTAATATTTTCCATCAAAATAGAAGATATTTTTCTTAATCACTAGGTCCAAAGCCTCAAGAATGAACTTGGATGTAAATCGGCTTGGAATTTCATCTCTGTGCTTGGAGATCCAATAAGCTATAGCCGTATTTCCTAGTTTTGAATCAATATTACTGTAAAGATTAACAACGTCAAAGCTCACTAATGTACTTCCAGGTTTTACTGATTTAGGTAATTTAGAGAGAAAGTCTATATCGTCTCTCAGAAAGCTTTTGACGTGCTTTCACAGGGGTTTAAGAATGATATCTACAAGATTACTGAGCCGTTGTGTGACACTTTCCGGGCCTCCAACGATGGGGCGAAAACTGAGATCTTCTGGTTGTTAAGGCCCTAATCGATATTAGCTCAGAATTTTGTTTTTCAACTTCATGCTGGATTTGCTTGCTTTTGTGTATCTTAGGCAATCCATAGAAGTAGGCCGTTTTCGATTCGTAACTAACCAGGTAGTCTTGTTCATCATTCGTTAAACTTCTGTGTTCCTGAATTAGACCCTTTATTTTTCGTTTTACAGCCAGTTGATGTACTTCTTTCGACTCTTTGTAGTAGTCTTTATCTTCTAGAATTGCTAGGACTTTAGATCTATAGAATTCTTTGTCCATCAGTACAATGGCACCGCCTTTATCCGCCTCTTTTATAATAAGTTCATCGCTGTTCTTAAGTTGTTCAAGACCTGAACAATATATATATATATTTAAAAGATTCTAAATTCAACTCTCAGGTTTATATACCAAAAATACTAAGATTTGGATGGAAAGACTATATTTTAATTACATTTACATATTTGACGCCGTAAGGCCGAAAGATCTTGGCAAATATGTAAATGTAATTAAAATATAGTCTTTCCATCCAAATCTTAGTATTTTTGGTATATATATATTATAGAATGTGGAGTCATCAACTGAAATAATGGATCATTTCATAATTAAAATGAATGAATGAATGAAATGGGGTTTAACGTCCTACTGTTATGCACTTAACCTGAGATAATTGAAGACGGGCATACGCTATGAGGGAAATTTTTCCCGGGCAGCGGCGCTACGGCCTACTCTTATATCGAATTCCAACTGCCACGGGATCTTTTACGTGCACTCCAATGTGTACACGGGACCTCGGTTTTTTCGTCCCATCCGAACGACTAGGCAGCTGTCCTTGTCAGGCCCTTCTTCTTTATCACTGACAAGGGGAAATCACGTCGGAAAATCGAGATGAACTTTCTCGGCCAATGCAGGGATCGAACACTCGACCTCCAGGCTAGCGAACCAGCGCCTTATCCACTTAGCCACCGTGATCTCCATAATTAAATACAGGTTACACATTCTAGAACATGGATTCATCCATTTACATGATTAATTATTCTATTTCATAATTAAAAGAAAGCTTAAGTACTATAGTATAATTAGTGGAGCCGCTCTTTGATATGGTTGACTGTTTCAAAACTTAAAGCTAAACTCCGGTTACAAAAATACCAAAATAATAAAATAAAAAAAAGGTTAACGCCCCCAGCCGCCATACTTGTTTCAAAGTTATGAAATAAACATGGAGGAAATGGAGGCTTATGACGTGGAAAGGTAAGCCGCTCTCACTTCCTGTGCGTTTGTTGTCCGAAAGCTGTAGACATCCGGTTTTATTCTCACACACATTCACTGATTGCTCTATTTTTCCCCAACAGTATACGAAATTATGGAAGATTAAAAAATGTCTGATGGGGTAAGCCTGCAAATAATTATATGAACAACGTCTACTACAATAAAGCATAATCTAAAACAAAAGATTCAAAAACATGAACTTACCGCAACCTAGAATTTTCAACCATAACAATGATAACAAATCGCCCAGAAGAGTACACAAACTATTGCCCTCTTCATACTATTATTGCCACGTCTTCTTGTAAATATCTTACCCATATATATATAAATCACCCAAAAAGTTATCGCAGTGTTATTATAACTAATACTATGCAATAAACAGCTGATAGTTTAGATTAGATTTTCTTGTAGTTTAGATTAGATTTTCTTGTAGTTTAGATTAGATTTTCACGAGAAGCCATGTTCGATGTTTGTTTACAAAATCAACCAAGGCAAGGGATATAACTACTTACACACTGGACCCTTTGTTCTGTCTCGGGTGTTCAAGTTACTGACCAACCTGTAATGTGTTGTTTTAGCACGTGCACAGGTGATCATTTGAGGAAAAGTAGGTGTTCATATGAATGAACACCCCAACATACTAACCCGGTGATTGTCAAAACAAACCATGCATTTTCGTGCGTGAAGTGTATTAGAAATAACAAGAAACACCATGTTAACAAAAACATTTACATGCAGTTAAAACAATAAAAAAAATTTTCAATGTTGATTGTGAAACAGTATCATTAGCTAGTAAACGTATCCAATAGTATAAAGAACAAATACACAAAACCTAGCGAACTGGGATAAAATTCTGTTTGGCCATGTTATCTGTCCCGTTCTACCGAGGAATCGAAACCACGCCAGTTGACTCAATCATAGACCTTACAAAACAACACACACACGCTAAACACCCGTCCACCCCCCCCCACCCCTTTGTCGGTAAGGAAAACATTTACAACACACTAAAATATAATTACGAATAACAAACCCATCAAGTAATTGCCATACTTAATTGTTTGGCGTCTTATACTTCCCTATACTGACATTGAGTACTCAAAACATTAAAAGTGAAGGGTCATAAATCTTTATCGGAAATCATTGAAAATCAATATGATTCTTCGTCTCATAACCATAATTGTTTAGCCTCCATAGCGTGGACACCGGACGGGAGCGACGACAATATACGACATAAAAAGTGTCGAAAACATGAAATCAGCAAATGGATTTAAAATACAATTATCCATATACAAATCTAAACTCCTTAAAATTGTATTTGAAAAATCTGAATGGTATGAATGAATGAATGAAATGGGGTTTAACGTCCTACTATTATTATGCACTTAACCTGGGCTAATGGAAGACGGGCATACGCCATACAGTGTGCTATGAGGGAAATTTTGCCCGGGCAGCGGCGCTACAGCCTACTCTTATATCGATTTCAAACTGCCAAAGGAATCGAGATGAACTTTCTCGGCCAATGCAGGGATCGCGCACCCGACCTCCAGACTAGCGAACCAGCGCCTTATCCACTTAGCCACCGTGATCCCCCTGAATGGTATGATTTGTACGCATCGTAAATAAACATGTATACACTGGCTATATTTTTAGGGTATTGGCCCACTACCCAATCTGCTGAATAAACGACAATACATGACGGTCAAAATAATGTATTGATACCTGTTATAGACGAATTGGTAAAATTATTTTGTGTGATAAATGGCCTGTGATAAACTGGCGTCTATCTCGTATCCTTCCATTTTCATTCACTCATTCCATTCCTTACACAAACAAAGAGTCAATCCAGTGTGTAAGCTAGTTATCGACCTTCGACCCTCGGGGTCAAGTTAGATAAACACCCGAGGTCGCGCAATTGAACACTTCGAACGCTAACGCGTTCTCAGTGTTCAACCATGCACGACCTCAGGTGTTCATCTAACTTGAACCCCTCTGTCTCAGTCGATAACCCTTACATCTTTAGTGGCGGCCAAATACAATCGAGCATGGTGACATCATGCTGATATGTGAAAATCTAATCTAATCTGTTTATTGCATAGTATTAGTTACAATTACACTGCAATACCTTTCGTGTGATTTACATATTATGTGTGTAAGATATTTAAAAGGAGACTTGGCAAAAATAGTATGAAGAGGCCAATAGTGTGTGTACTCTAGGCGATTTGTTATCATTGTATTGTTATGGTTGAAAATTTTAGGTGGCGGTAAGTTCATGTTTTTTAATCTTTTGTTTTAGAGTAAAGATTAGGCTATATTGTAGCAGACGTGGTTCATAGCTGGTCGGATAGCCTTGGCGATAGAGAGGCGGCTTCTCACCAATGAAACGAGGGTTCAATCCCAGCTCAGGGCAAGAACTTTATAGTTGTAAGTGAGAGGGATATTCGGTCTCCCGTCCGATCAGGCAGGTTTCCCCCGAGTTCTTCGGTTTCTTCCTGCAGTACTGATCGATATCATTCGCACGATCTGTGCCAAGGGACAAATTGAAAATAGGCCTCAGGCCTAATTTGCTACCCTTGTTAAATGACGAGATTATTATTATTATTATAATTATTTACAGGCTTACCCAATCAGACATTTTTCAATCTTCAATAATTTCGTATACTGTTGGGGAAAATAGAGCAATCAGTGAATTTGTGTGAGAATAAAACCGGATGTCTACAGCTTGCGGCGAACAAACACACAGGAAGTGAGAGCGACTTACCTTTCAACGTCATAAGCCTCTATTTCCACCATGTTTATTTCATAACTTTAAAACAAGTTTGGCGGCTTGTATTTTTTATATTTAATTATTTCGGTATTTTTGTAGCCGGAGTTCAGCTTTAAAGAAAGTTTGTACATTCTTGTACCAGTATATGGAGTTCTCCATAGATATAATTATTCATTTCAAAAATAAAAGAAAGTTTATATATTCTAGTATATGTAGCTATCAAAAGGTATGATTGAGTATTGTATAATTAAATGAAAGTTTATATATCCTAGCATATGGAGTCATCCATAGATCTGATTGATCCTTTCAAAATTAAAAGAAATTTAATGTATCTATAGGGAGTCATCCATTGGTATGATTGACCATTTCAAAATTAAAAGACATTTTATCCACTGATATAATTGATTATTTTCTTAATAAAAAGAAAGTTTATGTATTATGTTACATCTTTGTACCAGTATATGGAGTTCCCCATAGATATAATTGATCATTTCAAAATAAAAAGAAAGTTTATATATTCTAGTATATGTTTATATCAAAAGGTATGGCTGATTATTATATAATTACATAAAAGTTTATATATCCTAGCATATGGAGTCATCCATAGATCTGGTTGATCATTTCAAAATTAAAAGAAATTTTACATTATAGTGTATGGATTCATCCACTGATATGATTGATTATTTTCCTATAAAAGAAAGTTTATGTATTATGTTACATTCCTGGCTCATTGGCATGAATATTTCATTATTAAAAGTTAGTTTATGTTTTCAGTATTTAGAGTCACCAACTGAAAGAAAGTTCATATATTATACAATACGGAGTTATCCATTGATATGATTAATAATTTCACAATTAAAAGAAAGCTCATGTATTCGAGTATGCGATTGATTCATTCATATGTTTAGAATTTTAAAAAAAGTTTATACATTCCAGTATTAAGAGTCACTTATTGATATGGCTGATTAGTTGACAATTAAAAGAAAGTTTACACATTCCAGTATTTAGAGTCACTCATTGATATGGCCGATTAGTTGACAATTAAAAGAAAGTTTATACATTCCCGTATTTAGATTCACTCATTACAGGGAAGTTTATATATACTATATATTCTAGTGCATGTATACGAGTTATCCAAAGACAGGACTGGTTATTTCATAATTAAAAGAAAGGCTTTTTTACATTCTGGTATATGGAGTTATCCATTGATACGATTCTTTATTGCATTCATTAAAATAAAAGTTTATGGAGTCATTCATAGATCTGAATGCTCATTTCAAAATCAACAGAAATTTAATGTTTTCTAGTATAGGGAATCATCCACTTATTGATAATTTCCAAATTAAAAGACATCTTACATTCTAGTATATGGAGTCATCCACTGATATGATTGATTATTTTTTTAATTAAAAAAAAGTCTACACATTCTAGTATATGGAGTCATTCAATGATATAATTATTTCATAATTAAAAGAGAGATTATATATTTCTAGTTATCCATAGATATTATGATTGAATCACTGGTATGATTGATTATGTCATAATTAAAAGAATTTTTATGCATCCCATCAAATGGAAGTCACCCATTGATATGGTTGATTACTAAATAAAGTTTATATATTCCAGTTTAGAGTCACTCGTTGATATGGTTGAATATTTCATAATTTAAAGGAATCTTATACATTCCAGTATTTAGAGTCACTCATTGATATGGCTGATTACTCTTTAGCTGAAGGAGTTACATATTCAAACTATACTAGTAAAAGTAGTTATCCATAGATTGATTATTTCACAATGAAAAGGAAACTTATATATTTTAGTACAAATGTATATAGAATCATTGTTGATATGATAGATTGCATCCAATTAAAGGAAATAATACACTTTAGTTCATGAACCATGACTGACTATTTTGTAATTACAAGAAAGTTTATATATGATATATTCTAGTATGAAGTTATCAATAGATATGATTGTCCATTTCATAACTAAAGAAAGTTTATATTATAGTCTAGTGTATGGAATAGTTTATCAATATGATTGATTATTTCATAATTAAAAGACAATTTATACATCCTAGTATATATTGAGTCCTTCATTGAAAGGATTGAATATTTCATAAATAAAATAAAGTTTAAATAGTCATTCATTGATATGATTAATTTTTTCTTTATTAAAATAAAGCTTAGAATTCTTTAATTGAAATGATTTTTTAATTCAAATAGTTTATTTCATAGGTATCGGAAAGCTTATATACACTACCATATATACTATCCAATGATGGGATTGGCTTATTCATAAGTATTATGAAAGAATATTTAACCTGACATTTGGAGATATCCACAAATATGACTATTATCTCAAAATTATCAGAAAGGTTATACGTCATGGGAGATCTATTTTAGAAAATAAAATTATCCAATTTTGTAATTTTGATATTTACATAATAAGCGTATACCCATGTATATTATTGATGATTCTATAACTTTATATTAAAAAAACATAGCATGATTAATGATACGATACCTTGTAATATTTACATTATTACATAATAAGCTTATACCTATGTATATTATTGATGATTCTATAACTTTATATTAACAAATATAGCATGATTAATGATACGATACCTTGTAACATGATTTTTGATTTTCATATTTTTTATTAATATAAACCCCAGTAGTAGTTTAAGTTTACTCGTTCTCACCCATATTCTTGGTTTGATCTTGGTCAAATGTCTTACCCCTTCCTCGCTTATATGTATATATGTTCACATTTCATTCTCATATTAAAAACTGTACATATTTGTCATACATCATTGTATGTACATTTTTCTTAATATTATCTTAATTATTACTTTTTTCAGCAGTGTTGTTATTGTTATCATCATCGTCATTATTATTATTATTGAATTGTCGTTCATCACCGTAGCCCAAACTAGTTTTATTTATTATGCAACTACCACTAACTTATATATTTTATTGATTACTAGTTATATGCCATATACATTTACTTATGTCTTCGACTGTGCTTCTTACCTAATATTATTAAGTTACTTCTGAAACCACAAGGTCGAATTTTGTCTGTTTGAAAACCTTTTTTTTATTATACTTCATTACATCATAAGATAACAAAATTGCGTTCACTTATCCCGAAGTGTTGTGATGTGGAAGGCAATCCTGGCCCGCCATTCTCCATCATCCATCTTAAAGGGGCTAAATCGCTAATATTTGGGACCTAGAAATTGTCAAAAATGGGTCACAACGCATATAATACTGTAATATGGATGTATATAAACTGATTTAAATTCAGTGGTTTCCGTTTTTCCCCAATTTCAAATCAGTTACGTTCGGCGAAATAAGCCATGCAGTCTCAATCTAGTGCAAATTTCTATAGCGTCTGGTTATTCCAGTAAACATACGCCGTATGGTATGTTGCAATATGTCTAGCCTCGCTCCTTAAGTCTCTTATTAAAACTGGGGGTGAAGCACACAATGGTACACGACTCGTGTACCAATGTTCAAAAAATTATTTTATCTAAAACATCGGATATCAGAAGCTTATCTTTTCCTGGTAAGTTTACATCATCAATGTTGATTTAAAATGGCCAAAGATTCGTGTTTTTGATGTTAAAGATTTTAGAGGATTTTGAGTAACGGACTTAGGTCCTTTAATGTTCGAAGTCTCCCCAAAAAATTAGACCTTATCCTGCCTGAATTTTCAGGAATAGATATTTTAACTTGTTCAGAAACTTAGATTCCTTATTCGTATGATACTGATTTGTTAAAACTAAAAGGTTACCACGCACCCGTATTATGCAATCGTATCATAGGCGTTGGCGGTCGAGTTGCTATTCATGGTTTCGACCTTTCAATCACCGTAAAGAGATTGACCAATCAGAGAGCCAGATTATATTTGGCCCGCCTAGGTCAAGATTGGCTGCCAGTTCTGTCCCACAAACAAACAAGGTTGTTATTTGTGGGAAGTTAGTTATTTCTACATTTATCGTCAAAATAGTATTACGCTTCGCATGGGGGACTTGTAATATGGACGAACGTCACCCGACCGCCCATCCCAAACTTAAGCTGCCTATCTACTGCTAGCTTCGGCTGAGAATAGGCCCTAACCTAAATGACCGACATTTTAATTCCTACATCGACGATTTTAGTCGATAACACCGAGTATGCTTTTAGAAGTTTTGAGACGTATTTATTTATCTTCTATTGTCATATTGAATGAAATTAAATATGTGTATTTAGCCGTTGCGTGTAATGAAAGATGTCAAACTGATCAAGAGCCGAACCACAAAAAAGTCCCCTAATTATTCAACATGGCGGCCCCCATAGACGAACAGTTCACAGAAGCTGTTTTATTTGCGAAGAAAAATTTAGGCGTAACTAGGCCTTGTTTTGAAAGATAAACACATTGAAACTTTAAACACAGTTTACAATGGTAAAGAATTTTTGCAATATTACCCATAGCACATATTTAGATCGTTTTTAGCCGAGTGGCAGAACTTGAAATTTGACTTTGTGTTTACAAAAACCATGTGCTACGGTCTATTTTCACTCTGTATTGTAAACACAGGTGACGTATATTCGATAAGTCCCGCCCACACCTCCATGGCCCCGCCCCAAAATGATGACTCGAGCGTTTTAAATGGAGTCCAATTAGCACAGTGTTTCATTCTGGTAATGACGTAGGCGGAACGCTGTGTGCAGTATGCCCGACCGCCTTCATGGTGCAACATTTATACTTTTTCCGAAACCAAAGAACCAAAAACAGGGGTAAAAAATCACGATGGCACCCGCATTCTCGCCGTAGTATTTTCAAGTTTAAAGTATTTAGCGGAATTGCCGTAGAAAACCAATAATATCTACGGCATCTTTAGCCGTGGTATTTTATTTAAAGAATACCACGACGCAAATTGCCATTGTCCACGGCATAGTCGAAAGTAAGAATTTATTATTTTGATCTTTTCCGAGTTCTTGTGACTGCATTGTTCTATTGAGTTATATCTCGAGCCCGACAACTAAAAATAGATCGAACGGTGTGAAATTTTTATTGGCTATTTATACCATCTACCCGGATTCTCATCTGTTTGACACTAGTCTTTAACAACATGAAGTATTTATATATAAATAAATAAAACACGTATCCCCCAAGTCACCTGACCTAATTCCACCGTAAAATCGCATGCTGATGGTTAGCTAAAATGGAAATGCACATGTCTCGTTGTCCAGTGTATTTAATCATTCAAGAAGTTTAAAACAATTTCCAGAAATAAAGACAATATATTATGAATAGTTTACTGAAAAATATGTCCCGATCAAGTAATTACCCAGTTAAAAAAGTGATGTTAATTTTACGTAAAGTTTACGTAAAAATGGTCAGTCAGTTTACCATCATTTTGCTCGTTATTTTAACGATAAGTTTACGTCAGGAAATGACGTTAATCTAAAGTGAAGTTTGCGTCATTTTTACGTTTCATTTACATCATTTTCTGACGTAAATCTAACGTAAAGTTAACGTCATTTTCTGACGTAAATCTAACATAAATTTTGCGTAAAGTTTACGTCACTTAGGTTAGATTTACGTCAGAAAATGACGTAAACTTTACGTTAGATTTACGTCAGAAATGACGTAAATGTAACGTAAAAATGACGTAAACTATACGTTAGATTAACGTCATATCCTAACGTAAACTTATCGTTAAGAAGATGAGCAAAATGATCGTAAACTGACCGAGCATTTTAACGTAAATGTAACGTAAAATGACGTAAACTTTACGTTAGATTAACGTCATTTCCTGACGTAAACTTATGGTTAAAAAGATGAGCAAAATGATCGTAAACTGACCGACCATTTTAACGTAAATCTGACGTAAATATAACTTTATCTTTTGACGTTCATCGGAACAAATTTAAGTGGCTCAGTCATTCAGATGATACGAAACCCCAATAACATAACCATTGTGATGGCAATATAACCATTTAAATGTTATACAGTAATCCAATAACTAAAGGATATGCACTCAATAGTGTTTTCAAATCCCTTCCCACTTAACAAACTTCTGGCACTTAATGGTCCGTAGCCAGGAAGTTAATTTTTTTTTGGGGGGGGGGGCAAAGATGTTTGCGGGAGGGCAAACTAGCATGGGCATCTGCATGAATTTTTTCGCAGCTACTGGTATTTGCGGTAAAGGCCAATTGGAGCGTAGAATATTACATTAAAAACACTAGTTATATGAATTTTTAACAAATTAATAGAAATTTTGTTTTAGTTAAAATGTAAAACATCTTGTATAAATAGGTCAAACATTACAAAATACATGTACCCGGCTTTTACATTCACATAAAATCACAACAGTCAACACTAGTAATGTGCCAGTTGTGCCAGGTAGTGTGCAGATGCCCTACCAAAACAATATTGAAAATACTGAAAAAAATCTCGGGTTTTTTTTCTTGTGATAATGGGGGGGGGGGGCAAGACTCGGTATTGGGAGGGCAGTTGCCCCCCCCCCCGTGCCACCCCCTGGCTACATGCCTGATTCAGAGGACCTGGAAAAAACACATGATATTGGACAGGCGACCCTACTCCTTGTCAGATAGAACCAGGGAATTGAAACCATACTAGTTGTCTCAATGCCACCCTTATGATGTAACCCACACATGCTCAAAAATTTGGGTATTCCTTTTTCAAACTCAATTACAACAAACACTAGTTAATAAATTATCTGAATTTTATTTAGAAAATAGATATAAAAAATATATTATAAAGTAAATATATATACACTAAATGGTGATAATTGAAAAAATGGTTACAACAAAAAGTCTATATAGCACTATCAAAAAGTAGGATTTATTTTCTTTTACATTATGAAAATAGATTAGACATATATATAACAAGCACTGTGATGAAAATGAAATGAAATAGGGTTTAACATCCTGGGCTAATGAAGACAGGCATACGCCATACAGTGTGCTATGCGGGAAATGTTGGTCAGGCAGCGTCGCTACGGTGTACAAATCCAATCTGCAAAGGGATCTTTTACGTGCACGTCAATGTGTACCCGGGACCTTGGATTTTCATCCCATCCGAATGACTCGACAGATGTCCTTGTTAGGCCCTCTGTCCTACATCACTGACAAGGAGGAAACCACGCCGGAAAACGTGGGCGAACACTATAGTGAACACATTTTTTTAAAACATTAAAGGACAAAATTGGTACCAGTCAATATCACATAATGTGATAGAACTGGTTATACACGTTCCAAATATTATTTTATCACAAACATCATTACTATGATAGATGCGTAAACAATGTTTCATCAAACGGTAGTGACAACAACAAAGTGTGTTTCATCAATCGGTAGTGACGAACGCCAAAGTGGGGGGGGGGGGGTAACGTGGAGTGACAGTTACTGACAAAATTTTGTTTAGAGATGTCATTTTCTATCTTCATCGTTATATACAAGTCGAAGCGCATTTCAAAACGAGCGTTGGACTTTAGCTGAAAAAGTTTCTGTAAAACAGAGAGTTTTAGAATGTTGATCAAATGTGATAAGGTTCATCCTATCATAATGCTTCACACCCTGCCCCTTTACAATCACAAACTATTTTTTGACAAACAGTCGGGGGAAAGGTAGAATACCCCAACATTGATAATACGGTTTATATGTAACTGCATCATTATTATTATTACATGTGTGATAGAATTCGTTAAACACTTTACAAATATAATTTGCTATGATTGATCTATCACAAAAATTTGTAAGGGATGCAAAAGGTTTTCGACTCCCAGTGTTATAAATCAGTTTAAGCCAAAGAGCTGTTATATGTCAGGATATCTGCTTAAAGCAAACTATTCATAAACAATTGACTGTCACAAGATAAGACAGAAAATAGTTTAGGCCTACTGCTTGTAATGTAAAGCTTTGGTCTTCATTCTGATGAATTTTGTGCTACCATACATATATAGCGGTACATATTTAAAAAGTCTTTATTTCTTTGCTATCGGGGTGATTTAGTAGACTTTTGCTCTGATAAATGTTCTTTCGATCATGAGGCCTGTCATTGAATTCAGTGACATGGTTTCAATTCCAAGTCGATATATGACAAGTAGTTATGTACATCATATGATACATTTGTAAGTATTCGTCAAGTTTTCTTCTTCTTCTTCTATGGGGTTTAACGTCCACTTCAACCTAGGGTGATATCGTTGACAATTCTAGCTTCCATGTACAAAGCTCTTATAAACCTGTTTATAACTTCCTCAATGGTGATCAAATGAAGCATCTGTAAAAAAAAAATAAAATAAAAGCAACTTGAATATTCCAAAATTAAAATAAAAATAGCTTTAACATACTACACTAATGTGTATGGCTACAAAATAACTTGGATTTTCACAAAAGAACGTATTGTATTATATCTTATTTATTGATAGTATTGGTCAATTATCTTCAGGGCCGGATTAACCTTGTAGGGGGCCCGGGACATACCAACTGTGCGGGGCCCCATTTCAAATTGTTCGTACTGACCGCCGATCGTACCAGTATGTACTCCGCCTCCTTGAGTGCCTGGGGTGTTTTCCTCCAGAGTTTATTTGTTTAAAATAAAGATTAATTACAGTGCATCTGAGACAATTTAGGCAGCGATTTCATTGACGTTTAGAACTCGTTGACAATTTGAGTATTTTAAACCTTTCTCTCATGATGTTTTCATTTAATTTATTTTAGTGAAGTTATTTTAGATGACATAAAACATTAAACTCTGTTGTATGAACTACTATACTATGATTACGTTAATTTCCCAGGACTTGTTGGGCCCCAGCAATCACATCGCGGGATGTGGTCCCCGGAACTGGTTAGGATCTATTGATGGATAGAACCTCTAAATTATGTAATTTAGTTAATTTTAGGGCCCAACCGATCTCTGGCCAACAATATCCCTTACTGCCCAGGGCCCCAATCCTCGCCCCCTCAGCCCAGGTACTGGTTAGCTCCGCCCGGGATAAAATATAAGCATGAGTCAGAATTGTGGGGGGGGGGGGCCAAAATACAAACGAAATATTATGTTTATGAATCGCAAAATTCTACAATAAAATAGTACTGGATCGTTACGATTTTGTGTCAGGTGTTGGGACAAATGATTCCTTTCGAAAAATAAATAACAAATGCGGTGAAAAAAATAGAAAATACTTTAAATAGGGACATAGAAATAGTTTCACAACAGTCTGTCTACAGACGTACTATCACGTATCTCATCTGTGTGGTAGGTACTTTCGAATCACTGAATTTGTAGTCTCAGTATACTCAGTATACATGTATATCAGCAGTCGGAGATATAAGAAGGAACTTACTTTCAAACCCAATTTTTTAATTTAACTGGTATAATTTATCGTTCTCTCTCGTGTATAATCCAAAATAGCTGTAAATTGTACATTTCTCATGCAGTCCACAATATTCGCGCGCCATCTTGTTTAATTAACGTTCCCAGCATACCTGGTTTCCGCCTTCCGGGTTATAAAAAATTGTGAATTTCTGTAAGTAAAATAATCTAAATGAGAATACCTTAATTACAGTGTAATCAATGCGGACAATGTACGGAAAAAAAACAAACATACACCACCTAACATTGAAATCCGTTAATACAAATAACAGTTAATAATTTATCGATATCGACTGTAATATATCTCCCGTGACCTTGACCCCCTGGTCATGCTAATGGCGCAATATATACGTACGTAGTCTATGAGACTATCAACTTATAGTTTATACGGACTTCAATGTATGCTATAACTACGTAATATTTTAGGACTATGAATAGTAAAATTGAAGAAACTATTATTTGATTTCAGACGGCCTTTTAAGCATGTACATATTATACATACATGTGTACGTAAAAAGTATGATGGATGTATGCCAAATTATTTTGTAGATAGTTTTTGTTAAAATAGATCGACTACAGGCATTATTTTATTCAATTGTATCAAATTAAATCATCCCGATTTTATATAATATTTCCATTGCGAATATATAGGTCTCTAGCCTACCTTTCCTTTAAGTTACCGGTATGGGAATTGCTTTAAATTTTACTTTCCCAGACTTAAATTTATGTAGGTCAAACTACAACATATAATTGTTCAACACATTCAAATGTTTGATAGAATCTGCTATAACTAATATAAGGACTAGATTAAATATACGTTTAGTGGCAACAGAGCTTTGGTTCGACACATAGCAAATTGTACACACACACAATTAAATAATTAGTGTAGGCTCATTTGTCATGAAATATATATTCGTGTCAATTTTTTGTTAAAAGCAAAAACTCAATTGATTCTAAAAGAAAAAATCATAAGTTTTAAGAAAAATTAGGGTGCCATTTTTTTTTCACGTTCTAGAGGTCCGAAATCCAAGATGGCGTCCAAAATGGCCGCCATTCAGAAATAATTCAATATCTTCGTGAGTAAACATGATATGATGCCAAACAAAGTGTCTAAATATAGGTTTTCCGACACAAGGAAATCAATGGAACCATCAAATTTAGTCTAAAATTGTGATTTGCATGCCTTATTTGAAGGTGGCGACCAAAATGGCCACCGTTTATACTAAATTCGGCTTTTTTTGATACAGTTATACAATGATATTGAAAATAGATGTACAAACAAGATATCTGATTGAAGTATTGTTTTGGTCACGTGGTATGAACAAGTCCTAAACAAATATATATAACTGTAGTGGAACCACGTTAGTTATTGTTCGGTGTCATTGTATGAACTAAAAAAATGCAAAAGTCAGATGGCGTATAGGTGTAGTTTTAGCAACGTACATCAATCGTCCACACACTCCCAAATTTATCCTTGGTTGGCATGTTTTGTGGTGCAAATCCAGAATGCACAGAATTCTGTACATGGGATATTGTTTTTACAATAACTACACCTTCCTTAAAATCCAGACTTACATCCGCACTTGGTCAGGTGCAGTATTGCCTCAGGAGCTGGTGGATTCAAACATCGAACCGAAGAAGTGAGTTGAGTCTGCGCCAAATTTTCAACCAAATTAAGCAGGTGCTGGGAGGCATGGGTGATATTTATCAAATTTTTTCCAAATCATGGCTATATAGTATGCACGCCGAATATGTAAGTCCAGTGAACCAGAAGTTGGTGGAAGGTTTTCTCCTGCGGCTGCACGATTTGAGAAGAGGAATCAAAGCTCTTTCACGGCTGTGTGGATTTTTGACGTTTTGTTTGTGTGCTGTATCGATCACAAATCAATACAACAGTGCCAGAGCTTTGCTGGTTCCTTTTCTCAAATCGTGCAGCTGAAGGAGAGAACCTTCCACCAACTTCTGGTTCACTGGACTTGCATATTCGGTGGCGTGCACACTACATAGCCATAATTTGGAAGAAAGCTGATAAAACCACCTATGTCTTCCAGCACCCGCTGAATTTGGTTGGACATTTGACGCAGATTTAAGTCACTTCTTACCCGTTCAATATTAGAATTGACCAGCAACCGGGGAATTTGCCCTTGAGTGGATTAAGTCAGGAGCCAACGTGTCATTATCATCTGTGATCATTTCTCTGATTTCCGAAATCTCCACTTGGTGACATTGTTAGATCACACAACGTGTCCTTTCATCTCTACGCAGATGATACTTAACTTTATCTTGCCTTTAAACCAACTGATCAGCAGTCTGCTCTTGAAAATCTATCCCTAGACTTGAAGCCTGTGTGACTGACATCAAGGACTGGATGTCAACCTACTACCTGAAATTGAACAGTACCAAAACTGAGGTACTCATAATATCCTCCAGACGGGCATCCTCTCGCATGCCTCTCCCTGAATTCTGCAAGTTATTACCAAGTTATTACCCCAACAACAGAAGCTAGAACATTTGAATCGCATATCAGGGTTGGAAGTAATTTTATCATCTGTGGAATATCAGTCTCATCAGAAAGTACTTGAACGAAGCCACGGCCCCCACGCTAGTCCATGCCTACATCACCCCCTGCCTAGACTACTGTAATTCTCTGCTCCACGGACTACCCGACTACATCATCTAACAGTTACAGCATGTACAGAAAGCAGTCGCCAGACTGGTCACAGACACAAAGCAGTTTGACCACATCACACATGTCCGTGCCAAACTTCACTGGCTCCCCGTGTTATACAGGATACGATACAAGATTATTCTAGTTGTCTTCAAGTGTGTCAACAACCAGGCTCCTCAGTATCTCACGAACTCGTCACCAGTTATAAGTCAGCCCGAGTTCTCTGGTCATCTGAGAGCTCTCTCCTGTATGTGCAACCATCCGGATCCCGTACATTTGGAGATAACACATTCAAGGCTGCTGGTCCTAACTTGTGGAACCGGCTCCCTCGGAGCTTATAGTTTTAGACAAAATTCTTATCTTCAAATCGAGACTGAAGACACACCCTTTCCATGAAGCCTACCGTGAAAGACTCCTGTTTTGACTACTGTTTTCACCTTTGTGTCATTGATGAATTTTCCCGTCTGCTGTTGACCAGTTTTCAGGAAATGGCGCAATATAAGTATTTTCATACATTTATTCATGCACCTGATCAAGTGCGGATGTAGATCTGGATGTGAAGGAAGGTGAAGTTGTCGCAAAAATGATATCCAATGTATAGAATTATGTGTATGTTGGGTTTTCACTTACAACAACAAAACATGCCAGCTAGGGACAAATGAGGAGTGTGATGACGATTGATGTACGTTGCTAAAACTACACCTAAATGCCATCTGACTTTTGCATTTTTTTAGTTCATACAATGACACCGAACAATAACTAACGTGGTTCTACTATGGTTATATAGATTTGTTTAGGACTTGTTCATAACACGTGACCAAAACAATACTTTAATCAGATATCTTGTTTGTACATCTATTTTTAATATCATTGTATGGACTACTGTATCGAAATAAGCCAAATTTAGTGTAAACGGTGGCCATTTTGGACGCCATCTTGAAATTAGGCATGCAAATCACAATTTTAGACTAAATTTGATGGTTCCATTGATTTTCTTGTGTCGGAAAACCTATATTTAGACACTTTGTTTGGCATCATATCATATGTACTCACGAAGATATTGAATTATTGCTGAACGGCGGCCATTTTGGACGCCATCTTGGATTTCGGACCCCTAGAATGTGAAAAAAAAATGGCACCCTAATTTTTTTTAAAACTTATGATAATTTCTTTCAGAATTTACAGAGTTTTAACTTTTACCAAAAAAATAACACGAAATTACAAATGAGCCTACACTAAATATCTAAATTTCTATAAATTTTGAACGAATTTAAATTGGTTTGAAATGCCACATAAAGGAGCCCAGTCTCTATAAATTATACCTTAAATTTTATGTCTGGAGCCAGTCTTGCATCATTCTTTGTTTCTATCATCAATGAATTGGAATAAAAATTGAAAGAGAGAGAAATGGGGTATAAAGTCCACTTGACACAATTAAACGTTGGGTGGGTCTTACATATTATGGTTCAATATTTTTTTTAATAATTCAGTTTAGTGTAGTGATTTTTAGCAGCGAAAGAAAATCATGCAGATGACCCGCAGTTGAAAGCACGACGTTTCGTACTTGATACAGACAACCTTTCGGACTCGATAACCTTTCAGACTCAGTACGACAGTTCGGACTTACTTAATCACTTGACAACGTTTCGGACTCTGGTTTGACTTGTTATTTTTAAAAATCTTTTTTGGCTTATTATAAATTGATTTGACGGTAATAGTGTTCTACCTTTTTTTTACAACTTATTCCCGAATCCAAAGCTTCACCTCCCCAAGCCCGAATCATCGAGGCCATATATTTTTGGGTCCGAAATGACATGTAATCCTGCAGTTCTGATGACACGCTGGGAATCCAAATTACAAAATTGACTGATGGATAAAATTTAAAATATTTAAAATCTTAAGCGTTGGTCTTGTGTTTAGTTTTTTGGGCATGCGGAAATGTTGCAGTACAGTCCAAATTTCATTTCATATGTTGAATTCTTACGCCTCGTCGCAAGAATAGCTACAGCATTAGAGAAAACCCATGAGGTTGGACAGGTGAATTTGTGCTCCATGTCATGTACAAAATGAAATGGGGTTTAATGTCCCACCGTTCTGCTCTGACTTAGCTAATGAAGATGTTCATTTGTTGACAGGAATATAGCCTGGACAGTGACTGAACGTATGCAAAAAGAATGTTTTACATGCACGCCAATAGGTACAAAATCCGAACGACTATGTACAGTTTTGGATTTTACCTCATTTTCTGAAGGAGCTGCGGTGACTCAGTAACAAAATGGCTAGCAAATGAGGGGTTTAATCTCGGTGTTGGTCGAGAAAGTTCCCCTTGTTAGTGGTGTAGGATCTGGCAAAACTGGTTTCTAGTCATTCGAATAGGACAAAAAACAATATCTTGTGCTCACACAGCGTGTACACGTACAAGAATCCTTGACAGTTGGAATTTGAAATGAGAATAGGTCATTCATTTATTCATTTTACTCTTTGTGTGTCACCTACAGACCGCAATTCTTAAAGGAGCTAAATCTCTATTCTTTGGCACTTGGAAATGAATACAAATGGGTAGCAAGCCATGTAAAAATATAACATATAAATTTCTAATCGGTTAGGGGGGGGGGATGGCTTTGTGGTCTAGAGTGCCGCGCTTCGATCTCTAGCTGGCGGGCCACCTCTGGCTTGCGGATGTGGTTTCGAGCCCTGGTGTGAGCGTATGTGGCATGGCGATAGGGGCGCCTTCTCAACCTTGTGGGTTTCCTCTCGGCACTCCGGTTTCCTCCCACTGCTAAAGATCCCTACACGCAAGCGAATTATTGAAATAAAATTTTAAAAAAAACATATGTTAGTCCCGAAGTGACCTAGTTGTGTTGAGTGGACGTTAAAACCCATTTCTCTCTCTCTCTCTCTAATCGGTTATGTTCTGCGAATATGCGAAAAGTCCAAATTGAATTGACGTCTGATTATTCCAGCCTACAACAATAGTAATCTCCCGTGGGTTATGTTTAGCCTTGTTCATTGAGTCGCTTCATTACAAAGGACACACTAAATCTTTCCTGCAGCCACACCCATTTTGATGTGTGTCTACAAACCCATTTCTTCTTTGTGTGTCCGTGCACCTTACTTCTGCACCTAACCTCGACTAATTGAAGACGGGCATACGCCATACAGTGTGCTATTAGTGAAATTTTCGCCCGGGCAGCAACTGAATTCCAACTGCCAAGGGATCTTTTACGTGCACGGCAATGTGTACACATGACCTCGTTTTTTCATCCCATCCAAATGACTAGGCAGCTGTCCTTTTCAGGCCCTCCGTCTGCATCACTGACAAGGGGAAACCAAGCCGGAAAATCGACATGAAATTTCTCTGCCAATTCAGGGATCGAACAACTTAACTCCAGGTTTAGCATCTGCTGGTCACAATTCTGAATTAATTGTCTCGGAACTTATTTACACAACAGCTAAAGTACACGATCAGTTAATCTCACTTTCGATAAAAAAAAAAACAGTGGACCTGACAGAATTAACAACATTATTTTGAAAAATTGTGCTACGTCATTAAGTCGCCCACTCTCCAAATTGTTTAATTTCTTACAAAATATATCTGTATTTCCGGACATATGGAAACAGGCTATAGTATTTCCAATCTTTAAGCAAGGTGATATTCACGACACCTCGAATTATAGACCTATACCATTACTAAGTTTAATTAGAAAAGTCTTCGAACGACTAATTTACAAAGATATACACATTTTTTTATTAACTAATCATCTATTATAGATGCATTCCCTGGTACAAACTTTGTGATTTGACGATATATTTGGACTAAACACATATTTAAAGTAACCAATCTATCAAAAAATGCTTCAATTCCCTTTCAAAACTCTGTTTTCGCCGGGGATACCTATAGCTGTAAGTAAGCTGTTGTTAAACGCAATGTCTGCCAACTTAACTTCATTGTGGGAGGGTCCATATTTCAAAATGTAACTTACTTACATAGAGGTGTATATATTGACTAGAGTGTATTGTGGTCACGTGATCCCCATTGACGTAACGTTATCGCCGTGTGCCGTCACTGGAGACCGGCCGCCATGTTTTAACCGGTAAAGAATGACGGAAGTGCCCGGATGAACGCTATGTAAATAAAGGGAAATAGTCTGACAGAGGGCGGAAAAGTCCATTAAAAAAGCAGTTCTAATTCAACAATATCAACCAAAAAAATGATGGTCGAAAGGCCTTACCTTACTGTCCTCAAAATAACATCGTTTTGGCCAACTCACTGGCATATTTTTGGGGCTTTACTATTATTAAGAGTAAATCATAATGATGAATACCTTGGTTGGCATGGTGTAAATTGTAGGCCTACATGCATACCTGACGAAATTATGTTTATTTTATTAATTGAGCAAAGTGGACGTCACATAAAACTTAATTTTGGATAGATCTAAATAATTTGTTGAACGATTTAAAATGAAAGGACTGCTTGATTGAATGATATTACCTATAGCGTCATACAGGTGATAAATTATAAATGAAGAAAAAGATTGAGTTTTTAAAAAATAATCGAGAATTTCTATCATTTAGGCCTACCAGAAGAATGAAATCTGATGCCGATTGGAAATCTATTTTTTTAAAAAAGAGAAAAAAAAATAGGAATAGCAAGGCCTTGGTAGCTTTGGTTGAAAAATACAGCGGTATATTAAATTTTACTAAAAAATAAGACAAAATTAATGAGGTTTTCTTACGGTAGTAGATAAATAAAGAAATAAAATAGTTCTTTAAAATAACGAGGAGATATAAATAGGGCTAGCAAGGCGTTGGTAGCCCTACCGGTATATGGATTACAATTCCATGATTTGGTGTCTATTTCTCTTTGGTTGAAAAATACAGCGGTAGGCCTATATTAAATTTTACACCAAAACATAAGACAAACTTAATGAGATGTTCGTAGTAGCAGCGATTAAAAAAAATATCAGGCCTATTTTTTTTTTGTTACAAAATTTGACTGGGAAAGAAGTTTACAAGACTTTGTCCTTATTATTATTAGCCTTTTTTAAAAAAAACAAAAACAAAAACAAAAACAAAACTAGTTCGGGGGTTTTAAGCAGGGTTTCTGAAGAAAAAAAAAGAAACAAACTGATATTGCAAGAAACGCTCACTATATTCTGTATCTGTGTACACAATGTCGACCTAATTAATTAAATCCGAGGGAGTACAACTAACCGATAACAAAGCAACTACTAGCCAGTGAGTGCATGCCTGTGATTAAACACTCCACCCCAATAAGCTGACTTACTCCCTGCGATATTTTGCGTACAATGACAGATGTGTGTATATATATAATATGCGCAATTTCCATACTAATTAAATATACATTAATTTAGAAGTTCGATAATCACACGGACCTTGTAATGATTACATAGTAAAAGTATCAGTACTAATTATATAGGTGAATAGACCCGCCCGGTTACCGGCCTCAAACAAACATCGACTCGAGTGTTCGACGTCTTCTCGCCGTGTTTATTAAACTATTTTACACAATTATCAAGATTGTACTATATCTATTAAATCACTATTTCACTTTTAACTTATCCTACTCACTTATAAAATGATAATCCCCTCCCTTTTCGCCTGACATTGAATTAACCAAAACAACA
This sequence comes from Patella pellucida, assembly GCA_917208275.1. Taxonomy (NCBI): domain Eukaryota; kingdom Metazoa; phylum Mollusca; class Gastropoda; family Patellidae; genus Patella; species Patella pellucida. The sequence goes on from OU795036.1 coordinate 27,383,140, forward strand.
ACAACAACTCTCCGGCATGTTGGTATATGCCAACGTAGGCTAAATCTTACCGGTTGTAAAATGGCCGCCAGCCTCCATAGTCGGCACGCGATCACGTGACCACCATACACTCTAGTCAATATATACACCTCTATGCTTACTTACTTTACATTTACCATATTATTGAGGCCTAAATAAATTCTTAATTATTTCTGTCAACTTCTTTTTACACCTTTTAATTGCAGAGTATTTTGTACGTTGACAACCCGCAATGTTCCCAAACGGCCTAACCGTTTGAGCAAGAAATAACAACTGCCCCCTGACCTAAGCTAGCACACAATAAGCCAGCAAATCCTGTCGAGTTGACAGTTAGTGATTCCCTTACAATATTGCCCAGTCCTTGCCCCATGGGCGATTTTCGCGTAATCTAGTATTTTTCTAGTAAGATTGGGTGTCTATACTTTTCATAAATACCAAATTTGCCATACTTTTATTGGAAATAACCAGCCGATAAATACTTAGCTGGGAACCCGGGGTTTAGAATAAACGACTGAACCATTTAACAATACAATAAGTTGACTGTACCATTTATCAATTAGTTGACATATATGATTATATTTCTTCAGCACTGGATAACAGTAAAGAAGTAAAAGCCATCTTTTGTGATATTAGCAAAGCATTTGACCGTGTGTGGCATAAGGGTTTGATTCACAAACTGAGTTGCATTGGTATCCGTGGTAAACTGTTAACTCTCTTATTAGATTATTTGTCGAACAGAAAACAATCGGTAGTCCTTAAAGGCGAACGTTCTAATTTAAATAATATAGCCGCAGGTGTTTCCCATGGATCGGTCTTGGGTCCACTACTTTCTGTTATTTTTATCAATGATGTTACTGAAAATATAAATTCTAATATACGTTTATTTGCAGACGATACGTGAAAATGTATTAAATTTAGATTTAAATTTGATTAACAACTGGAAAGTAAGATTTAACCCCCTGAAAACAGTTTCAATGACATGCTCTAGAAAACAATTCCAAACCTCTTTTAATTTAAATTTTAATAACGTAAATATTCAGGAATCGATACACTACAAACATCATGGTCTTACTTTACAAAATAATTGTCAGTGGGACAACCATATTGAATATGTTATATCTAAAGTAAAACGCTCTATTGACTGTCCACGTGGTTTAAAATATCGAATTTCTCGTAAGTCCCTAGAAATTATCTACAATGCATTTATCTTACCCTTATTTGACTATGCTGACGTCGTTTGGGACAACTGTAATAAATTCGAGTTTTTAAAACTAGAAAATCTCCATTTAGATGCACTGAGAACAAAAACAGGTCTAGTTCGCGGCACTTCCCATAACGTACTTTACTATGAATCTGGATATAACCCACTATCAACAAGGCGTTTAAGGCAAAAGCTCAGTCTTATGTACAAAATGGTTAATAAAATGGTTACCCCTTTTTTAAGCCTACTAGTACCACCTAAAATATCTGAAATAAATCCTTACCCTGTTCGCAATAACAATGAATTGAAACATATTACTGCTAACACTAATTATTATAAAAACTCCTTTTCACCTTCAACTGTTATCAATTAGTTGACATATATGATTATATTTCTTCAGCACTGGATAACAGTAAAGAAGTAAAAGCCATCTTTTGTGATATTAGCAAAGCATTTGACCGTGTGTGGCATAAGGGTTTGATTCACAAACTGAGTTGCATTGGTATCCGTGGTAAACTGTTAACTCTCTTATTAGATTATTTGTCGAACAGAAAACAATCGGTAGTCCTTAAAGGCGAACGTTCTAATTTAAATAATATAGCCGCAGGTGTTTCCCATGGATCGGTCTTGGGTCCACTACTTTCTGTTATTTTTATCAATGATGTTACTGAAAATATAAATTCTAATATACGTTTATTTGCAGACGATACGTGAAAATGTATTAAATTTAGATTTAAATTTGATTAACAACTGGAAAGTAAGATTTAACCCCCTGAAAACAGTTTCAATGACATGCTCTAGAAAACAATTCCAAACCTCTTTTAATTTAAATTTTAATAACGTAAATATTCAGGAATCGATACACTACAAACATCATGGTCTTACTTTACAAAATAATTGTCAGTGGGACAACCATATTGAATATGTTATATCTAAAGTAAAACGCTCTATTGACTGTCCACGTGGTTTAAAATATCGAATTTCTCGTAAGTCCCTAGAAATTATCTACAATGCATTTATCTTACCCTTATTTGACTATGCTGACGTCGTTTGGGACAACTGTAATAAATTCGAGTTTTTAAAACTAGAAAATCTCCATTTAGATGCACTGAGAACAAAAACAGGTCTAGTTCGCGGCACTTCCCATAACGTACTTTACTATGAATCTGGATATAACCCACTATCAACAAGGCGTTTAAGGCAAAAGCTCAGTCTTATGTACAAAATGGTTAATAAAATGGTTACCCCTTTTTTAAGCCTACTAGTACCACCTAAAATATCTGAAATAAATCCTTACCCTGTTCGCAATAACAATGAATTGAAACATATTACTGCTAACACTAATTATTATAAAAACTCCTTTTCACCTTCAACTGTTGAGCTTTGGAACAGTCTTTCTCATTCATGATATTCAAAACGCGTCTACTATACAAAATTTCAAAATTAAATTAAGTGCGAATGATCATAAAATACCCGAATACTATTACTATGGTGAACGAAAATTTCAAATTATCCATTCCAGACTTCGAAACTGTAAAAGTGCTCTAAATTTTCATAGATTTTTAATGCATATTTCAGATAATCCGACATGCAGATGTGGTCATATTCAAGAAGACAACGATCACTATTTTATCTATTGCCCCAACTATGCCACTCAGCGTAACTCAACATTGAATAGCCTTCCACTTAAATCAAAACACTCAAAAGCTTTTCTTTATGGTGATCCCAAAGAAAATATCTTGTATAACGAGGTCATTTTTAGACAAGTTCATAAATATTTTAAACTAACTAAACGCTTTGAATAAATAAGAATTAGCAGGCGATGGTGATTAATGTTAAAAAAAAGATGATGATAATGATGATGATGATGATGACGACGACTCATTTTTTTATTTATTTGTGTATGTAAATATGTATTAATATATACTTGTACATTATGTACATTTTAGTTATTTGTATTGATATGTGTATATACACACCTTCACGGTGTTTTGTCTTTGATGTTCCATAAACGATAATAGAGATATCGTACCAATGATTGGGTGATCAGAGGGTGATATGTGATATCATTCCTGGGACGATATCACATATCACCCTCTAATGACGTCATATAAGCAAACTCAGTAAAAATACATTTTATTTAGTTATAAGGTTAATAGTACAGTTAATATCATACATGATAGGATTAGAATCATTTTCTGCAGATGTTTGTAGACAAAGCCGTTTTGTAAAATTTTCGGTCTCGTAATTCTTTCTGGTGTCTTCCTCGTCTTTTACGTTTTTGCCCTCATCACTGTTACTGACATCATTCTTACCTTTGCGTTGTGAAAAATGCAACCCGTTTAAATAAATCATTGTCTTGCTATAACGTGAGGGTTTTATGTTCCTAAAACGCCCTTTGACCACAAGGATTCAGAATCTTATCTGTAAGCGGTTCAGTCTGCTTCTTCCTCTGAGCTAAGCCTTCGTTTGTTAGTTGTTTCATTCTTCAAATTCGCTGTTTTTCAAAATATTCAAGTTTTTCTTACATTCAGTGGCTATTTATTGCCGTCTTTTTTTTCTAACTTCAACCACGAAGTGTTTTAACCTAAAGTATAAATCACTATTGTCCATGTGTTCAAGATCTTTAGTTATTTTCCTTTCTTCGTCATTATGTTGTTTGTTTCGCCACATCCACCATGCTTAAAATGAAACGCCCAATTATTACGCCTTAGAGTATATTTTGATACAGCGTTTTTGCAAGGTTTAGAATCGTTTAGTCATTGGCAATATGAAAACGTTTGTCATTTTCAGATCGATTTTCCTCTACATCCGAAATATCGGAATACAGTGCTGGATTTCCAACATCCATATTGAAAATATACTTTAATTGTCTGCACGCCGAAGTCGTCTGAATCAGTCATTGAGTATTGACAGCATTTTACATGTGAACTGGTCGATGTATGACTAAAATAACGCAGATGTAATGGGCAGAGTGGGACAACAGTTCACTATTAGTATATTCATTCCAGCAGTGAAGTAGCCCTTCCCTTCATCATGCTAAAACCAACACGGGACGATATGGGTGTGTTTATGTTGCTATATAGGGGTATGCTGACCACTCTGTCATTGAAGTAATGTTAATGTGTATGTCAAATAATGCCCCACTAACCCTCGGTTCGATATTAGAAATATCAACTTCGTAGTAGGGTATTATCTACTACTTAGTATATTTATTAAATAAGGAGACGAATTAATATAAGCCTTTGGCTTGTTTTCGAATCCTTAACTTTTGTCAGTGTATGTATAATATGTATCTTATTTGAATAAAATATTGTTTAAACCATAACCTAAAGATCTCAATTCTTTTCGATATTTGCGCATATCAAATTGTAACTTAATGAATTATGGCCTTTGATTGTTGGAAAAATCACTTTCGGTATTACTCTTTCCCTGTTCATCTCTCGAAAATGTGGGCGTATCCTGCCTGGCAGTGCCAGCTTACTATCTTTCATTTTACTTTCCTTGGCTTGAGTATAAATATAACGCTTGTTATAACTTCTATAATGATAGAGTCGTTCATAGAGATTACCATAAAATTGAAGATTCAGTATTGTGCATCAAATTAGCTTGGTCGTCGGGAAGACATTCCTCACGGGGTCAATCACGATTAGGTACAAAACCCGGAAAATATTATAACTACATGTACATGAAAATTACCCAGATCTTACTGACAGCCACAACAGGAAATTTGTGTGATTGGATCTGATTGTTTATTAGGCTTGTCATTAATTAACAATGGCGTGTACTGTGATTAGGGTCTGGTATATTGCTACTTGAGGTTTATACTATAAAGTGTGATTTAATTAACTTTGGTCGAAGTGTCAGAACAAACAAACAATGATGTAGAGGGATGGCATAATATATTAAACAAAAGTGCAAAAAAGGAATGTTTACCATTTTATTTGTTAATTACCCTTTTATACCAGGAAGCAGACGAAATTCCAAAAGGTTAATTAGTACTTGTACTGACAACACCTAAGGGATCCAAAGCTCCTAAGCTATCGACTAAATTTATCTCAGATAAAGTAGCCTAGCTAAGACTCCAAAGACTTCTCAAATCCAGAAAGACTACTTCCGTGCGTATATGGTAGACGCAGACACCCTAATCACCCTAGTCAACTCGATCAACACAGTCAAAAAGAGATATAGAGATGACGACGAGGAAAACGAGGAGAACGATCAAGAAGTAAATCTTGTAATACGTAGGAGGATATCGCATGGTCGCCACTACAGTACTGGAGGTATTTCCAGTTGCTCGTCGTTGGTAAAACCAAAGACGAACACTGGTGATGTGTCCAGTTGCTTGTTGGTCGCAAAACCAAAGGCGTACACCAATGACGTACCTTCTATGGAAATCTAGACACCAGTAGATCAATAGAATCCCAACATTGAGAGGCTCAGATGTGCTGAGCTGAGAAATACATCGCACGCAACCCCAAAGATGTAATATGCCTCCAAGAAACCAAGCTACTACCAACTTCGAAAGACATCTACCTACCCGGATACACCTGTCAAAGAAGGGACAGACCAGGCAGCACGACACGTGGCGGCGGCCTTGCCTTCTACCTCAGTGATAACTAAAATTATACTACTGTTACACTGGACGTAGCGCTTCCTCTAGAAGCAATGGGCATAGCCATCACATTGAGCAATAATACAAAATTGACAATAGTGAATATCTATGTACCCCCAGATGTCACGAGAAAACCGAAAACCAGTAGACATGGTACAAGGGTTAATGAGCGAAATGGATGCATGAGATGTGTTGTTGACGTTTGGGAAAGTAGACTAGGGGAAATGTGTAGGGAGTGATAGTTAGATGTATTATGAATGGTTAGAGTGGCTGTGGTGTTACGGTGAAATACTATGCCGCCACCGTAACACCACAGCTTTATGATTTGTTAGACAGGAGTGATGTAATATATCCGACAATAATAAATAACATATTTCTGATTTTATTGTCGTCTTTTCCCACTTGCACTGGTTGTACGCCATTTTGAAACTAGCTGACGAAGGCAACTCGGGCGGCGATTGTTCGACGTATTATGTCACTCGATATTCACGCGGTACTTCACGGAATTCCACGATAAAAAAACATCAAACCACCGCGTAGCGTGTACTGTATGTTCTAACCTTGACCTATTACTCACTGATAAGCTTCCGCTGCAAAAGGAGTTCTTACCTTTTCATTATAAGTATAATGACTTCGTCATGTGCGGCAGGTTAGTTCGCTTCTAAAAACACTGTTTACCGTTCGAAAAAATACAAAAGTAATTTTCTACCAGACAACCATGGTTCTATTCACCGAGACTAGATACTTTCTCTCGGTGTAAGGATATTATCGCTATGAATATACGTTCATACACTGTTGAGAAAATAATCCCGTTGGTTTGCTTAGCAACAATTTGAGCATGAATCAACACTGTACTAAAAAAACGTGCGTAATAAATATGAACGGTCTTCAAACATTCGGTTTATAATTAGCGATACACAGGTACAGTGGCAAGTGTTATGCTAAACAGACCTAATACCTCAAAAGTACCTACGCGCGAAATCCCAGATTTTGGTACATGTTAAACAATAAAAATAGTGCCCGTGCGCATGCCAGTAATAGAAAAACTTAGAGTTCGCGCATAAAAAATGCACGAACGTACCAGGCGCGATGTCATCCAGTAGACTTCCAGTCACTTCTCGACCAGCTTCCGCAGGGCGAATCTGTCTTATGCGGGGATTTCAACGCAAAACACACTCTGTGGGGGTCGCCGAGGAATGACTGTCGGGGGACTAGCCTATGCTCAATAATAGAAGGAAGCGACCTCTGCGTACTGAACGATGAGAGCCCTACTTTTATTGGAGGAAATGCCCCACCTTCACACCTGGATCTCACGCTCTGTACGCTGGGTATGGCAAACCGCTGTAATTGGCAAGTACACGAAGATAAAACACTTGGCAGCGACCATCTACTGATAGAATTCTACATCCAATGTGAAACAACCAGGGAATTCTATAACGGAAAACCCAATTGGAAAATTAGAGAGGCCGATTGGGCCAACTTCCGTGTAGGCTGCCTTGGATGGAAGGAAGAAGACATCATCGATGCCAACATCGACGTGTACGCTGCCAATATCACAAGTGCTATCATAGGTGCAGCAGACGACTCCATTCCAAAGACTTCAGGAGGGCGACCAATGATTAGAAAACCTTGGTGGTCACCAGAATGTCAGAAGGCAGTAAATGAAAGAAAGAAGGCACTTCGCCTACAGAAACGCCACTACAATGCACAATCCGGAAGGCACAAAGCGGACACTAGATGACATTCTGTAATGCGTTGAACCAAAACACGCAAACAGGTGTCGTCTGGAAGAAGCTAAACGCCATGAACGGGAAGCGCAGATCACACAACATACTGAATCTAAAGAATGGAGATAAGTACGTTACCAACGGCAAAGAAAAGGCAGATCTACTTGCAAAAGCTTTCGCTGACGCAAGCAGGGACGAAAACCGGTCACCAGAGTTCCTGAAGAGAAAGGAAATCTTTTACTCACAGCACCCTTCTTTAGAAATTGAACCTAATGAAGGGGCTAAACCAATCAATCTACCCTTCTCCGAGGGAGAGTTAAATAAGGCTCTTTCCCTCAAGAAGGAGGACAAAGTAAAGTACTCAATGGTCAAACATCTGCCTAGAAATGCCAAAAGAATATTGCTTCAACACATCCTGGTTGGCAGGAGAGGCACCTAAAGAATGGCGGAAAGCCAACGTCATTCCTCTTCCAAAACCAGGTAAGGAGAGAACAAAGGCAGAGTCCTATCGACCAGTAAGCTTGACATCCACACTGTGCAAAACCCTGGAAACAATGGTTCACATACGACTACAGACTATCTGGAGAGCAATCGACTGATTGACGAAAATCAAAGCGGGTTCAGGAAAGGGCGTTCAACAATGGACCACTTGGTGAGACTACAGCAAGTCATGTCGCAGGCACTCCTCTCTGGGAACCTGTTATGTGTCGTGTTCGTAGATCTGACCAAGGCTTTCGATTTAGTCTGGCTAGACGGGCTGCTCTTCAAGTTAGGACGTATTGGTATAACGGGCATAATGTTTCGGTGGATCAAAAGCTTTCTGAGCGACAGAAGGATACAGGTGAATGTTGGCAGATTCCCGAGTGCCGAGCAAACATTAGAAAATGGCACGCCTCAGGGGTCAGTTATCAGTCCCACTCTCTTCAACATCATGATCAACGACATACAAAAATCTTCCTACCTCGACAACAAAACTGAGTTAGCTAAATTTGCTGACGACAGTACCATATGGCGGAAAGGGAAGAGCTTCTGTGAACTACAAAAGAATATGCAAAAAGCCTTAGACAAATTAATGTCATGGGCAAACGACTAGGGATTCAAAGTCTCGGGGAAGAAAACAGTCGGCATGCTTGTAAGCAGGGATAGTGGGATGAACAGAATGACTCTGTGTATGAACGGAAAAACCATCGAGTTTAAAGACCAAACCAAGTTCCTTGGCGTAATCTTTGACCGAAGGCTGACCTGGAAACCGCACATCGGCGAGACTGTAGATAGATGAACCAAAATCCTAAACTTAATAAGGAAAATAACGGGCAGCACATGGGGGGCAAATAGAGTTACACTAATGATGGTGTACCGTGCTCTAATACGATCTGTATTGGACTACGGCTGTTTGGCCTTCATGAACTGCGCGCCATTCCTCTTAAGTAAGCTTGACACCATCCAATACAAAGCTCTGTGTATTGCGACTGGCGTAGGGCAAGGAGCTAAGAGAGAAACACTACTGCAGGAAGCCGGGGAGTTGCCCCTATCCCTAACCTAAGAAGAAAAGAACTAGCGACAAAGTATTGGGCTAAGATCTCGCAACTGGGCGAAAGATCCCCAACCCCTAACCATCTACAAAATACAAGATATGTGAGAGATCCCAGAAAGAAAAGCTTTGGCCAGGGAAACGATTAAAGAACTGCGACTGGGGGAGCTCGTGATAAATGAACACGACCCGCCAGCGATCGCCCCTTGGACACTACCTATACCACCGGTCAACCTAGATCTACTACAGAAAACCGACAAGAAAAACAATCCCACTGCTGCACGTGTTTTCTCTCTAGAACACCTGGAAGACAACTGGTCGTCTGATGACTGGGACCATGTGTACACGGATGGCTCACGCAATCCTGAAAGGGGCACCAGCTCGTTTGGAATATATCTGCCAAACGGGGAACAGGGAATAAGCAGGAAACTGCCCAACAACTGTTCGGTGTACACTGCAGAGCTTGTGGCCATTCGTGACGCTATATCGTGGATTTCCCATCAGAAGACTAGTAAGTTCGTCATTCCAATAGTTAGTGCAGGGGGACTGCGCCACATATGATTTACATAAAGGATAAATATAACGACAATACATCATACTCCGAAACAGCAAACGAAACAAACAATAAAACAACAATTCAAAAAAGAGTGAATGGATCCGGGGGCTAGCCGTAAGCGTCCACTGCGCTGTACAGTCCCGGGTCTGAAGCAACTCAGACTTCACTCAAGATTGAACATGTTGAACCGTACAAGAAAACGCACAAACAGCCCAACACAATGAAGCAAAGAAAATGTAGACCGCCTCGGGAGGCAGTCGTCTGCTAACTGAATGGTGTGACGTAAATACGTCGTAATGTTATCAATGACGTCAATAGAATTTCTTAACAAAAAGGGCGATAATCAAGATTTAATAATGCTAAAAGCTATGAGTTTAAACAACCAATTAGAATTTTTAAGTTGTATAATTGCACAAAACATAATACTAAATACCCTATACAAGCAATGCAAAACAGGACTCTCGGAGCAGCCTGATTTCAATCCAGAATGACAACTCGGAATCAAGACCAGAAGTCATTTTGGAAATCAGGCAGCTGTACCAGAGAGTCTTAGAGAAGGGAAGCAAAGTAGAGCTCGTGTGGATTCCATCACATGTCAATATTAGAGGAAACGAATGAGCAGATCGACTCGCCAATGAAGGTCTCAAGGATACAGCACCACTCCGCACCATAAACTAAAGCACCACAGAAATCTACGGTATGGTTAAAAGACAAGTCAATTCAATCTGGGAATTAAATCTCGTTGAACTTAACACATACAGATCTACACAAAGACAGCACTCAATCACCCTAGAACAGATATTTGTAGACTTATATCGAAACTAAGGGTGAAAGAGCGGCTGCGAGACTACAAACACCAAGTGATCGTCTGCGAGTGCGGAGAAGAGTGTACCACCAACCATGTCCTGGTAGACTGCAAGGTTTACAAGGAGGAGAGAAGGGAACTAGTGAGAATAATGGAGACCAACAACATACCATTCACTACTAAGAACCTACTCTTCCCTAGACCAGATATGAAACTGCAAATCTTCGAAGAAATCCACACCCTAATGGACACAGTTGGACTAAGTAGAATAGTAAAATAAGAGAGGGTCATGGCTAGACAAATTTTCAATACAACGTAGGATGGCTAAGTAAAAACGTCCCCATCGAAGGACGCCCAGCCATCCTACAAACCTATTTTTATCTTCTTTATTTTCTTTATTTTATTTTTTACTTATTTTTATTTTTTGTATGTTATTTTTAGAACGTAGGGTGGCTGAGTAAAAACGTCTTCTCGAAGGAAGCCCAGCCATCCTACAAATTTCTTTTTTATTTTACCTTTAATTTACCAATTTCTATTTATTATTATTAATATCCCTAATTTAATTTATTTTCATCTATTTATTTTAATTTACTTATTTTAATTTATTTACTCTAGATTATTTATTTTAACGTAGGGTGGCTGAGTAAAAACGGCCTCTCGAAGGAAGACCAACCATCCTACAAATTTATTTTATTCCTTTTATGTGATGGATAATAGCCGAAGACTGTCCATTATGTAAATAGAAAGAACAACTGAGGCGCGTTAGCCCCGAAGTATTTCTTTGTATTTACATAATGGACAGTCTGAGGCTATTATCAAACTTAAAACATAGCACCATAGAGGTACAAATAATGGATAGTTTCTAAAACAACAAGCCACTAAAATAATGGACATATTCTTAAAACAACATGCACATGCCCATGAATGCATGTCACAAAACACTCCAGTCATACAATGCAAGCATACACGGACAGTCCAAAATGTTCGACATTGAGATGACATATTTATAACACAGTCGAAAACAAATATTAATAGTGAGAATATAATATGATAAGCATGTGGATACTGATTATGAAATGTACTCGATATGGACGATGATAGTCATACAAATTGTGATGTTCTTCGTATTGGGAATAATAGTCGTCAAAGATGTGATGGAAAGGCTGCTCGCGAGAATGATTTAGATATTAATAATATTCTTAGTGGTGTGGTTAATATGGAGGGTACTAGTCGTCCAAATTTTGACCATATAACGTCAGTCATTCGATTAACCAATCAGAAACGATGTTGCAAGTGGCTATATTTGCTTTGTTTTGATTTCTGTCGCTGCCAATGTCTACCCAAAGCTCCGCACCAAAAAAGGTCAAGCACTTGATTCGACAGACCATTTTATTGGCTGACCCCTCATTTGAAGCAGAACTCGAGTTTAATAACAACCCTTCCAGATCCAAGTGTAATAAAGACAAGTAAAACGAGATTTTGAACTATAAAAACGAAAGAAATAGGATATGTGTTTTAATCAGATTTAAGTGAAATTCTTTATGTAGACAAACACGTGAAATCAACATTCGGTCATGTGACATTTCGGTAACTATGTGGTTTTAAAGTCATTTTATGTTCTGTAATCTAATTTGTTCAGAGAATGAATTGTCCGAAAATACATTTTCATTTTTCAGATAAGTGTCTATTATTGGTATTTTCTTAAACAATCGTCTATTATTTATAAAACTGTCCATTATTTACCGAAAATAATGGGCAGTTTTATAAATAATAGACGATTGTGAAAGAAAAGCGTACATTCTCCTATATAATGGTTAAAAACATCAAGGGGTGACGTCATGTCTATGTTTTAATTTAAATTATTTCCATTATTTATTTTTTTTTAACAATAATAACAATATAGATAACTGGCGGGATAGTGGAGTAAGAGGAAGTCATGATCAGACGGGCTCGGCATCTAAACACTATTTCACCCAAAACTGATACCAAACCTATAAAGTTGGATAGTGGAGTAAGGGGAGGTCACGAGAAGACAGGCCCGGCACCTAAACACAAATCCCACAAAGATGACATCTACCAATCCAGAAGCAGAAGAGATCATCCACCAAACGATATGCTTTTATTGCATAAAGGGAAGAACTTCCCACTAAACCTAATCCATGGCCTAATGCCTTAATGGAAAGATTGCAAAATCATATTCTAAAAAACAGGAAGCTGCTTCGGCTCTCATATGTCTTGTCTGCGATATCACTTAAGTGGAAGCAGACGTTAAACACCAACTAGATAGATAGATAGAAAGACTACTAAATATTACAAAGATCATCTAGTCCAAAAGTAGATTTAAAGTTGTCTTTATTTTTATTTTTATACCTTTACAAGTTATAAGATTTACTTCCTTTATATTTTGCATTCCTAATCTATTTTACTTTATTTTCTTTACATAACAATAACAACAAGAGTAAAGATAAAGGATATTTAACAAAGAACAACAAGCAACAACAAGGTAATTGGCTTACTAAATAAACACTAATTCACGATTAGGGGTTTATTAAATAGTATGAAGCCCTTCAAAGGGTACTCTAATTAAGCAAAGTGAAACCAATAATACACCGATAGTGAGACCATATGCATGTAATTAAGAGTCATTCCACGAGAAAACCATGCAAATTCATGCAGAATCGAGAAGGTGGGGGGTTGGCAGATCGAGTTCATTTCAGGGGGGTTTTATAGACTCCCCGAGACTACTTCATAGCCAGAAGGGCTGATCTCAAAATTAAACCGTTTTTGAGATACAGCATCCGGGTGATTTGTGGCCAATTTTGCCCATTTTCAGGTCATTTTTTGTCTATTTTTAGCCACCTATTGTGGCGAGTGTAGGATTGGATGGAAATGGTGGTGATTGGGGATGTTAGTGGGGGTCTTCCTGTGTCCCAGGGTGAATACCATAAAGTCGCATCTATATTCTGGGTGTAATGGTCAGCAAAATTGTAACATATAGCGAAAAAACGGAAAATATGCACCTGCGTAGATTCGCTTTATTTTCTATGATGCGGGGGTAGGTCGAAATATCGAAATGGTTTTATGCACAGCTTTATACCCTCTATCGACATAAAAAATAAAATCTCTGTCACCTCTCTCCATCAATACGAAATCGCAAGTCAAAGTTGGTCAATTTTCCCTATTGTAAATCTCTGATTCTCTACGAAATGGCTTACTACTTTCATTCAGGCTAAGCTAGCTTTACTCGTTTCTTCACCAAATCATTCATGTATATTGTATTAGCCCTTAGTATTACTAGTAATCATTATTTGATTATTTACGTATATTCGAGATCTAGTGCTATAAATGTTATCGAAACAACAGTTACATGTATGGTTTCTTATTGCACACCTCATTGACCGTTTAACACCTCATAGTTCTTCAGATAAGTAATTAATTATGGCTTCAGTTCACTGTAACTACTTAGGACTTGTCATCGGTGTGTCCTCACTGTGCCCACTTTTGATTAATCCAATTAAGGTCTAATTAGGATTAGTGTAATAAGCGGATTAGGATTAGGTGTTATAGGTAATTAGTCGAAAAAAAAAACCCAAATATTTTGGTGAACCAATATTTTATGTAATACACAAAAACACATACTTATGGAATAACAGCTACTTAATTTAAATGCCTAAATAAATTAAGTAGCTGTTATTCCATAAGTATGTGTTTTTGTGTATTGCTCTATCCAGTTACTAAATGCCTCTAAAAGAATAATATTTTATGTGGAAGCTGGATATCGTTGCGGGTCTGAGGAAGTGCTGGGAGGATCTTTGCTCGGGCTCTATACAGGGAAGCACAGCAACTATAGAATGTTGGAATCTCTCTGATCATCTCACCTGAGTCACGGTCATATCGCAGCGCTGTAAACAAACAAAAAGGAAATTTTTATTATACTGATATTGTATCATTAATACTCGACCAAACACTCGATTGGTTTGTTACGGAAGAACATGTTCAGTATGCTTTAACGTTGAATCATTTAAATCAAGAGCACACAACATTAGAGAAAAATACATACCTGATACTTCTTCTGGATAGATTGCACAAGCTGGTTTGGTTTCCTCTTGCACCTTGGTTTTCATGGCAACAAGAAATTTGTCGACTGCCACCTTGTGTGGGTTAGAAACATGGTTGTGGTTTCTGGAATATTTGGTAATAAAGCCTTGGTGGGTGTTCAGGGTTACTCGTTCTGTCTTCCTATTCTTCACTCGGAATTTATATTCTTCATGGACTAAGTTTTCTCCACCTTGAGCATTGGGGATGTACTGGATGTTTACTTGAACGTTTGCCATGATAAAATATGACAGATTGACTAATGTGTGTCCGTATAAAGACCGTGTAATGTGTAGGTTTACTGAACATTATTCATATTATATTCAAGAGTCGTTTTTTGAATAAAATTCATCACTTTTTAAAGTATTACAGTGAGTTCATCTCACCAATTTTAAGACTGAATATTTAGTCACTTTCAATATTTGTTTTTTTCCATCTAATTACCTATAACACCTAATCCTAATCCGCTTAATACACTAATCCTAATTAGACCTTAATTGGATTAATCAAAAGTGGGCACAGTGAGATGTAACCTTGTCATCATCGCTCCCGTAAAAAGACAAAACCTAGTAACTCACTTTTTTTTATATCAAAATTGAGTTAGGACTAAATTTGTAGTTACTAGGGTGTGTCCTTCCTGTTGTTGTACTAGATCTTCCAATCTTTGATTTTGTAAGCAGTTACACCCAAGCCACAACCGTGCAACTTCCTTCATTTTCCTAGTATGCCACATAGGGTTTTTTTTGTTTTCTCAAAATAAGAAAAAAGTGAGTTACTAGGTTGTGCCTTTTGACGGGAGATCACTTTGAGTTTGATTAGTGCTTGTTATATATAATGTCCAAATTTATGGCTTCTTTTTACTGTATATAAATACTTGATGGACACAGTTGAACTAAGTAGATTAGTGAAAAAAGAAAGGGTCACTGCTAGACAAATTCTCTATACAACGTAGGATGGTTTCGTAAAAACGTCCTCACGAAGGAAGCCCAACCATCCTACACATTTATTTTTATCTTTTTTATTTTTTCTACTTATTTATATCTTGACTTATTTATGTATACAACGTAGGGTGGCTGAGTAAAAACGTCCTCTCGAAGGAAGCCCAACCACCCTACAACTGTATTTTAATTTATTCATTTTACTTTATCTTTACTTTACTTTTACTTTAATTTACTTTATTTTTATTTATTACCTTTAATTTATTAAACTAATAATTTTTTAATACAAACGTAGGATGGCTAAGCAAAAACGTCCTCACGAAGGAAGCCCAACCATCCTTCCTAAACACAAATCCCACAAAGATGACATCTACCAATCCAGAAGCAGAAGAGATCATCTACCAAACGATATGTTTTTATTAAATACAGGGAAGAACTTCCCACCAAAACCTAATCCATGGCCTAAGGCCAAAATGGAAAGATTGCAAAATCATATTCTAAAAATCAGGAAGCAGCTTCGGCTCTCCTATGTCTTGTCTGTGATATCACTTAAGTGGAAGCCGACATTAAACACCAAACGAACGAACGAGCGAAGGGAGAAGCTATTATTAACTGCAAAGGAACATGCAAAGGGCCCTAGACAAATTCATGAAATGGGCAAACGACTGGAGATTTAAAGTCTCAGAGAAGAAAACGGTCGGTATGCTTGTGAGCAGGGATAGTGGGAGAAGCAGAATGACTTTGTGTATGAACGGGAAAACCAAACCAAATTCCATTTTAATCTTTGACCGAATGCTGACCTGGAAACCGCACACCAACTTGACTGTAGATACATGTAGATGCTCCAAAATCCTAACGGGTAGCACGTGGGGTGCCAATAGAGTAAAGTAAACTTGACACCATACAATACAAAGATCTGTGTATTGCGACTAGCGTAGGGCTTGGGACTAGGAGATAGGCATTACTACAGGAAGTCGGGGAGTTGCCCCTATCCCTAAGAAGAAAAGAACTAGCACCAAGGTATTGGGCTAAGATCTGGCAACTGGGCGAAAGATCCCATACATTTTTCAGTCTACAAAAAACATGATATGTGAGAGATCCTAGAAAGAAAAGCTTCGGCCAAGGTATAAGGGAAATAATCAAGGAACTGTGACTGGGGGAGCGTGTGATAAATGCAATCCCTATACCGCCGGTCAATCTAGATCTACCACAGAAAACCGACAAGAAACACAACCCCACTGCTGCACATGCTTTCTCTCTAGAACACCTGGAAGACAACTGGCCGTCTGATTACTTGGACCATGTGTACACGGATGGCTAACGCAACCACGAAAGCGGCACCAGCTCGTTTGGAATATACCTGCCAAACGGGGAACAGGGATATAAGGAGGAAACTGCCCAATAACTGCTCGGTGTACACCGCAGAGCTTGTGGCCATTCGTGACGCTATGTCATAAATCTCCAATCAAAAGACTAGTAAGTTCGTCATTCCAAGCGACTCTCTGAACAGTCTTATTTCAATCCAAAATGAACACTCGGACTAAAGACCATAAGTCATTTTGGAAATCAGGCAGCTGTACCAGAGAATGGAAGCAAATTAGAGCTCGTGTGGATTCCATCACATGTCAACAGTAGAGGAAACGAGGTGGCAGATCGACTCGCCAACGAAGGTCTCGAGGACACAGCACCACTCCGCACCATAGGCTACAGCACCAGGGAAATCTACAGCAGGGGCCGCGGAGCGGGCCCGATTTCGGGGGGGGGGGGCTACTGACCATACCCCCTCCCCCTACCTTTTTTTTTTTTTAGCTTTTTTGAGCTTTTGCCGACATTTTATTTTCAGTAAATCCGCGGCTACTGATCTACAGTATGGTTAAAAAAAACAGGTCAATTCATTCTGGGAATTGAAATTTGTTGAACTTGACAATACAGATTCCGGCTACACGAAGACGGCGATCAATCACCCGAATGCAGACTTGTATCGAAACTAAGCGTGAAAGAGCGGCTGCGGGACTACAAACGCCAAGTCATCGTCTGTGAGTGCGGAGAAGAATGTACCACCAACCATGTCCTGGTAGACTGCGAGGATAACAAGGAGGAGAGAGGGAACTAGTGAGAATGATGGAGACTAACAACATACCATTCAACACTAAGACCTTACTCTTCTCGAGATCAGATCTGAAACTGCTAATCTTCGAACAAATCCACGCCCTTATGGACACAGTTGGACTAAGTAGAATAGTGAAGTAAGAGGGGGCCACAGTTAGACGGGCTCGGCATCTAAACACTAAACTACATAGGGGATTTATACCAAACTGGCAGGATAATGGAGTAAGGGAGAGTCACGATCAGACGGACTCGGCATCTAAACACTATTCCGCCAAAAAAATAGACATCAAACCTACAGAGTGGGATAGTGGAGTAAGGGGGGTCACGATAAGACGGGCCTGGCACCTAAACACAAATCCCACAAAGATGACATCTACCACATTAGCAGGAGTGGAGTAATTGGGAGTTACAGTCAGACGGACTCAACACCTAAACACTATTCCGCAAAAGAAACAGATACCAAACCCATAGAGTGGGATTGTGGAGTAAGGGGAGGTCACGATAAGACATCTACCAATCCAGAAGCAGAGGAAAACATCTACCAAACGATATGGTTTTTATTAAATAAAGGGAAGAACTTTCTACAAAACCCAATCCATGGCCTTACCGAAAATGGAAAGATTTGCAAAATCATATTCTAAAAACAGGAAGCAGCTTCGACTCTCCTATTTCTTGATGACAAACCCTAAGTAGTTACAGTGAACCGAAGCCATAATTAATTACTTATCTAAAGAACTATGTGATGTTAAACGGCCAATGAGGTGTGCAATAAGAAACCATAACTTTTGTTTCGATAACATTTATATTTGCAATGTATAATGACGGATTGTTAGATAGTATACGAGGCACTAGATCTCAAATATACGTAAATAATCAAATAATGATTAATACTAAGGGCTAATCCAATATATATGAATGATTTGGTGAAGAAACGAGTAAAGCTAGCTTAGCCTGAATGAAAGTAGTAAGCCATTTCGTAGAGAATCAGAGATTTACAATAGGGAAAATTCACCAATTTTGACTTGCGATTCCGTATTGATGGAAGAGAGGTGACAGAGATTTTTTTTTTATGGATAGAGGGTATCAAGCTGTGCATAAAACCATTTCGATATTTGGACCTACCCCCGCATCATAGAAAATAAAGCGAATCTTCGCAGGTGCATATTTACCGTTTTTTTCGCTATATGTTACACTTTTGCTGACCACTACACCAAGAAGACAGATGTGACTTTATGGTATTCACACTGGGGCACAGAAAGACCCCCACTAACATCCCCAATCACCACCATTTCCATCCAATCCCTACACTCGCCACAATACGTGGCTAAAAATTGACCTAAAATGACCTGAAAATGGGCAAAATTGGCCAAAAATCACCCGGATGCTGTATCTCAGTAACGGTGAATTTCTGAGATCAGCCCTTCTGGCTGTAAAGTAGTCTGGATGAGTCCAAAAAATCCCCAAAAGATGAACTCGATCTGCCGACCCCCACCTTCTCACCTTCTGCATGGTTTTCTCGTGGAATGACTCTTAATGAGATATGCAATTTATAAATACAGATATGACAAACCCCAATATATACTAACTAAGAGTCTCTAACAGCGAAAACCTAAATTGGGGTGGGGGAAGAGAGGAGGGGGGATTATAATTTGCCAAAGGTGCTAAGTAGTCAAAGTTAAATTGTATTATGCATATTTTTTATCACATCATCGTATGCCCTGGGAATGTAAAGCCCTAAATACCTATTAAGTTCAGGTGAAAACCTTCTGATGTTTATGGCTTCTAGGATCTTCCTGGATTTCTTGTTCTGTTGGTTAGCTGCAAGTATCTGAACCTCATTCCAGTTGACTCTGTGTCGTGGTTGATTCTGGAGATGTTCTGCTATAGCTGAATTGTTAGTGGCAGATTTAGACTTATGTTCTGCTATTCTTTTGTCAATTGGACGTTTCGTTTCACCAATATAAGATAGGTCACAGTTGCAAGTCACTTGATAGACGACTCCTTTGGGTTTAATCGGGAGTCGTCTATTAATTATAGTACCCTTTGAAGGGCTTCATACTATTTAATAAACCCCTAATCGTGAATTAGTGTTTATTTAGTAAACCAATTACCTTGCTGTTGCTTGTTGTTCTTTGTTAAATATCCTTTATCTTTACCCTTGTTGTTATTGTTATGTCAATCCACCTAAATGGTTTCATAATAAATGTCATATATATTGATCTCAAGTTTACTAAATGTCATTGTGCTTGATAACGATAAGAGAATACTTGTCGAAACGTCGTGCTGTAGAATAAACTAGTGATTGTATCCCATAAAAACTGTGTTCTGTTAATGTGTTTCCCGATCGCTAAATGCCACTAAAAGATTACATAGTTAAATGGTATTAATAACACTGATTGACTAGCGATTTTTTGTGGAAAGGGGTAACAACAGGTATATCAGCTTGCGTCATTAATTAACGATAGAATATAACCTCAAATCAACACTGTTCATTCCCTCCTTTAGTTTTCGATTATATATTTCGGCAGCATAAGAACGATGGCGACAGAGGCTAGCTCACCCATGTCCATGGCTGATGCTTTTAACAGCAGCCCCGCACCGAAGTTCTTTCCTGCAGCAAAAAGAGAGAGGAACAGACTCACGTCGTACTAGTGAGGCCACTGTGTTATGGTATTAATAGATATTGTGACGTAAGGGAATTCCATTGGGGAATCTCTAGATTGTAGCACGTGATTAACAAGAAGTTAGAATACACGCTTAAAGCAAATGGCAATGTTTGTTGTTACTGTAAACTAATCCACGCAAAACATGGTGTCAGAAGTGGCCATCGGGGGATGAATATACAATAATTTAACGAAGAAAGGTCCAGATAATTCATTTAAGTAAGTTATTTGATTATGGCGAAGCTGGAACCACCGAAAGAGTTTGATTTTTTTCACCCCAATGAATGGCCGGAATGGAAGCGCCGGTATGCACGATATCGTCTAGCTACCAAACTTAATGAGGAAGACATAGCAGTTCAATTAGGTAATTTAATTTATTGTATGGGGGATGTAGCGGAATTCATTTTTACAACATTCACCCTTACCGAAGATGAGAGGGGAAATTTTGATACAATTATTGCCAGATTTGAGAATTATTTTGTTCCTAGACGTAACGTCATATCAGAAAGAGCACGATTTCACGAGAGAAAGCAGAATCATGGAGAAACTGTTGAAGTATTTCTCCGAAGCTTACACAAATTGAGTGAGACATGTGATTTTGGTAATCAAAGAGACAATACTATTCGTGACAAGTTTATATGGGGTTTAGGTGACAAAACCGTCTCTAGAACGAACCTTACAATTGAGAGGCAATATCACTTTAAATGAGGCAATAGAAAGGGCAAGAAATCATGAGATGATTAAGTCTCAAAATCCAGGGGATGAAGTCACAAATTCCTCAAATGTTGATTCTATACGTTTTAGAAGCCCAAGAAATCGAGGTTATTATAGAAGCCGAAGTAGAAGTAGAGTTAAAACAACAAAAATGCCTCATCAAAATTATGGTAATAATACAGACTCAGTAGATTGTAGTAGATGTGGGTATTCTCATAGACAAGGACAGTGTCCAGCATATCAGAAAACGTGTAATGTATGCTATCGTGTAGGTCATTTTGCTAGAATGTGCCGTAGTCAACCTAGATCAAATACCGGTTGGGGTACTAATAATGCTAAGAAGAAAGTTTATGATGTTAGAAATAATGGAGATTATAAAGAGAATCATGATGATGTTGGTGATATTACTGATATACAAGAACACGATAGGCACGAATCAGCTACTGATAATAGAGTTAAAGAAGATGATGATGATAATGAAGATTTCATTATACATGCAATAAATAATTCTGAAGATTCAGATGAATGGATCGTTCCTATACCAGTCGAAGGTGTTGAAATAAACTTTAAAATTGATAGTGGTGCGCAAGTTGACATTTTGCCATTTAAATATTTTAGGCAAGTACAAGCGCGTTCCAAAGGCAAAGTTAAACTAAATGATAAGCAGGTTAATTTGAAGACGTATACCAATGAACCAATAGAGAATTGTGGCCGTTGTGTTGCTATGGTCGAGTCAAGAAATAAACAGTATTATTGTTACTTTACAGTAGTTACAGAGAAGGACGCTCAGCCTATTATAGGTCTTAGAACATCTGAAAGATTAGGGTTGATTAAGAGAGTACAACAGATTACAAGAGACATTAAAATCGATGAAAATGAATGGCTAAAGAAACACCCGAAACCTTTTGATGGACAATTAGGCAAATTACCCGGGTTTATTAGTTTGAAATTGACTGAAGGGGCCAATGGTGTTGTTCATCCATGTCGTAATGTAGCTTTTTCAATGTATGATAAACTAAAAAGTGAACTAGATAGGATGGAAAATTCTGGTGTAATTCGTAAAGTTACGGAACCAACTGATTTTGTAAATAGTTTTGTAATATCTGAAAAATCTAATGGTCGAATTCGGGTTTGCTTAGATCCTAGGGATTTAAATAAGAGAGCATTTTATGTAACCGACACGATCTGAAATAATGTCTCGATTTAAAGGTTCACAATTTTATACAAAGCTTGATATGAGTCAAGGATTTTTGCAATGCTGTTTAACTGATGATGCTTCCACTTTAACAACTTTCAATAGTCCTTTTGGGCGTTATCAATATTTAAGACTACCATTTGGCTTAAATGTAGCTCCTGAAATTTTTCATAGGATTGTCAGCCAACATTTTGAAGACATTCCTAATCTTATTACTGTACATGATGATATGTTAATTTATGCTAAAACTAGGGAGGAACATGATAAAACACTTGAGTTGGTTTTGAGACGAGCAGAGAGTCTTAATTTAAAATTTAATAAAGATAAATGTAAAATTTTGATAGATTCTGTGACATTTATAGGTGATGTAATACCTAAAGAAGGTATAAAACCTGATATTAGGAAAATTCAGGCTATAACAGAGTTACCTTCTCCTAATAATTTAAAGGACCTTAGAAGAATTCTTGGTATGGTAAATTATTTGGGAAATTATATCCCAAATTTATCAAGTATAATTGAACCGTTAAGAGTGTTAACAGAAAATGATGTAAAATTTGAGTGGAATAATATACATGAAAACTGTTTGAATCAAGTTAAAATCATTTTATCTTCACAGCCTGTATTACAACATTTTGATTTAAATAAGACAATCAAGGTTTCTTGTGATGCCTCTATCACAGGGCTAGGTTGTTGTCTTTTGCAAAAATGTGATAATGATTGGAAGCCTGTGGCATATGCTTCTCGATCACTTAGAGATTCTGAAAAGAGATATGACCGAATTGAAAAAGAGTTATTGGGTATTTTATTTGGATGTACTCGATTTCATCAATATATTTATGGTCAAAATGTTTTCGTTGAAATGGATCATAAGCCGCTTGAAATTATTTTTAAGAAAAGGTTAGATCAACTTAGTCCTAGATGACATCGCGCCTGGTACGTTCGTGCATTTTTTATGCGCGAACTCTTAGTTTTTATATTACTGGCACGCGCACGGGCACTATTTTTATTGTTTAACATGTACCAAAATCTGGGATTTCGCGCATAGGTACTTTTGAGGTATTAGGTCTGTTTAGCATAACACTTGCCACTGTACCTGTGTATCGCTAACTATAAACCGAATGTTTGAAGACCGTTCATATTTATTACACACTTTTTTTTAGTACAGTGTTGATTCATGCTCAAATTGTTGCTAAGCAAACCAATGGGATTATTTTCTCAACAGTGTTCGAACGTATAGTCATAGCGATAATATCCTTACACCGAGAGAAAGTATCTAGTCTCGGCGAATAGAACCATGGTTGTCTGGTAGAAAATTACTTTTGTATTCTTTCGAACGGTTAACAGTGTTTTTAGAAGCAAACTAACCTGCCGCACATGACGAAGTCATTATACTTATGATAAAAAGGCAAGAACTCCTTTTGCAGCGGAAGCTTATCAGTGAGTAATAGGTCAATGTTAAAACATACAGCACACGCATCGCGGTGGTTTGATGTTTTTTATCGTGGAATTCCGTGAATTACCGCGTGAATATCGAGTGACATGATACGACTGACAGAGCAGCCCGGAGTCGAACAATCGCCGCCCGAGCTGTCTTCGTCAGCTAGTTTCAAAATGGCGTACAATCAGTGCAAGTGGGAAATGACGACAATAAAATCAGAAATATGTTATTTATTATTGTCGGACTTATTACATCACTCCTGTCTAACAAATCATAAAGCTGTGGTGTTACGGTGGCGGCATAGTATTTCACCGTAACACCACAGCCACTCTAACCATTCATAATACATCTAACTATCAATCCCTACACATTTCCCCTCGTCTACTTTCCCAAACGTCAACAACACATCTCATGCATCCATTTCGCTGATTAACCCTTGTACCATGTCTACTGGATTACAGAGAATGAGTCTAAAATTACAATGTTATAATTTAGATGTACATTATTTGCCTGGTAAATTGTTAATAACTGCAAATACTTTAAGTAGAGCTTCAATACCAGATATAGATAGTAATTTGTCAGATAAGATTGAAACTGATATTAGAGTACATGTAGATAACATTATAGAGCATAAAGCTATTTCTTCTAGAATTATGAATGATGTTATACAAGAAACTAAGAAAGATAAAGTTTTATGTTTATTAAAGAGTCAATAGAACAAGGTTGGCCAAATAAGAAATGAGTTAACTGTATGTGATGATGTATTATTTAAACAATGTAATGTTATTATTCCTATGTCAATGAGAGATTATGTTCTTAAGAAAATTCATACTAGTCATTTAGGATGTGAAAAGACATTATCCCGAGCAAGAGAAAACATATTTTAGCCTGGTATATCTAAAGATGTCATTAGCATGATTGAAAATTGTGATGCATGTATTAAATATCAGAAGCAGAAAAGATGTGAGAGTCTAATTCCTCATGCTATACCTGATTTACCTTGGGAAAAGATAGGTGTAGATTTGTTTACCTATAAGAATTAAGATTATAGAATTGGAGTTGATTATTACTCTAAGTATGTTTTAGTCAAAAGTTTAAGAAATACTAAGAGTTCTACTGTAATCAATGTTATAAAATCATGGTGTTCTAATCATGGTATTCCAAAAGTAATATTTAGTGATAATGGACCTCAATTTAGTTGTTTAGAATTTAAGAATTTTGCAGAGTCTTATAAATTCTTGCATGAAACATCTTCTCCACTTTATAGTCAAAGTAATGGTCAGGTTGAGAGATTTGTACAAGTTGTAAAAAATCTTATTAAGAAATGTGAAGTAAGTGGTGATGATTTTTATTTGGGTTTGTTAGAAGTTCTTAATACTCCTATAAGTTCTCATATAGGATCTCCTGCTGAATTGTTAATGAGTCGTAAGTTACGGTCAGTTGTTCCAATTAAAGAGGATAAGTTAAAGCCTGTTGTTCAACAAAATGTTAAATCTGAATTAACACTTAGACAAGTAAAGATGAAACATTACTATGACCGGAAATGTCTTAAACATGATAGTAAGTTTATAACAGGACAATCTGTTAATTAACATCAACATGGGGTATGGCAGAAAGGTATTATTAAGAAAGAAATGAAATATCCCAGATCATATATTGTTGAGACTGATAAGGGTTGTTATAGAAGAAATTCTAGATTTATTAAGAGAAATCCATATCCTGTCAAGTTAAATAGAAAAATGTTTGATTTTGGTTTGTATTCTAGTGATCCAGTGAATAATAATGGTAATTTAATGCCTAGAAATAGAGAGGGTTATTATACAACTAGATCAGGAATAATAGTAAAACCTGTTAAAAGATTAGATATTTAAAAATGTGTTTTTTTCTTTTCTTTGTGAAGAAAGGAGGATAGTAAGATATGTTTAATATTTGGTTAAGTTATAGGTGTTTACTGTATTGTATGATTAACTTGATTTACTTATGTAGTTTAATATAGTTTAGTTTTAGTTATAGTATTATACAAGATAAGTATGTTAGATTAATATTATTTGAAAAAAGATATATTGATGTCCATCTGAAGAAAGGGAGATGTTATGGTATTAATAGATATTGTGACGTAAGGGAATTCCATTGGGGAATCTCTAGATTGTAGCACGTGATGAACAAGAAGTTAGAATACACGCTTAAAGCAAATGACAGTGTTTGTTGTTACTGTAAACTAATCCACGCAAACCACACTGGAAGGCTAGTCCTTTCAAGGAGCAAAACTTACTGTCGTGGGGAAGGAACTAAAAAATAAATGGGGTATTACTAACTTACCCGACTTAAAAATCACGGTGTCAGGACAACTTAGACTTGTCTTAAAAAGGAGGTCTGAGATGGATCTGGCGCTGGCTCAGAACGTACTTCTCGGTATGACCGTGACGGTGTCCGAACCGATCATCTTGTCTATTGACAAGGTGGTTGTTCATGGGATACCGGCCGAATATACCGGGGAGGAAATTCTGGAAGATTTAACAGAGAGGGGGTACCAAGCTACCGAGGTATACCGGTTTAATGTGGCCCAGAGGAAGGATCAGGGAAGCGTCGCCCTATCCTTCAAAAAAGGTTCCGCACCTGAGGCCCCCAACCGCCGTACCCACCCCTATGTTCAGAGGGTGAGGCAGTGCGCCATCTGCCAGAAACTGGGACACACGGTAAAGGAAAAACCGCATGCGCCCAACGCGGAGGAGAACATGCAGTGGCTGAGTGTAGGACGGGTAGCAAAATTCACTTCTTAAACTGCAAGGGCAGCCACGCAGCCAACTCCCCGCAATGCCTAAGAATTCAAAGCAGCGCTACGTCTGCAAAACAAAGACAAAATTACCTTTAGGGAGGCAACCCAGCAGGTAAATAACAAGGAGAGGGAAACAAAAGTAGTCAGAGAACCGGTGGTGGAACCAAAACAAGCTCCAGCACCGACTCTCTTGACGTCCGATGCAACCCCCACCCCTAAAGGTAAAGATAAGAAGAAGAAAGAGAGGAACATAATTACCAAACATGAAGAGGTCGAACAGAAGACAAAATCACCCAAGAAAAAGGAAGAGGAACCGAAAACGAAGAGTCATGAAGAACACGTTGTTTCTAAATTTAAAACGGAAAGTGGCTTCATGAACTTCATGATCGAGTTCCTAAGGGTGGCCGTATCCAATGAGGACCAAACTACCAAAGTAAGTAAGGACACACATGGATGGTCAACGCATATGTCCTGTGTGTCATGATTAATTCAATCAACACAGTAAAAAAAAAGATCAAGAGAAGAAGACGACAATGAAGAAACCACAAAAGATGATCAAACGGCAAACCTCGCACTCCGTAGAAGGATATATCATGTTCATCACTACTGCACTGGCGATATGCCCAGTTGCTTGCCGGTTTTAACACCAAAGACGAACACTAATGGGGTACCTCCTATGGAATGTGAAACGCCAATTGAACAATAAATAGAGAATACAGAGAGGCATCCATCCGGACAGTCATCATGGCGGGTCAAGTAAAAGTTCTACAACTAAACGTTAATGGACTGGTGGTCCCCAGATGTGCTGAGCTGAGAAAATACATCACCCGCAACCCCAAAGATGTAATATGCCTACAAGAAACCAAGCTACTACAGACCAAGAAGGACATCTACTGGCCCGGATACACTTGTCAGAGAAGGGACAGACCGGACAGCATGACACGTGGCGGCAGCCTTGCCATCTATGTCCGTGATAACTTAAATTATATTTCTGTTTCACTGGACGTAGAAGGCCTTCTAAAAGCAATGGGCATAGCCATCACATTAAACAATAATACAAAATTGACAATAGTGAATGTCTATGTACCGCCAGATGTCACGAGAAAACCAGTTGACTTCCAGGCTCTTCTCGATCAGCTTCCGCAGAGCGAATCTGTGTTATGCGGGGATTTCAACACACTCTGTGGGGGTCGCCGAGGAATGGCTGTCGGGGGACTAGTCTATGCTCAATAATAGAAGGAAACGGCCTGTGCGTACTGAACGATGAGAGCCCTACTTTTGTCGGAGGAAATGCCCCACCTTCGCACCTAGATCTCACGTTCTGTACGCTTGGTATGGCAAACCACTGCGCCTGGCAAATGTACGAAAATGAAACACTTGGCAGTGACCATCTACTGATAGAACTCTGCGTCTAGGCTGAAGCAACCAAGGAAGTCTATAACGGGAGACCCAATTGGATAATGAAAGAAGCAGATTGGGCCACTTCATGATCGAGTTCCTCAGGGTGGCCGTATCCAATGAGGACCAAACTACCAAGATGGAAAGCTTACTCGGCAAAGTAAGGACACACATGGTCAACGCCGATGTCCTGTGTGTCATGATTAACTCAATCAACATAGTAAAAAAAAGATCAAGAGAAGAAGACGACGACGAAGAAACCACAAAAAGTGATCAAACGGCAAACCTCGCACTCCGTAGAAGGATATCTCATGTTCGTCACTACAGCACTGGCGATATGCCCAGTTGCTTGCCGGTTTTAACACCAAAGACGAACACTAATGAGGTACCTCCTATGGAATGTGAAACGCCAATTGAACAATAAAAAGACAATACATAGAGGCATCCATCCGGACAGTCATCATGGCGGGCCAGGTTAAAGTTCTACAACTTAATGTTAATGGACTGGCCCCCAGATGTGCTGAGCTGAGAAAATACATCACACGCAACCCCAGGGATGTAATTTGCCTCCAAGAAACCAAGTTACTACCAACCTCGAAAGACATCTAAATACCCGGATACACTTGTGAGAGAAGGGACAGACCAGGAAGTACGACACGTGGCGGCGGCATTGTCATCTATATCCGTGATAACCTAAATTATATTTCTGTTTCACTGGACGTAGAAGGACCTCTAGAAGCAATGGGCATAGCCATCACATTGAGCAATAATACGAATTTGACAATAGTGAATGTCTATGTACCCCCAGATGTCACGAAAAAACCAGTTGACTTCCAGTCACTTCTCGATCAACTTCCACAGGGCGAATCATTGTTTTGCGGGGATTTCAACGCAAAACACGTCCTGTGGGGGTCGCCGAGGAATGACTGCCGGGGGACTAGCCTATGCTCAATAATAGAAGCAAACGACTTATGCATGCTGAACGATGAGAGCCCTACTTTTGTTGGAGGAAATGCCCCACCTTCGCACCTAGATCTCACGTTCTGTACGCTTGGTCTGGCAAACCGCTGCGACTGGCAAGTACACGAAGACGAAACACTTGGCAGTGACCATCTCCTGATAGAATTCTGCATTCAGGCCGAAGCAACCAGGGAAGTCTATAACGGGAGACCCAATTGGATTATGAAACAAGCTGATTGGGTTAAATTCCGTGTAGGCTGCCTTGAGTGGAAGGAAGAAGACATCATCGATGCCAACATCGACGTGTACGCTGCCAACATCACGAGTTCTATTATAGGTGCCGCACACGACTTCATTCCAAAGACTTCTGGTGGGAAACCAAGGATTAGAAAACCTTGGTGGTCACTGGAATGTCAGAAGGCGGTTAACGAAATAAGGAAGGCACTCCGATTACGGAAAGTCACCATAATGAAGTCAACCACCAAAACTACCTAAAGTTGAAATATGCTGCAAGAGACACCATAAAGAAGGCACAAAGTGGGCACTGGATGAAATTCTGTAATGCGTTGAATAAAAACACGCAAACAGGTGTCGTCTGGAAGAAACTGAACGCCATGAACGGGAAACGCAGATCATTCAACATACCAAACCTTGAAGAGGGAGATAATTACGTTACCAACGGCATGGAAAAAGTAGATCTACTCGCAAAAACTTTTGCAGACGCAAGCAGAGATGAAAACCAATCACCGGAGTTTTTGAAGAGGAAGGAAATCTTTTACTCGCAGCACCCTTCATTAGTAATTGAATCTAATGAAGTGGCTGACCCAATCAACCTACCCTTCTCCGAGGGAGAGTTAAATAAGGCTCTTTCCCTCAAGAAGGATAGTGCGACTGGTGAGGACAAAGTAAAGTACTCCATGCTCAAACATCTACCTAGAAACGCTGAACTTCTAGAACTACTGAACTTCTTCAACACATCCTTGCTGACGGGAGAGGTGCCTACAGAATGGCGGAAAGCAAACGTCATCCCTCTACTGAAACAGGAGTAAGAGAAAAAAAGGCAGAGTCATATCGGCCAGTAAGTTTGACATCCACACTATGTAAAACCTTGGAAACAATGGTTAATATCCGATTACAGTTCTATCTGGAGAGGAACCGACTGATCGACGAAATTCAAAGTGGGTTCAGGAAAGGACGATCAACAATGGACCACTTGGTTAGACTACAGCAAGTCATGTCGCAGACACTTCTCTCGGGAAACCTGTTATGTGCCGTGTTCGTAGATCTGACCAAGGCTTTCGATCTTGTTTGGTTAGACGGACTGCTCTTCAAGTTAGGACGCATCGGTATAACGGGCATAATGTTTCGGTGGATCAAAAGCTTTCTGAGCGATAGAAGGATACAGCTGAATGTTGGCAGATTCCTGGGTGCCGAGCAAACATTAGAAAATGGCACGCCTCAGGGGTCGGTTATCAATCCCACTCTCTTCAATATCATGATCAATGACATACATAAATCGTCCTACCTCGATGACAGATCTGACTTGGCTAAAATCGCTGATGACAGTACCATATGGAGGAATGGGAGGAGCTTTTGTGAACTACAAAAGAACATGCAAAAGGCCTTAGACAAATTCATGACATGGGCAAACGACTGGGGATTTAAAGTCTCAGAGAAGAAAACAGTCGGTATGCTTGTGAACAGGGATAGTGGAATAAGCAGAATGACTCTGTGTATGAACGGGAAAATCATCGAGTTTAAAGACCAAACCAAGTTCCTTGCCCGGAAACCACACATCGACTGGACTGTAGATAGATGCTCCAAAATCCTAAACGTAATTAGAAAATTAAGGGACAGTACGTTGGGCGCCAATAGAGTTACACTAATGATGGTGTATCGTGCTCTAATACGCTCTGTATTAGACTACGGCCCTTTGGCCATCATGAACTGCGCGCCAACACTCTTAAGTAAGTTTGACACCATCCAATACAAAGCTCTATGTATTGCGACTGGCGTAGGACTCGGGACTAGCAGAGGGGCACTACTACAAGAAGCCGGGGAGTTGCCCCTATCCCTAAGACGAAAAGAGCTAGCGACAAGATATTGGGTTAAGATCTCACAACTAGGCGTAAGATCCCCAACATTTGTCAGTCTACAAAAGACAAAATATGTAAGAGATCCCCAAAAGAAAACTTTCAGCCAGGGTATCAGGGAAATGATCAAGGAACTACGACTGGGGGAGCTCGTGATAAATAAACTGGACGCTCCCTATACCACTGGTCAATCTAGATCTACTACAGAAAACTGACAAGAAAAACAACCCCAGTGTTGCACGTGCTTTCTCTCTAGAACACTTGGAAGACAATTGGCCGTCTGGTGACTGGGCCATGTGTACACGGATGGCTCACGCAATCCTGAAAGGGGCACCAGCTCATTTGGAATATACCTGCCAAACTGTTCGGTGTACACTGAAGAGCTTGTTGCCATTCGTGACGCCATATCATGGATCTCCCATCAAAAGACCGGTAAGTTCGTCATTCCAAGCGATTCTCTAAGCAGTCTGATTTCAATCCAAAAAGACAACTCGGAATCAAGACCAGAAGTCATTTTGGAAATCAGGCAGCTATATCAGAGGGTCCTAGAGAAGGGAAGCAAATTAGAGCTCGTGTGGATTCCATCACATGTCAACATTAGAGGAAACGAGGAGGCAGATCGACTCGCCAACGAGGGTCTCAAGGACACAGATACACCCCGCCTCATAGTCTACAGCACCACGGAAATCTACAGTATGGTCAGAAGACAGGTCAATTCAATCTGGGAATTAAATCTCGAGACCAGATCTGAAACTGTAAATCTTCGAAGAAATCCACACCCTAATGGACACAGTTGGACTAAGTAGAATAGTGAATTAATAAGAAAGAGTCACGGCTAGACATATTTTTCATACAACGTAGGATGGTTGAGTAAAAAAGTCCTCACGAAGGAAGCCCGACCATCCTACACATTTATTTTCATCTTTTTTATTTTTTACTTATCTATTTTAATTTATTTATACAACGTAGGGCGGCTGAGTAAAAAAGTCCTCACGAAGGAAGCCCAATTATATTTCCTTATTTTTTTTATTAATACTGACATCTACAAAACTGGCGGGATAGTGGAGTAAGGGGGAGTCATGATCAGACGGGCTCGGCATCTAAACACTATTTCACCAAAAACTGATACCAAACCTATAAAGTGGGATAGTGGAGTAAGGGGATGTCACGATAAGACGGATCTGGCACCTAAACACAAATCCCACAAAGATGACATCTACCAATTCAGAAGCAGAAGAGATCATCTACCAAACGATATGTTTTTACTAAATAAAGGGAAGAACTTCCCACTAAACCTAATCCATGGCCTAAGGCCAAAATGGAAAGATTGCAAAATCATATTCTAAAAATTCCAGGAAGCAGCTTCGGCTCTCCTATGTCTTGTCTGCGATATCACTTTAAGTGGAAGCAGACGTTAAACACCAAACAGAAGAAGACGAAATTCCAAACCAGTGAAAATTATACCTTATTGAAATGTATTATATGAGTTATATATGACTTTTGTAAATAAACTACATTTATTTAAAAAAAAAAGGAAAACTAAGAAGATACCAATCAACAAAAACCAGACAAAACAGAAGGTAAAATAATGGAATTGTGGAGATAATATTGCCAAAACGAAATTACCACAAGTCGATTACTCAACAAAGCTGCAGATATATATGGTCCACCAAACTAAATCATAGCTTGTAAATATTTTGTGTTGTTATATAAAAGGTTATGAAATATATGTGTATATTTTTTTAAATTATGTATTTTTATATGAAATAATGTGTATTTTTATGTGAAATAATGTGTATTTTTATATAAAATAATGTGTATTTTTATATAAAATAATGTGTATTTTTATATAATTAATGTGCTTTTTTATATTAAATAATAATGTTGAAATATGTGTATGTTTTAATAAAATTGGTTTGTAAAGGAATTGAATCACTACCAAATGACGAGAGTGTTGATAAAGTTTGCATGACAATAAATACCACCCAGTATTATCATATTGTAACCCAATATAAAATAGCCTCATATCAGTATAATAACTGCAATGACAGGCAAATTGTTCTTTGTATAATATTTTGTATCATTTTATTTCATATAACGAGACATTTGCAAACTTTATCAACACTCTCGTCATTGGTCCCTATGAAGCATCTTCTCTGTGATTTAGCTCATTTGTATTGAAGCCGTCGATCACTAATTATACTATTATTTGTGACTAATTACATTATTTATTGTCATTGTTGTCTTATTATCAAAAATGTGCAAAATTAGCGTCATTTACGTAATGGTTCCAATGAGCCTTGTCGTGGTCCCAAATCAGTCACAAATATGGTCCCAGTCAGCCAAGAATCTGGTCCCAATCAGCCACAAATCTGGTCCCAATCAGCCAGGTCCCAATCAGCCATGGTCCCAATCAGCCAATTACCATCCAGAATATACGTCGTGTCGAGAATAAGCCTGCCTAGCTTTTAGAAATAAAATTGGCGAAAGGAGTTACAGTCAGTGCTGGATTAACCACAAGGCAAAAAAAGGCACGTGCCTTAGAGCCAGTCAAAAATCCAGGCCACAAAATAATGAAGTACAATTTTTTTTGATAATTATCAGGTGATGCCAGAAATGCTTTCCTTTATTTTTATATCAACAAATTGTAACCGAATTCCAGCCATTCAATAAGACTGTTGCATCTGTATTCACAAATATTAATCGATGCCCGAAAAATGTCGCACAAAGTCGAGTGGCTCCAGACAAATGTTTTAATCCATAGTCAACTCAGTACAAATTAGTTACTAATATATCACAAGAAAGGTAAAATTAGTGTTTTATTAGGGTTCGATGACAGTTAGAGAAGCAAAACTAGGAATGCCCGAAAATTTCGGGTTTATAGACAGCGGTGCCGGTTTTCTTTGAGGGACGAATGACCCCCAAGAAGATTTTTGATTATTTGACGGTCGCCAACGCGTTTTACTGCTAGTTTCCTCTGCCGTTTTCCGGCTCGGTGTCCGGTTTTTTGGCATACCTATTAATGGGAGTTTCGGAAATTTTGGGGGGCATGCAGTGGACAAAAAAAGACGAGAAAAGACTTTTCGGGCAGTTGGATCTCATAGAAATAAGTTAGTTATATTTTTTCTCTAAACGTTAATGGAAAAAAAAGGTCATCGAATTTTTCATTGCCCGAAAATAAATTTTAAGGGGGGCATTTGCCCCCCCCCCCCCCCCCGTCTCCTACGCCTATGTAGCAGAGCCTTAATCCGGCAATGGTTGCAGTTACACATCTGTTTGATAAGTTGGACATGATCTATAACCTTTTAAGTTATATTTTAACCAAAATACTGCAATATGGCAGTTATAATTAAATATAATTATTAGTATGTCTATGGGTTGGATACGGTGATATGTACGGCAAATAGTTACATGTTTTGGGTATGCTTCTTCAAGTTTGTGTATCTCAAAATTTTGGTGGTCAAAGACATGAATATTTGTCCCTCTATCTATAGTGAAAAGCATTTAGCCCAACGAAAATTTAGGGGAAATTTAGAGGTTGGCAAAGAGGCCAGAATTAACATTGAAGTCAATGGGAACATTAATGGTGGTCTGCTTCCAAATAAAATTTGGACAAAACTGGTCACCCACAATGCAGCAGAGTCTTTTTCAAAATGGCGTCGTTTTGTTTATTATTTAAAGATTTTGTAAGTTATCTATTTAAACTTTTGTATTGTGATACTTTAAAATTTAAAATCATTGACCATTTATATTTGTGACAATTCAATAGAAAAAAAACGGTATTCTAACAACTCGGCTACCCTTTCTTGTGGAAAGCATCCATACATGTTAGATTTTACTAGTTTTAGCATGTCTATACATGAAAATTCGCCGGTGACATTGCATTGAATAAGATTGAAGCAGGGAATGTCAGTAAAGTCGTGCACAAGTAAAGTCTTCCAATCGAAAAATCAGCTAAATCCCTAACATATGGGACTTAGAAATTCACAATTTGTAAAAAGTGGGTAGCAAGGCTATAATGAATGGCATATAAATATAATATATTATATTGAATATGTACCGGTGTCACAGTTTCTGTTGGTCGCTGGTGTGTGTTGGTTCCTGGCGCATGCGCAGTTGTAAGAGTCATCTCACACTGTTATAGACACAGTGTGTGTTGACTCCCCGTGATAGGATGACCCCTACGATTTTCTTACGGTCAGATCGGTTTCTACTATTATCTACCAATATATAGTATTACTACTGACAGCCGAGGATGTTGAGATTCTATTGTTTGTTTATTTCATTTAAAAGGAGAAAAAAATATAAATTAACGATCTTATAAAAATTGAAAAATTCCCGTCCACATGCAAAAACAGAAAAAATAATTGCCCCTTGGTATAAACGCAGAATTTGGGTGATTCATGTTCAAGAAATAGTGGTATTTTCAGATTTAGTTTCAGATGTAGATACCTAGTTACCGGTACTATAAAAACGGATGTTACCGGTTTTCGGATAGAGGCCAAAGCCGATAAATATCCGATACTTATAGTAACTAGTATAGTAGATCCCATATGGCTTGCATGATAAAGTATTTGTATTTGACAAATAAAACACATACATGTAGGTAACTTGTAAAAATTTTATTATGTACAAAATTAAAATAATCATTCAGAGAAATCCCAATCATATACAGGCCAATTTCAAGCCAATCATCAATGTTTATGGTTTCCAGTTCCACTAATTGTACGCGTTACAACGACTAATCACTAAAAACAACGGCAACAAATCACGAACGATTGAACAATTAATCTCAAGCCAATTAACTAAAAAAAAAGCTAATCACGATAACAAGTATGTTTATTAATGACAAAACTCTAACTAAGAACATAACACTTTTTCCTGAAGTGATCAGTTATTTGAGTTACGAGGAACCATCTCACAACATATTTGGCAAAAGTGGATGAAGCTGTGTTGTCCGTGTTGCTAACACAAACATCCGTCTCAGACATGCGCAAGTGCCCAGGAACCAACACACACCAGCGACCAACACACACCAGCGACCAACAGAAACTGTGACACCGGTACCGGTATATATAAACTGATTTACATTCAATCGTTTCCGTTTTTACTCCAATTTCAAATCAGTTACGTTCGGCGAAATATGCAAGCAATTTCAATCGAGTGCAGATTTTTATCGTCTAGTTATTCCAGTCTACAACTCCGTTTGAATTGGTGCAATCAGGTGTCAAGTCTCTCCCTCAGGTCTCTCAATACAGCTAGGGTTGGGACAATATTCAATAAAAATTCTGCAGGGGTGTTACTGAGGCCAAATTGTATGACAAACACGAAAATTGAAGAATATTCGGTGTCCGACAATTTTTTCGGTCGGAATTGGGGCACATTTTCAAAATGGCAGCCAAATTGTGCAAAAATCGTATTTTTAAGCGAATATTTCTAATTAATGCAATTTGTTTTCATAAGTAAAGATCATTGATGGGATTTTCAACGCTATTTATTTGGTAAGAAGTCACACAAAGCATTTAACAAGCTCTGGGAATCAAAAATGGCGGCCAAAATCCAAGATGGCGGCCATATATTGCAGGGATTCCCGGATATTTACAGAATAACGGTAAACATGTCGTGTGATATATCATTTTATAGGATTTTACTGTTGCTCTTTCGATATAAGTCACTATTTTTACTTTCCAGCAGACCTTTCCCTATAAAATTTAAGATGGCGGCCATATATTGCAGGGATTACTGGATATTTACAGTGTAGCCATAAACACGTCATGTAGTATATCATTTTATAGGTTTTTACCGATGGTCTTTCTAAAAACTCATTATTCGAACAACGCTTAGCAAGTAACATGGTTTCAATGCCACAGACTTACTTGTATTCTGGATTAACAACAGATTTTATTGAGTTTCTGGGTTCTTGCTTAGTTAAATTTTGGAATCAGAATATCCAATTGTCAGACTTGACACACCATTTTGACGGATAAACGGGGCTGTAGTTATTCTCCATTAGCCAATTTCAGATAGTAGCAGCCGTTCATTTAGTTCATTCAATGAAATTATTGAAGAGATAGTGACTGGACTTCCATGTAGTATACCGGTATTTTTGCATTTTAGAAAATTTTAGCTTTCTCCCTTTTTCTTTATGCTTTAAAGCTTACTATATGCTTTTTTTAACAGTGTCTAAGAAGTCAGCTTCCAATTTTTTCACATGGTTAACGTCGTCACTACTCCTCGCGCATTTCCATTTATTTCTGCGATCTTTATCAACGAGTTCTGTAAAATTTTCATCTGATAATAGTCCCTTAGTAGCAATTATGCATTTTCCGAAAGCCTTTCAACTTTAGTCATCCCTCCTGCAATCAGTGCTCACACTGGGTTCCATTTTTTTCCCACCAATTTTAATTTTTATTTTTTTAGCCATATATTTCTTCCGCCAAAAAAAGTAAAAATTTTCAGTAATTTTTATAACATTTTTATTTACATTTATACTGTACATAGTCTATTACAAATTACTATATCCTTTTCTGCTTTGCAGAAGCACATTTTTTGAAGGATTTTTTAAAATCTGGGGAAACCACCTTTCGAATACTGCTGAGTAGCCAACCGTTAAATTACAGAGCGTATTGGTTTTTAATGAATTGCGGTATTTGTATTTTTATATATATAATGTGTCTACTAAATCCTCTTTCACGTTCTGCAGTTGTAACAGAAAGTGTGAGCAAACGCTTACTAATATGACAAACAGTTTTGGAAATATGTCGTCTTAGGTAAAAGGCAAATTTACAAATGGCAGTAATAGATACATCACATAAATCAGATAATTGAACATAATTGTGAAATGCCATCACTTCTTCGGACAAGTTAAGGGTATCTTATTTTAACAAATTCACAAACTGGTAACTACAGTAAGAAATATATCAAACAGTCGTCATAATTTCAAAAATCCCAAACGAATCGATGGAGGATTGTTCACCGACACCTTGTCCGCCATTTTAGATATATACAAACCATAAAAAAAAAGCCACCGATTCGTATTGAAAAGAAATAATTAAATCTTTTGTCTCTTAATTAGTTTATTACTACTCTTACCGTACATACTTATCTACACCAATCCGAGATTGATCAAAAGACAGGTCTATTGATACCTAATTGATTGTTAATTGACTCACTGTCATTCAACCGAGCACAATGGACCGTAACGCAGCTATACGGTGTGGATATATATCAACGCTTTGTCATTATGACTAGAAAAAATTATTGACAAAGGTAAAAAAGAATCGCCATTTAGGAAAAAGTTATCGCCAAAAAATCCGCCAGATTGAATATTTTATCGCCAAGATTATATTATTATCGCAATTGGCGGAAATGGGGATTGACAGCGTGAGCGCTGCCTCCTGCAATTTTCAAGTGATTATCAAGTCTTGCAAAACTAGATTAAAAAATCGCAATTTTTGCCAAAAAGACCTCACCCATTGTTTTTCAAAATATCGGATATTTGTGTGACTACCGTTTTACGTCCTACTTTACTGGGATTCACAATGACTCAGTAAATATGATGTTGACTCGGTAACGTTGAGGTCCTGTGTTCACTCCCTAACCCCAAAATTTCATCAGGAATTTTCCGGCGTGATTTCTCCTTGACAATGGGGCAGGATGGAGGGCCTGACAAGGCATAACGTACAGTGTTCGGATGAGCCGAAAAACCGAGGTCCCATGTTCACATTGGTGTGCACGTAATGTCGTAAATATCCCCTGGACATGTGGAATTAAATATAAATGCATTATTGCTACTATTGGACTACAGTATTTTAGCTGATGGAAAATTTACTGAACTGAAGTTATAAAGAGCGCTGAGATAAATGTAAATGCGTAAGGCGTAGTGACAAGGTTAACCATGTGAAAAAATTAGAAGCTGACTTCTTGGACACTGTCAAAATAAGTAAATGGTTGGCGTTAAAGCAGAGAGAAAAATTGAAAACAGCTAAAATTTTCTAAAATGCAAAATCCCAGTCACTATACTATCACTTTAATTACTTCGTTGAAGAAACTGAAAAAACGGCAGCAAGTTTTTTAAGCTACAGTATGAAATTGGCTAATGGAGAATGACTACATCACCTTACATCCCTCAAAATGACGTTTCAAGTCTGAAATAGGGTTGTTCCGATTCCAAAATTATTTCACTGTTAAAGAACTCAGAAACTCCATAAAATATGTTGTTAATCCAGAATACAGGTAAGTCTGTGACATTGAAACCATGTCACTTGCTAAACGTCGTTAGTTTATAGAAAGAGCATCAGTAAAAATCTATAAAATGATATACTACATGACGTGTTTATGGCTACACTGTAAATATCCGGTAATCCCTGCAATATATGGCCGCCATTTTATAGGGAAAGGTCTGCTGGAAAGTAGAAAGCGACTTATATCGAAAGAGCATCAGCAAAATCTTACAAAATGATATATAACACGACATGTTTACCGTTATTCTGTAAATATCCGTTAATCCCTGCAATATGTGCTTGCCATCTTGGATTTTGGCCGCAATCTTGGATTCCAGGAGCTAGAGAAATGCTTCGTGTGACGTCTTACCAGATAAAACCGTTGAAAATCATATTAATGGTCTATACTTATGAAAATACATTGCATTAATTAGAAATATTCGCTTAAAAATACAATTTTTGCATATTTTGGCGACCATTTTGAAAAAGTGCCCCATTCCGACCGAAAAATTTGTCGGACACAGAAAATTCTTTAATCTTTGCATTTTTGAGTCAATTTGGCCTACGAAACACCCCTGAAGAACAGTGGCATACGAAAAAGTGCATTATTGTCCCAACCCTAATACAACTGGGGCTGAAGCGCATTATGGTACGGTACACGATTCGTGTACCACTACCAATGTTAAAAAAAATTATTTTATCTTAAATATCGCATATCATCATAAGCTCATCTTTTCCCGGTAAGTTTACATCATCAATGTTGATTTAAATTGACCAATAATTCGTGTTTTCGATGTCAAAGATTTTGGAGGAATCTGAGATACAGACGTGGGTCCTTTTAGTTTAGTTACTATCCTTGCATTGTAAACCGTCTATTTAATGTTAGAAGTGATACAGTCTAAGCCCTTTGACGCAAGTTCAAATAGGTTCAAACACACAATTGAAAACATATATCATTACAGTTTGTATCTAAATAAGTAATTCTATCACAAATATAGAGACCGGACCACTAAAATAGTCACCGAACAGTTTTTCTTTGTGGTAATGCGTTCTACATTTCCCAGGCGATATTTCCATGTGCGAGCTGCCATGACACTACGGGCCAGTTCAAATCTTACCAAATGTCGCTATAGGTTAACTCCGCCCATCGCTTTCCATATAAGGCATTGCTACTATGAGTGAGATGCGTGCAAGCGGAGCCAAATACAGTCAATTGCATATAATTAAGGTCATGAAGCCATATGGAAAGTGACGTTTGATCACTAGAGACAGAGAGCACATGCGCTTTCCCAAGGTCGGCCATTATAATTTGATCTAGGCGAGAAAATTAGCGTAGAGGCTGGGTTTCACCAAATCATATAATTATGCGGTAAGGCTTCAGGGCGACTCTTGCAAGAATTACACATGAAGACAAAGAAATTTTTTTTTGGATAGCTCCTACTTTTTCACTTATATATGTAAGAAAATGGTCCTATTTTATGAATTTCATTATAATTTTGTGATATTTACTTGATTTCATAGTTTATGGCGATCCGTATATCGATGTACAGTGACCAAATTTTCACTGTTAAATAACTCATTATTTTACTTGTTTATCATGGAAAAAAAATTAATGCTTAAAGCTGAACTCCGGTTACAAAAATACCGAAATACTTAAATAAAAAAAAAGTTAACACCCCCAAGCCGCCATACTTGTTGCCAACTTGTGAAAAAAAGATGGTGGATATGGAGGTTTATGACCTGGAGAGGTTAGCTGATCTCACTTCCAGTTCGTTTCTAGTCAGTCAGGTGTAGACATCAGACTCTATTCTTATACACGCTTCACTGATTGTTCTATTTTCCCCCAACAGTGAGTGACTCACTGACATTATACCTAATTATTGAAGATTGCAAAATGTTTGATAAGGTAAGCCTGTAAATAATTATATGAACTGTGTCTACTGCAATATTATAGCCGCCTAAGCTTTACTCTAAAACAAAAAATGCAAAAGATGACTTACTTCAACCTGGAATTTTCAACAAAAACAAATAACCTATTGTCTTCTTCATATTATCATAGACCTCATAATATATAAGGTCCATATTATTATTGCCACGTCTTCTTGTGAATAAACAGATAGTTTAGATTTTCACATGTCATTATGTAAGATTGTATTTTGCTCGCGAAAAAGTTCAAGGCCAAGGGACATAGCTACATTTTTGGGGCGGCAAACAAAACCATGGTGACATGTGTAAATCTAATCTAAACTATCTGGGTAAGTCATATTTTGTATCTTTTGTTTTAGAGTAAAGCTTAGGCGGCTATAATATTGCAGTAGACACAGTTTATATAATTATTTACAGGCTTACCTTATCAAACATTTTGCAATCTTCAATAATTTGGTATACTGTCAGTGAGTCACTCACTGTTGGGGGAAAATAGAGCAATCAGTGAAGCGTGTATTGTATAAGAATAAAGCCTGATGTCTACACCTGACTGACTAGAAACAAACAGGGTGAGATCAGCTAACCTCTCCAGGTCATAAGCCTCCATATCCACCATCTTTGTTTCAAAAGTTTGCAACAAGTATGCAGCGGCTTGGGGGCTTTAACTTTTTTTAATTTAAATATTTCGGTATTTTTGTAACCGGAGTTCAGCTTTAAAGTAAAAACCTAGGCTGAAATGGAAGTTGAGATGTTACTCTATGTGTATACTTTAAGAAAATCTGTTAAATATCAAGCGTTTAAAATCACTATTACTTCAAATCTTCTAAATTTGAGGCCAGTATAATCAGAAAATATTATTGTCATCAATCAAATGTTACTTATGTAAAATTAAAACTCAATTCAAAACTGTAACGTACGTAACGTTACATGCGTTACATTTACCAATTGGAGCTTAGAGGGGAGTGTTTAGAACTCGTTTAATTCAAAGACAAGTGGTAAAAGTGCAGATCAAAAGCACACTAATCACCCCAAAAATTTTTTTATGTACTCTTCTTATAACTTTTTCCACTTTAAATAATTGATGCAGGGAGTACATGTTGTACCACATTGGTTCAGAAAATAATTTTTAAAAAATGATTGTAGTTTTTAAGTCAAATATCTTGTGGAACTCTTGTACAAAACACTACAGACCAGTAACACTCTATCAAAGTAGTTTTAAGTCAAAAATGTTACTAAAATTTACTTAGTACAACTCCAATATGTAGAACTCTTGTGAAAAACTCCACACAAATGCCCCCAAAACTTGCCATAATAAATGAGCCGATTTAAGTAGGCCCTATAATACAGACAATTTTCCAGGGGGAATCACTGATTATTGCAAAGATGGGGGGGGGGTTAACGTACACTCGACACAAACCAGGTCATTTGACCTTTATTTCAATGGGAATTGGTTTATTATATGTTAAGCTTTGTGAAGTACAGTTTTGGGTCAGTTTAGTTGTAAATGAAGGGAGTTTTAGGCCAGTAACTCTTTTGTAGGCATTTGAAATTTGACTAAAAAATTTGCGCAATAGACATCAGTAGTGGAACCATTTCTAAGGTCCTTTAAGTCGTCCACACTCTGTGAATTTCCCCATGTTTAGAGGGCCATATTAACCAATGAAAAATAGTTGTTTGACGACAGAATAAAACTTAAGCCATTTTTATAAAAATTCCTCTTGATGGAATATGAATAACAGAAATAACGAATTGACGATTAATTGGAATCTGTGAATATTTTTTAAAACACCTTTTTACAACTACATAAATTGTCTTGGCTCAGCGTTTGGCACTCAGTGAAATTTTAATCCTGTCAGTTTATCTAAATTTCTAATTTAGTTTTTGTTTTTGAGAACAACTGTTGAATGCAAATATATAACTGGACTCCGTGCATTCTATACAGAACTATTTTTTACAGCGTGATCATTATTTGTGCTTAAATTTTAATATTGTCTTGAATAATTATTTCGTGGAACCACAGGTCGCCACTCTATAACCCATTATATTGTTTACTCTTATGCTCTATTTTGTAGCATTTTACAACCATATTATTTATTTGCAGTACAATTAACAAAAAACATATAAATCGGCCTCATACACAGCAATGTATCTGTTAGTTACATGTAGTTCCATAACGTAAATTATATCGGCTATGCCCTCTACTACGTTATTGTCGGCTCCTATTGACAACTAGTGTGAAAATAAGGCTTTCCCCACCTAGGTTTTTAGGCTATTTTGGAACCCTTACCGTCTTTTTATCACCGTGATTCTTCTTTGGTCGCTAAAAGGAATCATTTCTTGCCATATCCAACACAAATTAATAAAAATCAAACACTATTTTCATGTAGAATTACACGATACAAAAACATAAACAACTTTCATTTGACTTTGGCCGCCATGTTCAAACTAACGCTCAGCCAATATTCCAAATTTAGGAATGTCATTTTACATGAAAGTAGTGTTGGATTTTTATAAATTTGTGTTCGATGTGGTAAGAAATGATTCCTTTTAGCGACCAAAGAAGAATCACAGTGAAAAATAGACCAGGATTCAAAAATTGCTTTAGACTGAGATAGGGGAAAAGCCTTATTTT
This sequence comes from Patella pellucida, assembly GCA_917208275.1. NCBI lineage: Eukaryota > Metazoa > Mollusca > Gastropoda > Patellidae > Patella > Patella pellucida. The sequence goes on from OU795036.1 coordinate 27,426,752, forward strand.
CATACTAGTTGTCAATAGGAGCCGATAGTAACGTAGTAGAGAGCATAGCCGATACAATTTACGTTACTTGAAGTAACTATGTATCTGTGTACTGATTTTGCGTACTGCGGTCAACGGGACCAAGTGCGAGCTTGACATATATCCGTCTGTTACAACGCAGTATATCGTCAATAAAACGAGAAAAAAAAGTAATTTAGACATGATTTGAAATCACTAATTTATTACGAATGCTACACGCAATTTACAACACGAGTGACATTACATAAAGAGAAATAGAGAGGGAAAACCCCGCTTTCCCTAGCATTTTCCATGTTAAAATTAAATAAAATGCAGGCTACATAAGGCCAGGCTAAAAATAGACACAGGAAGTACGTCATGTGTAAAAGCTCCTACCATAAAACAGTTATTTATTGTATAAAACATACATACCGGCTATCATACATTAACATAGCATTAATAACAACGGAAATATTTAATTGATGAAATAATAGCTTCAGTCGGATATCATGGTAATGTCGAGGGGTATCTTTTCTGCCTCTGAAAACAATCCACATATCAATAAATAAAGATAATAATCTTAGCTTGGTTTCAATAATCTACACCAGATTAAATACAAGTTGCAGTGTTTTTATTTCTTAATACAACAATGGGCACATTAATCACTAGATTAAATACAAAAATCGACGATCAATTATTAAATACAGTTTAAAGAATCTTGGCTTGATTTCACTAATCAACAAAAGTTAAGTAGCAGTATTTTGCGATCAATTATGGCCAATAATCTAAACTTACTCATCAAAATACAGATTAAATGCATAAGATAGAATTGTGCACCATTAAATTAAGCCATCATAGTACTAATTAAACCATTTTTGAAATTTAAAGGGTTATTATCAATTATCATAGGACGTTTTGAAATTAAAGGCTATTATATTAAATATAAAACAACCAAGTTAAAGGATACCAGATGCCTAGTGAATGACATCAATTACTTTATTGAATTGTCAGATATCCTCTTACAGTCCCATATAACAACTGTTGGTCTTCGAAGGAATTATTAGTGAACAGAAATTTAGCCGTGTATATATGTTATCAATCTTCTCTTCAGTCAGTTATATAGAGCAGTCGCTCGTGTTTTCCTTTTCGCTACATCACTGCTGATTCCGGAGACGTGTATTACTCAGCTATTGTAGCAATGATCTCTGCGTTAAAAGTATATTTGGAATGTGTTCAGCCAGCTCTATCACATATGTGATAATGACCGGCACTAATATTGTCCTTTAATCCATGCTACTTGCTAAGCTTAGCCCTGGTTAGTTGCAGAACGGTAGGATGTTAAACCCCATTTAGAATAATGACTTGTATAGAAAGAGCATCAAATAAAACCTATAAAATGATTTATTGCATGACATGTTTATGGTTACACTGTAAATATCAATTATTCCCTGCAATATATGGCCGCCATCTTGGATTTTATAGAAAAAGGTCTGCTGGAAAGTAAAAATGGTGACTTACATGTACATCCATCAGCAAAATCCTATAAAATGATATATTACACGACATGGTTATCGTTATACTGTAAATATCCGGTAATCCATGCAATATGGCCGTCATCTTGGATTTTGGCTGCCATATTGGTTCCAGGAGCTAGAGAAATTATTTGACTGATGTCTTAACAGATTAATATCACTGAAAATCCCATTAATGATCTAATCTTATGAAAATAAATTACATTAATTAGAAGTAATCACTTAAAAACACGATTTTTATACGGCCACATTTTCATGTGGACCAGGGTCCTTAATCAATTTTGAAATGAACCAGCCACGGGTAAGCCCAACAGATAGTCGTATTTTCAACAACACACATGTTCAACATGTTGGTTTATGCATAATTTATTCACATCAATAATTGCATGACGTATTCCGAATAATTATAGCTTAAAGATGGGTTCCCAGCAAAGTATTTATCGGCTGGTTATTTCCAATAAAAGTATGGCAAATTTGGTATTTATGAAAAGTATAGACACCCAATCTTACTAGAAAAATACTAGACTAGACCTGCGAAGCAGCAATGACGGGTTTCACTGGTACCACATTACCTTTGCACTTTCAGTGCCACGTTACCCCTAAACTCATATCACTTGAAGTACCAATGGAACCGATAAACAGATTTCCACTTAAACATCAAATACAATGGAAGCAGAATCAACCAAATACAGTAATATCGATTCATTTTATACATTTGTTGCATGTAAGTGTACAGTTATTCCGGTGAATGAAAATGTTCAATTACTTTTATGAAATCAGAACTGGCATAAGGCATCACATTTTATGCAAATCGAATAATATATGCCACATTTATAGACCCACAACCCTGAAAAGTGACTTGTAGCAAATCGGCTATTTCTAGACAACGGTACAAGTTAGAAACAATTTTGTGGCATCTGTACGATCGTATGGGTCAATTCTATTTAATGATTGACATAAAATATCATAATTTTGAAAACATTACAAATCAGACTCATTTGAATAAAATATCTGTTTTGAAGGCTAAAAATACAGTTTTTGCCAAAATGACATTATTTCCGGTGATACTGAAAACTTTAAATTAGTTTTATAACATCGTGCATGACATTAGGCCTCAAAGGGGAGAAAATTTATGAAAATCGAATAATAATTGACACTTTTAGTTTTATGGGCCAAAAACCTTCAAAAGTGACATTTAGAAAACTGCCTATATCTCGGCAACAGAACAAGTTAGAAACAATTTTATGGCATCTAAATGACCGTATGATTTTCGTTAATATGTGAATTTAAACCAAAAGTTAATTTTAATATTACATATTAAATAATTCTTGGTTGAAAAAAATATCGATTTTAAAAGTTAAAAATGCAGTTTTTGACCAAATGGCGTCACTTCCGGTGTCAATTTTAAATTATAATCAATTTGATATGACGCATATTTGCTTTTTGAATCAAATGATGTCACTATTATGAATATCCATTAATAATTGTATATTTTACAGTCAAAATTAAGGAAACAGTGACTTATGCAAAACTGCTTATTTTACAAACTAATTTTCACATACATTCTCTTCGTATGGATTATAGCTACAAGTTATAAAAGTAACGTAGAAATATTTTAAAATCTGAAAAGCCTGAATAGGTTGTAAATAGGTCAATTTTACGTCCTTTTTCACCTCTTAATCCAATTTGCTAGAAAATCAAATTGAAATTAAAAAAACTGCTTCCGCCATTTTTTGCGCCTTCAAAGGACACACTTTTTTAGTCCTATAATTTTTCAAAAAAAATGTAGTTTTTGGTAAAATTATGCCACTTCCGGTGCCGACAGATAAAACTTTCGGTAATAAAAAAAAATGACAATTGAGACAACGGAGCATATGAACTTTGTTTTATACAAATCGAACAACAAATAATTAATCTACGGCTGAAAAACTGAATTAGCCAATGGCGGTCAAGCAAAATTACTGAGACAAAAAAAATTAAAATTTTTGCGCAAATCAGATGACTCTTTAATTCTGTGTACAGCACGACTAAAAAATATTCATAGATAAAAAAGTTTTTTGTAAAATTTTAAATCTTCGAAGATTTGCCGAAAATCAAAAATCGAAAGTAGCGTTGGTATGTGCCCTGTCACCAGCTATGCCAAAATGTATCGAAAAATAAAATCCAATGATTATTGTTAAAATTACTGCAATATTTTTAAAAATGATAACTTCGGTGATTTCGGACATTTCGCATTGTCGCAGAACGATCAAAATAGCTTTATCCTCTAAGTCACACCCATTTTCCCAGTAAAAACCAAAAAAATCGTTACGATTCGACAAGCAGTTGCTGAGATCTAATCAAAACAAAAGAAGAATAAGAATAATAAGAATAATAATTTTAACAAAAACAATAGTGTTTCACACAAGCTTCACAGTGTGAAACCCTAATAATAATAAGAAGAACTAGACTTGCGTAGCAGGAATGACGGGTTTCACTGGTACCACATAACCTTTGCACTTATGTCACTTTAAGTACCAGGTTACCCTTACACACATATCACTTGCAGTACCAATGGAACCGCTAAACAGATTTCCACGTAAACATTGCACCCATCAAATAAAATGGAAGCAGGATCAACCAAATCCAGAAATATTAATTCATTTTATACATTTCAGACAAAATTACATTACGTCCGGTGATCGTGAAAATATTCAATTAGTTTATCATATCTGTATGATCGTATGGGTTTATAATATTTGTTGATTGGAATCAAATATCATAATTTCAAAAACGTTACAAGTCAGACTCATTTGAATAAAATATCTATTTTGAAGGCCAAAAATACAGTTTTTGCCAAAATGACATTACTTCCGGTGATACTAAAAATCGTAAATTAGTTTTATAACATTGTCTATGACATTAGCCATCACATGATGAAAATTTTATGAAAATCGAATAATAATTGACAATTTTATGAACCAAAAACCTTGAAAAGTGACTTGAAGAAAACTGTCTATTTCTCGGCAACCGAACAAGTTAGAATTTTTTTTATGATATCTATATGACCGTATGTATTTCATTAATATGTGAATTTAAACCAAAAGTTAAAATCAGTAATACATATTAAATTATTCTTGGTTGAAAAAAATATTGATTTTAAAAGTCAAAAATGCAGTTTTTGACCAAATGTTTTCACTTCCGGTGTCAATTTTAAATTATAATCAACTTGATATGACGCATACTTGCTTTTAGAATCAAATGATGTCACTTTTGCGAATATCCATTAATAAATGACTATTTTACAGGCAAAATTACGAAACAGTGACTTATGCAAAACTGCTCTTTTCTTGGCAACTGCTTAAATTACAAACAAATTTTCACCTACATTCTCTTAGTATGGATTATAGCTACAAGTTTATAAAAGTTATGTAAAAATATTTTAAAATCTGAAAAGCCTGAATGGGTTGTAAATAGGTCAATTTTACGTCCTTTTTCACCTCTTAATCCAACTTGCTAGAAAATGAAATTGAAATTAAAAAAACTGCTTCCGACATTTTTTGCGTCTGATAAGGACACACTTTTTGAGTCACATAATTTTTCAAAAAAATAATATTTGTTTTTGAAAAATGGTACCTAACTGTCAAAATTGCAGTTTTTGGTAAAATTATGCCACTTCCCGTGCCGACAGATAACACTTTTGGTAATAAAAAAAATGACAATTGAAACTTTGTCTTATACAAATTGAACAACAAATAATTAATCTAGGGCTGAAAAACTGAATTAGCGAATGGCGGTCAAGCAAAATTACTGAGACAAAAAAAACAACATTTTTGCGCAAGTCGGATGACTCTTTAATTCTGTGTACAACACGACTACAAAGTATTCATAAATAAAAAAGTTTTTTGTAAAATTTTAAATTTTCGAAATTTGGGGCTTAATTTCTTCAAAGCTTTGCCGAAAATCAAAAGCAGCGTAGCTATGTGCCCTGTCACCGACTATGCCAAAATGTATCGAAAGTTAAAATTCAATGATTATTGTTAAAATTACTGCAATATTTTTTAAAATGTTAATTTCGGTGATTTCGGACATTTCGCATTGTCGCAGAACGTTCAAAATAGCTTTCCCAGTAAAACCGAGGAAATCGTAACGATTCAACAAGCAGTTGCTGAGATCTACTCAAAACAAAAGAAGAATAATAACTAGATCTGCTACTGTCCCAAGCAGATATGAAAGCTTTCATATTCATCATCACATGTCATCGATTATACCAAGTATCTTAAAAAAAATAACAAGAAAAAAAATATTAAAATTGGTCGAAAACTCGCGAAGTTACGGATCTAAATATAGTTTGAAAGCGTAAGTTAGCTTAAAAAAAAACAAAACCAAACAATGGCAGGTGCCAAGAACAAACGACTTGAACAAATATCACCTTGAAAATTTCAAAGTACCTCTTCGTCTCGTGGCCTTAAACACTGTTTATAATCGAATATTAACTTTACCCACAAGAGCGTTCACAGATCAAGGGCCATAACTCTGGCAGTAATTACTAAAAATCAATGGGATTCTTTGTCTCGGGACCTTAAACACTGTGTTTAAATTTAAAGTGAATCAGATATTAACTTTAGCCGCTAGAGCGTTAAAAAGGTTTTTTGAAGAGATCAAGGGTAATAACTCTAGCAGTAACTATCGGATATCCTTGAAAATCCATATGCTTCTTTGTTTCATGACCTTAAACACTGTGCATAAATTTAAAGTCATTCGGGTACTTACTTTAGCCTCTAGAGTGTTCACAAGAAATTGTGGACGACGAACGGGCGGAGAGACGGCTGGCCGGTCGGGGGCGACAGCAATATACGACCACATTTCCATATGCTTCGTCTCATGACCTTAAACACTGTGCATAAATTTAAAGTCAATCGGTATTATCTTTAACCTCTAGAGCGTTCACAAGAAATTATGGACGATGAACTGACCGACGGCCGGTCGGGGCGACGGCAATATACGACCACATTTCCATGTGAAATAATTAATAAAATACAATATCAAAAAACCATCGTTTTATCCAACGTTTTGTTAGCGAAAATACCAACTTTCTCAAGGATGAAAGAATCAAATTCAAAATTTTATTAATTATTTCATACCAACCTATCTGGATATCAAATGCATCATTTTGACTTAGTCAAAAGTGATCCCATCAAATCGTCTGTATTTGATTTGTGTTTCCTGTTTCTATCAATTGAAATTTTCACATTTCCATGTGGGCGTATAATTAAAATATACGAAAATCATTATTATTATTATAAACTGCAGCGTTAGGCACGAAGTGCCGAGTGTTGGAGTTCGTTTGAGTGTCTTGTTATTCGAGTCTAGAGTCAACAATTGCAAATGGCACCGAATGACAAAATTTTATCTCTCGGGGGAAGCTTAAGGTCGGTAAAATGAATAGTTATTGGTCGATTTGGCTGAAATTTAGTGTGAGGTCATTGCTAGCCCATCTCCTATCCCCCTGAAAATTTCAAGTCTCTGTGACTTCTGTTACTGAAATAGAACCGATTTTTCACCATTGTTCATTTTCAATTCAAAATGGCGTCCAGCAGTTGACCTAAATCAAAATTCGATTCCTGAAAGTTTTTCGGCTTTCTTAAAAGGATTCGGAAAATATAATTGCCTTGTCTGTAAGTAAAATATCAACAAAGCCTTATCGATTTGCATATTTCAAGATGGTTGCACTTCCAGTTTGGGCTACAAACTCAATTTTTTTGTGTACAAATCAGTAGTGTCGTAGCTATTACAAAAAACAATTTCAAGGTTCGTCGATTTTTTTGAAATTTTTTATCCTTAACTTCTCCAAGGGGAGATAATTTAGAAAATTTCTTATGATATTTTTCAAGTCGTATAGATAAGATCTAATCACATACTTAATTTTGTGAAAATCGTGCAACTATTAAAGAAGTTGTCAAGTTGGTCTCAACTTTTGGTTTCGAAATAACATCGCCGAATTTTCGAAATTCGAAAATTCGAAATTGCAGATTTGAAGTAAATGTTTCAAGGTATTCAAAGAAAAAAAAATTAATAAAATAGGTCAAAAAGTCACAAAGTTACAGCAATGTTGGTCAAATGCATTCGACTTGTTCTTATTTTCAGTTCAAAATGGCGTCCATCACTTGACCTAAATCAAAATTCTGTTCCCGACAGTTTTTCGGCTTTTCTAAAAGGATTCTGAAAATATAATTACCTTGGGGAAGTAAAATATCAACAAAGGAGTATCGATTTTCACATTTCAAGATGGTTGCACTTCCGGTTTGGGCTACAAACTCAATTTTTGGGGTACGAATCAGTAGTGTCCTAGCTAGTAAAAAAATTTTTTTTTTAGGCAATCTGACCTATATTTCGACGATTTTTTCGAAAACTTTGATCCTTAATATCACCAAGGGGAGATAATTTACAAAATTTTTTAAGTCGCATAAGCGAGATCTACTTACATACCAAATTTCATGAAAATCGTGCAACTATTAAAGAAGTTGTTATTTTGATTTTTACTTTTGGCTCGAAATCACAGCGACGAATTTTTCGAAATTCGAAAATCCGAAATTGCAGTTTTGAAGTAAAGGAGTCAAGGTATTGAAAGAAAAAAGAATTAGTAAAATAGGTGAAATAGTCACAAAGTTACAGCAAAGTAGGTCAAATGCATTTGTTCGTAAAATTCGGTGATTTCGGATGCGAAAAACGTTTTGAAAATATATTTACCCAACAGCCACCACCCACTTTTGTGGGGGTAGGTAAAAGTTTCAGAAAGATCCTACATGTATGAGTAGATTCTGAGAAATCCGATTTGTGAATAAAACACAAAAAAAATAATAATAATAATAACTAGACCTGCTTGCAGGACTGAACGGCTTTCACCTTGACCACAAGATTGACATACCTAGAGATGTTTTCAATTTTCGTGTACGGTAAAGATTTTCATCACTTCCGGTCTCAATTTTATTGTTATGGCATTTGCAATATCCCCAGCTGTATAAAAATATAACTTTTTACAAAATCGGTTGGGAATTGACATACTTAGGAATGTTTTCAATTTTCGTGCACGTTAAAGATTTACACACTTCCGGTCTCAATTTTGTCGTTATGACATTCGCAATATCCCCAGCTGTACAAAAATATAATTTTTTCTAAAATCCGTTGTTAATTGACATAATTAGGGCCTGTTTTCAATTTTAGTGCAAGTTGGAGCCGTTTTCGAGTTATATACTTTTGACTAAAACTCGCAAAAATCGTCAAAAATCGACCAAAATCAAAATCCGAATTTCAAAAGATAACTTATATCACGGGAATCGGATTGATGTTAGCTATCCAAATATATAAGTCAAATTTCAAAATTTTAAAAAAAATTTCTTTTCCCAATTTTCACCAAAAAAATTAGAGCGACAAAGTTTCTAAACTCGACCCTTTTGAACTGCTATCAACTCAGAAATGACTCCAGCTATCCAAAAATGTAACTATCTGACATATCGGTTGAGAATTAGCAGAATTGTGGCCGATTTTCAATTTGTGTGCACGTTAAAGATTTGAGTCATTTCCCCTATGCGCATAAATTTTGTTTTACATTTAAGCACTAGCCACCACCCAGTTTCACGAGAGAAAATCAAACTTCAGACCTCTATCTCTTATACTTCTTGAGATCTAGCTTCCCCCAAGAAAAAAAAATAATAATAAGAATAATCTGAGTAATAACAATAGTCTTTCACCATTTTCAATGGTGAAAGCCTAATAATAGGAAGAATAATAATCTTAACAGAAACAATAAGCTTTCATATATGAATATATGAAAGCTTAATAATAATAAGAATAATAATTTTAACAAAAACAATAGTGTTTCACACAAGCTTCGCAGTGTGAAACCCTAATAATTTTAACAAAAACAAAAGTGTTTCACACAAGCTTTGCAGTGTGAAACCCTAATAATTTTAACAAAAACAATAGTGTTTCACACAAGCTTCGTAGTGTAAAACCCTAATTACGCGAAAATCGCCCATGGGGCATATTGTCAGGGAATCACTAACTGTCAACCCAACAGGATTTGTTGGCTTATTGTCTGCTATTTATCCAACCAAAAAGAAGTTATACTATTTAGTAAAATGAAAAACTACCAGTAAATATCAATCTAATTAAAATACAGATCTATATTTCGTTTCGTTTTTTATACTTTCGATGGCCTACACTACATGTAGATCTAACAACTTATAGTGGGAGATCACGTTCTGTGACGTGGAAAACGACATTTGATCCCATAAGGTTAGTCATTCCTTAACCAATCAGAATCGTTGTTGCGAGTGGCTATGTTTTTGATCTACTTTTTGCTTTGTTTTGATATCTGTCAGAGTTCATGTCTACCCACAGTTCCGTGCAAGAGAGGTCAAACCCCCTATTCGACAGACAATTTGATTGGCTGACCCCTCATTTGAAGCTGAACACGAGTTAAATAACAAACCTTCCAGATCCTAAAGTGTAGTAAAGACAAGTAAAACAAAATTATGAACTATAAAAAACGAAACGAAATTGGATCTGTGTTTTAATCAGATTGAGTAAATATAAATATGTTTTTCTTACAATTATTTTATTGGTAATCACTTGTCAATATATTAAAATAACAAAGGGGGTGATATAGGCCTAGCCTGTTCCCCAATCCTATTCTTATTGAATAAAATATAGTTTAAAAAAAAAAAATAACAAAGAATATAAGCATAAATAATAACAAATTAGTTTCCGTGTATAGTCGGAACCTGGAAAAGTGATACCGTACCAGGGCCCTGTTTCACAAAAACTTAAATCTCCTTAAAATCATTGTAAACTAAAATTTCATCCTAACTTACAATAGAAGCGTTTCACAAAACGATTTTAAGCATTGTAGATAAATTCACTAAAATAATATTGTAAGTTACAATTGTATCCTAACTTAAAATAGTGGCGTTTCACAAAACTATTTTAAGGACAATTTTAACTAAAATCGATTGTAACTTAGGATAGCTGTCACCCTCTTCTAACTTAAAATCACTACATTAACAAACATTGATTAGAGCTACATTGTTTGATCTATTGCGACATACAGACACAATTGGCACATAATTTTAACATACAATCATTCACAAAAACAATTTTCATTCAATTTCTTTTCATAGCATGGGATATACAGCTACTGTTCATCCGTTTATTTTATTGAAAGGTAATCTAAGCATTTGGATGGCGCCCCATATTAGAACTCCAAGAAAAAAAAACAACCCAAAACTCCAGTAAACTACACACTAAAAGAACATTTATATCCAATGTCATGGAAAGAAGAGCACTCTTATCTATAAAGAAAATATCTTCGTGTTTAATATAGCAAATTTCTTTGTATTAGAAGGCCTTAAGGCCTATAATACTAGACATGCCATATGTAGTATTTTACTCATGTTTTTGGGGGTATGATGATTTGTTAAAAGATAAATCAATAATCTAGAATGTGTTAATTCAAAAATGCAATAGGCCTATTTGAAATGAAATTTTAATATCATAAATTTATTATTATTTCTTAATGAAGTTACGTTAATAAAACAACATAAATTTTAAAAAAATAGGCGCCAAAACTATTTTATCATTTAATTAAGTTAGATAGATAGACTCTTCTGCCTTTTCAAAGTATCATTGAAAGTGTCTATGAGAATGACATTTTAAATCTAGGCATCGGAACATTGGCTTTTTGGCGTATTTATTTAATTTCAATATTAATATACTTTTAAACTACGACAAAAAATTGCAGCCTAGATTAGTCTTTTGAGTGACGAATATCATAATTTGTTTGTGAAAATTCTCAATAGTTTCTCTTTTCCAAATTACTATAAAACTGCGAAATTCAAGCGCTTTAGTTTATCGATACACACTATTTCCACTGAAGCCTGCGAGGAAATCAAATGCCAAGTTCAAGGTCAACCCACCAATACATTTCGAAACTAATAATACGTAATAAACTCATTTATTTCATCTCTCTACGACTTTCTGACCATGTGCAAACATTTCTACAACGTATGAAACTCTCCCTATTGATAATGTAACCGTTAATTCAGTCTGTCAACAGTTTTCAGTTTCGAAGCGTATTTGCTTTCACCGTTAGTGCCCAATGCGGAAATCTGCACTGCGCAGGCGCAAGTGATTTTAACTTAAATCTATTAAAATTGCATTTTAAGTTACAATCGATCTTCGTGAAACGCATAAAATTTAAAATCTCATTTTGATTTTATTTAAAATCGATTTTAAGGATTTTAGTTTAAGTTTTCGTGAAACAGGGCCCAGGCCCGTATCTAGCCCAAAAATGTTAGGGGGGCAAGGGCTGCTGGGGGCGCCGGTGGGGCTTCTGGGGGCGCGAAAAGTTTAGAATATATGGTTTGCATCTGAGTAACTATGAAAATGTCAGAATTTTAATTTGCGATATTGGCGTATTATGAACATTATAAAAATTTGAAGGAAGGAATACGACTTCAGCGTACCTATATTAATTAATGAGAAAAATAAAAAGTTTTGAATAGGGTTAGAGTGCGACTTGTTTGATTTTAGAAGATTATCACTCCTGGCGCGGGCTTGAATCAATTTAGAATATATGGTTTGCATCTGAGTAACTATGAAAATGTCAGAATTTTAATTTGCGATATTGGCGTATTATGAACATTATAAAAATTTGAAGGAAGGAATACGACTTCAGCGTACCTATATTAATTAATGAGAAAAATAAAAAGTTTTGAATAGGGTTAGAGTGCGACTTGTTTGATTTTAGAAGATTATCACTCCTGGCGCGGGCTTGAATCAATCTCATCACCATAGGGAATTTAACCTGAACATTTCCTACAATCTCCAGTTGGCTTTCTTATAGTGGATTTCTTCGGGCGTCGGTGTGTGGTCGTTTAGTCGCGTTTCCGTCATTGTAGATATCTGACGCCACACTGCCCGACTCCTTTTTCGGGGGCATGTCTTCACACTGTTTAGTATCGCACGTTATACAATATCGATGCTGTATGTATCGGGCACCGTTATATACTTGACAGTAATAAAAAGTTTAATTCCTGCTACTTTACACTTAACGACAGATTCTGGGCAGAAAAATAAACGTGGATTCTAAAAATTCCCTAAAATACTGCGGAGAACGGGTAAGGACTCCTTGGGTTCTAGTCTAAAGTAGGTTTTACAATATCTGAAATACTAATACGAAAGGGACGCTTCAAATCCGGAAAAGGGGGCGCGCTGAATCTATACTTGAAACAATGTGCCTTGGTTTGCGGCAGTATCTGACACCTTAGAAAAAGATCGAGTTCAACCCTGTCAGATCTATTGTCTAATGCACTATTAACGGCAACAAGTACGGTGTGTACCTTAAATGAGTTCAATATCTAAAATAATTTTTGTAATGAATTCACATATATATGAAGGATGCCAGTGAAATATTAATAACTGGTGAGATTCGCTAATAATTCGAGTGGCAGACCATAAACAGCCCCTGCTGACCTATGATACTAGGTAAGCAATACGAAGCGACTTCAAGTCTATAAAATGAATTGTTTTCCCATGAGGTGCGCTGTATAACGGGCGCATATAACACAAGCCCTTCAAGGGGCACCCGCCGCCCAATCATGCTGTATTGAGCGCCCCATTGACCAAGTCGTGAGTGCCCAACCATTCTCACTCAACATTATATATTATGTGCGAACCGACAAACATACATTGTCATTATAATGCGCCCCACCAATCATATCATTATTGGCGCCCCTCCGGGATAAGTAACACCACAGCTCGCAGTTTTAGACGCCCCCTCAAGTTAGGTGTTAATTGTGTGATTCATTATGAGGCGCCTCATCATTTGGGTGGTGGGGCGCCTCATATAAAATGACATGAATAGAAGTGACATTGGTTAGGGGTCCCATCAATCTAGTAGTAGGCGCCTAAGCAAATTCACTCGGCTTTAAAGGGCGCCCATACTGAATATGGACTCGTTAGTCACTGGCGTCCAATAGAAAGGGCGCTCATTACATTTTTCTCGCAATGGATAAAGGCATTATGCATTATGTGCGGCCAAACAATCATATATTGTCTTAATAAGGCGCCCCACCAATCATGTCATTATGGAAGGTCCTCTAGGATAAGGTGCACACAGATCACACCGTTTTGAGGCCCAATCAAGCTGTGATGTTCATCGTGTAACTCATTGTGAGGTTCCCCACCATTTGAGGGTATGCCTCATATATAACGACATGATAGATGACACTCCCATAAAAACCAAGTGACAATGGTTAGGCGCCCTGTCACTCGACTTTATGGGGCGCCCATACTGATATGGGCATGTACATGTAAATCGATGGCCTCATATTGTGCTTTTTCGAGGTGGGGCGTCGATTTTTCCCGGGGGGGGGGGGGCTAATACGGGCCTGCGTACGTGTTCTCTTATCTAATGACGTTCAATGACTTTATTGAATTGTCCGAAATTTTGGTCTTCTAAGAAATTATTAGTGAGCAGAAATCCGGCCGTGTATCTATTTTCACTTGTCGCTTCAGTCAGTTATATGCAGGGATGTAGCCAGGATTTGGTCAGGTCAGACAGTAGTTACTTCAACTTCAACTAGTAGTATGAAAATAAGGCTTTTCCCGTATTTCAGTTCTAAGGCAATTTTGGAATCCTGGTCGTCTTTTTTTCACCGTGATTCTACTTTGGTCGCTAAAAAAGGAATCATTTCTTGCCACATCGAACACAAATTTATAAAAATCCAACACTATTTTCATGTAAAATGACATTCCTAAATTTGGAATACAGGCTGAGCGTTAGTGTAAACATGGCAGCCAGATTCAAATGAAAGTTGTCGATGTTTTTGTATTACGTTATTGAAATAACTAGTCAGACAGAAGTTGAGAAAGCTCACATCGTCCTCCGTCCAACTCCCGAGTCGTAGCAAATCCACGGTCAACACGGGCAAAAAATAAAATAAGATAGGCTAGGATTTAGTATAGATTTGGTAGAATTAGCCGTGGAATGGAGTACATTAAAAATTGTTCGTAAAACCAGACATAAGACACCATTTACGACATTCAAACATACGACATTCAAACATTTAACATTGCAGTGCCGTAAATTGGTCTGGATATACAAATTTAGAGACCGTGAAATGAATAGACCTACGCAACTTCTAAATATAAATATACTAATTTGGGATGATAGGGTCTACTACTGTACAAAAATAAATAATGCCATGGCAGACAAGCTTTGCGTGGGCTTTTACCATGGCTCTGCAGTTTGCCGTGGGTGATAAATTTCGAGCGCTGAGTTTGTGTACAGACTACAGAGTGAGAGAAGGACGATGTCGTTTAAATACGACTGGGCGGCTTTCTTCGATTTTTTGTTCGTGCTGGGCGTCAAAAAATAGTGTCAGGCGCAAGCGCATGGAGCCGCCGGCGTGGCTACATCCCTGAGAGCGTCCACTCGTGTTTTCCGTTGCACTTCGTCGTAGCAAAGCAATGATCTTTGTGTTGAAAGTACATGTATATTTGAAATGTGTTTAACCAGCTCTATCACATATGGGTCATTCCACAAATTAGGGGTCCGATTGAAAATTCATACATATAGTTGCTTAAAGCAGCAAAAACACCCATTCATTTACTGATCACCAATTGTTTAAAAAAGTAATTGATTGTGTTATATGTTTATTGTTTTATACTTATGCTCTATTAAGACATTGAAAATTGGTTTGAGGTTGAAAAAATTTATGTTGCAATTCGTGTTGTCCCTAAATTTTGTGTTACGTTTTGGGGACATTTTGTACTCAACATTTAACAACTGGACCATGTTGAACGCAAGACTTAAATTTCCAAATATTTTCACGAAACATGCAGCAGAGAATCTAAAATTTCGTTTGATAATTTTTATTTCTAAACAAATGGTACGTAATCTCAGTGGGAGGATTTTTATTAACGTCTAACAACGTAAATTTTGGTGTCCCCAATATTTACGTTGTACTATTGATAAGGAATACCTGACCACTCGGACCAAGGACCACTCGGACCAAGAGCACTCGGACCAATTAATAGACCACTCGGACCAAACTCGTACCGATCATAGACATCAAAAAAAAAAAAAAATTTTTTTAAACTCTGCCAACGCCGGTCCCAAGCACAGGTGCAAAAGGAGGAGGGTTATGCTTGTAAAAGTTGATTGTACGAATGAACTAAGTACGAAACAGTCAGGCTACGAAACAGTTGACATCAGAAGTAATAAATATGAATATTTGCTGTTATGTACGGACCCGTCCAAAGCAAAGGCATCGGGCATATTAAAATATTTAATACATTTTTATACGCCCACATTGAAATGTGGTCGTATATTGGCGTCGCCCAATCCGTACGTACGTCCGTCCGTCGTCCACAATTTCTTGTGAACGCTCTAGAGGCTAAAGTTGATATCCGATTGACTTTAAATTTATACACAGTATTTAAGGTCATGAGACGAAGAAGTCTATTGATTTTCAGCGACATCTGATAATTACTGCCAGAGTTATGGCCCTTGATCACTTTGAAATATCTTGTGAACGCTCTAGAGACTAAAGTTAATATTCGATTGACTTTAAATTAATACATAGTGTTAAAGGTCATGAGACAAAAAAGCCTATTGATTTTCAGCGATATCCGATAATTACCGCCAGAGTTATGGCCCTTGATCACTTTGAAATATCTTGTGAACGCTCTAGAGGCTAAAGTTAATATCTGATTGACTTTAAATTGATACACAGTGTTTTAGGTCATGAGACGAGGAAGCCTATTGATTTTTAGCGATATCTGATAATTACCGCCAGAGTTATGGCCCTTGATCACTTTGAAATATCTTGTGAACGCTCTAGAGGCTAAAGTTAATACTTGATTGACTTTAAATTGATACACAGTGTTTAAGGTCATAAGACGAAGAAGCCTATTGATTTTCAGCAATATCCGATAATTACTGCCAGAGTTATGGCCCTTGATCACTTAAACAAATCTTGTGGATGCTCTTGAGGCCAAAGTTAATATCCTGTTGACTTTAAATTTATACACAGTGTTTAATGTCATGAGAAGAAGAGCCCTATTGATTTTCAGCGATTTCCGATAATAACTGTCAGAGTTATGGCCCTTGATCACTTCAAAAATTCTTGTGGACACTATAGAAGCTAAAGTTTCCATCCGATTCACTTTAGATTGAAACACAGAGTTTAAGGTCTTGAGACGAACAATGAATTTTGATAACTTGAACAGCTACATCCATGATATTAAATGTTTAGTATACTAAAGGTTCGCATGGTGGAGAACTTTATCAAAGCCAAACAAATTCTAATGATTTTCTGATAATTACTTTTTAAGTATTAAAATGAGTTGGTACTCTTAATCAGATTTTAGTGAGTGTATTATAAATGTTTCATTATCGAAAAAATTAAAATATGCGACAACTCTTGTTGACGGCCCGGACGATTTAGCTGCTGTGGGCGTATGTTTCGTTGCCTGGCAACCTATCTTAATGTAATGAAAAAAGAATATTTTTTATGTACATGTACTTGTCAAATCCGAAAGACATTTCGCTTGGTCTGAGTGGTCTATCAATTGGTCCGAGTGGTCTTTTGGTCCGACTGGTCTGGATACCATTGATAAGTTAGCCACGATTTAAACTTGGAAATCAAACCAACATGTTTCATCTTAATTCAATTTGGATGTCGTTGTAATAAATAACAAATTCCGAAAACTAAAGCAGTTGTATTGTGTAAAATTGTCTGTGAAAATTTTATTAGCTTTGCTGATATTGAAAATCGAGTCCCTCGTTCAATTTACGAAGTGCTTGTTTACCCCGCTGGTAACGCCCTCTTTGAGCTGTGAATTACGTCCGAGAGATATGTTTAGTTTATGTTCACATGACAGACATGCCCAAATTAGCTATTGCCCGGCGAATGGATATTTTGTGAATGAGTTCGAATCAAAGTTTAGCGTCCCCGTATTTACGTTGTGATCGAAATTACGTTGTGATGTGAATTAACCTCCTGCATACATGTGATAACTCCCGCAATTGGCGGGAGTCTCCCGCTTTTACCCCTTATCTCCCGAGCTCCCGATCGGGAGACAAATACTCCCGCTTTTTCATTTCTTGTAATTTTAATTTTTTTTTGCAGTCAAAATTCTAATCAAACGAGACAGAGTTTTTTACGACAACCGTTCGGCAGTTGTGACTATAATTAGTAACACGTGTTTTCATATTTGGAATAGGCTAATACCATTTAAATAACACGATAATTATTGTTTTTATACGAAATTAATAAAGTTTAGCAATAAGTTGATTTTAATTAAGTTTTTATTGCTCATTTCTAATTATTTATAAGAATGAGAGGTCCTGAATAGCGTGGGTCAGAGGTCATTTAAAGAAGTAAAGATGGCGGTGATTTCATTGTCAACGTTAATCTCGATCGTCGACTCGTCTAACTGTTTAATTGACAAGCTAAAGTAGCCTATTTTCCGATTTCATTTCCATTCGTGTGCACATTGAATACTTTAAATTAGGCATGAATACCAGAGAATTTATTAATTCAGACCATAGAACCACGTGTCCAAGTTACGCAATTTTTAATTGTTGAAAAATACTTGGTGTTAAGCGTCAAGATATGCGTGGGCTGAGAGGAAACCTCCCTTAGACTTAGAATGTCCACATTCCTATCATCAAAAGCGCGCGAATATGAGTCACGTGATGTAAATATCGTCGGCTCTCGCGAGTCCCGAGGCGTAAAAAAAATGGAATTATGTCTTTCCAGGCAAGTCCTTTATTCATGTAACATAATGCTTACTTCATAAATGAACATTAAGTTGCATTTCGACTTAATTTACCGCGAATATGGGTCTGAGGAACTTGTAATTTTATTTTTACTTCTCGTGTTGAAATGCCGTAATCACGATCACATGCCAAACTACGTTAATAATTTTCTAGAAAATTATCCATTGGATACCATTTTCAAGTGCTCGGCGGGCACACTTACCATGCTCCGATTTTGTTGATTTTAATAGCATCGAAACGACAATAAAACGAACTTTTGATCTGTCGGGAGTACAATATTGACAAATCGCCTCAAAAAAAGATTTCGTGAATTGAATTGTTCAACTTACAAAAAATGACGGATATTTCGAAATGCCAACAAAGCATGAAAAAATAATATTAATAATAAAAATTTTCAGCGTAACGTCAAAACACGGGAAATTTACGTTTATGAAATTGATAAAATGAACACATACACACAAATTATATCAAACAAAAAAAAAGGATATCTGCTTCCAAAATATTTAAAAATTATTACACAAAATTAAATAGCCAGTGTATGACGTTAAGTTTAAAAGGGGTAACAAATAATATTTGAAAATAAATATAAAGACATGAGTATGACAAGTGCTTTATTGTGTGTTTTCATGTGTTTTATTAAGTTTGTGTAATTATAACAATCAAATGATATACAAATATATAAACAATGTAAATTAATTTGTTTTTTATTCATGTTGGGTGGGTAATTTTAACGTGTTTTTTAACGCGCGATAAAGTCTCCCTCTTTTGACCTTAATCTCCTGACATTTTTACAAAAATCTCCTGACATTTTACTTGTGGCCAATCACATGTATGCTCCTGCATATGACTCATAGATGCTGAATATAATTGCCGAGTCTAAAATTACAGTATTCCTCCATAAATGAAAAATATCGCTTCCTTGATAATCGGTCAAGGTCCAATGTCCGAAAACTAACTTTGAAAAGTTTGAGTTCAGTTTTCTGTAACATGGCCTTGACCTACGACCTTGACCCAGTTATCTTTTCTGAAGGACGTCGTCTATGCTTTCACGTCAAACCTTAACTTTGATAATATGGCAAGAACTAAGGCCACGACAAGCATAAACACAAAGGTCCCGAGATCGGTGGGAAGTTTGGACTCAAGGTCAAAGTCAAGGTCACTGTTGGTTGGCGTTGACTAGTGAAGGTTGCCACGACCTTTCACATTGACCACGTCCATTGACTACCTTTCGGACACGGGCCCTCTGTGTTTGACCATTTTCTGACCCAGCAGTGTCCGACAGGGCAAAGTTAAACATCGGTGGTTCAAGTCAAGATGATGGGCTTTAATCAAGGTTATGGGGTGAAGGTCGTAAGTCAAGGTCAAGTTTTCTGTAACATGACCTTGACCTACGACTCTGACCCAGTTATCTTTTCTGAAGGGCGTCGTCTCTGCTTTCACGTTGAACCTAAACTTTGATAATGCTGCAAGAAATAAGGCCATGGCAAGCATAAATGCAAAAGACCAGAGATCGATGGGAAGTTTGGACTCGAGGTCAGCTTCAAGTTCACGTTACTTTTCACACGTAACGGCCAATCTATCGGGTCAACACCAAATAGTATATTGTAGAAATGGTTGGCCTGGCGCAAAATTTAAAATATACGAAAATCATTGTTAAATTTTATGAACTACAGTCATCGACAGCTAGCGCAGTGTGTCGGAGTCCGTATAGTGTCTTGTAGAGTCTATGCGAGTCTATATAGAAAACCAAAAAATTTGCGACCGGCGGATGAAGTTCTCTCTCGGCAGAATTAAAAGTTCGGTAAAATAAAAAGTTATTGAACGATTCAGCTGAGATTTGGTGTGTGGGCATTGTAAGTCATCCTTAACATCCCCTGAAAATTTCAAGTTCCTACGAAAGTGGCGTAGCGCCCATTTGGTGTCCCTTTACACATCAAACTGCAGTACTTCGAATCACAGTTAACCTTTCCATGTTGATTTTTCATGATAACTGATTTACAAGTAGTTTATATTGATTGTTAATGTCATACAAACTTCATTAATTTTGCAAAATCTTTATTTAATAAAAATCTCCCGAAACTGTTAAGTTTGTATCGGAAATTTGGGAATATCCATGTAATCGACATTGGCTGGCTAGCGGTGTTGGCACAAATATACACTATTTCTGCTTAGACTTCTAATAAAGGTGCCTCGTCTCAATAAAAATAATACATCATAAACACATATGTGGCGCTGTGAAGGGAACCAGCCATGCATTAATTTATAAAGAAACGGGTACTATAACTCTCAAAGAGCAATGTTTTTTAAAATAATAAACCATCAAACTCCCGAATACCTATCCAGCAACTTAAAAAAGAAACCACAAAGATATTCATTAAGAGTAGATAATGTTCCCGAGTTCTATTGTAGGACAACGTTATACTACAACTCTTTTTTCCCTTCCGCAACTAGACTCTGGAACACTTTAGATTCATCTATCAAAACATCAAAATCTCTATCTACATTCAAAAAACAACTATGTAAATTTGACAACTCCGTTCCTTCCTATTATTTTATCGGCAAACGTAAGTTTCAAATTATTCATTCTAAATTTAGACTTGGATGTAGTGACCTGAATGGACATCTCTTTCTTCGCCATATCTCCGATTCGCCTTTTTGTTCTTGTGGACATCATTTCGAAGACGTCTATCACTTTCTTCTTGTTTGCCTCTTACATTCAGATATCAGACAGAATACGATTCATTGCCTAACTCATTCCAACATCAACATTACTACTTTACTCTTTGGAAATAATGAACTCTCGGATGCTGAAAATATTAATATTTTTAAACAGGTGCATAGGTTTATTGAATATTCGAAACGTTTTAATTAATTGAAGCCTCATTGTTAATTATTACTCGTAATTTATGTAATATTTATTATAATAACATGGTAGCAATACATGTACATATTATTAATTTATTAATTCATAAAATTTATAAATGGGTACTTTACTTTACTGTACTCATTTATGTAACACTTATTACAATGTAAATATGTTATAACTTTGTTTTGGAGAGGGGTGATATAGGCCTTGTCCTGTTCCCCAATCCTTTCAGTTACCTGAATAAATATTGTTTAAAAAAACAAAACAAAAAAAAACACATTAGTATCTTATATATGCACAGAAATTAAGCAATAACAGTCTAATTTGGTGTCCCTTTACACGAGAAATTTGTACGTAACCTGTCATGTAAATTCATCCATTTCTTTTCTTTGGAACATGACAATGAGAAATCACCAACTGTCTCTCAAATGGCATATATTACTTCTATTATTGGTATAATTTTATAAGTGATTCAGATAACTAAAAATTTTAGTACCTATGTCACACTTTGGACCCCTCATTTGTGGAATGACCCATATGTGATAATGACTGGCACCAATATTGTCCTTTAAGGTCATGAGACGAAGTCTATTCAGCGATTTCAAATAATTTCTACCACTTCAAAAACTCTTGTGGATGCTCTTCAGTTCAAATATCCGATTTGCGTTATAAATTTAAGGTCATGACACAAAGAATCTTATCGATTTTCAGCGATTTCTGAAAATTACTGTCAGAGTTATTGCCCTTGATCACTCAAAAAAATCTTTGAGAAGCTCAAGTTAGTATCCGATTGACTTTAAATGTATTCACAGTGTGTATTGTCATGAGACAAATAGGCCTATTTATTTTCAGCGATTTACGATAATTACTGCCACAGTTATGGCCCTTGATCACTTCAAAAAATCTTGTGGACACTTTAGCTAGAGGCTAAAGTTAACATCTTCTCGACTTTAAATTGATACACAGAGTTTAAGGTTTTGAGATGAACAAGTATATTGATTTTCAATGAATTTTAATAACTTGAACAGGTAAATCCATGATATTAAATGTTTCGTATACTGAACGTTAGCATGAAGGAGGAATTTATCAAAGCCAAACCAATTCTAATGATTTTCTGATAATTACTTAATGAGTTGTTACTCTTAATCAGATTTTGTGTATTATTATTATAAATGTTTCATTACCGAAAAAAGTAAAAATTGCCAGGACGATTTAGCTGCTGTGGACATATGTTTCGTTGTCATACAAAGTATATTTGGTCATTTTTTAAATGGAGATAACTATTCATTTTCAAATAAACACAGCTTGAACTTGATACCTCTAACAGTGATGGTGATGCACCATCTTAAATGTTGAAAAAAATGCTGAAGAAATTTGGCCAAAAATAAAAAGAAGCCACTAAGGGAGTTGTCCAAAAGTGAAAAGCCGACAACAATCTGTTCATAAATAACCGAAATACGGCAATCTGAGATCGTTTTGTAATAATAGAAACTCTTTGGAAAACAAAAAGGCACCATAGAGGAAAAACAATTATAAAGACAGTTTTCAATTCATTTACAAACCATACTGATTGTTATATGTTACAGATTATTGTAAGGGAATAGTGAGAAATATTCATTTAAATTGAGCGCTATTGATACTACCTAAAACAGTGAATTGTCACAAAATGATGATCAATAATCAAGTTATCCTTGAAGAGGATTATGATGAAAATTACGAGCCTACTCCTGATGGTTTGTATTGGTATTAGTCTTTCTCTTTCTTACAATATAGCTATACTAATTGCTGTTTTCATACAGGATTTTTCTGGCCAACCTAATTCCATTGTATTTCAACTCTTTTAACCCAATTAATTAAAGACTGTTATGGTCATGTCTAACTCTCTAAATTATATGTTTTTGTACACCCACAATTTCATGTGGACGATTATAGTTGTAGCCCCTTGTCATTCCGGACGTTCGTCCACAATTGTTTGTAGTACTTTGTAGGTCACAAGTTTTTATCCGATTTCAACTAAACATGAAGTATAGATTTATCTCCCAAAGATCTTGGTTATTTGTACAAGGTGAACAGTCCATATGCTGATTACACTATTTTACCTGATTACACTATTTTGCCTGATTACACTATTTTGCCTATACCCTTTTTATACCCTTTTTATATTGTCCTCGCCCCTGTCTGTCCGGCGGTCAGGCGCCCATAATGCTTGTGGACTTTCTAACTCTAGAGGCTAAAGTAATATCTGATAGACTTTAAATTTATACACAGTGTTTAAGGTCATGAGACGAATAAGCCTATTGATTTTCAGCGATTTCCAATAATTACTGTCTAAAGTTATGGCCCTTGATCACTTCAAAACATCTTATGGACGCTCTGGAGGCTAAAGTTAATATCTGATTGACTTTCTGTCTTCAATGAGCCCAGGTTAGGTGCAGAAGCGTAGAACGTTAAACCCCATTTCATTCATTCCGATTGTCTTTAAATTTATACACAGTGTTTAAGGTCATGAGAAGAAGAAACGTATTGATTTTCAGCAATTGCCGATACTTACTGTCAGAGTAGTCTTGCGCTTTCCAACTGAAATATCTACCTTTGGCCAGTAGCTGACATCCAATATTGTGTCACCTTTGCTCTATCAAACAGAAAATGTAAATTATGACACTTTCATTTAACCATGCCCCCCCCCCCCCAATTTTTTTTGGGGGCAATGAAAAATTTGATGATCTTTTTTTTCTATTAAAAATATAACTAACTTATTTCTAAGAGATCCACACTGCCCAAAAAGTATTTTCTCGTCTTTTTCTTGTCCACTGCATGCCCGAAAAAATGCCAGAAGCCCTCTTATGATAGGTGTGCCAAAAAACGGTATTGCCCGAAAATAGGTATTGATCGAAAACAGGCATCTAGCCGGAAAACGACAGAAGACGACAGAAGAAACTAGCAGTAAAACGCATTGGCAACCGTCAAATAATCCAAAATTGCCTTGGGGGGTCATTCGCCCTTCCAAGAAAACAAGCGCCGCTGTCATAAACCCGAAAATTTCGGGCATTTCTAGTTTTGCTTCCCTAACTGTCATCGAGCCCTAATAAAACACTAATTTTATTTTTCTTGTAATTGAATATAATGAATTTGTACTGAGTTGACTATGGATTAAAACATTTTGTCTGGAGCCACTCTACTTTGTGCGACATTTTTCGGGCATCGATTTGTGAATACAGATAAAACAGTCTGCTTGGATGGTTGGGATTCAGAGTAGAATTTCGGTTACAAAACCATTGAATTCTTTTGGAGTTGCTAACACGGGCTAGAATAGCAGAAAACGCCGCGCAACAATTGATTTGTTGTTTGGAATTCGGGTCAGCCATGTAGGCTTTACTGGACCAAATTAAAGTTGCAGTATTCACAGACTGGAATAGCAGGAAAACGTGTTTGCGGCAGTTACATTTTCAGAATTTTCCCCTAACTGTCCCGTCTTCGTGTACTGTAAACCGTTGATTGGAATTCGAGTCAGCCATCATAATTAGGCTATATTACACCACTTTGAAGTTGTTTTGTTTACCGGCTGAAATAGCAGGAAAACGCGTTTACCACAGCTAAATTTTCAAAATTTTCTCCTAACGGTCCCATTTTCGGGGACTGTAAGCGATTGATTGGAATTCGAGTCGGCCACCTTAATTAGGCTATATTATACAAAATTTTCTCCTAGCGGTTCTCCGGGGCTGGAAACTATTGATTTGAATTCGAGTAAGCCACCTTAATAAGGCTATATTCAACCACTTTGGAGTCGCTTTGTTCACCGGCTGCAATAACAGTAAAACGTCTTTGCAGCCGTCAAATATTCCAAAATTTGCCTTGGGGGAGGGGGGATACAAGGTCGTTGCTGTCTTTAAATCCAAATTTTTTTCAGGCATTTAGGGTTCTGAACCCCTAACTGTCATCGAGCTTCTACGCCTATGCATTTAACAGGTGTTTTTTTCTAGTAGAATTATCCAGCAGTATTGATAAAATCCGTTTTCAAATTTCGCGCACTATATCTCCGCCCAATCAAACAAAAGGGGAGTTGTGCCGCGGTTATTTGTTGACAAAACCGGTCATGTGATGTGATTCGACCAATTATACGCTGTTTTAAGTTAAAGTTGGCGGCCTCCGTGAAAGTTTTGTTAAACATGAACAAAGCTAAAGAAAAACAAGCAAAAAGAATCAGGGGCACAAGCTTTTACCAAAATCAGATGGGACAAATTTAGAACATGTGCCGCAGAATGGCTGTCATTGAGTCATTAGACAGAGATGAAAAACTTATATGGCTGAATCTGCTGAAACTCAAGATTTATTGTCCGATGAGTTCGAAGAAATAAGATGTAAAGTACATAATATAGGTTTCCACCCTCTGTGTTATCGGAAATTTACCGAAAAAACAAGACTTCATCTAGCTCGAAAGAGAGTCGAAGAGAAAGAGGAAAAACAGGCAATATCACCCCAAAAACATTCAAATGAGTGGTTCGTCTTCAACATGTGCAAAGACCTCATCTAGTTCCGCAAAAAGCCAGTCTGTTCTACCAGAATTATGTATCGTTTGTAAGAAGAAAGATAAATATCTAACTGTTGCACATAAAAGAACGAAAGATAAATTAGTTCTGACTGAAACTAAAGATGCTGGTAAGTCTATCATACATGTATGAATGATGTATATGTTATAGGCCTTGGCTTCACTAAAAAAAACTCATTTATTTATTTATACGCCCACGTTGAAATGTGGTCGTATATTGCCATCGGTCCGTCGTCCACAATTGCTTGTGGACGATCTAGAGGCTAAAGTTAATATCCAATTGACTTTAAATTTATACACAGTGTTTAAGGTCATGAGAAGAAGAAGCCTATTGATTTTGAGTGATTTCCGGTAATTGCTGTCAGAGTTATGGCCCTTGATCACTTTAAAAAATCTTGTGGACGCTCTAGAGGCTAAAGTTTATAACCGATTGACTTAAAATTTATACACAGTGTTTAAGGGCATAAGAAGAAGAAGCCTATTGATTTTCAGCAATTTCCGATAATTACTGTCAGAGTTATGGCTCTTGATCACTTCAAAAAATCTTGTTGACTGCTCGGACAATTAAGCTGCTGTGGGCATATGTTTCGTTGCCTGGCAACCTATCTTTGATTTAAATATAGAAGTCATGGTGGCTTAGTGTGTGAAATGCTGGTTCACTAACCCGAGGTTGGGGAATCAATCTTGTTAGCTGAGAAAGTTCCAG
Organism: Patella pellucida; assembly: GCA_917208275.1. Lineage (NCBI taxonomy): Eukaryota > Metazoa > Mollusca > Gastropoda > Patellidae > Patella > Patella pellucida. The sequence goes on from OU795036.1 coordinate 27,453,230, forward strand.
GTGATTATCAATTACATGTAATTTGCTGGCCTTCTGGTACAGGAAATACATGTTCATATAGGGGCGTCAAAGAATAGAGGCAAAACTGAGATCTTGTGTACCTGTTGTTTTGCACATAGAAGAACCCTTGACAGTTGGAATTCAATTGCTGTTCAGACCAAATTTACCCACATAGCACACTGTATTATTTTATCTACCGATAGGCTAATCAGATCCAGTGGGGGGCTGTCCAAACCCCACCCGGCTCAACTACATAAAATAAAATTAATGCCTTGCATCAATGAAATTAAAGCTGAACTCCGATTACAAAACTTCAGAAATAATTAAATAAAAAAAAATAACCGCCATACTTGTTTTAGTTTGATAGAACAAGTATGGCAATTGTATGACGTATTTTGAACAGAGATATTAATTGTGTAACAATAGTATTTTCAGCAAACCGTTAGTGTAAGTGAAATACTCTCAATCAGTCGGGAGGTTGAAATATTTCTAGCCGGATGTTAATAGTGTGGTTGACAAAGTATACACTGAATGTGGGCGTGGCCTGTCTCAGTTTTCATATTCATACGTCGTACAATCGCCGTACTTGTTCTATCAAACTAAAACAAGTATGGCGGTTATTTTTTTTGATTTAATTATTTCTGAAGTTTTGTAATCGGAGTTCAGCTTTGTTTCACAATGTGATCCTACATCGTTATAAAAATGATTTCTCTCTTTAAAAACGCTCAATTTGCATGAATGCTTATGTAATCGAGAGACGAGGATGGCAGATTTCCGTAACATGAACCTGACAGACTCCCTTCTGTAAAAATAACTGGAATCCGTCCCTGGCTAATTTATAAAAATTGTATCAATGAAAGTATTCCTCATCGATTTTTCGGGTCAGTTACATAAAGCTGCAGAAGTGAAAGATGATGAGGATATTTTATTACACATTAGAGGCTATAGAGGTTCGCTACCATGCATCATGTCACTGCTCAAATTGTCAGAATCTTTGGGAGCAGGACAATCCTAATGAAAACTGTTATTACAGTGATAGTGACGATGATATTGTGATGTAAACATTTCACCCTTTTCGCATGTATTTTATGTCTTAAATTCTATTCTAGATTGGAAAATGGAAGTTTAATGATGATGATATGGTGATATCCATGTAAACATTTCTCCTTTTTATACGTCCACATTCATAATGTGGAGGTATATTGCCGTCGCCCCTGTCTGTGTACAGTTCGTCCCAGATTTTTTGAACTGAAATCGCGGCGACGCGGCAAAAAGAACTCACGGAAATCTCTAAGATTACACGGTGAAATTACGCTTGATTCCGCGGCGATTTTTCACGGTGTTTCTCTAGGAATTCACCGAGTTTCTCTAAGAATTCACCGAGTTTCTCTAAGAATTCACCGAGTTGCTCTAAGAATTCCCCGTGTTTCTCCAAGAACACATCGTGTTTTGCCGTGCTTCCGACAAGGAATTCGCGACCCTACCTTAAACTAGGGTCGAACTAATATTGTCTATAATAAATTTAAGGAGTTGTTATATAGTATTTCTCCCGGGAAACGTGTAAATATATAATGTACAGGCCGATTGAATAACAAATCGGCATTCTGTATCGGTTAGGATTTTTTCCCAAACGCATTGTACACATAATGCCGGCCAAAATGTATGCCAGAATGAACAACTTACAATTTTTTAAACGCATTATTACATCTTCGTCTATAACTTAGATGTAATCCGTCAATTTTGGGCTGCTATCAAATCCACACTTTAAATTATTTACGATGACCTTCACACATTACTACAGCTTCGGTCAATCTAAATCAATCATATATACAGCACGTACAGTAAAGCACTCCGCCTGATCGCTTAACGGTATGTCATGTGGTCAAAAACCCGCCAAAAAAATTGGGACTACATTATATTCTTACGCGGTATAGTCACTGTTAGTGTTACTCAGCGAATAATATCCGCTGTGACAATATGCATCTACTTTATGTCACCCAATTAATTTCGGTAGGAGCGGATATTGAATAAAGCCATTTCGCACACACATGTACAGTACACGCGCATGCTGCGCATGGCATATATTTATACAATATCCCCAAGTGTATTAATTCTCGTCTTCCTCCCATTATAATTTACATTTTTTGAGTACACTTTCTGAATGATACCATTCTTTTGTACGTCATACTTGTCGATTTACTACTGTATATATATACGTCGTGTAGCTGCAATCTAAGATTGCAAAATCATATTCTAAAAAACAGGAAGCAGCGCCGGATCTCCTATGTCTTGTCTGCGATATCACTTGAGTGTAAGCGGACGTTAAACACCAAAAAGAAGAAGATGCAATCTATAAGCTTATACATACATGAATGTTTGCGTTTAAAATCTAGATATCATCAGCTTGAAACTTATACTAGACGCAGAATACGCCAGTTTCTTGATTGAACCTGTATCGGTATTGCATAAATATCGGACACATATTTATCATTGATACTCTCATAAACCCAAAGGACCACTCGGGTCAATTAAATTACATTGTAAGGCCTGACTAATTCATTTTAAAATATGTTATTTATGATTAAATCACAATACAAAGAGGCTAATAATTTATAGATGAATATATTCATAGCTTAATTGTTTTTCTGTGATGTGGTTCATGGTGAAACAATACCACGGGTAAGTACATAACGCTTTATTATTTCAAAGAAAGCAGATGCATGTTAAAATAAACACAATTATTAATTATTAAAACAACAATTAAAACAAATAGTGCGTGATTAAGAATTGAAAGGGGGTGTGTTGGTAACACGTCATTTGGGACTCACGCCTAACGAGAATGCATTGAAAAAAGAAGAAATTTCCATATTGATATATTACACTAAAATGGATTCAGCATAGGCCTACCACTAAATTTACATTGGTTACATTTGTGGAGACTTGTTGTGTTCTATTTGTATGCAGAAAGCGGACAGTCATGATTTATTCAAAGATCAAAGATGTATTGGATCAAACAGAAGCGTGCCATGCACGATTTGGGGACTTAATGCAGTCATAGAAATATTTTTCTATGATGCAGTGTTCTATTTTTAGGCCACGTGGTTTATTATAATTGCAAAGGAAACTTGATTGACCTGTTATGAATAACCAGCAAGCTTGTATTGTTTTATTTTACCGAATTATCAAAATTACCGTTAACTGTACTAATTACTTGGATTAGCCTATAAACCGGACGGCCGATTGTCACTAAGGTATGATTGCCATGTGTTTGTAGCCGAAAAGCAAGTTGATTGTCGATATTGGCGTATATGCAGTAGAAAATCTGGTAGTTGAACGTACAAAGGAATGTATTCATTTAAAAGTGTACTCAAAATAAGTAAATTATAACAGGGTGAAGGCGAGAATTAACACTCATGTGGCCATTGTATAAATATATGACATGCGCATGCAACGTAGCCTACACGTCTGCGCGTGTGTGAAATGGCTTTATTTATTATCCGTTTCCATCGAAAAGAAATGAGCGGCAAACAGTAGATGTATATTGCCACAGTGGTTGATTTGTCGTAAGAATATCTCTTTGGTTGATTGCATGTAAATGTACAGGAATCTATGGAAACGGAATTTGTAAAATAACAAATAATACATGGCGCCGTCACTTTTGTGACTTGCGCAGTATACACTCTCCCACCCATATTATTTTAATACGTCATATAACATTATTATCCTATATAATGTACGTTTGACAGTCAAGTCTTCGTACTGACAACACCTAAAGCATCAGAGCTCCATAGCTATCGACTAAATTTATCCTAGATAAAGTAGCCTAGCTAAGACTCCAAAAGACTTCTCAAATCCAGACAGACTACTAGATACTACAAAGATCATCTAGTCCAAAAGTAGATTTAAGGTTGTCTTTATCTTTTTCTTCACACCTTTACAGGGTATAAGGTTTACTTTCTTTATATTTTGCATTCTTCATCAGTCTTTCATTTTCTTTAATTTACTATTTTATTCTACTTTATTTTCTTTGTTTATTTTCTTTGTTTATCTTCTTTGTTTATTTTCTTTGTTTATTTTCTTTGTTTATTTTCTTTGTTTATTTTCTTTGTTTATTTTCTTTGCTTATTTTTACTTTTTTTTATTTTTATTTTTTTTTACTTTATTTCCTTTTTTTACTTTATTTACTTTTTTTTACTTTATTTACTTTTTTATTTACTTTTTTTTTACTTTATTTACTTCCTTTGTTTATTTTACTTTATTTACTTTAATTTACTATCTTATTTTATTTTCTTCAATTTAATAATTTACTTTAATTAAAGCTTATTTTCTTAAATCCTCATATTTTTCACCCCTAATATAATCTTTTTTTTTATTATTATACTTTTTACCCCCTTTTCAGCTATATATTATATAGGATATACCACATTCCTATCTTTATTTATTTTTATATTTCTATTTTTTTATTTTTTGGTCATTTTACTTTTCTTTCTATCATCAACTAACAAAGAAGCTCAGTGTACAAGCCAACTGATTGAGCTCACCACAAGCTTCTTAAAACAATAACAAGCTAATTTATTTATATAACTAATAAGTCTGATAACTGTTAAGTACACTCATACAAGCAATAGGAACCCATAGTTAATTAGTATTAATCACACTGATTGACTAGCGGTTCTTTGTGGAAAGGGGTTACAACAGGTATATCAACTTACGTCATTAATTAATATAACCTTAATCAACACTGTTCATTCCCTCCTTTAGTTTTCGATTATATATTTCGGCAGCATAAGAACGATGGCGACAGAGGCTAGCTCACCAATGTCCATGGCTGACGCGTTTAACAGCAGCCCTGCACCAAAGTTCTTTCCTGCAGCAAAAAGGAGAGAGGAACAGACTCACGTCGTACTGGTGAGGCCACTGGAAGGCAAGTCCTTTCAAGGAGCCAAACTTACGGCAGTGGGGAAGGAACTTAAGAGTAAGTGGGGTATTACTAGCATACCCGACTTAAAGATAACTGTTTCAGGACAACTTAGACTTGCCTTAAAAAGTAGGTCTGAGATGGATCTGGCGCTAGCTCAGAACGCACTTCTCGGTATGACCGTGACCGAACCGATCACCTTGTCTATTGATAAGGTGGTTGTTCATGGGATACCGGCCGAATATACCGGGGAGGAAATTCTGGAAGATTTGACAGAGAGGGGGTACCAAGCTACCGAGGTATACCGGTTTAATGTGGCCCAGGGGAAGGATCAGGGAAGCGTCGCCCTGTCCTTCAAGAAAGGTTCCGCACCTGAGGCCCTTAAAATCGTGTACCTCAACCGCCGTACCCACCCCTATTGTTCAGAGAGTGAGACAGTGTACCAAATGCCAGAAACTGGGACATACGGTTAAGTACTGTAAAGGAAAAGCCATATGCGCCCAATGCGGAGGAGAACACGCGGTGGCTGAGTGTAGGGTGGGTAGTAAAATTAACTGCTCAAACTGCAAGGGCAGCCACGCAGCCAACTCCCCGCAATGCCCAAGAATTCTAGCGACCAAAGCAGCTCTACGCCTGCAAAGCAAAGACAAACTTACCTTTAGGGAGGCAACCCAACAAGTAAAAAACAAGGAGAGGGAAGCAAAAGTAGTCAGAGAACCGGTGGTGGAACCAAAGCAAGCTCCAGCACGGACTCTCTTGACATCCGATGTAACCCCCACCCCTAAAGGTAAAGACAAGAAGAAGAAAGAGAAGAACATAACAACCAAACCTGCAGAGGTCAAACAGAAGACACCCAAGAAAAAAAAAGAAGCAATGGGCATAGCCATCACATTGAGCAATAATGCGAATTTGACAATAGTGAATGTCTATGTACCCCCAGATGTCACGAAAAAACCAGTTGACTTCCAGTCACTTCTCGATCAACTTCCACAGGGCGAATCATTGTTTTGCGGGGATTTCAACGCAAAACACGTCCTGTGGGGGTCGCCGAGGAATGACTGCCGGGGGACTAGCCTATGCTCAATAATAGAAGCAAACGACTTATGCATGCTGAACGATGAGAGCCCTACTTTTGTTGGAGGAAATGCCCCACCTTCGCACCTAGATCTCACGTTCTGTACGCTTGGTCTGGCAAACCGCTGCGACTGGCAAGTACACGAAGACGAAACACTTGGCAGTGACCATCTCCTGATAGAATTCTGCATTCAGGCCGAAGCAACCAGGGAAGTCTATAACGGGAGACCCAATTGGATTATGAAACAAGCTGATTGGGTTAAATTCCGTGTAGGCTGCCTTGAGTGGAAGGAAGAAGATATCATCGATACCAACATCGACGTGTACGCTACCAACATTACGAGCTCTATAATAGGTGCTGCTAACGACTCCATTCCAAAGACTTCTGGTGGAAAACCAAGGACTAGAAAACCATGGTGGTCACCGGAATGTCAGAAGGCGGTCAACGACAGAAGGAAGGCCCTCCGCCTACGAAAACGCCACTACAATGAAGCCAACCACCAAAATTACCTTAAGTTGAAATACACTGCAAGAGACACCATAAAAAAGGCACAAAGTGGGCACTGGATGACATTCTGTAATGCGTTGAATAAAAACATGCAAACGGGTGCCGTCTGGAAGAAGCTGAACGCCATGAACGGGAAACGCAGATCATTCAACATACCAAACCTTGAAGATGGAGATAAGTATGTTACGAACGGCAAGGAAAAGGTAGATCTACTAGCAAAAACTTTTGCTGATGCAAGCAGAGACGAAAACCAATCACCAGAGTTTCTGAAGAGGAAGGAAATCTTTTACTCGCAGCACCCTTCATTAGTAATTGAATCTAATGAAGTGGCTGAACCAATCAACCTACCCTTCTCTGAGGGAGAGTTAAATAAGGCTCTTTCCCTCAAGAAGGATAGTGCGGCTGGTGAGGACAAAGTAAAGTACTCCATGCTCAAACATCTACCAAGAAACGCCAAGACGATACTACTAAACTTCTTCAACACATCCTGGCTGTCAGGAGAGGTACCTAAAGAATGGCGAAAAGCAAACGTCATACCTCTACTGAAAGCTGGGAAAGAGAAGAACAAGGTAGAGTCATATCGACCAGTAAGTTTGACATCCACACTATGCAAAACATTGGAAACAATGGTTAATATCCGATAACAGTTCTATCTGGAGAGCAACCGATTAATCGACGAAAATCAAAGTGGGTTCAGGAAAGGACGATCAACAATGGACCACTTGGTTAGACTACAGCAAGTCATGTCACAGGCCCTTCTCTCGGGAAACCTGTTATGTGCCGTGTTCGTAGATCTGACCAAGGCTTTCGATTTAGTTTGGTTAGACGGGCTGCTCTTCAAGTTGGGACGTATCGGTATAACGGGCATAATGTTTCGGTGGATTAAAAGCTTTCTGAGCGATAGAAGGATACAGGTGAATGTTGGCAGATTCCTGAGTGCCGAGCAAACATTAGAAAATGGCACGCCTCAGGGGTCTGTTATCAGTCCCACTCTCTTCAACATCATGATCAATGACATTCACAAATCGTCCTACCTCGATTCTAAAACTAACTTGGCTAAATTTGCCGATGACAGTACCATATGGAGAAATGGGACGAGCTTCTGTGACCTACAAAAGAATATGCAAAGAGCCTTAGACAAATTCATGACATGGGCAAACGACTGGGGATTTAAAGTCTCGGAGAAGAAAACAGTCGGCATGCTTGTGAGCAGGGATAGAGGGATAAACAGAATGACTCTGTGTATGAACGGGAAAACCATCGAGTTCAAAGACCAAACCAAGTTCCTTGGCGTAATCTTTGACCGACGGTTGACCTGGAAACCGCACATCGACTGGACTGTAGATAGATGCTCCAAAATCCTAAACTTAATGAGAAAATTAACGGGCAGTACGTGGGGCGCCAATAGAGTTACACTAATGATGGTATATCGTGCTCTAATACGTTCTGTATTAGACTACGGCTCTTTGGCCTTTATGAACTGCGCGCCAACACTCTTAAGCAAGCTTGACACCATCCAATACAAAGCTCTGTGCATTGCGACTGGCGTAGGGCTCGGGACTAGGCGAGAGGCACTACTACAAGAAGTCGGGGAGTTGCCCCTATCCCTAAGAAGAAAAGAACTGGCGACAAGGTAATGGGTCAAGATATCACAACTAGGTGAAAGATCCCCAACATTTCTCAGTCTACAAAAGACAAAATATGTAAGAGATCCCAAAAAGAAAACCTTCAGCCAGGGTATCAGAGAAACGATCAAGGAACTACGACTGGGGGAGCTCGTGATAAATAAACACGACCCCCCAGTTGTCGCCCCCTGGACGCTCCCTATACCACTGGTCAATCTAGATCTACTAAATAAAACCGACAAGAAAAATAACCCCAGTGCTGCACGTGCTTACTCTCTAGAACATTTGGAAGACAACTGGCCGTCTGATGACTGGGACCATGTGTACACGGATGGCTCACGCAATCCTGAAAGGGGCACCAGCTCGTTTGGAATATACCTGCCAAACGGGGAACAGGGAATAAGCAGAAAACTGCCCAATAACTGTTCGGTGTACACTGCAGAGCTTGTTGCCATTCGTGACGCTATTTCATGGATCTCCCATCAAAAGACCGGCAAGTTCGTCATTCCAAGCGATTCTCTGAGCAGTCTGATTTCAATCCAAAATGACAACTCGGAATAAAGACCAGAAGTCATTTTGGAAATCAGGCAGCTATATCAGAGGGTCCTAGAGAAGGGAAGCAAATTAGAGCTCGTGTGGATTCCATCACATGTCAACATTAAAGGAAACGAGGAGGCAGATCGACTCGCCAGCGAGGGTCTCAAGGACACAGCTACACGCCGCCTCATAGACTACAGCACCACGGAAATCTACAGTATGGTCAAAAGACAGGTCAATTCAATCTGGGAATTAAATCTCGTTGAACTTGACACATACAGATTCCGACTGGATGACGAGATCTACACCAAGACAGCAACCAATCACCCTAGACGAGATATATGCAGACTCATATCGAAACTAAGGGTGAAAGAGAGGCTGCGAGACTACAAACACCAAGTCATCGTCTGTGAGTGCGGAGAAGAGTGTACCACCAACCATGTCCTGGTAGACTGCGAGGTTTACAAGGAAGAGAGACGGGACTTAGTGAGAATGATGGTGACCAATAACATACCATTCAACACTAAGAACCTACTCTTCCCTAGACCAGATCTGAAGCTACAAATCTTCGAAGAAGTCCACACCCTAATGGACACAGTTGGACTAAGTAAATTAGTGAAATAAGAAAGGGTCACGGCTAGATAAATTCTCCATACAACGTAGGATGGTTGAGTAAAAACGTCCTCACGAAGGAAGCCCAACCATCCTATACATTTATTTTAATTTATTCATTTTACTTTATCTTTATACTTTACTTTTACTTAAATTTATTTTATATTTATTTATTACCTTCAATTTATTTTTTATTTTTTCTACTTATTTTTTATCTCAACTTATTTTTTTTTATACGACGTAGGGTGGGGAAGTAAAAACGTCCTCTCGAAGGAAGCCCAACCACTCTACAACTCTATTTTAATTAATTCATTTTACTTTATCTTTACTTTACTTTAATTTATTTTATTTTATTTTATTTAATTTTATTTTCATTTATTAACTAATAAATTTTAATTAATTCATTTTACTTTATCTTTACTTTATCTTTACTTTACTTTTACTTTAATTTACTTTATTTTATTACCTTTTAATTTATTTTGACTACAACTTTATTATACTCTCTTTATTTATTTAATTTTATATTAGTTTAATTTACTACTAACATCTACTAAACTGGCGGGATAGTGGAGTAAGAGGGAGTCATGATCAGATGGGCTCTGCATCTAAACACTATTCTGCCAAAACAAATACCAGTGGGATAGTGGAGTAAGGGGAGACCACGAGAAGACAGGTCTGGCACCTAAAAACACAAATCCCACAAAGAAGACATCTACCAATCCAGAAACAAAAAAGATCATCTACCAACGATGTGTTTTTATTAAATAAAGGGAAGAACTTCCCACTAAAACCTAATCCATGGCCTAAGGCCAAAATGGAAAGATTGCAAAATCATATTCTAAAAATCAGGAAGCAGCTTCGGCTCTCCTATGTCTTGTCTGTGATATCACTTAAGTGGAAGCAGACGTTAGACACCAAAAGAAGAAGAAGAAGAAGAAGTCAAGATTTGCTAAATACTTTTGCCAAGTAACACGTAGCGTAAGAATATATAGTCCCCGTGTCAAACCAATAATCGCGGGTTTCTGACCACGTGATTTGCGGAGGGATTTATGGCAGTGACTGTGTGCGATATGGAGGGTTTATTGAGATGAACTAAAGCTGCCAGTAATGAAGTAATGTGTAAAAAAAAATCAATCGTATATAATTTAAAGTTTGGATTTGATAGCAGCCAACAAGATAAAATGATACGTTTACAAAACTGTAAGTTATTTATTGTTTGCATACACGTACATTGTGGCACCACGTTATACATGTACAGAAATACAAATAAAAAAAATATGACCATAGATGCCTCGCCCACGGTTAACACATCGTGTATTCAACTTAAATGAATAACATTTTTAGTCAACATGCTTACATCGGGATGATATCGGCACTCAAGATATTCTCCGTGTTCCACCGCGAAACACCCTAATTCACCGCGAAACACCCTATTTCGCGGCGATTTGGCAAGCTGGCGTTCCGCTAGCGATTCTCCACGGATCCGCGGTGGAATAGAGCGTTTTTCCTCGGTGTTCGGTGTTTCTGGTCCAAAACTCCAGAACTGTATTGTATGTGTACAGTGTATGTACATGTATATGTGTGGGTGAGTGTGTGTGTCTGTGTGTCGCCTACAGGCCACAATTCTTAAGTGATCTTTTTGAAACTTTGCATACTTATTTCTTATACCCTAAGGAAGATCCCTATTGTTTTTGGTGCATGCCCGACCCCCAAGGGCCAAGCCACGCCTATTTTTTGCATTTATTTGTTTGTCGTCTACAGACTTTATTTCTTAACGTATCATCTTGGAACTTTGCTTACTTATTCTTTGTACCCTAAGGAACATCCCTATCGTTTAGGGTGCATGCCCAACCCCCAGGGACAGAGCCACGTCCATTTTCTTTTTGTATGTCTGTGTGTCGCATACAGGCCACAATTCTTAAGTGATCTTCTTGAAACTTCACATACTTATTCCTTATACCCTAAAGAAGATCCCTATTGTTTTTGGTGCATGCCCGACCCCCAGGGGTCAAGCCACGCCCATTTTTTGCATTTATTTGTTTGTCATCCACAGGCCGCATTTCTTAAAGGGACAATCCCAAATTAAACAGAGGCTCAAAAAAAAAAGGCTGAGAATGTATGAAAATAAAACGCTAAAATATGGCCATAATGGGTGAATGGTGTATTTACCTTGTCTCACAATTTCAACTTAAAATATTGAGTCGTTTGGGCATGAACGCAAAAAATGCTTATCCGGACACGTAACCCTTTTAAGATTTCGGGTCAATTATTTCGTTGGGTGACCTTATAACCAATTACCGTTACTTGAGAGGGTTACGCAGTGAATAACCCATGTGCCGTATTTGATAAAGAAAGGCAAATTTCAACTACACATTATTTTTATAAAAATAAGTTTTGTTTTATCCAGATACCACAAAATACACATTGGGGCACCGGTCTCAAATTCCAACTACACATTATTTTTATAAAAAAAGTTTTGTTTTATCCAGATACCACAAAATACACCTTGGGGCACCGGTCTCAAAATTCCAGATGAGGACTGACGGATTTAAGTCGTTTGAAAACGTATCAAAAATACTGAATTAGTTGCTCGGCCCTTGACTCGAATGTTTTAAGGGATTTTAATTTTAACACAAAATTAAGCAGTTTTATTCCCAAAACAATTATTGGGATTAGCCCTTTAACACGTTGACTTCCATCAACGAGTATACTCGTAGTTATGGTTACTGCGCCTGTGCCGCTACGAGTATACTCGTAGTAAACATTATTGACTTCGTATATTAATATAAATCCTCGGCAATGGCGATGAACCGTATTATATGATGCGGCACTGAAAAAGAACGTTTTCTGAAGGTCTTAGGTTGTGATGTAGGGCTAACTTGGCGAATTACAGACGACAGACTGAGTGTGACATTGGAATACAAATACCTATTAGAATAACTCAATTTTTATTTGTTTGATCAACTTTATTTTTGTCTATACAAAGGAATTGTCTGATGCAAGTACAATCATTACTGATTTCCATGAAAGTCTTTGAAGCATTGGCCAACACAAAGGGCGGGCTTGACGTTACATTCCGCACAGTAGAGCCGTGTTTCCTTGCGAACTTTCTTTGTGGTGCAGACTCTGCAAGGCTTAGTTGGGTGGGTTTTCTTCTCGGTTGGTGGTATATAATCCAAGTAATGTAGAGGTCTAGCATCTCTCTGATGACCAGGTGCATGTTGTATCTCTTCAGCACCAGCTAGTCGCTGAAGCTTCTCAAGAGAATCTTCTCCGATGAGATGTTTGACAATGGCCTCCCTCATCTGCAACATTGTCTTCTTGTCTCTGTTGCTATCATTGTACATTATTATAGCATTGAGTATGGCGATCTCTATGACGTGCAATCCTAGTTTCTTATACCAGCGTATTGTTTTCCTCAATCCACTGTAGTATTGACAGCATTTGGTCCGACCTGTCAATTCCAGACATCCCTTGGTTATAATCACGCACCAGGTTTGGCTTTAGAGATTCCTTGCCGTGGCGATTCTGCACTTGAACCATCTCAACGCGGTGCATATTAGAAATAGTCAAGACATCTCGTTTATCTTTCCACTTGCAGACAACTACACAGCCGGATCTTTTCCAAGAGTGTTCCCCTTTCTTCAGCTTAGTATTGATGACGTCTGTGGGATTCTCTTTCCTGTCCTGTCTCAGTGTTCCACAGATGTAGGTTTGTCGTGTTGCATGTTTCTTGGTCAGAGACACCGAATTGTAAAAGTTATTAGTATACACGACGTGTCCTTTGTCAAGGTAACCCTGCATAAGGTTCATCACTATCGCGCCAGTCTGGCCAAGATTTTCAGGATCCGCTGTTGCTGTTCCATCGTATACCTGCACACGAAGTACAAGTCTTCGTGATTCACACAGCTCGTAGAGCTTGATGCCGTATTTATGTTTCTTGTTTTTTATATATTGGCGGAAAACAAGACGCCCTCTCCATAAAACCATAGACTCGTCAATGGCAAGTTCATTCCCTGGATAATAGATCCTTTCCATGGTGTTGTTGAATGCATCCAAAATTGGTCGAATCTTGAAGAGTCTATCAGTTTGGTTTACAGCATCATTGTCCGCAAAGTGCCAAAATCGGAAAAGGAGTTGAAATCGGTTGCGAGAGAGCACGTTGCGGAAGAATAGTGACTTGTATAATGGATTGCAACTCCAGTAAGCATCAACTCTTGGATAACTGACAGGTCCCATGTGAAGTAGGATTCCGATGAATTTTCTCATCTCTGCCTGATTTGTGTCAGTCCAATCGTTCAATCTTGATTTCCGTCGAAGTGGACGATTTCTGTTTATTTCAGCTGCGGCGTATCTGTTGGTTTCAACGACCATCTGATTTATTACCTCATCATTTAGAAATATATCGAAGTATGCACCTGGAGTATTATCATCCACTTGTATTTGCATGCCAGGATTTTCGTTGAAGTTATAGACAGGGGGATCTGCAGGTATATCGGACCACACATGGACATCTGTGTCGGGGCGTTTTATCTTCTGGAGCCGGTTGTCGAGGATTAACATGAGCTGGTCTTTGAGCAGGATCATTGTTTGGTGTAACTGAACCTTTGGCGCCAACATTTCCACCTCTGGTTCTCACTCCGCCACCCCTGCTACTTGAAGCACCCCTGGTTCTGGCTCTGCCATGGGCAGGAGTAATGCCTAATGGGAGTAACAGGACGACTTGTGTCTTCATCACTAAAATGAAAAGAGGTATTCGTTGTCAGAGAAGATGCATATTAAATAGATAGATAGGTGGGTAGGCAGATGGGTGGGCAGGTGGTCGGGTGGGTGGATGGGCGGACGAACGGGCGGGCTGGCGGGCAGACAGATAGATACTTTATTTAAAGGACCTAAGTCCGTAACTCAAAATCCTCCAAAATCTTCGACATCGAAAACACGAATTATTGGTCAATTTAAATCAACATTGATGATGTAAACTTACCAGGAAAAGATGAGCTTCTGATATCCGATATTTAAGATAAAATAATTTTTCTAACATTGGTACACGAATCGTGCTCCGGTCCTAGTTTTATTGAGAGACTCGAGGGACGAGGCTGGACACATTGCACTGTGTCACACTGCATATGTGGACTGGAATAACCAGGCGCTAAAAAAAAATGCACTGGGTTGAGACTGAATGGCTTGTTTCGTCGAACATAACTGATTTGAAATTGGAGTAAAACGGAAAGCATTTAATGTAAATCAGTTTATATACATTCATATTACAGTATTATATGAGTTTCGACCCACTTTTGTCAATTTCTGGATCCCAAATGTTAGCGATTTAGCTCCTTTAACATAACTTTGTATTACGCTATAAGTATTCTTAAGTACTAATATTAAATAACACGGCGTCCATTGGGCCTATAAAGTCATCATAATGTTATTATGATAGGTGTACAGCTATATAACAACATACATGTAATTAACAACGAACGGATATCGCAAATTACATACATGTACACATACATACATATACAATAAGCATACATATATATATACGTTCATAAATACACACATATACATATTATTTTTCAAGCTTTTCGATGAAGGAATTATGTGTAGCGTGTTGTTATACTAACCTTGTGGAGTCACTAGACGAAATTGTGGGGTCTCCCGTATCTTCAGAGTCATTATTTTCACTATCCTCTGAATCTGGGTCTGAAGGGTCATAACTACCACTACTATCATCAGATATATGATCCGCAGTATCGCTATCCATGAGCATTTTCAGAACGTCTGTGGTAAGCAGCCTAGAGTCCGCCATTTTCACCGACCATGTGTTCGGACGCACGTGGCCGTCAGCCCGCCGTATTCACCGAGCATGCGCGACAAAATTCTACCGAGAGCCATCAATAACACGAAAAGAACCGTACCGATAATATAGCTTTTCAATGTCAATGTCGAGCTACGAGTCGTATCTCGGCATATCATGGATACCTTCATTGGCCAGTGCCGCACTACGAGTCGTATGGCGGCATCCGGTAAAAAATGGCCATTAGCCAGTGCCGCACTATGAGTCGTATGCTGGCATATGAGTTAATACTGGAAATGGTCGGCATATGTGGCGCACACTTAAAACTGGGGTCGGCAGCGAACGTGTTAATGTATCGTCTTGGAACTTTGTATACTTGTTCTCGGTACCCTAAGGAACATCCCTAACGATTGGGGTGCATGCCCAACCCTCAGGGATATAGCCATACCCATTTTCTATTTGTATGTCTGTGTGTCGCCTTGAGGCTACATTTCTTAAGTGATCCTCCTTCAATTTTACATACTTATTCCTTATACCCTAGATCCATATTCTTTTTGGTGCATGCCCGACCCTCAGGGGAAGAGCCACGCCCATCTATGTATTTGATTGTTCGTTGTCTACAGGCCGCAATGCTTAACGTATAAACTTGAAACTTTGCATATGTATTCTTTGTACCCTAAGGAACATCCCTATCGTTTAGGGTGCATGCCCAACCCCCAGGGACAGAGCCACGCCCATTTTCTTTTTGTATGTCTGTGTGTCGCATACAGGCCACAATTCTTAAGTGATCTTCTTGAAACTTCACATACTTATTCCTTATACCCATCTCTTGTATTTGATTAGGGATCAAGGTGGCTAAGTGGATAAGGCACTGGTTCGCTAGGCTGGAGTTCGGGTGTTCGATCCCTGCATTGGCCGAGAAAGTTCATCTCGATTTTCCGACGTGATTCCCCCTTGTCAGTGATGCAGAAGGAGGGCCTGACAATGACAGCTGCCTAATCCCGTGTACACATTGGAGTGCACGTAAAAGATCCCTTGGCAGTTGGAATTCGATATAAGAGTAGGCCATAGCGGCGCTGCCCGGGCAAAATTTCTCTCATAGCACACTGTATGACGTAATGTCTTCAATTAGCTCAGGTTAAGTGCATAACAGTAGGATGTTAAACCCCATTTCATTCATTCATTGTATTTGATTGTTTGTCGTAGCAGCACAGGCCATAATTCTTAATGAATCATCTTGAAAAAATTTGATTTGAATTTCTTATACCCTAAGGATGATCTCTATGTTGTTGGTGCATGCCCGACCCCCAGGAGCAGATCCACGCCCATTTTTTTCTATTTCTTTGTTTGTCATCTACAGACAGAATTTCTTAACGTATCATATTGAACCTTGCATACTTATTCTTTGTACCCTAAGGAACATCCCTATTGTTTCAGATGCATGCCCAACCCCCAGAGCCACGCCAATTTTCTTTTTGCATGTCTGTGTGTCGCCTAGAGGCTGCAATTCTTAAGTGATCATCCTGCAATTTTACATACCCCAAAGATGATCCATATTCTTTTTGGTGCATGCCCAACCCCCAGGGGCAAAGCCACACTAATTTCTTTTGACTGTTTGTCGTCTACAGGCCGCACTGCTTAACGTATCAACTTGAAACTTTGCATACTTATTCTTTGTACCCTAAGGAACATCCCTATCATTTGGGGTGCAAGCCCAACCCCAAAGGACAGTGCCACGGCCATTTTCTGTTTGTGTCTGTGTGTCGCCCACAGCCCACAATTCTTAATCGATTGTCTTGAAAACTTTTTTATACTTATTCCTTGTACCCCAAGGCTGACCTCAATTATTTTTGGTGTATGCTCGACCCCCTTGGACAGTGCCACGCCCAATGTTTATGTGTCCTGTGTTTCACCTACAGGCCACAATTCTTAATAGATACTTTTGAAACTTTGCATACCTATTCCTTATACCTGCAGAATGGCCCCTTTTGATTTTTGGTGATTGCCCAACCCCCAGGGGCAGAGCCATAACATCCAAGTTTTTCTTTTAGATAAGCTGCAGTTGAGCCAAAGCTGCTATGTGGACGTATTCCCACGTTTGCGTGGCTATCCTATCTTTTGATTATGGTTTTAATTTTTGCTTTTATTTGTTTATGATATTTATTTGTGCTTTTATATTCGCATGTATTTTATGTCTTTAATTCTATTCTAGATTTGAAATTGGAAGTTAAATTATGTACTTGTCATAGTGATGATGATATTGTGATATCCATGTAAACATTTATAATTTTTCGATTACAGTTGTAATTTGTGCTTTATTTTTCTTATTAAATTCTACCTATTTTTATTATC
Source organism: Patella pellucida (assembly GCA_917208275.1). NCBI lineage: Eukaryota > Metazoa > Mollusca > Gastropoda > Patellidae > Patella > Patella pellucida. Next base: position 27,470,653 of record OU795036.1, read on the forward strand.
TTTTTTTTTATCAAGTCCAGTCCTCACGTCTGCAATATAGATTTAATTGATGTACATGTAATTAACATTCTACTCTGGACCCTTAAGACTCAAAAGGAAAAACAACCATGGAAATTCATAGATAATTTTCTTGCAATGTAGTCAACATAGGATTTAAAATCGAATCCTCAGGTCCGTGAGCAAGCATAAAATATCTTTATGGGAAAAAAAATTATCCAATGTCGAGAGTTTTCTGCACTTTCCTCCCACAGCTAAAGAACCCTTTATGCGCAAGCAAATTATTGAAATAAAATTGAACCATGTGTTAGTCCCGATCTAGTTTGTGTTGAGTGAACGTTTAACCCCATCTCTCTCTTTTTCTCTCATGTAACATTTAAATGCATACCCACAATCTCATTATCACTATACTGAAATAAAATTTTGAAACAGAAAAAAAGTGCAGGGCACCAAATGCTGGGAAATTTTGGGCACACAATTGTATTTTGTAAAAGTTGTATAAAAAAATAATGTGTTCTTGAATGTGTTCAATTTAACGGCGAATTTAAATTCAGTGTGTTTATAGTTAAGCAATTAAATAGAAATCTTAAAACTCGAACTTACGAGCCAGGAGGGCGTCTGCCCCCTAACTTTCGAGCAAGCTGACTTTTCAGGCAGACGGATTAAGTGAAAAACAAATTTTATTTCATCTACTTGGAAAAATAAAGTGCCCAAAATCTAATAAAACACTAATTTTACGGGCTGAAAGAACAGTCAAACGCGTTTGCGGCTGTCAAATAATCCAAAAATTTTTTTTGGGGGGGAAGGCATACAAGGTCTTCTCCGCCTCTCCAAGAAAACCGGTGCCGCTGCCTATAAACCGGAAATTTTTCGGGCCTTTCTAGTTTTGCTTCCCTACATATAACTGTCATTGAGGCCCTAATAAAACACTAATTTTACTTTTCTTGTAATTGAATATCACAAATTTGTACTGAGTTGACTATGGATTAAAACATTTTTCCTGGAGCCACTGTACTTTGTGCGACATTTTTCAGGTATCGATTATTATTTGTGAATGCAGATGCAACAGTCTGATTGGATGGTTGGAATTCAGAGTGAGATTTTGGTTACAAAACCATTGGATACTTTTGGAGTTGCTTACACGGGCTAGAAAAGCAGAAAACGCATCATTAAATTTTCAAAAAAAAATTATGCTTGGGGTGTAAGGCCCCAATACCGCGCGACTATTGATTAGTTGTTTGGAATTCGGGTCAGTCAGGTAGACTATATTCGACTAAATTGAAGTTGCTGTATTCACAGACTGGAAATGAGGGAAAATAGTTCGCGATAGTTAAATTTTCAAAAAAATTTCACAATGGTCCTGTCTTTGTGGACTGTAAACAATTGATTGGAATTCAAGTCAGCCACCTTAATTACGCTATTTTAGACCACTTTAAGTTGCTTTGTTCACTGGCTGAAATTTCAGGAAAATGTGTTTGCAGTCGTGAAATATTCCAAAATTGTCATTGGAGGGAGGGGGGCATACAAGCTAAGCTCTTCTTCTTCGCCTCTCGAGAAGGACCGGTGCCACTGCCTGTAAAACCGAAAAAATTTCGGGTTCTGCCCCCTTACTTGTTACAGTTACATAAACAACTGGTTTTAGTTGTGTATATTATTAAAATTAAATTTTATTTATTATTACAAGTACAAGTAAATAAAATTTAGTTCTCTTTTATTGATGATTTAGAAATTAAGAACCTATTTCTCGCAAAAGAGATATTGTAGAGCCTGTCATGGGCCTTCAAATAACCTTTTTTTTTTTTGGTAAAATTCCCCCGTACGACTATGGAATTAGGTAAAGCTTCCAGCCCAGACACCCCACCCCAATCACCAAAAGAAACCCAATCACCAAAAGAAACAGAATTTAAATTTCTCATAGTGATTTGTACGTCCAATGCAAACGATCTTGTTGGTAAAATTGGTTCAGATATATTTATTAAGCGATACACCAGCAGCATCCTTATTTTATGATTTAAACTATAGTTCTACACATCAAAATGTACAAGATGAAGAACTACAATTGCAGCTATCTTAGTTCGTATTATACTCGGCGGACCGATAGAACTTGCGTTGTAGGGTTTTATTTATCTTGAAATGTCCCCATACAGTAAACGAATGTTGTTATATAACATCTGCACACATTCGTTATAGTGTAAAAAAAACGTGCTATTTTTATACGCCCACATTTTCATGTGGACGTATTATGTCGTCGCCCCTGTCCATCTGTTTGTCTGTCTACAGGTCACAATTCTTATCCAATTTTAACAAAACTTTTAATATAGGTTTATCCCCAAAAGATCTCGGCTGCTTTCGATATTGGCATTTATCGGAATGAAACTTCATGGATTATGGTCCCTGATTGAACGAAAAATCACATTTGTAGCTTGTGGACCCCTATAGAGGTCACAATTTCAAACCGATTTGGATGAAACTTGACATGGATGTTAATAACCCAAAGATCTTGGTTCCTTTCGATATTTGCGCATATACGATTGTAACTTCTTAAATTATGGCCCCTGATTCTTTTAACTGCTTATAAATGTTTTCATTGCTTAGCCCCATCTTATTTATGTCATCTAATTGAAAAACAAACAAATGCTCGCAGTTCAAATGACATTTATTATCTCAAACCAAGATCTGCTAGAATGGCTACATATGAGGAAAGATCGTTTTCATTTCTAGCCCCAAACCTGTGGAATGATTTAAAACCATCTGGTTCTGATACTGATATTCGTTCCAGCCCTTCAGTACAATCTTTTAAATGTGCTCTTAAAACTTATTTATTTAAAAAGGCTTTTAATTAGATATATATTATATTGCATCTTTTTGTAGTCTTTTAGTTGTTTTATATATTTTCTGTTTTACTGGTTTATGATTATAAAGCGCTTCTGAACACCATTGGTGGAATAAGCGCTATATAAATGTTTTTAATAATAATAATAATAATAATAATTATACACAAAATCGCCTTTTTATAAGCCCACATTTTCATGTGGACGGATTATGTCGTCGCCCCAACGTATTATGTCGTCGCCCCGACGTATTATATCTCCATCCGTCCACAATTTGTTTGTGGTCACTCTACAGGTCACAATTTTCAACAAAACTTGATATATAGCTTTATCTCCCTTAGATATCGGTTCCTTTCGATATTGGCATGTATCGTATCAAAACTTCATGGATAATGGCCCCTGATTGTACGAAATATCACGTTTTTAGCTGGTGGACCCTATAGACGTCACAATTTTGAATAGATTTTAATGAAACCTGACATGCATGTTTATAACCCAAAGATCTTGGTTCCTTTTGATATTTACGCCTATCGGAATGTTATTTCCTGAATTATGGCCACTGATTGTCCGAAAAATCACCTATTTTTCCTTGTGGTCCCTCTGGAGGTCCCAATTATTATCTGATTTGAAAAACCGTTTGATTATATCACCGTTACACCCTAAGAAAGGATGAGTTAGAATTTCGGAAAAATCAGACCAAAATGACCATACAAAATATCCGCCGTTTGTACGCGAATCCTTTTAAAACATGGTATATCAAGGTTGTTGTGGACCCTGTAGAGGTCCCAATTTTAATTTGATTTTGATGAAACTTGAAATGCTTAGTTATAAACCAAAGATCTTGGTTCCTTTTGATATTTGTGCATATCAGATCATAACTTCCTGAATTATGGCCCCTGATTATACGCAAAATCGCCTTTGTTTAGCTTGTGGTCCCTCTGGAGGTCACAATTATTATCCGATTTAAAAAATCATTTGATTATATCACCGTTACACCCTATGGAAGGTTGAGTTCAAATTTCGGTAAAATCAGACCAAAAGTGCCATACAAAATGGCCGCCATTTGGACGCAAATACTGTTAAAAAATGGTATATCAAGGTTGTGGACCCTGTAGAGGTCACAATTTTAATTTGTTTTTGATGAAACTTGAAATGCATGGTTATAACCCAAAGATCTTGGTTCCTTTCGTTATTTGCGCGAATCCGAACATAACTTCCTGAATTATGGCCTTTGATTGTAGGAAAAATCACTTTCGATATTGCTTGTTCTCTATCCATCTCTAGAAAATGTGGGCGTATCCTGCCTGGCAGTGCCAGCTTACCATCTTTTGTTTACATACTAATGATTGGCTAATTACACACACATGACCAATACCTATGTCCTAATAATATGGTTAAAAGAGTAACATTACACAGCAAATAGTCCACCAGTTTCTGATCGCTACATAAAAAATACTACAGGGTTAGGGAGCTAGAACTGTTCGCATTTTTAATCAGAATATATATCTCTATTAGACAAAGCAAAGATCTTTTACATTTCCTTACCCTGGAGCAAGATGTTTTTTCTGGTGATATTATTAGGTGTTGGCTACTGGCCTACCTGTGTTAATCGAATTGCAAACTTCAAGTTTCCTTCGAAGTCAAGGTTGCTGGAAATTTCCAAAACAAAGAGATTTGTCAATTTTTGTGCAAATAAATACTTCTCTAGTCTCGATTGCTTTTACATGAGTGTTTAAACTGAAAAAAAAAAACCACCTTTTAACGTCTGTAAACTTATGTATTCATTTTTTGCTGGGGATCACAATGTTTATGTCACGGGGTCTTTATACATAACACGCCAAAGACATGTAAAGGTTCTTTATTTAGGTTACTTCAATGAAATGAACATAAATGACCTGCAAAACAATTAACACCAAATGCAGATACACATTACAATGTTACAGAAAATAATATTATACATTACACAAATGCACCACTTTAAATAATAGCCGTTCATACTGGACTGTATACTATACGATTATAGATCAATAAGTCATACTTAAACTAATCAACAACTGCAAAGCTATTGATGATAAATATATTGATTAAAAGATATTAAATATAATAATCTTACCATTCAACATGTGGTTTTATAGTTCTAATTCATATAGAATATGCATTATAAGTGCATACACATGTAAATGTGTTCATTCCGTATGTCTGCTCGATAAGATGTCCAATAGTGCAGTGCAATTGAATATCCGTGCATTTCGCGGGTGGAGTTAAAAACCAATCAAATCACTTAAACAATCACTGTATACTATACGAATATAGATCAATAAGTCATACTTAAACTAATCAACAACTGCAAAGCTATTGATGATAAATATATTGATTAAAAGATATTAAATATAATCTTACCATTCAACATGTGGTTTTATAGTTCTAATTCATATAGAATATGCATTATAAGTGCATACACATGTAAATGTGTTCATTCCGTATGTCTGCTCGATAAGATGTCCAATAGTGCAGTGCAATTGAATATCCGTGCATTTCGCGGGTGGAGTTAAAAACCAATCAAATCACTTAAACAATCACACCTGACGGATACACCCAACCATACCGACAAAAAACAATTATTATGGACAACCTCAACACACAAAAATAAAACACGCTAGCGCAATTTTGATATATTGTAAATATTAACCCTGCGACATTCTCCCCTGCTAAGAGAAAATGTCTCCTGGCATTTCACCAGACAACAAAAACATACATTTACAGGATACAACTATATATACCTGAAAAATAAATATTAGTTACACCAAATTGAATGTGAATTACAAATCGATGAATTAACTAGTATCATTAACGTTGATTAAGCAATGTAAATAAACTAAATAATCCGCTGAAAATAAATATTCATATGGAAATAATATATCAATACTGTATTGATAGACTAACCTCTGACATTCTCCCCTGCACTAATCTATCCTGAAAAGATTACACAAAAACGGGATCACGCGGGTCAACTTGTTGTATCATAAGCCATTCCCCAAATCGATCGGGTGGTTTTCGATTTCTTACAGGGCGTTGTACCGGAGGTGTAATTACATAGGTTTCATCAGGTGCAGATAAAGTTTCACCTGTACGACCTCGATTACTTACATCTATGGTTGTACCTAAATGTGTTTGCGAAGGCGAAACTGAATTAAAATCTACCGAAAAATTAGAACGGTCAGACATTTCTATGGAAGATATTTCTCCGCCACGCAGACGTCGTTTTTTTTTCTTCTTGCGGGTATAATGTACTTAGGAACACAATAATATGATTCTGAACTACTATCCTCTGAAGGAGATTCCGCAGATGTTGGTTTACCCTTTGTTCGTTTTGGCACGGAAACTTCATCTTCAGACTCCGATTGAACGGGCTCAAAACGCGGAATAGACATGAATGGTAGGAGCAGATTTCTGTGAAGGGTTCTTTTTGTCCCTTTCCCGGAATCCTTCTGCACTTCATAAACGGGAACATCTTGATTTGGAATTTTTAATACAATATACGGATCTTTCTCCCATTTATCTGAAAGTTTATGCTTACCTTTTATACCTAAGTTTCGGACTAAAACTCTATCGCCTACCTGTAAAATTGAATCTCTTACCTTAGAATCGTACCATTCCTAACTACGCATACTGCGTCGTTCTGATTCAGCAGTGGCTACCTTATAGGCATAATTTAGTCTTCGTTTTAGCTTCTTGGCATAATTCTCTCTAGTTGATATCACACCTTGTGGTTCATCCAATCCTAAATATGCATCCACAGCTAATTTTGGGTGCCATCCAAACATTAAATAGTGCGGCGAAAAAGTAGTTGTTTCGTGTCTTGTAGCATTATAAGCATGCACGAGCGGAGCGATATATGATTTCCAATCCGCTTTCTGATAATCCTTAAGCGTACCAAGCATACTAATTAGCGTCTGGTTAAAACGTTCTACGATACCGTTTTCCATAGGATGGTACGGCGTCGTACAACTCTTTTCTACACCAGCCAACTTAAATAGCTCCTTAATTACACGACTTTCAAAGTTTCTACCTTGGTCACTATGTAGTCTTGCGGGAAAACTGTAATAATTGATAAAATTTTCATACAGAACTTTTGCTGTTGTCTTCGCCAATTGATTACGTGTAGGAAAAGCCTGAGCGTATTTAGTAAAGTGATCGGTGATAACTAAAACATCTTCATATCCACCTTTAGATCTTTCAAGAGACAAAAAGTCAATACATACTAGTTCCATAGGACGTGATGTCTGTATTGAGACAAGTTTAGCTTTCCGCTTCAAGTGAGTCTTGCGTCGTATACATCTTCCACAGTTTTGAACTTTAGCTTCTACATCAGCTTCAAGACCTGGCCAATAAAATCTGCGACGTACAAGCCACAATGTTCGGTCTCGTCCCTGATGACCAATATCATCATGAAGATATTTAAGCACAGTGTTTTTGAACGATGATGGTAAAACTAATTGTCTAACTTCTTCATTCTCTAAAACAGTTGTTCGATACAAGATATTGTCTTGAATGAATAATTTGCTCCATTCACGTAGATACTTACGAACTTCTTCTGACTCGGATTTAACATCTATAGTTGAAGGTCGTACACCAAGTCTTAACAATGAGAGTACTCTATTTATAACAAGGTCGTTAGATTGTTCTCTTACCCAATCAGTGGAATTAAAATCTTGACCAGACATTCCATCAGTATCATACATTTCTGTATTAAGCGCTTCACCGTCTGTTAACACTAAACATTCTGCTAATGGCAGCGCTTCTCTTCCTACTAAAGCAACTTCACAGACAGCTTTTATGACGTCATGAAACATTTCAGCATGAGGCCTTCTTGACAATCCATCAGCGTCTGAATTAGATTTGCCACTTCTATATATGGCTGGTAGCATCAAGCTTCGCCGATTTTGTTACATAAGTTAACGGATTATTATCTGTTCGTACCTCAAATGTGTTTCCGTACAAATAGTCGTGAAACTTATCGGATAAAGCCCACTTCAAAGCTAAAAATTCAAGCTCACTAGGTCTTAATCCACGACTTGCGTAAGCGATAACACGCTCCTAACCATCCTGCTCTTGATAAAGAACTGAACCTAACCCATCTTGGCTAGCATCTGTTGTGACGATAAAGGGCTTGCTAAAATCAGCATACGCTAAAATAGGAGGTGACGTAAGTTTCTTGATTATGATATCAAAAGAATTCTGCTCCTTATCTCCCCATACCCATGGTGTTTTAGGCTTAGATGATTTTTTAGATTGCTTATTAGTAGGATGTCCAATTAATAAATCATTTAATGGTTTGACTAATTTAGCATAATCTTTTACAAAACGGCGATAATATCCAGTGAAGCCTAAAAAAGATCGCAATGTTTTTATGGTTGTTGGGACAGCCCAGGTTGTTAACGCCGATATCTTATCAGGATCAGTTTGCACACCAGTAGCTGAAACTATATGACCAAGATACTTTACCTGTGTCTTGTAAAACTCGCACTTTGACGGCTTCAGTTTGAGACCCTAACGATGTAAATGCTCAAATACACGTTCTAGACGTTCCAGGTGCTCATCAAACGTGGAACCAAAAATTAAGATATCGTCCAAAAATATGAGACATTCTGTGAGATGTAAATCGCCCATACACGTTTCCATCAGGCGTTGGAATGTGGCTGGTGCGTTAGTTAAGCCGAAAGCCATGCGATTGCACTCATAGAAACCCAGTGGGCCAACAGAGAAAGCCGTTTTCTCTTTATCCTCTTCTTTCATTTCGACCTGCCAATATCCTGAACGCAAGTCCAATTTACTAAAGAATTTCGCTCCCATCAATGAATCAATAGTTTCGTCAACCCGGGGTAGCGTACACGCATCCTTAATTGTAATGTTGTTTAGTTTCCGAAAATCTATGCAAAACCTTAAAGAGCCATCCTTTTTGCGAACTAAGACAACGTTAGAACAATACGGACTATTAGATTTCCTGATAGCACCAGCTTCTAGCATCTCTTTTAAATGATGTCTTACCTCTTCAAACATACCAGGGGGAATACGACGATATGCATCCTTAAAAGGAGTGTTATCACTCAACTGTATAGAGTGTTTTACCAAATTAGTATTTCCTATATCAGTAAAAGAACGTGAAAATATACTTTCCCATTTCTGCAGTAGTACATTACCTTTCAGTAATTGTTTATTTGTCAAACTATCAGATTCAACTTTGATACCAAGCTCATCGAGAGAAGACGTATCGCCAACTTTCTTCGAAGTTGTGTCGGGTGACCACGATTCAATAACTTGCGCCGAGCTAAGTCCGCATATAGTGCTCTTTGGAGGAATCACAATCGGTTGGCAAGATATGTTACATACTCTTACAGGAACACGCACAGTGGTTCCGACTGACCCCAAGGTCACTAACCTAGGACACACAATAAGATGTCCCGACTGTGTCGTATCAGTAAGTTCTGTGACAGCAGTTGTAATATTATTAGGTCGCCTTGCAATTGCTTATGATAGTCATTACTGTATTAGGGGGTAATGTAAACGGAACTTTATTTGTCGATTTGACTGGTATTGTTTTATCAAAACATATACTGTCAACAGCAAGTCTCCAAGCTTCTGGAATAGAATCATCTTGACCCGACAGCTTACAAAGTTTTATAACATTAGTACCCACAACAACAGGGACCTTAAGATTGTAATCTGTGTTGGAAGTCACTAAAACCGGAACATAAAAGTTTTCGTCCGATAGAAACGATATATTAATAGATGCTTCGATGTATCCTATAAACGGAAGTTCATTTCCAACAGCGGTATATACATTTAGTTCAAAATCCGAAATTTTCTAAGTAATGGCTGAGGATTTAAAGATCTATAAAATTTCTCAGATATGCACGTTATCATCGAACCACTATCAATCAATGCATCTATTTCAATTCCACAAATAGTAATAACACCAACATTGGATTTACCAAACAAATTTGTAGGGCTAGGCATATACCTCGCTCCGTCTGCCCTTCCACAGAGGAGGTTAAGCTTTTGGGTGAGTGTTAAACTGTTGATATCCAGGTCTACTATAGGAAGAGGAACCTCGATAACCACGGTAAGTGCCGCGTCCGACACCACCGCGATACTCTTGATTACTGTTACCGTGGTAACTCCCAGGCCCAGAAGCACCACGATAATTCCTCGTATATCCTCCACGGAAATTTGGATTAATCGCAGCAGAATAATCATTACGCACGTCGTCAGACGTTTGAAAAGAATCTACTTTCTTCTCAAGTTGCTGGAATTTCTTCATTAAAACTTCCATCTGTTCGGCAAGCTTATCAATTTTATCATTTTGGGGTACTCTTGTACAGTATTATGAAGAACCTTAGGTTGATACTTAACATATTTATTTCTGTCAATAGTACTTAACTCCTGGTCCACCGACCGTATTTCGCGTAACAGATCGTCATAACAACGAGCAGTGTCATATTTATGTCGGGTTTGACTTTTCAATGCCTCATTACATAAACCTGTCCAGAATTTAGACCTGAGCATATCATCTTTAGCAGCAATACCTACATGTCCATTAGCAATAGCAATTTGTAAAAGACTCTCCAATCTGCAACCAAATGAAGTCACCGATTCGCCTTCTTTCTGCGTCTCCGTGTAGAATTTTTGCATGATGGATTCATTAGAGCTAACATTTCCAAACAATGTATCTAGTTTCTTTAAAATATTTTTAGAAGTAGCCGCTTCACCTAACGGTATAAGAATTTGACGCGCAGTTCCGCGTAATGACCGACGGATTGCTAACAAACTGCTATGTTCTGAAATAGATTCGTCCGATATAATACATGCTACTTCGAACCGCCAAACATCAAATGTTGTGTCACCCTTTTGAGGAGGTTAGTCACCTGAAAACATGGGTAATTTAGGGACTTCGTTATAAGGAATACCGGTAACATTTCTATTTGGATTGATATCTCTTTCCGGCGACGGAGATTTCACGGTACCGGGTAAAGGCTGAGATCGTGAAAGTAGTTCTTGAAAAAGGTTTAACCCAGACTCGTTAACATTGGGAGTGCTTTCTAAATATTGCGGAGGTCGCCTATGCTTATCGAATTCATTCTTAGTTAAAACTACATATTGACTTTCTCGAAGTGTTTCAATCATATGCTGAATTTCATGTTCTTCAATGCCATCTAGTTTACCATCGGATGCCATGTTATGATTGTTTAAGCTAATGTGGGTATTACGAAAGCTACAGATCAGTATGGTTAATATGAGTATGCAGATATTAAATATACCAGTAAACATGAATAATACTTTACAGAACTGTCAAAAAATCAAATAAATTGTCATCGCTACAACCTGAAATAAATGAGCCAACGCAGCGCCAAATATAAATATAAACATACAGCAACCACAACTAACCTCTTTCAACCTTTTGTTACCTTCATACTTGTGATGCAAGTGTAAAGTGCAGACTGTGCAGACTTAAATCTTAATCTTAATATTATCACATGTAACTCATTCTGATGTAACTGTAAAAATAAATTAATGATGTCAAAAACAAAACAAAATAATATATGTAATTAACTAAGGATAAAGATGGAACAAAATATAAGACACAAATTTAAAGGGACGGTCAGGTCGGGAAAATTACACATGTCTGGGTTGGCCAAAGGATATCAAACAGTAATAGATTCAGCTTTACACAGCCAATTCCAATCATGAGGGAGAGGTTATGTATGGGAAGGGTTTGGGTTTGGGTGGGTTGGGACTGTATTCTCCTAAACACTATGAATGTTTAGAGTAACTTAAATTGCAAACATGTACTTACATAATATATACATATTCAAAGTGTAGATAGGTATAATTACTATAATGATTCACAAAAGAAAAATATATAATTAGCACAAATTTTAAATAGTTAATGTCTTTCACCGATTGCAAAGAATCCGCTGACGCTGCATTGCTGTTATTCCTGGAACCGCGTTGTGCACAAATTTATAGAGAGCTCTTAGTTTAAACGATCTGTAAACGCGAACAACAAAACTTACTTCGAAAGAAGCACTTTCGGAGAAAAACGTTGAAATTCAGGAACAGATCAGGAACCACCACTTTAACACACGAAATGTGAAAATCGTTAGCTTGTTGAGATGATCATTTACCATATTCATACCATTTCACCATTAAAACGTTGGGCGCCAATGTCACGGGGTCTTTATACATAACACGCCAAAGACATGTAAAGGTTCTTTATTTAGGTTACTTCAATGAAATGAACATAAATGACCTGCAAAACAATTAACACCAAATGCAGATACACATTACAATATTACGGAAAATAATATTATACATTACACAAATGCACCACTTTAAATATTAGCCGTTCATACTGGACTGTATACTATACGAATATAATTCAATAAGTCATACTTAAACTAATCAACAACTGCAAAGCTATTGTTGATAAATATATTGATTAAAAGATATTAAATATAATCTTACCATTGAACATGTGGTTTTATAGTTCTAATTCATATGGAATATGCATTATAAGTGTATACACATGTAAATGTGTTCATTCCATATGTCTGCTCGATAAGATGTCCAATAGTGCAGTGCAATTGAATATCCGTGCATTTCGCGGGTGGAGTTAAAAACCAATCAAATCACTCAAACAATCACACGTGACGGATACACCCAACCATACCGACAAAAAAAAAATTATTATGGACAACCTCAACACACAAATATAAAACACGCTAGCGCAATTTTGATATGTTGTAAATATTAATCCTGCGACATTTGTATTTGGATATGTGTTTGTATCACGACCTCTGATTGGACGTTTTTGTTCCTGTGTCTGCAGTAAAGGGGAATAACGTACCTAAAAGTCTGGCAACAGATAGAAGTTGTAAAACAGCTCTTGTCACATTGCTAATCAATTTCCTCTCATGGCCACGATTTCTTTCATGGGTCTATCATTGTTTTCTCATTCTGATGGGATCCCCCATAGCACTTTCACTTTGTGCATTAGCCCAGCATCCTAATAACTATTGCATAAGCGCACGCCCTACATCGCGGGCGCAATTCAGGTAGTTTTCGGGCCTGAGAGTCATCAGCATTTGGCAGGCGGCGAGCTAACCAGACCATAAGCGTCAGTTCATTCATTTTACATCGGCTCGTCGCATGGACGACCTTACCATGAACAATTCATTGAGCTAGGTTTCTATTATGTGACAGATTGTGGAGTCCAGAAACCTCAGCGTGTCATTTGTTATGAAATACTTTCGACTAAATGTGACTTTGTTCTTCGAAGGGTTGTGATTTGATACTGGGTCTGGAATAGGGTTGCCACCCAAAAAAGGATGGGAACCTATGATCTAGAAGCTACATTTAATTATTTAATTCAGATTTTGGTGAGCTGGGGAAAAAAATCCGAAACAAATGATTCTTGCTTTTTATGAAAGGTCTATAGGAAAAAAATCCACCAAAATCGACCTTGGGCAAAAAAAGTTACAGACATCCTGGTGTTCGTGGCCATTCGACTTATGCTGATAACAAATTCCATATACAATGTAACATATCACTGAAAAGCACGTTTGTTGCTCTTTTCAAATATGTAAATAATTTTCTGGTACATGCATATTTACTTAGCTTACAGAACGATCAATGTTTGGTGTTCATAAACTCTATTACCGTGATTATGGTGGGGGCGGGGCCATTCAAGGTAAAAATTTGTGTCTTAATAACAAAATCCAGATATAATGTTACATATCAGTAAAAAGCACGTTCGTTGCTCTTTTCAAATATGTAAATAATTGTCTGGCACATTAATATTTTCTTACCTTACAGAACGATCGAAGTTGGGAGGTCCTAAACTCTAATACAGTCGTTACGGGGAAGGGGAGGGGGGGGGGTAAAAATGCGTGTCTTTATAACGAATTCCTGATATAATGTTACGTATCACTGAAAAGCATGTTCATTTCTCTTTTCAAATATGTAAATAATTTTCTGTCACATTCATATTTACTTAGCTTACAGAACGATCAAACTTGGGTGGTTTTAAACTCTATTACTATGATTATGGAGTGGGTAGGTGTATTCAATGTCAAAATATGTGCTTTAATAACAAATTCCAGATATAATGTTACATATCACTGAAAAGCACGTTCATTGCTCTTTTCAAATATGTAAATAATTTTTAGGCACATTCATATTTACTTGGCTTACAGAACGATCAAATTCGGGTGGTCATAAACTCTATTACCGTGAAATGGGGGAGGGGGGTATTCAAGGTAAAAATACGTGTCTTAATAACAAATTCCAGATATAATGTTGCATATACTGGAAAGCACATTAATTGCTCTTTTCAAATATGTAAATAATTTTCTAGCACATTCATATTTACTTCGCTTACAGAACGATCAAAGTTGGGTGTTCATAAACTCTCTACCGTGATTACGGGTGGGGGGGGTATTCAAGGTCAAAATTCGTGTCTTAATAACAAATTCCAGATTTAATGTTACAGAACAATCGAATTTGGGAGGTATTAAACTCTATTACTAAGATTTTGGAGGAAGTAGGGGTATTCAGTGTCAAAATACGTTTTTCTTATGTGAATTCTGGGAAATTCCCATTTTGCGTGTGAACATAGACGATGTATAAGCAAGATAAAGTCATCGACTTCGGTTATGCTTGGGAAGAAAAACTTCAGAAAAAAAACCTCGACAGAAAAACCTTGGCCTATCGGCCTCGGTTTTCTTTTCCCTGGTCATTTTCTTCAGTCTTACTTTCCCCAACATAACCTGAGTCTCGTGCTTTATCATACAAATAATGCAATGTCAAACAATTGTTTTCGAAATTTAACCAAAATCCTGCTACTCAGCACCACAAAGTCAACAAAAACTGAGCCATCACACATCCGCGTCAGCACACAATTTAATGACAGTTCATCGAGTATGGTGGATATAAATAGTTGCGCTAATAATATTTTTTTAAATAAAAATGACCCTAATGAATGTGTTTATGGTAACTTGCAATTTGATAACACATTTAGAATGCGTAAAGTTGGGGATAACCTAAATAATGCATTTTTACAAGGATCATTGATTTTGAGGTCGGATACCAAAACTAAATCATCCATAGGCATAAAAAAATTGCCCACGGTAGATTGCGATGAATTTTTTTCTGTGGGTACTAGATACATACCTCCTTACAAAAAAGCAAAAATCATTTGTTTTGGATTTTTTTCCTACCAGCCTAATTGTATTGTTTCTCATCTTATATTCTTATGTTTTGCAGAGGTCCTAGAGTACGCTACAATAATTGGTATTGATTTGAAAACAGAACAACATTTACTGTATATTGCCAAAGAGGGAATAAATGCCCCCTTACCTGAAAACTGGAAACCATGGTACATTGTATTTTCTATTCTTTTAAGGCCAAATATGACCACGACAGAAATTTATTCAAATTTCACAATCAAAAACTCTTTACAAGAGCATTTAATTTAAAAATGATAAATCGTTTTTTACTAATGTAATACTATAACTAATAAATAATAATGTATTGTGAATGCAAATGTGATGAATGAAGCTAAAAATATTCAACCCAAATACCATAACAATTTTCGGATACAATAATGAATAATATTTTATTTAACTTTTCAAGCTCGACTTTCTTGATAAAATTGTCGAAATTGTCTGAATTTTTAGCAGGAGCCATAACCTGTGCTTGTGTTTTCAAGATTACAGACGCCCGTCAAAAATGATGCCCTGCATTATGCTATTGAGGGGGGATTTGGTCCAAACAACAACGTTACCGTCTACTCTTTATTTCGAATGTTAGTTCTTTGATGTGCACAGGACCTCAGTTTTATTTTCCATCCTTTGGGAGGATGGCCAGATGGTTAGCACATATGTGCTGTATCATAAAGCCTGTCATTGAGTCAACTGGCATGGTTTCAAATCCCTGGTTGTACATGACAAGGAATAGGTCGCCTCTCCAACCTCGTGGGTTTTCTCCGGGTCCTCCGGTTTCCTCCCTCTGCTAAACCCTCCTACGAGGAAGTGAATTATGGAAATAAAATTAAACCATATGTTAGTCCCGAAATGACCTAGTTTGTCGAATGGATGTTAAACCCCATTTCTCTCTTTATATATACATGTATTCCATCCAAATAACTACTGTCTCATCTAAGATAAATAATAAACAGATTTCTTTGATTATGAACAAACTATTTAACTTTGGTTATTATAAACTTACCTGTGTGTTTGAAATCAACTCCAGTTAAATAAAATCCATTGCACAGTTAAATACCACAACTTATTAACTAGGTTCTCTCTTGAAAAATTGAACTCGAACTAATTGACTTATCAAAATGGAGGGAAAACCCAAAATGGAGTCTGTTTATGTCACCGAACACAATTTGGCGACCTATTTGGCTAGCGAGCTATTCGACCAATACAGCTGGCAACATATTCATTGGCAACCTGTTCAGAACTCATCTATTTTTATCAACCAATAAAATCCTTCGTAATGTCTATCAAACGAAAGTAGAATATATTGTTATTTTAAAGTGAAAATACGGTAATATTTTGAAACAAAATTCTGGTCATCGTACAAAATTCTGAGCATCCAGCTATATACATTCTGAAAGGTAATTGAATAAGCTTTCCAAAAACTATTAGTAAAAGTTGGCACAATCATATTAAAGGGGTACGCTCTCGTCCTAAACATTGGCAAGTTTTCAATATTCTAAAAGTAAATGTGAAGATAATCCTGTACTTTAGTACCATCGTACAAAATTCTGAGCATCTAGCTATATATATTCTGAAAGGTAATTAAATAAGCTTTCTAAATATTATGAGTAATAATAATAATAATAATAATAATAATTGTCTTATATAGCGCTACATTATGTCCAATGGTCATTTCTAAGCGCTGTTCAGCCACATTGTATACAACGTGGAAAGTATCTCTAGAGTATATTTATGATCACACCACTAGTACACCTTATTGAATAGATACATTTTTAAAACAGATTTAAATTCTGTAAATGTAGATAGTTCCCGCATTAATTTTGGAAGATCATTCCAGAGAGTAGCACCATTAACCGGGAAAGAATATTTTCCACATAGTTTATTGTATTTCGGAACAGATAGTAATGTGTTATCGTTGGAGGATCTGAGGTTTCGGCGTATTTGTACATCACTATACAGTGTAAACATCTGTTTCATATAGCTGGGAGCGGATATAGAGAAGAGACTTTTATATACAGTTGTTAGGATTTTATATTCAATTCGCGCTCTAACTGGCAGCCAATGCAATTCCTTTAGTTTGTCACTGATGTGTTCACGTCTTGGTGTTTTAGTTACTAGTCTAGCAGCATTGTTTTGTGCAACTTGCAACCTATCCAGAGAGAATTTAGGTGCTCCGGCGAGAAGAGCATTTGCATAGTCAAGTTGGGAAATAACTAATGAAGTCACAGTCCTTACACAGACTGATTTGCTTAAATAACATCTGATACTTGCTATCGGTTTCATTTTAAAGTACATTTTCCTAATAATATTGTTTATTTGTGGAGTTGCAGACATAGAGTCATCCATGACAAAACCTAGGTTCTTCGCTTTTTGAATTGGATGAATGAGACTCGAACCCATTCGTAGTTTTGGTATCAAGTTTAGGCTGTGTGATTTGGACTGAGGGATTATGATAAGGAATTCCGTTTTGTCATCATTCAGTTTTAATTTGTTCAGGCACATCCATAGACGAACATCATCCAGACATTTCTCTAGTTTGGAGATAGCCTGTTCAGCGGATGTGTCAGACAGATGAAAATCGTGATAAATTTGAGTGTCATCAGCAAAACCATGATTGTTGACTCCATGTTTCCGTATAATTGGACCCAGTGGAAGAAGGTACAACAAGAACAGCAAAGGGCCCAAAACTGACCCTTGTGGGACACCAACAGAAAGTGGAATTTTCGGCCCAAGGGTTGAGTTAACCCTGATTTGTTGGCTTCTGTTGCAAAGGTAGGATTTAATCCATGCTAAAGCTGATCACGTAATTCCAACTTCAAATTCCAGCCTATCGAAAAGCATAGCATGATCAATGGTATCGAACGCAGCACTTAAGTCCAAGAGTACCAGTAAGACACCACGATTGTTGTCAAGTGAAACATCTATGTCTGATTTGATTTTCAGAAGGGCTGTTTCAGTACTGTGTCCAATTTTATAAGCTGACTGTAAGTTCTCGTGTAAACCATTAGCTGTCATGTAGGATGTAAGCTGGGAAGCTACAACCTTTTCCAGTACCTTTCCAAGGAATGGTAGGTTGGAGACTGGTCTGTAATTTTTAAATACATCCTTGTCCAGGGTAGATTTCTTCAACAGCGGTATCACAACTGCACATTTTAATGAAGACGGAACAATTGCTGTAAGGAAGTGTTAATAAAAGTAGTAATTAATGAAATCAAGGCATCCAGTACTCCTTGTTTCTTTAGGAGTTGTGTTGGTAATGGATCTAGACCACATGTAGCAGATTTAGAATTCACAATCACAGATTTGACTTCACTTTCAAGGACCTGTTGAAAGCAGTTAAGCATGGTCGTCGCCAGATGAATTGTAACAAATGGATTGACACTAGGGGTGTCGTTGTCCAGTTCACGCCTTATCTTTGATACTTTATCGAGGAAGAAGTCACTGAAATTTTCAGAAAGTTTTTGATCATTATCACATTCAGGAAGTTTAACTGTTGTATCTTCTGTCAGTCGCTTCAGAATACTGAACATGTCCTTGGAATTAGCAGAAGAAAGCTTTGTGTTGTAGAAATTTGCTTTAGCTCGATCGATAAGTTGAGCCACAGCATTGGACTCAGTCTTGTAGATTTGCTTGTTAACTTCTAGGCCAGACCTCAACCACTTCCTCTCTGCTCTCCGGCGTTTCTTTCTGGCATCATGTATAGTGTCGTTGTACCACGGTTTTGGGTGCTTTCCTTTGGATTTCCGGGATTTAAGCGGAGCCAGTCGATCAAGGGTTATTGCAATCGCAGTATTATAGTGGTCAACAAGTTCAGCCGGGTCTGTTGGAGATTTACTGGAGACTGAATTAATAAGGTCTACAGTAAAAGTTTGCAAATCAAGATTTTTTAGATTTCGACTAACGAATGTGTTTTGGATGCCAACATCGGGGGTTAATGTCAAGTCACATACAATTGGCGAGTGGTCCGAGATTGTATCCTGTACAATATTAACAGAGTTTATAATGGGATCACTTTGCCTCGTTATAATATAATCTAAGATGTGTCCCTTACAGTGCGTAGGGACTTGTATATGTTGCTTTAGTTCATATGTGGTTAAAAGATTGATGAATTTAGAAACTACTGAATCACTGCTGTTTTCAAAGTGTAAGTTAAAATCTCCACAAATAAGTATGCGTGCGTGACAAACCAAGATCTGAGAAAGAAAAGTTTCAAATTCGGTTACAAACTGCTCATTTGTAGTTTTATTCTTTTTAGATGGTGGGGGATGATAAATGACAACTAAACGAATATGATTATTAATGATTGTTTGACAAGACTCAAAGGTTGAAAATTTCTGTTTAGGAGTTACAACTTTGTACTTAATGGCTGATCTAAACAAGAAACCTACACCGCCGCGACGAGCCGATTTTCGGTAGTGACCCGTGAAAGTATAGTCACTATCACATAGTTTATTTATGACCACACTATCATGTTCTTTAAGCCATGTTTCAGTAAGAGCTAAGATGTCTAGATTGTTCTTGGTTGCGAATTCATTGATAAGAGTAGGTTTGTTACAGGCTGATCGGACATTTAGACAGGAAAATTTGGTTAATGTATTTTCAGAAGTCTCTTCTTCCGTAGATAATGTGTCGTCTTCCGTGGCTAACCCTGAAGTCGAGATTTTATTTAAATTTCTTCTTGTACCCCCTCTTGTCCCTCGGAATGGTTTTAAAATCAGCAATGACTTAAGTCGATTAAAGAGATCAGCTGAGATCTTAAGATCACTTGATTTACACAGATTTACAAGCTGTTTAGGTGAATAGTTAATCATAGGTATTACCACTGACTATAGTGAGTGAACACTATTTTGTAGTGAGTACTGGTCAATGATGAGATAATCAAAAACTTTTCTGCAATAAGATTAGGCAAAATGGCAACCAAACACTGATATATCCATGCACATGCAAAACTATTTTCACTGATATTTCACAAATTAAACAAGAATATGTAATCCAAATTTATCAATGATGATCTTGATGATGTTATGATCACATAATGTCCAATTTGGCTTTACAAAGCATACATAGTAAGATGAAAATCACATTTATACTCAAGAGCTATTTTGTTGCAGCCATACAGGCGCAGTGAGTGAACAGATGGGCATAAGCACAATCATATTAAAGGGGTGCACGTTAGGGTGTCCATATAGCCCCATTAATTTTATGTTGTGTACAAAATTGTCTGTCCCTATGGTCAAAGTGTTCCTTTCCCATCAAAAATCAAATATGTGAAGTTTGATCAGGATCAGCTAAAGTTTATGTGGTCCACCACCCTGATGAAAATACTATATAAAGAGCCGGAAATTCATAATAAGTATGAGGAATGAGTTTACCTATACATACAGAACTGGTATATTTACATTGGTCCATGATACACCAAAAGTAATGCAACTCATGCACCAAAAAATACAAACAAGCAATTACATGGTTATGGTTTGTGATGGGTTTATTTTGTGGCCTTTTACAAAACATTTTCAAGATAAAGATGTTAAGGGACTTCCGGTGTTTTTATTAGTTCTGACTGATAGCAAACTACAGCGATAAAAGTCCACTCCAAAGCTACATTTACATTCAACCAAAGCGGAATGAATCAAATACCAGTCGGTCAATTAAATATCTTCTTTTTGCGAAGATTAGGAACGTCCTTACGATTCTTTTCCACTACCTGCAATATGTTCTGATAGTTGTCTTCCTTTTTGGCTGAACACAAAAAGTCTGAGCTCAGCTTTACACCACGTTCAGCAGTCATTTATGACATTTATTGCCGAAACATTATACAGATTTTGACTGTACTGGTCCCATTCTTCCCATTCCTGTACATCTCTGGTCAAAAACTCGCTATCAAGTCGCATAATGCGGAAGAAGTACCAGGAATCTTCACCGATAAAATCTGACAACTTCGAAACACAAGAAATATTCTCAGGGAAAAAAGGTTTACCGTATCCTGATCCATATCGATTCACTGGTCTAAGTGGCAGTTCATCAGGTTTTATCTCTAACAGTTTCTTAGCCATTTCGTTTTTCTCAGCCACAGGTACATTACTGCCAAAAAGGCCCAGTGGGACTAATTCCTGTGTCAAATACCATAAATGTCTATCAAAAGCTTTAATGGCAGATTTGCCAATCATCTCATCAACTGCACAATATTTTAGGAAATTTTTATATAGTTGCATGTCATTCCAAGCTGAATTGCAACTAGAAGGACATTTCATCCACCATACACAATATAAAAGGATAATAAAGTGGGTAAACCTTCTGATTTTAGATATCTGCTGTTTAGTTGTTATAGTACCTTGCGGCAGATTCGCAATTTGATTTTCAAAAAGACATATTTTTATGCAGTAAAGAAGTTTGGCCATCCACCTGGCCTTGTGGATAGCACCTGGTCGCCTGAACTTACAGTTGTAAGTCGGATCTAAGAAAACGAGGCATAATTGTATCAACTCTCTGTAATCATCTCTAATCTGTTTCATACTGAGATTTGAATTAGCAGTTTCTAGACATTCTGTTCTCAGTTGTTCAATGAAGGCATGTTGAGATTCTGGAAAGTCATTTATGTCGAATCGCTTTAGAGGTTCACTAGAGTCATGAGGCACTAGGTCCCATCCTTGTCTCAGCCTTTTGAATAATTGTATGTCTGGTGACTTCGAGGCTTCAATTTTCAGATCTTCAAACACATGCACCAGAATCAACTCACCGACGTGATGGCGGCAACTTGACCACAATAGCGCTCTGTCCAAACGCTGTTGAATTGTCACACACGCCGCTGTCACATGGCCTGTGTTGCTAGCTGTAGTATCGTATACAAGATTACAAACATTGTCTCGACATTCCCACTGTTCTAGCAAATCTACTGATAGTTGCGCGATTATTTCACCTGACGACTGATCAGTCCCAGGTTTGTAAGAAGGTACACCAAGTAACTTTAATTCATTTTGAGTTCCAACAGCAATTGTCAAACGTTCCTCTTTATCGTATTTATTAGTTAATGAGTCGAGCAATTTTGAATCCCAGTGTAGTGACAGTAAATTAGGTGGTACCCATTCTTTCTTGTACTTTTCAGCCAGATCACTTTCTACCTTTCTTCTTGATTTGTGTGCTTGAGAATGTGAGGTCCATACTTTACTCGAATCTCCACCTGCTTCGTCTATAACAGCCCTCGTGAAGGCTGCTTGTACTGTGGGTGACATGTTTAATCTTGTTGACAGGGCAACTAGTTTTGGTGAACTCAAAATATCTGCAGGTATAAATGCTTGTGTGCTCTCATATACGCGACGATGCTTTCGCTTTTTGTGAAAGCCATTTTCCACTTCACTTGTTGGCATTGGTTCCTCTATATCACTATCCGAGTATAAAGCTGCAGATGATGATGATGCCCATGTTTCTTTCATTTCTTTCTGGGCTAATGCTTTTCTTTTTTCAGCCAAAAATTCTTGTTGATTTTTCCGTTTTACCTTAGCTGCTGTTACTTGATCAAATGAACCAAAAGTGGCTACACGGTCCGTCCTCATAGATTGCAGAAACTTTTTATCTTCTTCATTCTTGACCAGGATCTCGGCATTAGAAGGCCATAGTTGTAATGTTTGAGATAACTCATGATTGTGAGTAGCCAACTTTTTCATAACACTGTCGGAATGACGACGTGATGCTGGTATTTGTCTAATTTTGGCATTTTTATCAAGCAAATTCAGGATTTTTTCTATAACCTTTCGATCTGAAATCATGGGTATATTCCCCTTTGCGTAAAACAAAGATACTTGCTTTAAAACTATTTTGGCGGCTTGCCATTTAGTGCGGTTTTCAGACAGTCCTTCTTCAATGAAATACATCAAGCATCTCAAAATTTGACGCCCAGTGGGCAATTTCAGCCCTGTTATAAGAGAGTCATCGACACTAATCATACCTCCCAAACCGAATATCTCATTGGACGACCTTGTCACTGCTTTTTTATCCACTTTTTTATCCATATTTGACAGATTTTTGATAAAAACTAAAGTCTTTAAAAGAGAAAGCGCAAGCAATTATGATCCCATAATGCTGGTTCAATAAGCTATCTGGCACATTTAATAGAAACAAGTAAATGGCAGCACAATCATTCAATTATTTTATGGAACTATGAAAAAAATGTCGCTTATTTTACTAAATCTTTATTAGCTGTGTGGACCACCTAAACAACTTTAAATTTTCACAAAATCTTGCATGGCAGAGAATTTCATAAAGTAGAACATAATTATTATAGGGACAGATCTATTTAAAAAGATGAGGGCTATATGGACACCCTAGTGCACGTTCATCCTAAACATAGCCAATTTCTATAAGCCCACATTTTCATGTGGACGTATTATGTCGTCGCCCTCGTTTGTCCGTCCGTCTGTCCGTCCACAATTTGTTTGTGGACCCTCTACAGGTCACAATCTTTATCCGATTTCAACAAAACTTGAAATATAGCTTTATCTCCCCAAGATCTCAGTTCCTTTCGATATTCGCATGTATCGGACCGTAACTTCATGGAAAATAGCCCCCGATTGTACGAAAAATCGTGTTTTTAGGCTTGTGGACCCTATAGAGGTCACAATTTTGAACCGATTTTGATGATACTTTACATGCATGTTTATAACCCAAAGATCTTGCTTCCTTTCTATCTTTGCGCCTATCAGAACATAATTTCCTGAATTATAGCCCCTGATTGTTCGAAAAATCACCTATTTTAGCTTGTGGTCCCTCTGGAGGTCACAATTTTTATCCGATTTGAAAAAACTGTATGATTATATCACCGTTACACCCTAAGGAAGGTTGAGTTCAAATTTCAAGGTTGTGGACCCTGTACAGGTCACAATTTTAATTCGAATTTAATGAAACTTGAAATGCATGGTTATAACCCAAAGATCTTGGTTCCTTTCGATATTTGCACATATCGGATTGTAACTTCCTGAATTATGGCCCCTGATTGTCTGAAAAATCACCTATGGTCCCTCTGGAGGTCACGATTATTATCCGATTTAAAAAAGCGTTTGACTCTATCAACGTTACACCCTACGGATTTCTCAAACGGACTATAATTGCCAGACAAAATGGCCGTCGTTTGTACGCGAATAGTGTAAAAATATTATATATTAAAGTTGTGGGCCCTGTAGAGGTCACAATTTGAATTCGATTTTGATGTAACTTTAAATGCATGTTTATAACCTAAAAATCGTGATTCTTTTTGATATTTGCGCATAACAAATTGAAACTTAATAAATTATGGCCTTTGATCGTAGGAAAAATCACTTTTGGTATTGCTTGTTCTCTATCCAACCCTCGAAAATGTGGGCGTATACTGCCTGGCAGTGTCAGCTTACTATCTTTCTAAAACTTGAAATATATCTTTATAACCCAAAGATCTTGGGTTATTGATAGTAACATTCCAATATCACCAGCTTCTGGAGTGTTTGTGTCTCAGCTAATTTGTTACACGAAAGCTTGTTCATTCTATTCTGATTTTTTAAGTAGATAGAGGCATTTGTCATCTAGGCTTCAACTACAGGGATACTTGCAAACTAAACTTATTAAAACTTTTAAAAAGTTTTGTGGCCGTCATATTGACTTGATTGGTAAATATAACATGTCTCTCTCGACTATTATTCTAGACATATTTAATTGACAGGTACACTATATCCCTGATAATATAGGTCTACTGCGTTGTTAACAATGTTCATCACAAGCATTTTGCATACTGATAGTTCATTGGCCAATCACACTATTTTACAGAGATTTCGCCTAATAGATTGGTTGCAGCTATTGCGGGTGTGGCATGCCAGCAGGGTAAGCTTACTCTTCCGGACACCTGTTACCACTGTTTGTCGTGTGTTTTGTCCATATGCTGATTACACTATTTTGCCAGATTGCACTATTTTGCCTATACCAATTTTTTAGGACTTCGAATTTTGTCTAATGGTGTGGATTGTTCGTACTTGGTTTGTAAACGCCCACATTTTCATGTGGACGTATTAATAATGTCGTTGCCCCTGTACATCCGTCTGTCCGTCCACAATTGTTTGTGGACTCTCTACAGGTCACAATTCTTGTCCGATTTTTACGAAACTTGAAATATAGGTTTATCCCCAAAATATCTTGGCTGCTTTCGATATTGGCATGTATCGGATCAAAACTGCATGGATTGTGGCCCCTGATTGTACGAAAAATCACGTTTTTAGCTTGTGGACCCTATAGAGGTCACAATTTTGAACCGATTTTGATGAAACTTGACATGCATGTTTATAACCCAAAGATCTTGGTTCCTTTCGATATTTGCGCCTATTAGAACGTAATTTCCTGAATTATGGCCCCTAATTGTCCGAAAAATCACCTTTTTAGCTTGTGGTCCCGGTGAGGGTCACAATTATTATCCGATTTGAAAAACCGTTCGATTATATCACCGTTACACCCTAAGGAAGGTTGAGTTCGAATTTTGGAAAAATCGGACCAAAATTACCATACAAAATGGCTGCCGTTCGTACGCGAATACTGTTAAAAAATGGTATATCAAGGTTGTGGACCCTGTAGAGGTCACAATTTTAATTCAGTTTTGATGAAACATGAAATGCACGGTTATAACCCATAGATCTTGGTTCCTTTTGATATTTGCGCATATCGCATTGTAACTTCCTGAATTATGGCCCCTGATTATACGCAAAATCGCCTTTGTTTAGCTTGTGGTCCCTCTGTAGGTCACAATTATTATCTGATTTAAAAATCGTTTGATTATACCACCGTTACACCCTAAAGAAGGTCGGGTACGGATTTGGGAAAAATCAGACCAAAATTGCCATACAAAATAACCTACTGAATAATGATCCCTGATTGTCCGAAAAATCCCCTCTTGAGGTCCTGATTATTATCCGGTTTAAAAAAACGTTTGACTCTATCACCGATACACCCTACGGAAGGTTGGGTTCGAATTTCTTGAAAATCAGACCATAATTGTCAGACAAAATGGCAACCGTTTGTACGTGAATAATAGTTTAAAAAAATGGTATATCAATGTTGTGGACCCTGTAGAGGTCACAATTTTAATTTGTTTTTGATGAAACTTGAAATGCATGGATATAACCTAAAGATCTTGGTTCCTTTCGATATTTGCGCATATTGGATTGTAACTTCCTGAATTATGGCCCCTGATTATACGCAAAATCGCCTTTGTGTAGTTTGTGGTCCCTCTAGAAGTCACAATTATTATCCGATTTAAAAAATCATTTGATTATATCACCGTTACACCCTTAGGAAAGTTGAGGTGAAATTTCGGGAAAATCAGACTGAAATTGCCATACAAAATGGCCGCCGTTTTGCGTGAATACTGTAAAAAAAATGGTATATCAAGGTTGTAGACCCTGTATAGGTCACAATTTTAATTCGATTTTAATGAAACTTGAAATGCATGGATTTCACCCAAAGATCTTGGTTCCTTTCGATTTTAGCGCATATCGGATTGTAACTTCCTGAATAATGGCCCCTGATTATATGCAAAATCGCCTTTGTTTAGCTTGTGGTCCCTCTGGAGGTCACAATTATTATTCGATTTAAAAAATCGTTTGTGTAAATCACCGTTACAAGCTAAGAAAGGTTGAGTTCAAATTTCGGGAAAATAGGACCAAAATTACCATACAAAATGGCTACCGTTTGTTCGCGAATACTGTTAAAAAATGGTATATCAAGGTTGTAGGTCACAATTTTAATTTGTTTTTGATGAAACCTGAAATGCAGGGTTATAACCCAAAGATCTTGGTTCCTCTTGTTATTTGCACATATTGGATCATAACTTCCTGAATTATGACCTTTGATTGTCTGAAAAATCCCCTATGGTCCCTCTGGAGGTCCCGATTATTATTCGATTTGAAAAAACATTTGACTCTATTACCAATACACCCTATGGAAGGTTGAGTTTGAATTTCTAGAAAATCAGACAATAATTACCATACAAAATGGCTACCGTTTGTTCGCGAATACTGTTAAAAAATGGTATATCAAGGTTGTAGGTCACAATTTTAATTTGTTTTTGATGAAACCTGAAATGCAGGGTTATAACCCAAAGATCTTGGTTCCTCTTGTTATTTGCACATATTGGATCATAACTTCCTGAATTATGACCTTTGATTGTCTGAAAAATCCCCTATGGTCCCTCTGGAGGTCCCGATTATTATTCGATTTGAAAAAACATTTGACTCTATTACCAATACACCCTATGGAAGGTTGAGTTTGAATTTCTAGAAAATCAGACAATAATTGCCTGACAAAATGGCCACCGTTTGTATGCGAATAGTGTAAAAATATGGTATATCAAAGTTGTGAACCCTGTAGAGGCCACAATTTTAATTTCGATTTTGATGAAATTTGAATTGCATGTTTATAACCTAAAGATCTTGATTCTTTTCGATATTTGCGCATATCAAATTGTAACTTAATAAATTATGGCCTTTGATTGTAGGAAAAATCACTTTCGGTTTTGCTTGTTCTCTATCCATCTCTCGATAATGTGGGAGTATCCTGCCAGGCAGTGCCAGCTTACTATCTTTCAATAAAAAAAAACCAAGTACGAACAATCCAAACCATTAGACAAAATTCGAGGTCCTAAAAAAACGGTATAGCAAAATAGTGTAATCTGGCAAAATAGTGTAATCAGCATATGGACTGTTCACCGTGTACAAAATACACGACAAACAGTGGTAACAGGTGTCTGGAAGAGTAAGCTTACCCTGCCTGGCGTACCACACCCGCCATAGCTGCATCTAATCTATTAGGCGAAATCTTGGTAAAATATCGTGATTGGCCAATGAACTATCGGTATGCAAAATGCACGTGATGAACAGTGTTAACAACGCAGTAGACCTATATTATCAGGGATATAGTATACCCGTCAATTAAAAATGTCTAGTATAATAGTCAAGAGAGACACGTTATATTTACCAATCAAGTCAATATGACGGCCATAAAACTTCTTAAAGGTTTTAATAAGTTTAGTTCGCACGTATCCCTGTAGTTGAAGCTTAGATGACAAATGCCTCGACCTACTTAAAAAATCAGAATAGAATGAGCAAGCTCTCGCGTAATGAATTAGCTGAGACACAAACACTCCATAAGCTGGTGATATTGGGATGTTACTACTAATAAATGGAAAGTTAACGAATTGGAAAGTCAAAGTCATCACGTTTATCGTACAGTTTAACACTCAGTTTATGGCAATTCTCAAACTCGAGACGCAGATCCAAGTAGGAAGCGTAATTGTCACTGTCAGAGGTGTTTTAAATTTCGAGCTGATCAGGATATATGAATTCTATATAATCACTGAATTTTGAATTATTCAGTGATAGAACATCAAAGATATAGATAAGTGAAATTAAAATGACTTACTAATCGTTTATTGGATTTTACGAGTGCCTGCATGTACTCGGCTTCGTATTTCGTATGAATAGAGAAACAAATCAGCAGGCAAAGGTGCACAGTTGGTACCCATGGGGATACCTAACACTTGCTGATAAATTTCCCCTCAAAATTCAACAAAGATATTATCAATTAAAAAATCCAACATCTGAATTATCTTGATGGCCGTAAATTTATTTTTGGAATCACTATGGTTTTTAACGAAATATGTGGAATTGTAATTAACAACTAAATATTGATATCTAACATGTCCCGATTTAGTTGGATTTTAATCGTTCTTTTAATTTACTATGGTGAATTTTAGTGTACAAGGTAGAAAAGTCAAGCGTTTGTATAGATGAGACTGAAGCAAGTGATCTAGGTTGCAAACCATCAAGTAATTCTTTGGAATTTTTTAATATCCACACTTGATTAATACCACTACGAGAGTATATTTTATCGCAGTATTTTGGAATACCCTCTTTTACTGCCGTAAGTATAGATGTCAATACTTTTGAAAGTGGTTTTGTGGAACAACAGGATGAACCTGCTATAAAACGTTGCTTGTAGGGATTTTTATGTAGTTTGGGTATCCAATATAGCAGCGGCAGATCTGTATAGGTATCACCACATGGCGTACCAAATGAAGTGAGTACAGATCTGTGATTGGATATAATTTCATCCTTACTTAGTTAGAGTAACGCGTTTATCAAAGAACTGTCAATTGATTTCCCGAAATTAAGTTCTTTGAACAGACAGTCATAATAATACCGTTTACATATAAACATTAGATTATTGGACGCTTTGTCAGCTGGTACAATGACATACTTGTCATGTAAGGCGTTGAGATTTTCAACAATGCTAACATCATTGAAAATCGATTTAGGCCTAGTGTCAACTAACAAACGTTGCATATAAATTCTGCGTTTAAGTAAACGACTAATAGACTTAGTCCAATCTGAGAGAGTATCAGAGATAACTTCTTCCCTCTTGGCCCATGATCTAGCGTAGTCCTCTACGGCATCCATAATAAGTTTGAAATTTTGATCCCATGAAAATGGTTGCGGTTCCCGGTATTTGGGCCCTTTAGACAAAATCTCACGTAACTTGTTATTCTGGACTATATTCAAATCACCAATGACGACATCTCCAGCTGGTTGGTAAATGAAGGACGACGTAGAGCATGAACAGGGTAGAGGGTTATCATATAATTCCTTTGCATTGATGTTAGATAATGCGTTTCTGTAATTAAATATTTTGGATGCAATTGGTGTAGTATATGTATAAGAAATCCTAGGAACAGTAACAGTTTTGAAATACGGAGGGATGTGTGCCGTGACATGCTTATGGTGCAATATTTGGCTTAACCCGATAGCATCAATGCCTTTATTAGCAAATTTTTAGTTTTAGAAAGGTGCTGTTGGTGGTGCTAAAGTCTAAGTGTTGGGATTTCAAAATTTGAGCTGTCAGACATTTTTAACCGAAAATAAGGGGGCGTAACTCTTGTCGTTATTTAAGCAGGCGTTTTCAAACTACAATTAAGAATCACGTGTCAACAAAATATTTAAATTTATACGTAATAAAAATTTTTGGCTGCACCTTAGTAGTTTTCATGTTTAATTCCCGTGCGGTATTCAAATTTATGTCAGCAGAGTCCGACATTCGTCTGATACTCAGTTTTGATTTATATACGGAAGGTAAAAAATGACATCCCAAAATTTATTTAGCCGTAGATCGTAGTGATATGCCGCTCTAATCAAAGTCTAATACAACGACGGGTGACACCAAATAATCTAATTCGACACAAGCACGTGCTATCGTCTAAAACAATAAACTACTTACGTTATTCCAATCGAAATATACGTCAACATTTCTTAGCGTGTTTATTTATTTATTTAAAACCCAATCCCCATTCAAAATATGATTATAAATCCGACAATATGCCATCAAAATGGAATCTTTTCTCCGACATCAGACATGTTAGATTCAGCATGTTTACATCTCTTAATTCCATGTGTCTCGCGAGATTTGTACCTCCAAAATTACATGTCTTGGTTTTTACGACAGCAAATGAAAGAAAAGCGTTAAAAATAATAATACTTGTGGTGATGATAAAACGCCTTTTCCTTCGTTATAAGTCAGTATTTTAAAATTCCATCAATAGTTAAATCAGTCGTAAAAAGGCATAGATAAATTAGATAACATCAGCGTATTGCGTACGTGACTAACGGCACACAGTTTCATAGTAAGCACTGCCTAATATGGCAATATTCGTGTGGCGCTCGTGCAGCGCTCGAGGTCACGGGAAAGTGCCACTGTGAATGAGAATTTCTATGTAGTCTTAAAAGATATCGTAAACAAAACGACTGTCCATTGATTTGGGGTGTTAGTGTTATATACTCTTACGGTATGTGACATCTATGATTAGTTTATAGATGCTGTCGGCTTACATCAATGACATTTAATTGGCCGACAATTGACAATTGAGAAACCACGACGAGGTAAACAGGTGGATTAAGATTATTGAATCAGTTATTGTATTGATGAATTGTCCAACAAAGGAATAAGATTAAGTAAGTAGTTAATCAAGGCAGTTTTATAGTCGGTATAACACGATAAATACGTTGATCACTTAATTACCTAATCAATCAAGCCTATTGTCAACGATAATCGGGTTGAGTGGTAGTTATACTCTCACTACTAGTCACTACACTATATTAATTTTGGAATTTTGAATATTATTCACCATGTCTTGATGTCCGATTGGGCATATTCACGGTCGGACAATATAGTGCTTTTGGAAAAAAAATTCGGACACGTCCGGAATATACGGTCGAGATCCCAACACTGTGTTAGACGCATCGGGCTCAGTCGCAATGTCCAAACGACGGTGAGCAATGTCAAGAACAATGGATACAACCCTGTATTCAGTAGATGCAGGATCAGTACAATTAAAATCCAAACATTCGGATTTAAGTAATTTTAAAATAGTAAGTGGAATCGAATATAATTTAGTACGGATATGTTGTGGCCCTAGTGGTTCTTGGATAATTTCCAAAAGGGCGTCAAGTGAAATAGTGCTGAGCTTGGGTGGTGTGTAGCGACGATGTCCATGACTGCGTTTTTCGACGACGAAACTTGGGGAATAACGTCATGACACTAACATTGCCACACGCCGGGCTAGACAGATTTCTAATACTAGCTACATTGTCATTGCACCCATAAGAAGTATCTAATACCTAATGTACGTATCCAATATTCCTCTCGGCCTCTGCGAAAAGGAGTACTCAAAGTAGGACTGTTGGTATGGTGGTAAATTTTCTCTAATATAGACACCCTCATTGATAGTATAGAGTGGTCGGGTTGGTTATATGTCTATAAAGAATCTGGTTACTGCCCTTAATTATATTGTGACGATGGCCGATAATACGTAAATGTAACAGTCCTTTGGTTTCGCCAACATAAACCAGTCCGCAGAGTGTACATTCTATACCGTAAATAATATTTGATGTTTTACAATTAAATTTCTCAAACCCTCGTGTAAAATATCGTTTTTTAGTTAAAGAACTTGTAAAAAAATTATTACTATTCAAAATAGGACAGGTTTTACAATAAAAATTATTAGTCATACTTTTAGAAATATAACAATTATATTGATCTGGTGAAACAAGTTAAAATTCGGACCATTGTACAAAATCCAGAGCACCCGGCTATATATATTCTGAAAGGTGATTAAATAAGCTTTCCAAATATCATTAGTAAAAGTTGGCACAATCATATTAAAGAGGTGCGCTCTCATAGACTCATCCTACACATAGCCTTTTTTTTAATATTCTAAATATAAAGATAAACCTGTACTTATTTCAAAGTCCCAATTCGGACCATAATACAAAATTCTGAGCATAAAGCTAAATATATTCAGAGCACCAAGCTATTTATATATATTCGAAAAGGTGATTACATAAGCTTTCCAAAAATTATTAGTAAAAGTTGGCGCAATCATAGCTCGCCAACCGAATAGGTCGCCAAATTGTGTTCGGTGACGTAAACAGACTCCATTTTGGGTTTCCCCTCCATTTTGATAAGTCAAGTTAGTTCGAGTTCAATTTTTCAAGAGACAACCTAGTTTATTAGTTGTGGTATTTAACTGTGCAATGGATTTTATTTAACCGGAGTAAATTTCAAACACGCAGGTAAGTTTATAATAACCAATGTTAAATAGTTTGTTCATAATTGAAGAAATCCGTTTATTATTTATATTAGATCAGACAGTAGACGTCGCCCATCACACCTACTACACCCACACACACACACACATGTGGACGTATAAAAATATGCGCAACAACTATGTCTTTCGGTTTCTGTGTGAATGATTTTTTTTGTGTTACAGCCAAGATCAGAACAAGGATATTTATTATTTTAATTTTGCTACTGGTGAGAGTATCTGGGACCACCCTTGTGATGAATTTTATCGTAAAATGGTGGATGAAGAAAGGAAAAGACATCTTCTTACCAAAAACACTAGTAAGATTACCTTGTGTTAGTTAAATATATGATCTGGAAGATAACTATACCTACCATGATTGTAATTCATATAATTTTTAAAAAAACCAGTCAGTATTGATTCTGTTTCTCAATAATTGGCCTGTTAAAGCAATAGAACAAATCCTATGAACATTCATTGTTCGACCTCTTTGAAGTAGTAAAATATCTTTCAATTTGTAGTAACATATCAGATACCACGCTGTATGTGACTCTCCGTCACAAAATCAGTCGCATGTCATACATCTCTATTTCTATATATACGGCAAAATTCACTAAATGGGTCAAAACTACCCCCCAATTTCTTTTTTACATAATACGCTTCAGAAAAGCATCTATTTTTATATTGCCGTTGCCCCTGTCCGTCCGTCCACAATTGTTTGTGAACACACACTGCAGGTCACAATTTTTATCCGATTTCTATGAAACTTGAAATATAGGTTTATCACCATAAGATCTCGATTCCTTTTGATATTGGCATATATCGGACTGTAACTTCATGGATTATGGCTTATAATTAGAGGAAAAATTACATTTTAAGCTTGTGAACACTGTAGAGGTCACAATTTTGAACCAATTTCATGAAACTAGAAATGCATGTTTATATTATAATATTTTGCGCTCATCGGAATGTAACTTTCTAAATAATGGCCTCTGATTGTCCGAAAAATTGCTTTTTATACTCCCACATTTTCATGTGGACGTATTATGTCGTCCCCCCGTCGATTCGTACGTACGTACGCAATTGTTTGTGGACTCTCTACAGGTCACAATTTTTACCTGATTTTGACGGAAACTTGAAATATAGGTTTATCCCCAAAAGATCTCGGCTGCTTTCGATATTGGCATGTATCGGACCGAAACTTCATGGATTATGACCCCTGATTGTACGAAGAATCACATTTTTAGTTTGTGGACCCTATAGAGGTCACAATTTTGAACCGATTTTGATGAAACTTGACATGCATGTTTATAACGCATGGATTATGACCCCTGATTGTACGAAAAATCACATTTTTAGTTTGTGGACCCTATAGAGGTCACAATTTTAAACCGATTTTGATGAAACTTGACATGCATGTTTATAACGCATGGATTATGACCCCTGATTGTACGAAAAATCACATTTTTAGTTTGTGGACCCTATAGAGGTCACAATTTTAAACCGATTTTGATGAAACTTGACATGCATGTTTATAACGCAAAATCGCCTATTTTAGCTTGTGGCCGATTTAAAAAAACGTTTGATTATGTCACCGTTACACCCTAAGGAAGGTTGAGTTTCAATTTCGAAAAATCGGACCAAAATTGCCATACAGAATGGCCGCCGTTTGTGCGAAAATACTGTTAAAAGATGGTAGATCAAGGTTGTGGACCCTGTAGAGGTCACAATTTTAATTCGATTTTGATGAAACTTGAAATGCATGGTTATAAACCAAAGATCTTGGTTCCTTTCGATATTTGTGCATATCGGATTGTAACTTCCTGAATTATGGCCCCCTATTATACGCAAAATCGCCTTTGTTTAGCTTGTGGTCCCTCTGGAGGTCACAATTATTATCCGATTTAGAAAATCGTTTGATTATATCAGCGTTTCACTCTAAGGAAGGTTGAGTTCCTTTCGATATTTGCGCATAAGTCTTTGTTTGCATACAAATTTGAGTAGAATTTTTATACGCCCACATTTTCATGTGTTTAAAATTTTTTAAAAAATTATAAAAATTAATCCAATGTTTCGTAGGTAAATTTAACACTACATCATCAGGGAAATACAAATATTGGTTTTTGTGTACAACTTTTTATATTCGGATATTTCACATTTTCATGTGGATATATTATGTCGTCGCCCCCGTCCGTCCGTCCGTCCACAATTGTTTGTGGACTCTCTACAGGTCACAATTCTTGTCCGATTTTGACGAAACTTGAAATATAGGTTTATCCCCGAAAGATCTCGTCTGCTTTCGATATTGGCATGTTTCGGATCAAAACTTCATGGATTATGGCCCCTGATTGTACGAAAAATCATGTTTTTAGCTTGTGGACCAAATAGAGGTCACAATTTTGAACCGATTTAGATGAAACTTGACATGCATGTTTATAAACCAAAGATCTTGGTTCCTTTCGATATATGCACCTATCGGAACGTAATTTCCTGAATTATGGCCCCTGATTGTCCAAAAAATCACCTATTTTAGCTTGTGGTCCCTATGGAGGTCACAATTATTATCCGATTTGAAAAACCGTTTGATTATATCACCGTTACACCCTAAGGAAGGTTTAGTTCGAATTTGGGAAAAATCGGACCAAAATTACCATACAAAATGGCGGCCGTTCATACGTGAATACTATTA
The DNA here is from genome assembly GCA_917208275.1 of Patella pellucida. NCBI lineage: Eukaryota > Metazoa > Mollusca > Gastropoda > Patellidae > Patella > Patella pellucida. Next base: position 27,506,092 of record OU795036.1, read on the forward strand.
AAAACTGGTATATAAAGGTTGTGGACTCTGAAGAGGTCACAATTTTAATTCGATTTTGATGAAACTTGAAATGCATGGTTATAACCCAAAGATCTTGGTTCCTTTCGATATTTGCGCATATCGGATCGTAACTTTCTGAATTATGGCCCCTGATTAAACGCAAAATCACCTTTGTTTAGATTGCGGTCCCTCTGGAGGTCACAATTATTATTTGATCAAAATTGCCATACAAAAAGGCTGTGGTTCGTACGCAAATACTGTTAAAAAATGGTATATCAAGGTTGTAGACCCTGTAGAGGTCACAATTTTAATTTCATTTTGATGAAACTTGAAATGCATGGATATAACCCAAAGATCTTGGTTCCTTTTAAAAATTGCGCATAATGGTCCTAATTTCCAGAAGCGCTTTACAATCATATACCAGTAAAACAGAAAATATATAAAACAACTAAGATGTAGGTGCCAACTACACAGCTTTCTAGGCAAAGGGGGTGGGTGTCAGTAGGGTATAAAATTGTCAATTCACTTTTAACTTTTAACACGTGGTTAATTAAATGGATTTCATTCTTTCTTTCTTCCAATTAATAATCATCATATTATAGTAGAGTAGAAGAGATTAACTAAAATATACAAATAATAACAATCATAAGAAATAATCATAAATAAGAAACCTATCGGTAATAAACTATATTATATATGATAATCGAGACTACCCGGCAAAGATTCAACATGGGGAGTCTATAGCATATAGGGGATCGGGTGATCGAGACTACGTGTGTAAGCACATGGCATAAATGCAAGTATTGACCATATAAAAATCGATCTACAATATTAAATATGAATCGACAGCTATTACATTAGACATTATTCAATCCTTGAAAGATTGATAAATGAACATACCATAATTTTAAGCCCTTTTAGACGCTTTGACTCTCTCTAACTTTCCATCATAACAAACTCGAGAAGAATGACTTCTTCAATGCCAAGCGGGCGAGAATAGTGTCGGACATGCGCACAGATGAATTGGCGGGAATGACGTTAAGAGTGCTTTACGATTAAAGGGAGGCAAATACATACTCGCTTGAAGACGCAAGTACTAATATGAATGCTAATAATAAAATAGTCATTATATGACCGTAACATACCGGCTCCCTAATATTGCAGATACACGGAAATATTATCATATCCTTACGGTCAACAAATTAAACAATAGCACAAATATAATTAAAATACATATAAAACATTTCAATAAATTTTAGCATTATTGTCACTTTAGAAGGAATGTCACTTTAATCAAATAGGAAACACTGCATCTAAATATCAAAAAATGTTCACTTTACTAAACTTGAAATGTCAATTCATTTCACAATCTTAATTCACTGATTGTCAATTATTATCACAATCTTAATCCACTGATTGTCACTATTATTTGCTTCTAACACTAAACAAAGTTTGTCTATTGGTCTCTGTAACATTGAAGACTTGGTTTTAACATTAACAATTCTTACAACACCTTTCTTATTACACTTAACAGGCGAGCTAAACACCATGAATTACGCGGGGAAGAGTCAATAATTAGCACTAAATCATTCACTGCGACATTTCTTTCAATCTTAAACCATTTCTGTCTTGCTTGAAGTAATGACAAGTACTCTTTTGACCATCTCTTCCAGAACACATCAGCAATATACTGGATTTGTCTCCATCTTTTTCTAGCATAATTGTCAGTTTTAGAAAATAAACCAGGCGGAAGATCAGGACCTTCCGTAATAGTAGTAAGTGATTTGGGGTAAGGACTTCTAAACTCAATTCTCTGGGGTCTGTAGATAATTCTGTGAGAGGTCTGTCATTAATGATGTTTTCTACCTCACAGAACAGGGTTTGTAAATGTTCATCGTTTGGTCTCATCAGTTATTCTTTCAACAAGGAATACAGGATTTTGCGAACAGAGCGAATCATCCGTTCCCACACTCCTCCAAAGTGGGACCCACTGGGAGGGTTGAAACTCCATTTTACCTTCCTTTGTATTAAATAATCTTTAATCTGTTCTAAATTCCATCTTTCTATTTCTGTTCTGATTTCTTTTTCTGCTCCAACTAAATTTGTTCCGTTGTCGGATATGATTTTTGATACAGGACCTCTTCTTGCCATAAATCTTCGTATTGCGTTAATACAGGAACTTGTATCCATGGAATGGGCTATTTCAAGGTGTACTGCACGAGTAGACAAGCAAGTGAATATGACACCATATCTCTTGACGATCGAACGGCCTTGTTTGATTTCAAAGGGACCAAAGAAATCACATCCAACTGTGTCGAATGGAACTTCACCAATGCTGACTCTTTCTTTCGGCAGATCTGCCATCTTCTGCATAAATGCCTTTCCGCTGTATTTTCTGCATAATACACATCTGGATAGAATCTGTTTTACCAAAGAATTACCACCAACTAACCAATAATTCTGACGTATGTTAACATGGGTTGTCTTTCTTCCAAGATGTCCAACTGTCTTGTGGCTATCTAAAACAACGTGGTTGGCAATTCCACAATTCTTTGGTAGGATAATAGGATGTCTTTCATTATGATCAATATTAGCTCTGCTAAGACGCCCTCCAACTCGTAGTAAGTTGTCTTCGATGAATGGATCTAACTTTCTTAATGAACTGTTTTTCTTCAATGGTTTACCATTCTTCAGGCACTTAAATTCTTCAGCAAAGTGTTTATTCTGGACATGACGAATTATCTCCCTTTCTGCTTCTAAATACATTTCAACTTTTATACTTCTATCTTGTTTTATAGATTTTCTTTCTTTCTCATCTTCGGTTATTCTTCTAGTTACTCTTCTTTCTTTCTTTCCTTATTCGGAATAACCATTTAAAGCATTTAAAGAATCTACATTCTGCTTTCTTCTTAAACTCCGGATTTTTATATTTCTGATGAAGGTAAGTATTCTTGCCACTACTGACCTTAATTTCTTCCAACTGCCAACTTGAAATTCTTTCAACCAGAGTATAAAGGAAATTAACTGGGTATGTGATAACAGCATTAGAAGTAAGTTTAATCTCTGGATCTTCTTCAAGATTTATTGTGGGAGTTGCTTTAGGCCACTCAGACTCATCTTTCCACAAAAATTCTGGACCATAAATATAGCATTTACTTCTATTTATGTCTTTTGTCGTTAATCCTCGAGAGAATACATCTGCTGGATTTTCTTTCGTAGGACAATATCCCCATTGGTCGATACTTGAAGCTTCCCTAATTACTGTAATTTGATTGGCCACAAATGTGTGAAATCGAATAGTATCATTCTTTATGTAATTAATTACTGTTTGACTGTCAGTCCAATAATAAATTTGGTGAATCTTCATTTCTAATTCATCTACAATCACTTTAGAAATTCTGACAGAAGTTGTTGCAGCAGCCAATTCCAGTCTGGGAATTGTGATTTTCTTTAAAGGGGCTACTCATGATTTGCCTATCAGCATACTACAATGTACAGAATTGGTTTTGTTGATCAATCGTAAATCAGCCACTATACCATATCCAATATTACTTGCGTCTGAGAAAATATGTAACTGACAATTACATATTTTACCATATTCTGGTGGTTTTATACTTCTTGGAATCTGGATTTCTTCTAGTAATGGTAATCCAATTAACCAGTTCTGCCATGTCTTCAATAAAATTCCAGTCACATCAGTATCCCAATCTAGTCCCTGCTTACATAGTTCTTGTAGTAAGGCCTTTGCTGGTAAAATGTATGGAGCAAGCAGGCCCAGGGGGTCATAAATGGAACTGGTAATAGATAGAATACCTCTTCTATTTGCTGGTTTCAATGGGACAGCAATCTTAAAACAAAAACTATCGGTCTCTGCAGACCAGGATACACACCAGGCTCTTTCTGTAGGTAAATCTTCAATTTCTAAATCTAAAGATTTTACATCCTTTGATCTTTCTTCAACTGGTACAGATTCTAAAACGCTTCTACTATTGCTGGACCATTTGGTGATATTAAATCCTCCCATTTCACATAAAGCCTTCAAATCTGATATAAGGTTAATAGCATCACTTTCATTCTTGACAGATTTTAAACAGTCGTCTACATAAAAGTTTCTCAATATTGTGCTGATGACATCTTGGTTAAATTTACCTGTGTTGCTAGTTGCAGTTAAACGGAGTGCAGCATTTGAACAACTGGGTGAAGACGAAGCCCCGAATAGATGTACTTTCATTCTAAATACTTCTGGGTTTTTATCTATCTGTCCATCAGGCCACCAGAAGAATCTAAGACAGTCTCTGTCGAATGGTGGAACTTCTATTTGGTAAAACATGGCTTCAATGTCTCCAATTATGACGATCTGCTCCTGTCGAAATCTAAGGAGAACTCCTATTAAATTATTGGTAAGGTTTGGTCCAGGTAGTAATAAGCTATTGAGAGATATGCCTTCGTGTTGTGCTCCACAATCGAATACTACGCGAATCTTTTCTGGCTTTCTAGGGTGATAAACTCCATGGTGCGGAATGTGCCAAACTCTTCCATCCTTTCTTTCGATTTCTTTGAATCGCACTCTTTAAGCATAACCCTTCACCATGAGATTGTTCATAAAATCTTTATAATCTTCAAGTACTTTGGTTTTTTCTCTGTCTTTCGTTTCAAACTCTCCAATGGCTTTAGTGCTTGTTGTTTGTTGTTCGGGAAAATAATATTATGGTTTCTAAATGGTAAGCCAATTTGGAAATGCCCATCTTTCAGGACAATTGATTCATCTACTTTCTTCACAAATTTCTTATCTTCTTCAGAATACTCTCGTCAATCATCTATTAATCTTTCTGGAAATTCTAGTTGTATGGATTGCTTCACCAATCTATCCAGGTTGTTTAATTCTTCTACTGCTATTATTTCTGCTCTATTGACTGGAAACTGATTTAATAAGGATTCTTTCTCTCTAATAACGTTCCAGGCTATCCAGCCCAACATAGACCTTGTAGCGTGTGGACTTCCTCTCGGTCCCACTCTAAATTCAATAGGTGCATAAGCATCCGGGACATTATTACCAATTAACAATCCGATAGAAGTGTCGACAAGTGGAAGATTAATGCCGTGAAAATGAGGCCATTGACGGATGTCTTCGTTGGTTGGAATGTGCTTCTTTGAAACTGGCATTCTATCTTTTGAGTAAACTGTAGGCAGCGATATATACATTCAGTTTCATCCATATTGTAAATTTCTATTCCATGTACCATATTCGTAGGCATATCATGTGACCCGCCCATCGTGTCAAGTGTGATTTTTTTACTTCCTTCCATTACCACCAATGTCATGCAATAACTGGTTTGTGCAAAAAGTTTTACTACTTCCAGGATCTAAGAATGCAAATGTTGTAACCTGTTTAATACCACCTTTCATTCCAACTTTAACAGGTTTAATTGCCAAGGTACATTCTTTTACAGGCCTATTCTTTTTTTTTTTTTTTTTTTTTTTTTTTTTTTTTTTTTCCTTTATTATAATACTATAATACATAAAAAAACATTTCTTTATACACAAATTAATATGTTTAAAGATACATATGTAGACAATTATAATACAATCAAAATAACATATTTAAATAATACACTCTATTATTCATTTATATGCAATACATATAATTTTGAAGAGACAGTAATTACTAACATAGAAAAGAGAGAGTAATTTTAATGATTACTAATCAGAGTTACTGATCAGAGTGTGCATGTGCTGTACTTTGTTCAGGGGGGGGGGGGGATTGCTTTGTGTTGTACCTTTATAATTAAATTTCATATTTCCATTTGTCTTTGATTGTCTTGTTGACGACAAACAATTCCAATTCTGTCTTTGACACAGTTTTCATAAAGTTGAGGTACTGATCTTTATTTGGGAATTTACTTTTAATTTTGCATTCATAGATGTAGTATTTTGTAAGGAGGATGAGGTGATTTACAAATAACCATTCATGTTTGTCATTAAACATTTCTATATTATACGCACCTAGTTTTATTGACTCTTGAGAGATTATGAAATTAATATTGTTTTTTAATAGGATTTCCGACAAATTAGCTAATATTGTTTGAGTTACAGGACATAGGTAGAATAAGTGTTCCTGGGTTTCAAGGCATGAGTTACAGAGAGTACAAAGAGAGCTCTCGGTAAATTTGAGTTTACATAGCTTTGTATTAGTGTATATTATTCTGTGTATGTATTTATAATGAAAGCTGCGCATTTTTGTATCACAGCATACAATTTTTGCTAACTTAAATATTTTTCTGGTTTTTATATTATCAATAGCGGTATTTAGAATAGTTTCCCACTGGTTTATGCATCTTGGTGTAACAAATGAGTTTTCTACTCTTACATTATAGATATCCTTAGATTTTATGTTAAATAATGTTTTGTCATATATATCCTTTAGATTATTGTTGATATCTTCTATTATTGTGTTTTTTGTGAATGCTATTATATTATCATAGTTCACATTATATTGCTTCTTTATAGCATGTGCTACTTGATTCAATGCATCAATATTACATTTTTCAAAAACTGTTGCATTTTGTGTATTGCTACATACAGGTATTTGTTTTGAATTAAGACTTTATCAACTATACTACTGTTTTGTAGTTTAATATGTTTATTGTTCCAGACAATTTGTTTTTCAATCGGAACTTTGCTGTCAAGATAATTAGTATATATTTCATACCAGTTATTTAATAATTCTGTGTAGAACGCATTTTGTATTTTTATGCCTTTTTCATAATTACAGGCTGGTAGGACAGTTCCTCCATATTTTTCCAAAATGAAGTTAAATGGAATAATCCATGATTGATCGTTGTTTAAAATTATTTTTTGTATCCAAAAGACACACTGACACTTCAGAAATTCTTTTAGATTTAACATGCATTGACCCCCATTTGGTATATTCTGGGTAATAACACTTCTTTTAATTTTATCTGGACCATTCCACAGATATTTATAAACTATTTGATTGAATTTAAATATTATGTTTTTAGGAACTTTAAGTGCCAGGGCTGGATATGAGATCTTTGGTAGACAGAATGTCTTTATTATTTGTATTTTTCCAAGTATTGTTAAGTGTCTTATTATTCTATTTTGTTATAACAGATTCTATATCTAGTAATTTATTTTCAAAGTTAAGGTTATCACAGTCACTTTGATTTAGTGAGAAGTAGATTCCAAGTATTTTAACTGGAGTTTTACTGGTTGTAATACCTAGGCTTTCTATTTGATCAATAAATTTATTATGGGGTATTGTCAAATTCAGAGCATCAGTTTTAGTGAGATTAGTTTCTAATCCTGAGATTTTATAAAAAAGCTTTAATATTTCAAAGAGATGTCTAGCAGATTTAAAGTCTTTAAGTAAGCAGGTGAGGTCATCTGCAAAGGCTATACTTTTTAATGATTTATTTCCAAAATCTATTCCTTTAATTTCATTTGTATGTCTTATGCTGTGGAGTAAGATCTCAATTGACCTTTCCGTCAGAGACCCGTAGCTCCTCCCCCTTTTTATAATGACGTCACCTTAGACAACATTGACGCGCCTTAGACATAAACAAGCATGGCGATGGCAGAACGACGTTCAATCTTGTGCCAATCTTTTGGACCTTTCCGCTAAATTTTTAGAATAAATTTTTGAAAGAGAAGTGTATTGTTAGTTTGAAGTATAAGACAACAATCCTCCGGGTACTATAATGAAGGATATTTTCCTGACATGAACCTGTTTTAGGCGATTGACGACAGACCAACGATCAGTGGATATGTCACGGAAGTCAAAACTGACAAGACATAGATAGAGCGAGAAACCATATTTATTTCGTTTAAATTTGACTTTAAAGGAAGTAACAGACTACCATCGTTGCTGTCAGACTGGGTAAGCAAATTCTCCTTTTTTAATATCACTTATATCGATAATTTTATTGAAATTGTAAGCATGTTGAGTTACTAAACGTTAGTGAAGCGTAGCCGTAATGGGGTGGGGGTGGGGTACAATACACTTAAATGTGACTTATCAACGTATGACATTCATCGGAGCTGCAACTTTTAAATTAATAAGGTTCATCATAGTTCAGCATAGTCTGGTCTGGATTTGATATAAATTTAGAGAAAACTAAGGTTGGATATAGGCACTTATGTAGATTGCAAGGCCTATAAGGCCTAGTAGTAGTAGGCCACACTAAACACAAAGTTGCGTTAGGCTATTCAATATTGTCGTGACTTATACTACTACTATTACTAATACTGTATATAAATTTTTATAGTGGAATATTAAGACTAGGCATCGAAATTACACTTTTTATAACTGGTGCAGTATGTCTATATAGTATATAGTAGGCCAGGCCACCCCACATGTTCCTTTCAACAAAAAAAATAGAGAAACATGCCGAGATTTTCTTTTTATCACGATGATTTAACTTGTAGGAAGGATGTGTGGCTACTGCTCCCTTGCTGTCAAATGACCCATGCACATTGATCAGTCACTAAAACAACAATGAAGAAAAACCAAGACTAAGAGGTGACAAGATTGATCCTGTTCATAGAGTTATATAACTCTATGATCCTGTTGCAGTAATCCGCACCCACATTATCCATCAACCTAATGTCATTTGGTTTGAGAATACACTTCAAGATTGTAGATACCGGTAAGAAATACTCAAAAGTATTAATAAAATATTATTTATTTAAAAATACATGTACTTGTACAGTAAAGGCTACATCTAAATGACTAGATATAATTATGCAACAGTTTTATAATGTATGTTCTGAAGCAAAAGGTAACAGACTTTGCATAATAGAGTGACATTGTGAAATCACATATTAAATTCCTTTGTAAGAGTTTGAAGAATTAGCTTATATATATGTCACATGTGGTTATCGAAGATTATTAATAATATTAAGCAATACGGTACTAGTAAATAAAATAAAACCAAGTACGAACAATCCAAACCATTAGACAAAATTCGAAGTTCTAAAAAAAAACGTTTTAGGCAAAATAGTATACATTTTTTGTTAATTGTTTGTATTTTTTTTTCTTCTTCAGGAATGTTGCTGTAAAAGAATAAAGAAGTAATAAGCTATAGACTGATATAAAATATACACATACATAAAATGTGATGTGTGTATAAAGGCCTAAATTGAATTTTACATATTTTTGAAACAATTGCAGTATGGTTCCACTTAATTGACACCAGCATCGAAAAAAAAAACCATGCTATTTTATATCAGAGTTTTTCAAATAAACCCAACAAATTTGTGTCGTGAAATTAAATGATTAATATTTACCCTGAATTTCACCGTAATACATGACTAGCAAGACAAAACAACAAATTTCAGTGGAAAATGTATTTGGAAAGAATAGGCCTAGCAACAAGAAAAATGGGAGTAACGCTTTTCTATCTTTGTATGATCTGTATTAATTGTGAACTCTTGATTTGATAATAAAATTATTAGAGTACCCGGTAGTTAAAAAGCTAGTTTATTTACCTGTCAACAATTTGTCTTTTTATTGCTGCAGCTCTTGTTAATTTTGGTTTAATGTTATACTTTCATTTTATGATCAGATGAATATGGTTCTGAAATATTTTCTATTGGTCCAGGCAGCGTCAGAAAGTGCTGAAAATCAGTTGATTTAACATGTCATTTTAAATGCAAAGTATTTAAACATTACATTTAAGACTACTAGAACTAAAACACCAAATAATAATGCCTGTAGGCCTAGAAGACACATCTCGTCTAGCCTAAATTGCCTATCTTGATAAACTATCTTAGAATTAGGCCTAGGCCTCTAGTGTAGCCTTCATTTGGTTGTGGCAATAGAGTTTTAGGCCTATATAAAAGCGTTCATTACATACCGTCTGGTAAGACTGTCTAGGCCTAGCCTACTGTGGGCCTTGAACTGAACAGGAAGGGGAGGGTGAAGAAATTCCCACCTTGTTGCCGAATTCTGCAATACGGAATGGATGAATGTTATGGAATGATGTGAGATAACTCGTAAAAAAAACATAAAAGAAGATAGGACAGTATCAGTATCGACAGAAACATAGGCCTACCCTACACCTAGGTTGCTCCCGACGTTTTGACAATGATACTCACAATGGCGACTGTAGTGTTACTTTACAGTCATAGTAAGTAGGCCTACTCATAGTGTTAGCAGACGACGTGTTATACGATAAAGGCGTAGATTACATAATATTTTATTGTTTTTTGGCTAAACGAAAACAAATTTATTAACATTGGAATAGGGTACATAAAATTAAATGTTATTTAGCATTTAAAAAATAATTTACTTACCTCAGAACACACTTGACAGGTTAGAATTGACGTTTGTTTACAGTGACTTCGACAGCTGTCTATCTATTAAAAGACACGTCCCATATTTCTTTCAACTGTTTCGGGAAAGTAATGCACACTACATCACCCTTTAACCTGTCTGTATAGCAGCTATCGCTGTTACGATGTCCGTGTGAGCAATATTTAACTACGATTGACGACGTTTCAACACACGGCAAAATGTCAAAATTCACGTAGTTTGTCTAAGGTGATGAAGCGTGGAAACGCGACGTCATTTCGCGGGAAACGTAATCGAAGCTGATTGGTCAAAGCCTTATTGTGGGCGGAGTCGACGGAAAGGTCAATTACAAAATTAAATAAATTTGATGACATTGGGCAGTGCTCACTCTGGGTTCCATTTTTTTTCCGCCAATTTTTATTTTTATATTTTTAGTCATATATTTTTTCCGCCAAAAATGTTTTAACAATTTTCAGTAATTTTTTATAACAATTTTATTTACATGAATACATACAATATATAGGCCTATACATATTACAATTTACAAAATTCTTCTCTGCTTTGCAGAGGCCCATTCTTTCAGTAGACTACCATTTAATTACAGAGCGTTTTGGGTTTTAATGAATTGTTGTGTTTGGTTTTTTTTATAAAATTTTGTCTATTAAATCCCCTTTCACACTCCGCAGTTACAACATAAATTGTGAGCAAACGCCTACTAATATCACAAACATTGGAAATATGTCGTCTTTGGTTAAGGCAAATTTACAAATGACAGTAATAATTACATCACATAAATAATATAATTGAACATAATTGCGAAATCCCATCACTTCTTCGGACAAGGTAAAGGTAAAAATAAAATAAAAACCAAGTAGGAACAATCCGCACCATAAGACAGAATTCGAAGTTCTAAAATCCTTATTATAGGCAAAATAGTGTATTCAAGCAAAATAGTGTAATCAGCAAATGGACTGCTCCTCGTGTACAAAATACACGTATCTAATTTTAACAAATTAACATACCGGCAACTTCAGTAAGAAATATATCAAACAGCCGTCATAATTTCAATAATCCCAAACGAATCGACCGAGTATTGTTCACTCACCGACACCTTGTCCGCCATTTTGAATATATAGAAATCATCAAAAAAGCCGCGATTCGTATTGAAAACAAATAATTAAATCTTTTGTTTGTTAATTAGTTTATTACTACTCTTACTGTATATACTTATCAACACTAATCCGAGATTGATCAATAGACAAAAGATAGGTCTATTATTGATACTTAATTGATTGTTAAGTGACTCGCTGTCATTCAGCCAGCTGCAATAGACTGTATGCGTCTATATACGGCGTGGAAATTAAAGCTTTATGAAAAATATCGCCAAGGATAAAACAAAATCGCCATGCAGAAAAAAGTTATCGCCAAAAAATCCGCCAGATTGAATATTTTATCGCCAAGATTATATTTTTATCGCAATTGGCGGAAATGGCGATCGACAGCGTGAGCGCTGACATTGGGTCCCCTTGTCTGACTCCTTTTTCGATTGGAAAGTAGGGAGTTGTATAACCATTATTTAAAATTGCGCATTTTATGTCTTTATATAATGTTTTAATCCATCGTATGAAGTTGTTTTTAAAACCAAAAGATTGTAGTGCTTTATACATAAATTTATGATCAATGGAATCAAAAGCTTTTTTAAAATCTATTGCTAAGAGAAATCCAATAATTTTCTTTGTTTTGCTAATTCAACACAATCATCAATTATCCTGATATTTTCATGAATATGACGACCTGGCACAAAGGCCGTTTGATTCGGATGGATAAGTTCAGCTAAAAAGGGCTTCAATCTATTAGATAATGCTTTACTTGCTATTTTGATGTCTACATTTATTAGTGTTATTGGTCTCCAATTAGATAGATCGGTTTTATCTTTAGAGGATTTGGGTATTAATTTTATTACTGACTGTCTTTGACTTTCAGACAAACATTCCTCTTCAAAGCTTTTATTAATAGCATCCAAGTAAAATGAATTTATGCTTGGCCAGAAAACGCGGTAGAATTCAACTGTCAAGCCGTCATTACCAGGTGATTTGTTGTCTTTCAGGGCTTTTAAGGCTTTGTCACATTCAAAGTAGTTCAGTTTATACTCAAAAATATGTTTGTGATTTTCATCTAATTTGGGTAATGATTCAATTTGGAAGTTTTCTAATAGGCTTTTGCAGATTATATCGTCATTTACATTTATTGAATTGGAGTATAGTTCTTTGTAAAATTTTAGTATTTCTTGTGATATATCTTTACTTTTATGTATATATGTTCCATCTGATATCCTTATTTTTCCTATTGTTGTGTTGATTTTTTTTTCTTTTTCTAGATTAAGAAAGAATTTATTATTTTTTTCCCCTTTTTTATACCATGTCATTTTTGATCTTAAAATTGCTCCATTAATTTCTTCATCATACAGTTTATCTAATTTTCCCTTGGTCTGGAGATATATTGTATAGTTTATATTATACTCCTCATCATTAGTGATATCTAACTTATTTACGGTTTGGCAAGCTCCCTATTTAGTTCTTCCTTAATATTTCTTTTAATTTTTTGTTTCGCCTTGCTATATTGGATTGTTCGCTTTTTGATACAGTATTTTATGTAGTCCCAAAGTCCCCTTTTATCTGATTGTTCAAAGTATTCTCCTTTCCACCCACTTAAAGATTCTTTTATTAATTTAACATAGGTTTTATCGTTTAAAAGAGTAGCATTAAAGATCCAAAGTCCAGGTCCCCTTTGATTTCAACCGGTTCTTAAAACTAAATGAATTGAAGAGTGGTCACTAAAAATGTTTGGTTTAATATCACATGCCTCTATCATATCATGTATTTTATGTGCAGTTAACCAGAAGTCAATTCTGCTTTGAATGTGTGGATTTTTTCTCCTCCATGTATATTTCTTCAGTGAAGGATTTTTTATTCGATAGATATCAGTTAGATCAAAACTATCTATTATATTTTGAATAGCATTCACACCGTCTTTTTTAATTCTATAATTCCCCCCTGCTCTATCTAATAATGGACTTAATACATTGTTAAAGTCACCTCCAATTATTATGTTGGAGTTTTCATTTTCTTCTAATATTGTTTCTATTTTGTTAAGAATATGTACAAAGTATACCGATTGTTCTAAGTTGTTTACAGGACTATAGGTGTTGAAGAGGATATATTTTTCATTATTCATTAATAGTATTAAGGCAGTGTAATATCCTTTAGTATCTGAATATTCCTTTAGGATGTCAAAGCTGTCTTCCACTTTAAATAGGATAGCAGTTCCAGCTGAGTTGGATCTGTTGTGTGAGAATACAGCTTTACCACCCCATTCTCTAACCCAGGAACTCTCATCATCCTTTATGCTATGGGTTTCTTGTAAAAAGCACAAATTACATTTGGTATCCTTTATCCAGTTAAATACTTTCTTACGTTTAGTTTTATCACGCAATCCCCTAACGGTTAATGATAACAATTCTAACTTGGCCATTTTTGTTTTAATTGTTTGGATACAATAATTGACGGCACAGCACATGCATACCCTGAACAGTGATTACATTTAACATGATATAATAATAATATAATAATGATATAATAATGCTTGTAATTAGGATTAAATGATTTTTTAAGTTTCATTATGTTTTTCTTTTGAAATATACAATAAATAACATACCGAAAGTATACAATTTCTTCTACATTTCTATCAATTAATTTTAGTAAAGTTTTAGAGACTTTACATTCTCTGTGTATATCGAAGATGAACATGTTACAAGGTTGCAGATTCCAAGATGGGTGGTGGTGCGGGGGGTGGGGAGTGGGGCGTGTCTTAGATACTCTTTAGTTATTTATACCGTAATCATCTGTTAATACAAAAGAGCATGATTTTCCATTTGATGTGGTTCAATGCGATATTTAAATCATTTTAATTTTAGTAGTAGGATTTTATTTATAAGTTATTGGTTCCTGAACATTACTATAGCCATTATAATCGTTATAAGGTTCACTTTATGCTTCTGTTAACTGGAATTAACCATATTTGTAAAATGTACAGTATTATCATCTTATAATATTTATATCTATTGAAAAGGTTGATTTGTTATTGGAGTGTAAAAACGTGTCATTTGAAATTTATATTCATGCAGTCGTCCTTCTATTCTTACAGGCTCCCATATCAACATTATCTTCACTACTGCATGCACTTGTACTTGGCCTGGGTGACATGTTAGGGTTGGTACTTTGAAGAAAATAGTTTTCGTTATGTAAAACGTATGGATGGAATCCAGAGCAAAGTGAGCAAGTAATTAGGTCTCGGCAGATTTTCTTTCTGTGCCCAGTTTGGAGACATCCAAAACACAATCCCTTTGACTGTAGGAACTAGATTCTTTCGGCTGGTGTCTTTTTGCGAAGTATTACACACTGTGAGAGTTTATGGTTTGTATTACTACAATACAGACAAAGTATCTGTGACGTTGGTATTAGATTTTCATTTGTGGAATTTGTAGAACATCTTGACCTTGGGTGACGAACCATGTTGTAACTTACGGGTCGTTCGAAGGACATTGCAGATTTCCCAAACATGGGATCGTTTACCATTCTTGACTCTCTTCTTACGAACTGTACAAGGCAATCAAAGTTTACATCTTGTTTCTGATCTTTTAGTCAGTGTACAAAATTCCTTCATCTATCGTGGTAATGGTATGGTAATTTTTGGACTAATCTTTTTATGTTGTCAGGATATTCTAAGACACGCACTGCAGCAATATCTTTTACAGCGTTGTTACATTCTGTAAGGAAAATTGCAAATTCATCGATTGACTTTGGGTTGTCTATTTTGACTGGTGGCCAATCCAAAGCTCTTTTTATGAAGGCATTTGCAATAATTTCAGACTTTCCATATCTTTCTTCAAGTTCTTTTAATGCTGCGTAGTATCCGTTCTTTGACTCTAAAAATGTTACTATGTATACCCTGATACAATTCTGTTTGCTTCTCCTACAGTGAATGGATCCAAATAGGAAAGTTTTTCTTCATAGTCTTCACAGTTGGCGAGAACCTTTGTTTTGAATTGACGTATGAATTTCTGGTATTCAAGCGGATTTCCATCAAACTTTTTAATTTCTGCCTGTGGTTTCATCAGTATTTTTGCCATAGATATAAAAACATCTCCCTTTGTGGAACTGTTCTCGCTACATGTATTTACGTCTGACCTCGCTATACCATGTTGGACTATCTCTGGATTTTGGTTGTCTAAATTCTGTTCTGGATTATTACCCGCTGCTGGAATGTCAACATTATTTTGAACTCTTACTGCTTCTGAACCACTGTAATGGAAACGCTAACAGTTGATTTTACTTCATTTTCACTTTCTATTTCTTTCAGAAGTTGACGTTTTGCGTTGACTGCATCTATTTCTGTATTTAATTCTATCTGTTCTTTTTTAAATTCTAGTCTCTGTATTTCTTTTTCCAATTCTTGTTTTTTCTTCAGAGAATTAGCCTCGGCTTCTAGTTCTGTTCTTTTCGTTTCTTCTTTAATTCTCATGGATGTAATCGAAGATCTTGATGACCGTGTTGAACTTTTACTGGAGTGTGAACCGTTGTGTGATCGAGTTGGATGAGATGCTTGCGATGAGACTCCAAACCAGTTTTCAACCATAGTTTTGAAATTACTAATGTACACATCTCGGTCTGATAAAAAACTATCTACAAATATCTTCTTCTCCTCTTCAGAGTGTAATTTCATCAATTCCTCTACTGAAGTAATGTAATCGTCGTAGACAGCCATCCAGTTATGATACTGTTTTCTTACGGATTCAATTTCATTTTTATTTGCGATGAGTGTCTTTATAACATCAGATGTTTTCTTCAAAAAACGAAAAAGCGAATGAACTTTCTTTTCTTGTTGTTCCATTTTTAATGCCAGTCCTTTCGTTGTCAGCTTCTTTTCTCTTACAGATGCGATGGTATCATCTGCAGTTTCATGATCTTCTGTAGCAGTAGTATCTTCAAGTGTTGTGTCTTTATCTGGCTTCTCAGCCATCTTTCTTTCTCTTTTTTTTTTTTTTTCTTTCTTTCTTTCTTTATAACTGTCCAAGTAGCAAATAATGTTAATAAGATGTAGGTGCCAACTACACAGCTTTCTAGGCAAAGGGGGTGGGTGTCAGTAGGGTATAAAATTGTCAATTCACTTTTAACTTTTAACACATGGTTTATTAAATGGATTTCATTCTTTCTTTCTTCCAATTAATAATCATCATATTATAGTAGAGTAGAAGAGATTAACTAAAATATACAAATAATAACAATCATAAGAAACAATCCTAAATAAGAAACCTATCGGTAATAAACTACATTATATATGATAATCGAGACTACCTGGGAAAGATTCAACATGGGGAGTCTATAGCATATAGGGGATCGGGTGATCGAGACTACGTGTGTAAGCACATGGCATAAATGCAAGTATTGACCATATAAAAATCGATCTACAATATTAAATATGAATCGACAGCTATTACATTAGACATTATTCAATCCTTGAAAGATTGATAATGAACATACCATAATTTTAAGCCCTTGTAGACGCTTTGACTCTCTCTAACTTTCCATCATAACAAACTCGCGAAGAATGACTTCTTCAATGCCAAGCGGGCGAGAATAGTGTCAGACATGCGCACAGATGAATTGGCGGGAATGACGTTAAGAGTGCTTTACGATTAAGGGCGTTGCCATGTCTAAGATTCGCACTAACTTTTCAAACTATTTCTCTGTCATACTTTAGTACCTGTCTCCTTTTCCCCTAAAAACATAAATTTTCAACAGAAAGAAGCTTTTACTTCGCCGGGTAGGTCAGGATTGTCAGTCAAAGGGAGGGAATCCCTCGGGAATCCCTGACCTTGGTTGATTTAAAAATAGCCCAAATTTGTTTTGATCCTTCCGATAAGTTTAGTAGCTCGTCTTTCTTTGTCTCTGCATAGAAAGATGCCTCTGTAGCCTGGTTTTGGTCATTTCTGACACACAGAAACTTAACTAATGGGAATTTATTCAATCTCGAATAACTAGTCTTTTTGACAGCTGCCAATAACGAAAAAATGTCTCGATTCGTTTTCTTTTTTTTTGTCAGTCAAAGATATCGTATTATTTGTTATAAACTACACAGGCAAGAGCGGCAAACTCTACTTATTGCTATTCATGATAATATTTTCATTGTTTTGAAAATAGAATTAATTATTACACGATTACGTCACGATTCCAAAGAAATCTTTTTGTAACAAAGGAAAACGACGACTAAAACACAAGTTCTACTCAACCGATTTGCTTAGCTATTTGCATGCCAAAAATTATTTAATTCGGATCAGGCCAGACTGAGAACCGTTAAGATTTATGACGAAAATTTATCATTTTTAAGCTGATTTCAAAATTTAATATCTTTAAAACTACAAAAGATATGTGCCCAAACTATGACTTAAATCGCAAATTTAAATGTCTATTTAATGATCATACCAAATTTATGTGGAACAGACTTTTAAAAATAATATTAAATTAATTGCGAAGTTACCGTAGGTTAGACATGGCAACGCCCTTAAAGGGAGGCAAATACATACTCGCTTGAAGACGCAAGTACTAATATGAATGCTAATAATAAAATAATATATATCTAATTAAAAGCCTTTTTAAATAAGTACCGTAAGTTTTAAGAGCACATTTAAAAGATTGTACTGAAGGGCTGGAACGAATATCAGTATCAGAACCAGATGGTTTTAAATCATTCCACAGGTTTCGGGCTAGAAATGAAAACGATCTTTCACCATATGTAACCATTCTAGCAGATCTTGGTTTGAGACGATAAATGTCATTTGAACTACGGAGACTGCGAGCATTTATTTGTTTTTCAATTAGATGACATAAATAAGATGGGGCTAAGCCATGAAAACATTTATAAGCAGTTAAAAGAATCTTAAATTGAATACGATATGGAATGGGAAGCCAGTGAAGTTGTTTAAGTATGGGAGTAATATGATCATTTCTTTTCGTAAGGGTAATAAGTCGTGCAGCGGTGTTTTGAACTTTTTGCAATTTGTATATTAATTTATTGGGTAAGCCGGATAAAAGTGAATTAAAAGTATCAAGTCTTGAAGTAATAAAAGCATGAACAAGCGTTTTAGTTGAATCCGGGGAAAGAAATTTACGAACTTTGCCAATATTACGGATATGAAAGTAGCAGGATTTACAAATATTGTTCACGTGATTAGACATGGTCATTTTACTATCGAAATAAGCTCCAATATTGCGAACAGAGTTACTAGGAGTAATTTCATTTCCATCAATCTTAATCGAAGTGGAATCAGTTATGGTGTTGAGGTTATGATTAGATCCAAGCAAAATAAATTCAGTTTTATCACCATTTAAGCATAGAAAATTTACAGACATCCATAATTTAATTTCATTGATACACTGCTCAATATTAGATTTGCTCAAAGCATGCTCATTCGCATTTAAAGGATTAAAACTTAAATACAGCTGGGTATCATCAGCATAAATATAATAGTCAAGGCCATGTCTTTTAACTCATTCGGTCCAGTTGTCGTGTCAAAGCAACCTAATTAGCCAGTGAATCTCACCGACTTACCCCGCTAGACGTTGACCTAGTGTCAAGTCAGATATCCGCTCAACGTCTGCAACGACATTTCACATGTACTGTTTTGTTGATCAATAAAGTTATAAAAAATTGCCGATTGACTTTCCAAAAGCCATTATCTAGTAAACATATAGTTTGAACTTATGATTGGAATCATAAAATGTACACGTCACAGCAACGGTTTAGGTGCTATAAGGTCGCGAGTTCACGAGAAAATTCTGTTCATATCGGTTGCCATATTGGACGACCGATCGCTATGTACTGTTTTATTGATCAATAATAAAAGTTTTAAACACAAGCCCTTTGATTTGCCAAAGTTGTAATCCCATAAAACAATAGTTTCATCTAATGATTGGGGTCATAAAATGTCTAGGTAGTATGTCACAACAATTTTTACGACTGCTGTCGGCATCTTTCATGCACCGTTTTATTGAGCAATAAAGTTATATAAGAAAAACTGATTCGCTTTCCAAAAGTAAATTAGACAATAGAAATATAGTTTAATTTTTCAACTAATGTTTGAACTTTATTAAAGTCATAAAATTTGCGACACAACACCGGTTTTGGGGGGTTAAGGTCATGAACTCTGTAGAAAAATTATATCCGAGGTCGCCATTTTGTATAGTAGTCAATATTTGTACGCTTTGTATTTTAATAATTTCTTCGTTATGGAAAGTGATTCCGACTCAGACTTTGAAGGATTTTTTTACCGGAAAATATATTAGACGTAGAAATTAGCAATAATAGTATCCTGGACAACGAATTGACTAACAATTCGAGTGAGGAACAAGACGCCTACCAAATACTAGCCTAAAATGGCAGATATTCTTTGAGATTTTATTTTGATTCATACGCCGAATTCCGTTATATTCAAATCATTTTTATGCCCGAAGCCAGGGCCAACTGACATATTAAAACGTAAGAAGAACGGATTTGATTTTATTTGTTTATTTTTTTGACTGAATATGTTCGCATTTGTGACCGATGAAACCAATCCATCACGCTGAGAAATTCAATGAGATTGAGAGGTTCGAAAAATAAAATTGGAGGGACAATGAGTTAACAATTTTACCAACTGGAGCAGTATAAAGAGTAAATAAAATGGGTCCAAGGACCGACCCTTGTGGTACTCCACGTCACATTACCGATAACAACCCTCTGCTTTCTATCAGTAAGATAACTTTCAAGTAGCTGAAGTGCAGAGCCTT
The DNA here is from genome assembly GCA_917208275.1 of Patella pellucida. Classification (NCBI taxonomy): domain Eukaryota; kingdom Metazoa; phylum Mollusca; class Gastropoda; family Patellidae; genus Patella; species Patella pellucida. The sequence continues at coordinate 27,526,288 of OU795036.1, forward strand.
TTACACCAAATTCTGTCTGAAGTCTTTGTAGCAGGACAGTAGAATCTATGGTGTCAAAGGCTGCGGACAAATCTAAAAGTACTAAAAGAACACAATTTCTATTGTCTATTGACCTTAATATATCATCTTGCACTCTGATAAGCGCTGTCTCAACTCTATGAAACTTACGATATGCACTCTGTAGACTATCATGGAGGTTGTGTGTGTCAATATGTTCAATCAGTTGTTTGGCTATACATTTTTCCAAAATTTTGGAGATAAAACTTAAGTTTGATACAGGACGGTAATATTTTAGCACATTTCTATCTTAAGTTGATTTTTATACGCCCACGTTTTCATGTGGACGTATTATGTCGTCGCCCCTGTCCATCCGTCCGGATGTCCGTCCGTCCACAATTGTTTGTGGACTCTCTACAGGTCACAATTCTTGTCCGATTTTTACGAAACTTGAAATATAGGTTTATCCCCAAAATATCTTGGCTGCTTTCGATATTGGCATGTATCGGATCAAAACTTCATGGATTGTGGCCCCTGATTGTACGAAAAATCACGTTTTTAGCTTGTGGACCCTATAGAGGTCACAATTTTGAACCGATTTTGATGAAACTTGACGTGCATGTTTATTACCCAAAGATCTTGGTTCCTTTCGATATTTGCGCTTATCTGATGGTAATTTCCTGAATTATGGCCCCTGATTGTCCGAAAAATCACCTATTTTAGCTTGTGGTCCCTCTGGAGGTAACAATTATTATCCGATTTGAAAAACCGTTCGATTATATCACCGTTAAACCCTAAGGAAGGTCGAGTTCGAATTTCGGGAAAATCGGACCAAAATTGCCATACAAAATGGCCGTCGTTCGTACGCGAATACTGTTTAAAAATGGTATATCAAGGTTGTGGACCCTGTAGAGGTCACAATTTTAATTCAATTTTGATGAAACTTGAAATGCATGGTTATAAACCATAGATCTTGGTTCCTTTCGATATTTGCGCATATCGGATTGAAACTTCCTGAATTATGGCCCCTGATTATACGCAAAATCGCCTTTGTTTAGCTTGTGGTCCCTCTGGAGGTCACAATTATTATCTGATTTAAAAAAACGTTTGATAATATCACCATTACACCCTAAAGACGGTTGAGTTTGAATTTCGGAAAAATCGGACCAAAATTGCCATACAAAATGGCCGCCGATCGTACGCAAATACTGTTTAAAATGGTATATCAATGTTGTGGACCCTGTAGAGGTCACAATTTTAATTTGATTTTGATGAAACTTGAAATGCATGGATATAACCCAAAGATCTTGGTTCCTGTCGATATTTGCGCATATCGGATCGTAACGTCCTGAATTATGGCCCCTGATTATACGCAAAATCGCCTTTGTTTAGCTTGTGGTTCCTCTAGAGGTCACAATTATTATCCGATTTAAAAAATCGTTTGATTATATCACCGTTACCCCCTCAGGAAGGGTGAGTTCGAATTTTCGTAAAAATTGGACCAAAATTACCATACAAAATGGCCGCCGTTCGTATGCGAATACTGTTGAAAAATGGTATATCAAGCTCGTCGACCCTGTAGAGGTCCCAATTTTAATTCGATTTTGACGAAACTTGAAATGCATGGATATTACCCAAAGATCTTGGATGCTTTTGATATTTGCGCATATCGGATTGTAACTTCCTAAATTAATGCCCCTGATTATACGCAAAATCGCCTTTGTTTAGCTTGTGGTCCCTCTGAAGGTCACAATTATTATCGGATTTAAAAAATCATTTGATCATATCACCTTTACAAGCTAAGGAAGGTTGAGTTCAAATTTCGGGAAAATAGGACCAAAATTACAATACAAAATGGCTGCTGTTTGTACGCGAATACTGTTAAAAAATGGTATTTCAAGGTTGTGGACCCTGTAGAGGTCACAATTTTAATTTCGATTTTGATGAAACTTAAATTGCGTGTTTATAACCTAAATATCTTGATACTTTTCGATATTTGCGCATATCAAATTGTAACTTAATGAATTGTGGCCTTTGATTGTAGGAAAAATCACTTTCGGTTTTGCTTGTTCTCTATCCATCTCTCGAAAATGTGGGCGTATCCTGCCTGGCAGCCGCTGGTTTAATAACTGGAACGACATTAGCAACTTTAAAACAATCGGGTACTTTTCATTTTTGGATACAAGAATTTATGATATCAGTAATCACAGGTAAGATTAAATTAAGGTTTTCTTTTAGTAAAGATGTGGGGAGGGCATAGGCGTACGAAAAAAAAATAGAAATCTAAAAAGAGCTCAGAATTGTGAGATCGGTCATTATTCGAGGAGTTTTTGAAAATGAGGTGGGGTAGGGGTATGGCCTTGTCGGGGAAGGCTATGGTCTTGTCGGGAATGAATGCTCAGTTTGTCGGGAAGCGTTACGCCATCTGTTGGGTTTTGAATATTTTTAATAATATAGAAGCGTAAAGAAAGCAGGCTAGTCAATGAAGAACACGTACGCCATCTGAATAAAACTAGCACGTACACTTGACCTTTCTCGGTTCTTGAGTACTGTGTTCCTGTATATTGGATGACAAACTTAAAAAAGTGTCGTCGATTGATTAATGGATTCTGTTACAGTACAAGATAATTGTAAATTTTGCCCATCGTCTTATAGTAACTCATTAATCTCATTTTTTATTTTCTATGACTTTGTTAAACTAATCAATTTCTATGAATTAAGTTTTCGCGCGTTTTTTTGTCAAGTTAGTTGTAGCGGTACCGTGTTTATACAATCAAGGGACACTTGGTGAGAAAACTGTCAAAATTTGTAAAAACTGTTTGTTGTCAAAACTGTTGGGATTGAATCGAAGTACAGTCCATATTTAATTTGTTGTCAGGGCGGACGCACCGCTTATATAACTCCAATGGTATGAGTGTACACTTTCTATTGCTGATATTTAATATCAATTCGATATAAAAAAATCAAAACTATTTTCAGTACTGATTTAAATACTGCTAGCATATAGAAGATTACTAATGCTTTAGCAGTACTAAAATCTGGGCCCGAGTTCACAAAGCATACTTAAGTACAAATCTATGCTCAACTTTGAGAATTTTCTCAAATCAAACGTTCTCAGAATAAATGGAGTTCACAAAACAATTTGAGAACATTTTTGTTCTCAAAGTTGAGAAAGTTCTCAAATATTTGAGAAAGCTGCTAAGCGTACTTAAGTCTAAAATTTTTACAGATATTTTAGTAATAGTAGGTCTATGCTAATACTAATAGTACAATTATTTATAAATAAAGTATTTATGATTTTTAAAACGGCATTAATTTCATAACATTCAATCTTTGGTTTTTTTTATATAGATTAAAATTAGTTTTTTAACTGTCAGTTCCTTATTTAAATCTTACACACAATGTTATTACTTAGTTAGACATAGGGCCTACTTCTTTGTTTTATGTTATAGTTATGATACTTCTTTTTTAATTTTCCAATGCCCCTCTTTTTTGTTATAAATTGACTGAAATAGTAAACAATATTTAAATGGTAGATTTAGTTAGAATTTGTAATTTAATTTATAGGCCTACTTATAGGCCTATTTTGACCGTGATTCGTGTGAATGTGATATTTATCTAATATCACGATATTATTAGTATTTTATATTACTAAGTATCACTATTAATAAAGATTAAACTTGTTGAAATTTTAATATTGATTTGATTTGTGTGAATAAGATAGTAGGCCTACCTGTAGGCTAACGATTTAGGGATAAGTCTATTAATAAATAGGCCTAAGCTAAACTTACGACACCTATTTTCTTTCATTTTGGAAATTTTCCCCAAGGCACCACACCCCTTTATTTTACCAAATAAAGTAGCTTCCCTATATATTCTTCTATTAGAATCATCTCCTCTGCGTTTGATTAATTAGCGGCCCTCTTCCTGCCACCGCCTTCCATTTTTAATTTGTGACAAGCATAACAGACGACGTTGGAATGTGTTTGTTTACATTTTTCGTTACAGCGAATGTCATAATAATAATAACTCTATTTAAGAAGGGTAAAGGATAAGGCTGTAGAAGCATTTCTACCATCCTGCCCTTCGTGAAAAAAAATAATTATATTATAATACAAAGACTAAAAAAAAGATGATAGTGATAGGAGCTTGTTCATTTGACCCAATTATAAGCAGCATCTTCAGTCGAGTTTTCATTGAATAAAAACAATAATTCACTCGGTTTGTTCATACATATTTGTTCAATTACAAGTGGAAATAAAGTAAAAATGATAATAATATAGTTATTACTACAATTCCATTCATTTCTTATTGAACCCGCTAATTCTACGGTGTAAAACACTGGTATCTAAAAATAGATTTTATTCCTAGTGATTTCATTGGCTAATAGATAGAGCTGACCCCAGTCGCTTGTAGAATTGAAAACAAATAACATGACGTAATCGATGACTCCGTTAAACAGAATACTCAAGCTGAGAATTTGCTCAACTGCTTTTGTGAACACCAAAATTGAGAATGTTCTCAACTTGAGAATATTCTCAACTTTGAGCAGAAATATTGACTGAGATTTTTTTTTCTTTGTGAACTCGGGCCCAGTATTGAAGATTTGAAAATTTTCTGCAATACTGTCGTGAAAATTGAAGGAAACGTATCTACTATGGAGTCACAGTCAAATAACTGAAAGAAAGATCATGGCGGTGAAATAAAATGTACGTCCTGCCAACAGATAATGACAAAGGACACTTTAAATTGCATTGCAAGAGAAAGCATGGTCACAACACATCTGACATTAAATTCACTAGGATATTAGAGAGTAATCAGAAAACGTTATCGTCATTATTTTCTGCTACGTACCAGCAAAATCCGGATAACGATTCTAATGATAGCGCATCTACTGATAATCGTTTGACTTATTCTTCTTTTGGTATAATATTACTAGATGTAAAAAAACTTGAACTAAAATGGTCATTTACATATTAAAAGTATATAAATTTTACACAAGTTCAAAAAGTCTTCTATCTTTATTCTAGATCTAACTATCTTAGATATGAATAAAAACTGTGAACTGTCATATAATGAAAAACGTGGCAAAAGTAAATTGTAATACGAAATATATATAGATTGTAAATTTGAATTCTTTTAAAATGGTCATTCATATATTAAAAGTAGATAAAGATACAAGTCTTCTATACATCTGAGTCTCATAAACGGCATTGCGGACTCTAAAGAAATATATTTGTTGGGAAAATATGCTGGGCCCCCCCAAACAAGTTCGGTCCCGTACGCCTATGTGGGAGGGGGTCAAGAGGGCAGGTCTTAGGGCCTGACGATTTAATAATATCTGACACAACAGATTCGCTAACTAAATCGAAATTGTCAATGCACACTTCCGTTGGCGTCTCATATTTGGGTACAAAATCACAGGAATTGTTACATTGATCAAGTTCTGTTCGTATAAGTGTTATTTTATCGGAGAAGAAGTTTGCAAACTCTTCTGCTAGCAGACATTTATCAGTGCAATCAGGGAAGACAACAGTCGAGGAGGAATGATCAATCAGTTTATTAACAACACAGAATAGTTCTTTCTGTTTGTTGGCACTATTTTGAATTGTTTCATTGAAGAAGGAAACTTTTGATTGTTCAATGATATATTTGACTTTGTTTTTCTCTTCTCGGTAAAGATCTTTATGGATATGAAGGGAGGTCTCACGCCACTTTTTCTCAACTTTTCTGCGTTTTTGTTTTGCTTCAGCTATTTGCTGGTTACTCCACTCATTTGCTGGTCTAACAGTAAATGTTTTAGTGGTTAGCGGAACTAGATCGTCAATGATCTTTCTCAGTGTTGTATCATACAAATCAGCTTTTACATTCACATCAAGTTAGATGTACCAATTGTTTCACAAAAGGTATCGTTGCTTAGAGAATTGAATTTACGAAACGATATTGTTTTCTTGTCTAAAGGCGGCTTCTTCGTTAGAATTTTAAAGGTGATAGGAAAATGGTCTGATAGTAAGGTATCTTCCACCAGTACATCATGTATACATGTATGTATCTCATCTTGACGTGTAATGACAATATCAAGAAGATGACCTTTATTATGTGTCTTTTTGTTGACATGCTGTTGAAGATTGTAGGTAAGCAATATTTCCCGAAAGCGATTACTCAGTGGGTCAGAACTGTTTTCAAAGTGAATATTAAAATCGCCAAGTATCAACAAGTCGCCTTTTGACATTAACTTTGTTTCAAGAAGTGATGTAAATTCCTCAAAAAAGTAATTATTAAGGAATTTGGGGGCCTATAAACAATTAACAGTTGCAGAGATTTGTTCAGGTTCGATATCAAACAATCAAGGCACTCAAACGATTTGAATACCTCATTTGACTGCAAAGATATTTTTAAAGTTGACTTGTAGACAAGTCCAACGCCACCACCCCTAGACGCACGTGGGATGTGTAGAAAGCTGTAGCCTTCTGGAAGTATAGCCGAAATGGTCACTGAATTTGAGTTCTGGCTAAGCCATGTTTCAGTAATCGAGGACAGATCTAATTCTTCATCCACAATAAAATCATTTATGTCACTGGTTTTATTCCTAACAGATCTAGCATTAATTAATCCTGCTTTTAAATATGTGCTAGACTGATATGAAACTGAAGATCTGGATATTGGAACTCTAATTAAGTTGTTCAGTACAAGTTGACCTCTTGGCTGACTGCTCTGTCTGTTAGAGATGAGTACAGGAACACCATAGATATTCTTTCGTCTGTTAGGTTTCTGTCTTAAAATTTGGGTAACGGATTGTTTAATATTACTATTGTCTTCTAAAGTGGTATTCCTGAGATTAGTATACAATGAATGGTTATCATCACATTTCACTATCCAAATTGCTGATCGTGTACTGTGATATTTGTCTGAATATTATGATTAACACCTCTATTGTATTTACGGAGTGAATCCTGTCTAGTAGATGTTGTTAAAGTTCTAATTGTTCTTTGTTTATTGCTTCCCGCTCTAACACCCCTTTTTGTCTTAGGTTTCACTAGTTGATTGTCTTCAAACAAAGAGTTAACACAAGGGATTTCAACCATGGTACAATGGAAAAACCAGATTCAGTTGAAAAAGTCAAATATATAAATATAAAACCTGGAAAAAACTCTCTGAGGGAGAGTTAAATAAGGCTCTTTCCCTCAAGAAGGATAGTGCGGCTGGTGAGGACAAAGTAAAGTACTCCATGCTCAAACATCTACCAAGAAACGCCAAAACGATACTACTAAACTTCTTCAACACATCCTGGCTGTCAGGAGAGGTACCTAAAGAATGGCGAAAAGCAAACGTCATACCTCTACTGAAAGCTGGGAAAGAGAAGAACAAGGCAGAGTCATATCGACCAGTAAGTTTGACATCCACACTATGCAAAACCTTGGAAACAATGGTTAATATCCGATTACAGTTCTATCTGGAGAGCAACCGATTGATCGACGAAAATCAAAGTGGGTTCAGGAAAGGACGATCAACAATGGATCACTTGGTTAGACTACAGCAAGTCATGTCGCAGGCACTTCTCTCGGGAAACCTGTTATGTGCCGTGTTCGTAGATCTGACCAAGGCTTTCGATCTAGTTTGGTTAGACGGGCTGCTCTTCAAGTTAGGGCGTATCGGTATAACGGGCATAATGTTTCGGTGGATTAGAAGCTTTCTGAGCGATAGAAGGATACAGGTGAATGTTGGCAGATTCCTGAGTGCCGAGCAAACATTAGAAAATGGCACGCCTCAGGGGTCTGTTATCAGTCCCACTCTCTTCAACATCATGATCAATGACATTCATAAATCGTCCTACCTTGATTCCAAAACTGACTTGGCTAAATTTGCCGATGACAGTACCATATGGAGAAATGGGACGAGCTTCTGTGAACTACAAAAGAATATGCAAAAAGCCTTAGACAAATTCATGACATGGGCAAACGACTGGGGATTTAAAGTCTCGGAGAAGAAAACAGTCGGCATGCTTGTGAGCAGGGATAGAGGGATAAACAGAATGACTCTGTGTATGAACGGGAAAACCATCGAGTTCAAAGACCAAACCAAGTTCCTTGGCGTAATCTTTGACCGACGGTTGACCTGGAAACCGCACATCGACTGGACTGTAGATAGATGCTCCAAAATCCTAAACTTAATGAGAAAATTAACGGGCAGTACGTGGGGCGCCAATAGAGTTACACTAATGATGGTATATCGTGCTCTAATACGATCTGTATTAGACTACGGCTCTTTGGTCTTCATGAACTGTGCGCCAACACTCTTAAGCAAGCTTGACACCATCCAATACAAAGCTCTGTGTATTGCGACTGGCGTAGGGCTCGGGACTAGGCGAGAGGCACTACTACAAGAAGTCGGGGAGTTGCCCCTATCCCTAAGAAGAAAAGAACTGGCGACAAGGTATTGGGTCAAGATATCACAACTAGGTGAAAGATCCCCAACATTTGTCAGTCTACAAAAGACAAAATATGTAAGAGATCCCAAAAAGAAAACCTTCAGCCAGGGTATCAGAGAAACGATCAAGGAACTACGACTGGGGGAGCTCGTGATAAATAAACACGACCCCCCCAGTTGTCGCCCCCTGGACGCTCCCTATACCACTGGTCAATCTAGATCTACTACAGAAAACCGACAAGAAAAATAACCCCAGTGCTGCACGTGCTTTCTCTCTAGAACATTTGGAAGACAACTGGCCGTCTGATGACTGGGACCATGTGTACACGGATGGCTCACGCAATCCTGAAAGGGGCACCAGCTCGTTTGGAATATACCTGCCAAACGGGGAACAGGGAATAAGCAGGAAACTGCCCAATAACTGTTCGGTGTACACTGCAGAGCTTGTTGCCATTCGTGACGCTATTTCATGGATCTCCCATCAAAAGACCGGCAAGTTCGTCATTCCAAGCGATTCTCTGAGCAGTCTGATTTCAATCCAAAATGATGACAACTCGGAATCAAGACCAGAAGTCATTTTGGAAATCAGGCAGCTATATCAGAGGGTCCTAGAGAAGGGAAGCAAATTAGAGCTCGTGTGGATTCCATCACACGTCAACATTAAAGGAAACGAGGAGGCAGATCGACTCGCCAACGAGGGTCTCAAGGACACAGCTACACCCCGCCTCATAGACTACAGCACCACGGAAATCTACAGTATGGTTAAAAGACAGGTCAATTCAATCTGGGAATTAAATCTCGTTGAACTTGACACATACAGATTCCGACTGGATGACGAGATCTACACCAAGACAGCGACCAATCACCGTAGACGAGATATATGCAGACTCATATCGAAACTAAGGGTGAAAGAGCGGCTGCGAGACTACAAACACCAAGTCATCGTCTGTGAGTGCGGAGAAGAGTGTACCACCAACCATGTCCTGGTAGACTGCGAGGTTTACAAGGAAGAGAGACAGGACTTAGTGAGAATGATGGAGACCAATAACATACCATTCAACACTAAGAACCTACTCTTCCCTAGACCAGATCTGAAGCTACAAATCTTCGAAGAAATCCACACCCTAATGGACACAGTTGGACTATGTAAATTAGTGAAATAAGAAAGGGTCACGGCTGGATAAATTCTCCATACAACGTAGGATGGTTGAGTAAAAACGTCCTCACGAAGGAAGCCCAACCATCCTATACATTTATTTTAATTTATTCATTTTACTTTATCTTTACTTTACTTTTACTTAAATTTATTTTATATTTATTTATTACCTTCAATTTATTTTTTATTTTTTCTACTTATTTTTTATCTTAACTTATTTATTTTTTTTATACGACGTAGGGTGGGGAAGTAAAAACGTCCTCTCGAAGGAAGCCCAACCACTCTACAACTTTATTTTTATTGATTCATTTTACTTTATCTTTACTTTACTTTTACTTTACTTTATTTTATTTTATTTTATTTTATTTTATTTTATTTTATTTTATTTTATTTTTATTTATTACCTTTAATTTAATAAACTAATAAATTTTAATTAATTCATTTTACTTTATCTTTACTTTACTTTTACTTTAATTTACTTTATTTTATTACCTTTAATTTATTTTATTACCTTTAATTTATTTGACTACAACTTTATTATACTCTCTTTATTTATTTAATTCTATATTAGTTTAATTTACTACTAACATCTACTAAACTGGCGGGATAGTGGAGTAAGAGGGAGTCATGATCAGACGAGCTCTGCATCTAAACACTATTCTGCCAAAACAAATACCAGTGGGATAGTGGAGGAAGGGGAGGCCATGAGAAGACAGGCCTGGTACCTAAACACAAATCCCCGAAGAAGACATCTACCAATCCAGAAGAAGAGATTATCTACCAACGATGTGTTTTTATTTAATAAAGGGAAGAACTTCCCACTAAAACCTAATCCATGGCCTAAGGCCAAAATGGAAAGATTGCAAAATCATATTCTAAAAATCAGGAAGCAGCTTCGGCTCTCCTATGTCTTGTCTGTGATATCACTAAAGTGGAAGCAGACGTTAAACACCAAAAAGAAGAAGAAGAAGAAAAAACTGCATAATTTCACGAAAAATTGAAAAATTTCCACACACATATAATCCAAAAAAGTCTGCATACAGGTTGATGCTGAATCTCTCATACATATAGTATCACTTATTATATACACATCTAAGGAAAACGATAGGGCAGATCACAGTGTGCAGCCAGTCAGAGGCGCCAGAGTCCACACAAAAGTTTTCAACCATGACACAGACATAAATCCAAAATTCAGTTCACAACTGCATAAATTCACAATTATTTTCGAATATTTTCCATATAAGATCCAAAAATCTTCGTACAGCTTTGTGCGAAATTCCATACAGCTATTATTCCATTAACACATATAAAATAAGGAAAAACTAAGAGAGATTCTGAGAGAGAGCAGCCTCACTCGGCACAATATATACATTCAGATAAGTCATAATATGATAATAGGCCTACAAAATCTATAGATCGTTAAAAACGGTAATAATTATTATTTGTAATTGTACGGTGCATTTTAAGCTAACTAGCTCACGGAAGAAAAGATCTTTGGTTCAAATATCACAGATATAATGTTATGAAATGATAGCATCAGATCCATCGAGGGCGGCCGTGTTACTACACTACTTACATTAGGCCTACTAGTACTAGGCCTACAGCCGACGGGACAAATGTAAACATACTCTTTGTCATAATTAGGCCTAATTTGCTACCCTTGTAAAATGACAAGATTATTATTATTATTTATTATTATTATAACCGTTATGTTTACAGCCGAGTGGTCAGTTCTGTACCCTGATTGGATATCGGAATTTGAGATAAATGGCATCAAATTTTCAGTCACCCCAAAAAAATCTAAACAACTTTTTTTTTACAGGTTTATTTTTTCCCCAAGTATATTTCCTTTTTGTTTCATTAAAGGATCGCCAGACATCAACAAGTTCACGTTTATTGCACATATTCAGAACCTCTGATTTTGCTTTTGGATTGTTTTCATGTTTGTAATTGTATGTATCCAAAGTTTGATTTAGCATCAAATTCCAGTCTCTGCAGATTATTAAAGAATCCACTTTAAAATGTTTCAAATTGTTTTGAAGATCAATGTAGAAATCAGGGTCATCTTGGTTTGGACCGTATACATTGATCAGAAGAAAAGTTATGTTATTTGTTTCTATCCCAATGAAGATATAATTTCGATTTTTCCAATCTTTTTGAATTTTTAGTATTTTATATTCAAAGTTATTATTAAACAGTACTGCCCCTCCCCGTTGTTTTCTGGAATTACCACTTAGTTCTACTTTATTTCGCCATTCCGCTTGGACGTATTTTTATAAAAAAAATTCTAAGTGCGTATCCTGCAGACATATTATACCTGCGTTACTTTGTTTTAGGACCCTAAAAATATCTCTCCTTTTTTTGGCTTCCTCTAATCCTTGACAGTTAATAGATCTAATCTAAAAATTAGCCTTTGTCTTTAATGCATATTGGATCATTACTCTTGGATATTGTTTCACTGAAATAGTTTTGAAAAAATACTTGTTTCCAGAAAATAACAGATTTATTCAATCATTAGTGCTGTTTCCCTATTATTGGCCATATTTATGCCAAAGATCATGGTTATTCGTCTTCACCGTGTAAATGCAATTTGCTTGGACAAGATGAAACGATTTTTCGGGGCTAAATCACAGCCTATCTTAATATAAATAGTATCTTTTTGATATATAGTTGAAATATGTATAGACCATGAGACATTCTTTTGAAGGTTAATGTTAAAAACATTACAGATCAGACTCATTTGAATAAAATATCTGTACGGTCAACATGTTGGATAATTGTTTTTTTGGTAAAAACAATCATCACTAGAACTGCGATGCAGTAATGACAGGTTTCACCGGTGCCACGTTACCCTTAAATGTATATCACTTCCTGTACCAATGAAACCATGAAACAGGTTTCCATATAAGCATTGCACACATAAAAAAAAATGGACGTAGAATCAACCAAATCCAGCAATATCAATTCATTTTATACATTTGTTACATGTAAGTGTACAGTACTTCCGGTGATAATGCAAATGTTCAATTAGTTTTAGGAAATCAGAAATGGCATAAGGCTGCACATGGTGAAAAATTTATGTGAATCGAATAATAATTGCTAATTTTATAGACCAAAAACCTTGTGCAACCGTAGAAATTAGAAACCATTTTTTGGTATCTGTATGATCGTGTGGGTTCATTGTTTTTGTTGATTGGAATCAAATATAATTTGAAAAACATTACAAATAAGACTCATTTGAATAAAATATCTGTTTTGAAGGATAAAAATACATATTTCGCCAAAATGACGTTACTTCTGTTGACAGTAAAAGTGTTAAATTACTTCTATTTTGTATGAAATAGTAAATGGCATTAGGTATCAAAATTTTCAACGGATAAAAAACACGATTCATTTGAATAAATTACTAGTTTTGAAGGCTATAAATACAATTTTTGGTATAAATACGTCATTTACGGTGACGTACAACAGTTTAAAAAAATTCACCGTAGCTAGATGAATCGTCAAGTTTATGTCGCTTCTTCCTTTGCTTCACATTAAGGGAGTTTGTATTATGATAGCTGGTGTATGATAGCTGGTGTATGATAGCTGGCATGGTGTATGATCACTTAATTAGGATTAGAAACACATACATGTAATTACTCACTAATTAAGAGTACTCCGGTGATTAGTTCTCAGGCTGCTCAATCAAATGTAGATTTCTTCAAATGTGGCTAAACACATCATCTTGAGTCGGAATGCGGAGGATCTAATTTTGGACTAGAGACATTATAAGTGAAAATATTAATTTTGATCGAAATTGAGATTTTAACAAAAATGAGTCTATAAATATATTATCTATCGATACAAAATATCAAAATAGCAATACAAGATTTTAGAACGCCTTTATTTGAACGTTTTGTACAAGTACCTTATTCTTAAATCTGTCCTGTTTCTTAAAATTCTCGGCGAAATTAGTTATGTTTATTCGCTCGTAGCAGGGCGATCGGTCATTCCTCTTGCATAATAATTGGCATTGTTGTAAAGTGGAGAATCTCTAGTTTACAAATATGATCAAAATATTATTGATGAATACCAAGTTTTAAAACCCATAAAAATGTAAACAAACAATGTGTGGCCATGCTGTCTAACTTGTTTGCCGATTGGCCCAGATACCGCCTGCAAAGCATTATGGTTACATGGCTGGCTGAGCAAGCGATACATATAAGTAGCAGAAATAATAAATTCTGATCGTATATAGATTACCGTTGAGTGTTAATCAAAACCATGTGGCTATGTGAATTAGTCGACAAGCGGGTGTATGTCATTGAGTAATACTAATAAACTGTCACGGGCCATTGATAAAGCCGTTGACAACTCATTATTTACTACTAATAACTAATCCATGCGGTTATTATTTCATATCTCATACCATCTTTAAAAAATAATTTATAGGCCTTAAGGGCATTGCCATGTCTAAGCTTCGCACTAACTTTTCAAACTATTTCTCGGTGATACTTAAGTACCTGTCTCCTTTTCCCCTAAAAACATAAATTATCAAAAGAAAGTAGCTATTACTTCGCCGGATAGGTCAGGATTGTCAGTCAAAGGGAGGGAATCCCTCGGGAATCCCTGACCTTGGTTGATCTAAACAGGGCACCCGAATTTGATTTGATCGTTACGATAAGTAAAGTAGCCCGTCTTTCTTGTTTCTGCATAAAAAATATGCTTCTGTAGCCTGGTTTTGGTCATTTCTGACACACAGAATCTTAACTAAGGGGAATTTATTCTATCTGGAATAACTAGTCTTTTTGACAGCTGCTAATAACGACAAAATGTCTCCATTCGTTTTCGTTTATTTGTCGGTCGAAGATATCGTATCATTTCTCATAAACTACACAGACAAGAGCGGCAAAGTCTACTCACTGCTAATTCACGAAAATGTGTCCATGTTTTTACAAATAGCATTAATTTTCTAACCATGGAAAACAACTTGAAGCTTTCATTCGGGGAAACATGTCTATGGGACCAATTTTGATTATATGAAATATAGTTTATTTCAGAACAGTTTAAGTTACGACCTATGAGTTTTTTGGATTTTCTAGAATTTTGGCATTATTATTGGCACCATAATAAAAACCTCCCGTAATTTTATTAAACACTAGCTTAGCTAGTTACATGCCAAAAATTATTTCTTTCGGATCAGGCAAGACTGAGAACGGTTTAGATTTATGCCGAAAATGTATCATTTTTAAGCCGATTTCAAAATTTAATATCTTTAAAACCACAAGAGATATGTGCCCAAACTATGACTTAAATCACAGCGTCATATGTCTATTTAAATATCATACCAAATTTATGTGAAACAGACTTTGAAAAATAATATAATATGAATTGCGAAAATACCGTAGGTTAGACATGGCAACGCCCTTAAATGGAAATAAACAAAATGGCAAATAATTTTCTTTTCGACAAGATTTTATTGATAGCTGAGTTCCGTTGACTGTCACTTCTTCATATGGCATGTAAAGTAAGGAATGCATATTGGATATTATTGTTTACAATTCTCTTATCACCATGGGTCGAAAAAATGAGAACGGTCAATGAGCCGAAATGCGACAATTCTCGAACATGCCATTGTTTAATTACGTCATGAATACATCAAAGCCAAAGTGCACGAAAGTAAACGCAAGCCTTTCTTGACTATGAAATTTGGGTTTCTATAATGACTCGTAGTCATATTTTGATAACGTTAAAGGACCTGAAAATAATAATAGACCTATCCTACATTACCATAAAGATTGTTCTTCAGTACAACACCATCATGTAAAAATTCCTCATGTGTTGTCCATGTTTCGTTACGAAAGGAGTGCATTTACTACGATTTTCGTCGTCAGCATCCTTGTAATATTAAATCGTAAATAAAAAAAAAACTAAAGACAAAATAGCAAATAAATGGCCTGGTTGCAATGGTATTTTGTTTTGGAACATACCAAATCTTTGACATGCTTTTTCTAAAACTTACTTTTGTGCGTTGGGTAGCTTCTAATAGACACAGCTCAGTCAATTTTTGTCCAATTCATACAAACTATACATTATATTGAAGTTAATAAGTTTCGGAATGTGAAAATGACAATAACTCAATTTTCAAATATGGTAGAGGGGGGGGAGAGTCACAAATGTAACAAAATCAAAAATCCAATTTCAAATTTAATATCCAAACAGCATTCACAGATTATAGATCTTGATTTTAGTCTTAAATTGGTCATGCCATCACAGGGCAAGGTTGTAAACCAAAAAACTCGATCTGATTTTTCAAGATAATATCTCAGTCAGCGATCTTGTTAATATTTTTTAGAGACATTGCCAATGAGTGGGTATAATTTCCATGCTTTGCATGTCTATCTTTTTAATATTTTATGGTTTTAATTTGGGATTGTAGAAAATGCTTGATTCTAAGTAGAATAAACATTGCCTCAGACATTATTATAACTTATACTTTTATATTGTACTTGTAGGCATTAATAAAGGTAAAGGAAAAAAGAAAGGAAAAATGCCAGTGGTAAGTTATTGTTATAGGGGTGAAAATTGTGTTATTGATGCAGGTCGGTATTTGCCGATAATTGAACATATTTACCAATTTTTTTTACCCTTATAAAGAAATTCTAAGGTGGATGGAAATGTGGTTTTAAGATTTACCAACATCCTGGGAAACAAATGTATTGCAAATTTGGCATAGCAGATCATTCAATTTCACACGGTCAATACCAAGCAATGGGTTATGTGCACATTGTGCAGTCAAGAAATCTCCAAAACATGCACCTGATTTTCAGGCTAAGCAAAAGTCATTATTCCATATCACAAATTTATAAACTAAAATGAAAAATAGCTGACATGCTTCAGCTTGTAATTACGTTTTTTATAATGAAAGAAATATTGACGTAGCCGCTTTATTATTATGTTGACTTTAACCCTGTTTACTTTACAATTATAATTGGTTTCATCTGGTTAAATTAACTTTTCTGTGAAGAGTTGCAAATTTGGTGTGCTTGGCACGGTTATGAGTAAACAGGTCAATTTCTTTTAATTTATCGTGGCCTGGTACCTTGCCCAGAACGGCACGCTTGTCTTAATCTTTTAGTGGCATTTAGCGATTGGAGACATGTCAGAACTAACAAAATTATATGGGAACACAATCACTGGTTGCTTATCGGGGCTTATTTTATTTTATTGACTATTAACTCATTCGGTCCTAATATCGCCAAGTGTCGTCATAATTAGCTATTGAGTACCACCGACTTACGCCACCTGTCACTGACTAGAGTTTAGTCAGACTCCCTCTCGACAAATGCCCTCATCCTCTTTTATGTACTGTTTTATTGATCAATAAAGTTATAAAAAAGCCAATTCGCTTTCCAGAAGTAATTAGCCAATAAAAAGTCGTAAAATGTACGTCAAAACATAGGTTTTAGGGGCGAATGGCAATTTTGTACGCTTAGATTTTTAATAATTTTGTCGGTATGGAGAGTGATTCCAAAATTTTTGTACTGCAAAATATATTAGACGTAGAAATTAGCAATAATAGTATCCTGGACAACGAATTGACTGACAATTCAAGTGAGGAACAAGACGGCTCCGAAATAGCTTATTACAACAAGGATTTTATTTGGAATGATGCACTCAATTCCATTACCTTCCCAGCGTTTTTAGGCCCCAGGCCAGGGCCAACAGACATATTAAAACGTAAGAAGAATGAATTTGATTTTTTTAGTTTATTATGTTGGACTGAATTTGTTTGTATGTGACCGACGAAACGACTAGATATCACCCTGAGAAATTGAATGAGAAGTTCGAAAAATAAATTGGAGGAACGGCTGCAGAAATTCGCAATTAACAACTTTATTTACAGTGCTAATCCTAAAAACTTATTGTGGACTAAATTAATCGATTGTGCTTACTGTTTGATGCATGGATCATCAAAATATTACTTTATAATTCATAAACTTACTATTATTTTGCGCAGTTCTTCTTTTTATAATAGAGAATAACTTTGTTGTTATTTGGTATTTTTGTTTAAAAAAAAATTCCTTGTAATGCCTGTTTTTATATGCCAACATTTTCATGTGGACGTATTATGTTTTCACCCCTGTCCGTCCGAACGGCCGTCCACAATTGTTTGTGTACTGTCTACAGGTCACAATTCTAACCCGATTTTGACGAAACTTGAAATATAGGTTTATCCCCAATAGATATTGGCTGCTTTCGATATTGGCATGTATCCTATCAAAACTTTATGGATTATGGCCCCTGATTGTACGAAAAAAAAAGTTTTTAGCTTGTGGACCCTGTAGAGATCACAATTTTAATTCGATTTTGATGAAACTTGAAATGCATGGTTATAACCTAAAGATGTTGGTTCCTTTCGATATTTGTGTATATCGGATCGTAACTTCCTGAATTATGGCCCTTGATTATACGCAAAATCGTCTTGGTTTAGCTTGTGGTCCCTCTTGAGGTTACAATAAGTATCCGATTTAGAAAATCGTTTGATTATATCACCGTTACACCCTAAGGAAGGTTGAGTTCGAATTTCGGAAAAATTGGACCAAAATTGCCAAACAATATGGCCGCCATTCGTACGCGAATACTATTAAAATATGGTATATCAAGGTTGTGGACCCTGTACGTAGAGGTCACAATTTTAATTCGATTTTGATGAAACCTGAAATGCATGGTTATAGCCCAAAGATCTTGGTTCCTTTCGATATTTGCGCATATCGGATCGTAACTTCCTGAATTATGGCCCCTGATTATACGCAAAATCGTCTTTGTTTAGCTTGTGGTCCCTCTGGAGGTCACAATTATTATCCGATTTAAAAAATCGTTTGGTTATATCACCGTTGCACCGTAAGAAAGGTTGAGTTTGAAATTCGGAAAAATTCGGAACAAAATTGCCATACAAAATGGCTGCAGCGTGTACACGAATACTGTTATATAATGGTATATCAAGGTTGTGGACCCAGTATAGGTCACAATTTTGATTCAATTTTGATGAAACTTGAAATGCATGGTTATAACCCAAAGATCTTGGTTCCTTTCATTATTTTCAAATATCAGATCATAACTTCCTGAATTATGGCCCCTGATTTTCCGAAAAATAGCCTATGGTCCCTCTGGAGGTCACGATTATTATCCGATTTAATAAATTGCTTGACTCTATCACCGTTACACCATACGGAAGGTTGAGTTTGAAATTCAGGGAAATCGGACCATAATTGCTAGACAAAATGGCCGCCGTGTGTACACTAATAGTGTTAAAATATGGTATATCAAGGTTGCGGACCCAGTGTAGGTCACAATTTTAATTCGATTTTGATGAAACTTGAAATACATGTTTATAACCTAAAGATCTTGATTCTTTTCGATATTTGCGCGTATCAAATTGTAATTTGATGAATTATAGCCTTTGATTGTAGGAAAAATCACTTTCGGTTATGCTTGTTCTCTATCCATCTCTCGAAAATGTGGGCATATCCTGCCTGGCAGTGCCAGCTTACTAACTTTTACCTTGTGGACACTTTTGAGGTCACAATGTTCATCTGATTTTGATGAAACTTGAAATGCATATTTAAAAAACCAAAGATCTTGGTTCTTTCGATATTCTTGCATATCAGATCGTAACTTCCTAAATTATGGCCCCTGATTGTAAGAAAAACATCAAAAGAATAAGTGGTTTGTACACTCACGAAGTAAACTCATTATAATTCTATGTAATAAAATTTTGAATGCGCAGAAAGGTTTATCATATGTTAAGTTATGCAAATTTAAGGTGCTTAAAGGTGCTTATTTGACATACAATAATACATCCAGTATTAAGAAAATTGAGTATTCCATCATGCTGTACCTTATCCAGCATATTATATCAATGCCAAAGTTACAGCGTCCGCTGTATAAGTTAATTGAACTATCTTACATGTAAGGATATGACACGTAAGAGGTTATAGTTTTACATATTTTCAGGGTCTAAGCAAAAAAAACAACCAAACAATTTGTTATATGGTTTCATGTGACTTATTACATTATGATCATCTTTATATTTATAGTATCTCGGACCTTTGAAAGCAGAACAAAGTTTAGGAACTCCTGCTCTGCATAGAGGTGGTGCTTTAAATCCTATTAAAACATCTGAAAGTCTGGGACAGTCAGGAAAGTTGACATCATCTGCTCAGTTAGCCTCATCAGAACAGTTAGCACCAATGAGAGGATCAGCTGGTTCCAGTCATCAGGTGGGTGTTAATATTACCATAAATGAAATATAAGCTGAAGGAGCGGACGCGGAAAGGAAGAGCTTACTTAAAAGTTAATAATGAAAAACTCTAAGCCAGATTTGAGACTTACATGGTATTATCCAAAGATTGCCAGGTTCCGAAGAAATCTAAGGTTCCGGAAGATAGAATTGGATATACTAAATGCAATGTTTCTAGAGTCTAATAGAAAGTGCGGGGGACTGCACCACACATAATTTACATAAAAACAAATATACGGACAAGACCATACACAGAAATCATAGTTTGGTAAATTTATTAATACAAAAGTTAACAATATATCAAATACATTATTGTTTGTATTGGTGGTTGTAACTTATATGATCTGGTCGTAGGCTCTGGGTAGATAAACACCTTGGTCTCTATTTAGTGTCAAGGTATGTTGGCGTATCTAGATGGCCTGATGAATTTTCCTCGTTCTTTTGTCATGCTGGTGTATTCTGTGTGTTTTTACCTTCGACCAATTTACTTTGTGGTGACGATTGGGTCGATGATGGATGGCGACAGCTGAGTCACTGTTGGAGCGTGTAGGTTTGTGTTGGTCGACCTGTTTGTTTAGAGGGACTCAAGTTTCTTCTAGGTATGAGTCACCGCAGCTACCAATTTGTAGTGTGGTCGAGGAAATATATCTAATATATTATAGGCTAAACTCCCAGCTTAGCGCTCTAAGGCTGTCCGCTTGTACTCTATTCAAATTACCTTGTTCAAATCAGCATGTAGTCAATACTTCCTGTAGGTGCCGGATTTCATCCTGGACGTTGGTTCTACTGCACAAGTTTTTGGCTCTCTTCACTAGGGCTGATATATGGCTTTTTTTGTGCTGTAGGGGTGGTTTGATTGGAAATGTATGTATTGGTATATGTATGTAGGTTTGTGGTAAACACTGGTTGTGGGGGTTTGCTCCCCATAATTGACTTTGACATCAAGAAAAGATAGACATTTATTTGTTTCGTCTCTATAGTAAAGTTGAAGTCGATTGGGTCATCTTGGTCTTACAGTATAACAAACGTATCATCAACTTAAAGGAGAAAGTCTTAAAATCTTAGGGATTGTTCATGCGATAGATAGGTTTTCCAAGACATAGAGAGCAAAATTGGACTACAGAAACTTCTTAATGTTTCCGCTGGTTAGAAAGCATTCATGTCACCCTCAAAGGCGACGAGTTAAACTTCCTGTTGGTATATTTAGGTATGAACCAGTGTTGGGATTTCGGCCGTATATTCCGGACGTGTCCGAATTTTTTTCCAAACGCACTCTATTGTCCGAACGTAAATATGCCCATTCGGACATGAAGACATGGTGAATAATATTCAAAATTCCAAAATTAATATAAAGTGTACTGACTAGTACTAAGAGTATAACTACCACTCAACCCGATTATCGTTGACAATAGGCTGGATTGATTAGGTAAGTAAGTGATCAACGTATTTATCGTGTTATACCGACTATAAACCTAAGTTGATTGATTACTTAATCTGTCTTGATTGACTGACTTAATCCTTTGTCTGACTATTCATCAAGTGTTTATAATTTTAATCTTCGTCTAAACCACATGGTTTCTGCATTGTCGGATATTTTAATCGCATTGATGTGAGCCGACAATATGTATAAACTAGCCATAGATGTCAAATATTGTAAGAGCATACAATGCCCAGATCGATAGACAGTCATTATTATTCGTCTGCGATATCACTTCGGTGGAAGTGAGCGTTAAATACAGCTATTACACTCACACACAGATATCAAAAAAATACTAGAAATTGCTAACTTCGTTCTTATCGCACGTGGTTACAGCAATCGGAAAACCTCGGCAGATACCGTCACTCTACATCTAGCTTCAGCTGTGTGACGGTAAGTCACACATGTACCTAGGAACTTGACGATTTTAGAAAGAACGAGTTGAAAAATGATGTCGATACATTATTGAAAACTGTTCTTTTTTTTTTAAACTATATTTTATTCAATAAGAATAGGATTGGGGAACAGGCTAGGCCTATATCACCCCTCTCCCTTTAAGAAAACATTATAATTACAATTGGTTTACTTAAATACATGTATTTAGTCGAAACTATTTATATTGTGTTATTATCTAATAATTAATACACTTCTAAAATTATACAACAATATTTACAAATAAAATGCTTATTTGATATACATTATAACTAATCTTGGTTTAACAGTTTAAGGCCTGTAAGGATATAAATACAATTACAATTTTTTTACTTAAACACATGTCTTTAGTCGAAATTATTTATATTATGTTATTAATTTATACAATTCTGAAAGTATACCATACTATTTTCAAATAAAACGGTTGTTTGATATACATTATAAATAAACTTGATTTAAGGCCTGAAAGGATGTAAATATTTTTAAACAGAATCGAAAGATGGTAATGATAAATGACGATTACAGTTCTTAAAATCTATTATTTAATTCTATAAAGTTTTGCACTTCGGAAAATATTAATATATTTTGGTCAAGTGAAATATCCGTAGAACCATGCAATAAAAATTTTGTATTGATGTATTCTGTTGTTAATGTGTGTATGGTTGTATTTCGTGCTTCTGAATATAAGGGACATATCAGCAGGAAGTGATAAGGATCTTCAAAATCGTGTCCACATCGACAGGTTGGAGAGTCAGTTATGTGTCCTAAAAATGCATGTCCATTTAGATCACTGTTTGATAAACGAAGTCTTGAATGGATGATTTGAACTTTTCTTTTACCGATATGGTAATACGGAGGTACCAAGTGATCATGCATTGCGAGTTTTTGTTTAAAAATGAATAACGTATCTTAATTACGTATTGAAAGATCTAGATTGTTCCAAAGTCGTGTAGTTGAAGGAAAGAAAGAATTATAAAATAGATTAGTTTTACAAGAATAGTATGGTAGGTTTTTATCATTTCTTAATGAATATTTACTTTGTTTTTTATTTAGATTGTCATAAAGGTAATCAGGGGCTAAGTGGTTTATTATTTTATATAAATATATCAACTTATGTCTTTCGCGACGTTGTTTTAAAGGCAAAATACCGACTTCTTTATATAGCAAATCATGGCTAGTTCCCTTCACAGCGCCACATATTGTGCGTAAAGCATCTAATTGTAATTGTTCTAACTGGTTAGCTAAGTAATCAGTGCACCCATCCCAGATAATGTCAGCATAGTCAAATTGTGGTAAAATATAGGAAGTATATATTGTTTTAAGTGATTTCCGTCCTAGCCGGTACTTGAGTGATCTTAAGCAGTTTATAAATTTTGACACTTTATTACAAAGATTTTCTATATGTATGTTCCATTTAAGATTGTTTTGAAAAATGAGCCCCAAATGTTTGTGGTGAGATACTTCATTTATTTTAACCGTGTTCATACAAAGAGGAATCGAGTCGTGCTTAGATGTGGTTGATATTGTTAATGTTTCAGTTTTTTCAGGATTAAAGGAAACTAGCCATGTTTCAGCCCATGTGTATATTCTCTCAATATCTGAATTTAAAATTTGAGCACCTTCTGTAGGATCTTTAATCAGCATATATAAAGATGTATCATCCGCGAATAATTTTATATTTGACTGTAATTTCTCAACAATATCATTTATGTAGATCAGAAAAAGTAAAGGACTGAGAACTGAGCCCTGCGGAACCCCAGCCTTGACAACTGAGGTACCAGAGGAGGCATTTTCGACAACGACACATTGTGTTCTATTAGTTAAATAGCATTGAAGCCACTCCAATAAGCCTCCTCTAATACCAACAGCGCCCAGCTTTCGACAGAGACCGGCATGCCAGACCCTATCGAAAGCCTTGCTGATGTCACAGAACACAATTCTCACATAGTGCCCATCATCTATCGCTTTTGAAAAAAAAATGGTTTATGTCTGTAAGTTGATTTATAGTTGAGTCTCCTTTCATAAAACCACTTTGGAATTTTGTTAGTAGTTAATTGTCGCGCAGGAAGTTAAAAATATGCTTGTGTATGCATTTTTCAAAAATTTTAGATCTATAGATCGAACAATCAGATTTACTGCCTTTTTTATTGAGAGCCAAAACGTTCGCATGTTTCCAATTTTGGGGAAAAGATCTAGTATTTAGTGAAAGATTAAAAAGAGAACAAAGTGGAATAGAAATTTCTTCAGCTATTGATTTAAGTAATTTACCACTAATATTATCGGGACCAAAAGACTTTGATATATCAATACAACTAAGCATATCTTTAACTTCCTTTGGGTGTAATGTCAGTTCGTTAATTGAGTTCTCTTTGTGACTAGGACAAGGCAGAGGGTGATTAGTATCTTTCAATTCAGTCTGGTTTATAAAAAATGTGTTCAACGCCTCTGCTTTGTCCCGTGGTGTAAAAGCCGTGTTGTAGTTGTTGTTGTTAGTGTTGAGTGGGGGGATAGTGTGATGTGATGACCCGTTTTCTTTTACAAACAAGTTGACAAGTTTCCACCATGATTTAGAGCCAAAATTTAAATCGTTGTTTATGTTTTGATCTATTTTTTCGTAATAGTTACGTTTACAATTTCTTATTAAACAAATGTAATTATTTCTTATTTTCCGAATTGCATTCCAATGCTCTGATGAATCCGAATTTTTTGCTTTTCTGTGAATTTTGTTCTTCAGTTTACTCATTTTTCTAATTTCATTATTCATCTAAGGTTTATCTCGAGGTCTAATAGTCACATTCTTAATAGGGATATTATTTTTTGCATTGTTAATCAACTTGTTTGTAAATTTGAAGCATGCTTCGTCAATAGTGTCGCTTGCAGTGGTAACGGTCCAGTCGGTATTTGTTACGTCATGTCTCAGTCCTTCTATATCCATTTTTACATAGTCCCATATTAGTCGATTATAACTGTGTTTAGGCTGGGAATGAAATGAAAGTTGACAATACACAGGGCAGTGATCGCTACAAAAATTATCCAAACAACCGGTTGTCTTAACAAAATTCGGGCAATTAGTTAAAATTAAATCAAGTAATGAATTTCTACCGCGTTCGCTATATCTGGTTGGTGAGTCAATTAATTGTTTTAAGTTGAAAATGTTCATAACTTCGTGAATAAAAGAATCTTTTACCTGGCAAAAATCAATATTAAAATCTCCCATGATAAAACATTTCGTTATATCATCTAATAAAGCCAAACTAATAGAATTTAAAATAGAATAATTTACCTGAGAAGAACTACTGGGAGACCTATAAAATGTACCTAATAAAAATGTATTGTTTTTAGTGTGAATTTCTATCCAAATACACTCTGTATTGTCAACTTCCAAGTCAAGGCGTCTTTTATATTTCAATGTATTTCTAACATAAACTGCTAGACCACCACCCTTGTTAGTTGTGCGATCTTTCCTTATTGGTGCTTGGTAGGATGGAAAGGAGACTAAACTATCAGGGATAACTGGTTTTAACCAAGTTTCAGATATTGAGAGAATATCATAACTATCTAACTCTGAAGAGATCAAGTCAATCTTACCCCGGATACTCCTTACATTCAGATGCACAATGGATAAATAATTATTTTTTTGATTAGGACCCGGATTTTGTTCAATATCACCACAGAGTAATAAGATAACGAGTATGCATATCTTATATAAATTACAAAGCCTTAAAAGTTTAAAGATATAGTTAAAAACAGAGTGTATACATCTTTTTTGTTTAGTCTTTAGTGATAAAATATTAATATTTGGAGAACCATCGTTATAAACATCACATATGAAAACAGTTATACAAAAAATATCAATAACTATACAATTTCTAAATAATCTAATATCATAATACATATTAATAACACAATGAAGTAAATAAAAGAAATAGTTGAACACAGAAACGTATATACATTCTATAATACAAGTACAGTATGATGTTGTTACTGTACTGATTGCCTGACACACTGTCTGCGTGTGGAGTGGGTCAGTCACGTGAGATTTTACCGTTACTGATGTTATGTGTAACGAGCACGTGCTTATTGCCAGATGAGTTAGTGTTTTCGTAAGCGCATACTCCTCGCAGTGTTCGCTGGATTTGATATAATCTGGTCATTATTTACGGAATATGAGCAATGGAATTGAATAAAATGGGATTTAACGTCCTATACTTCATAGACTTATCTAGATTGTTAGTGCCGAGATGTATGGGTTGTCTATTAATTAGGATATCGATATGAGAGTCGTCGCGATAAAGTGCCTGTATGGCCTAAGTAGATCGACAAAAATATTATGTAATGATAAAATTCTGACATAAAGTAAACAAACAATATATATATATATATATATATATTATAAAAGAGACAGTTTTTGTGAGCAGTAAAAAGCGGAAATATAGAAATATATATGAAATATTCTCAAATAAAATATCATAATGACTGCAACGTTTTTTAATAAAATAAAACATAAACGACTAATATAATAATGGTCATAGTTCTTTAGTCACAATAATTCGATGAGCTATTGTTGTGCTTGAAATAAACAACTTATTAATAATTTACACACAAATTAAACTTCTGGGTCAGTGTCAATTACATAACTGATGTTGGGGTTGATTGCGTTTTGGGGTGTAGACGTCAATATTCCAACATCGAATAGGGATTGTTGACGGGGTGCGGTGTTGACTAACGACCCGTGATTACCGGTAGCATTGCGTGGTGTATTATGTGGTCTATGCTGATCGAGCTGTGTTTTGTGTATTAATTGATGCTGATCAGACTGCTTGAACCGACTCAAATCTTCTTCCGAGTCAATGACAAAAACTCTGTCACCTGTCAGTGGCTTTACATAAATTCGGCCGTCATATGTCCAGCAATTTTTAATTTTTTTCAGCTTGAACAATTCCCTCTTTTGAATTATTTGCTAGCTTGTATGGTTTGAGATTTCGTTTGTTGCCATATACTGATGCGCGATCTCTATGGGATGTAGTCATAACGGCCCTAGACCATATCGGCCAAAAAAAGGTTTGGTCAAAACGGCCCTACTTTGGTCATAATGGCCAAAACATTTGGTCATAAAGGCCAAAACATTTGGTCATAATGGCCAAACATTTTTACTTTTAATACCTTAGATAAAACAAACAACTGACTTCTTTTAAAAAATAGCAACTGACTATTAATAATTTGACAAAAACAAAAATTCATTCATCAGATAATCATTCATGGTTTTGGTTTCAACTAATTATCCTATCCATTTTAAATACTCTTTGATAATCTCTTTTAAGATGGCTACATGGGATTAGTACTATAGTATTAACACTTTGGCGTCACCAGAATATGTAGCCTATAAATGACCATCACAGATGTATCTATTCATCACTATCCCTTTGTTTTAGATATGGCTAAAACAAAGTGGTTGTTTATCAAATTTCACCCTTTTTCATTTTTTGTCACTATCAAAACCTAATAAATCATTGTATATACTTGCTAACAATTTATCCATTAATCAATTAATTTTCAGGCACACCTGGTTTAACCTTATAATCCTTTTAAATTAAATTAGATTCCCTTTATGTATATGTAAGGGTGTCTCTTGTTAGCATCAATTAAGCATTGTTGTGTAGTAATGTGTACATACATATATTGCTAGTATATTTTCAAATTTTATCAATGCTTGATAATAACTAGAGAAGCCTAGTCGAAACGTCGCTCAGTTATTAGCAGTAATATTATTTCATAGAATTGTGACCTGTATACTCCAGTTTAATTACTAAATGCCATTGCAACAAGATATGGCTAGTAATAAATGTGTCACCTGTAGGAAAACCGTCCTGAAGAACCAACATGCTATCGACTGTGATATTTGCAAGAACTGGACACACCGATCTTGCGACACAGGCATTTCAAAAGAAGAGTACATGCAGAATTTAAACTTAGAAACTGATTTCAGCTTTACCTGCAGCGTATGCCGTATACCAGTTGGTAATTTTTCACTAAATGCGACTTTAGATACCATTGCATCCGAAACGTAAGTACATGTGTGTTCAAATAATTTTAAAGTCAAAATGGAAAAACGACTCCTTATTAATATTTTTCAAACATACACAAGCAGGACTCCTTATTAATATTTTTCAAACATACACAAGCAGTACCTTTCTAATTATAATATTTTTCAGAAATACAGATTCGGTACTTGCAGACACTTTGACTAT
The DNA here is from genome assembly GCA_917208275.1 of Patella pellucida. Classification (NCBI taxonomy): domain Eukaryota; kingdom Metazoa; phylum Mollusca; class Gastropoda; family Patellidae; genus Patella; species Patella pellucida. Next base: position 27,554,310 of record OU795036.1, read on the forward strand.
TATTACACCAACAACAAATATATCTATCCATGAGGATGTCTTTGAAAGATCAATGGAGGAGGATATGGTGTGTGAACCAAGTTTAGCTACAACTGTACCAGAGTTTACAGTGGTATTAAGTGGTTCTCAAAAAGGAATAAGCAAGTTAGTGGATGCTAATGGATACACCTATGTCAAGAAATCTTCGACTGAGAGAAAGGTTTATTGGCGCTGTAGCATACGATGTGGTGCTACGGTAATACAAACAATGTGCCCTGAAGAATTTGTAACTGGAAAATTTTGTTTTATTACATCTATATTATATATGTTATTTAAGTTGAATCTCTATGTTTTCTTGTATTAAATTAATGTTTATTATAAAATGTATCTATATTATCTATTACCACAATGTTTTTGTTAATAAATATCATTTCCTACATAAAAGATTTTTTATTTTTAGTGGGGCCGTTATGACCAAACTTTTTGGCCGTTTCGACCAAAAGTTAGGGCCGTTATGACCAAATTTTTTGGCCGTTATGGTTTAGGGCCGTTACGTCTATAACCCATCTCTATAACTAATAAAACGTACTATAATGTCACGTACCTTGTCAGTGCCTTTGGGTCCTACTCTGTGAGTGCGTCCTATTTGTTCCTTTGATATCGGCTGACTATTTTTATCTACCAAGATATGTTTGTTTATTAATTTTAATACAATATCATCTGTATTTTCGTGGGGATTTTCTTGAATTCCTGTGATCTTTAAACACGTTCTTCTTGAATATTGTTCTAGATCATCGATCCGATTTTCTAGGGCCTTAATTTGACTGCCAAAGGGGTTTGATACCTCACTCTGAAGTTGATTCGATATTATTGGCATTAAAGTTTCACTAATTTTGTTAATTATTGACTCACGTTTTAACAGCTCTGTAACCAAACATTTTAAAGAATCCTCATCCCTCATCATGCTATCTAAAAACTCATTTATGCTATTGGATGTACTTTCTTCGTCCTGCCTTTTCTGTTTTTTCCTCCTATTTTCTTTTCCACCCATTTTGAAGATTGAAAGATAGACAAAAATAGCCCGTACTTACAGTCTGTATGTTGAATATCCACAGCTAGTCCAATTCGAAATTAATTTAGGTTCACACAATATAATTTTATCCTGAAAATCTACACTGGAAGTTCTATTTACACTTGAGGTTTAAATATCACCAAAGGTTTGTACACTGACTTCTTCAAACTGGTTTTCACCTGAGTTTGTCGCGTGAGTAGAAGTCACACCTGGAATCACAACACTTGTATTTTTTGATTAATAATCCATATCACTTTCGGTATAGAATTATGTCAAATAACGACCATAGTATATATATCCACCGACACAAGGATTATTGAAGATTTATCACATTAATTTCAATCATAAAATAACAAAAACTCTCTCTGGCTATCTACGTGTCCACCTCAGTCTCGGCCATCTTGCGTGATCTGTTTACTCTATGTAAAGTTTGTTTTGCTCTTTTATAGTGTATGAAAACATGCTTATTCTCATCAAACTGTTTCCTGCTTTCCTTACTACAATTTTATTGTTACTTTTGTGCTTCAGTGGCCGTAAATGTGAGACAAATATCAGATTTTTTCACAGATACTTCATTATATTTCATAGAAAAGACATGTTATATGCCATATGTCACATAATTTTAGGAGTTTAACGGCAGATATTTATTCAGTTTACATACACAATCCAAAGCACATGTTCATGGATCAATCATACAAGATGGCTGACCTGACCTTTCAGTTACTTCCTACTAAGGAGCCTGACCAAAGACTTCCAATCAAGGGAAGTAACCCACATTAACATATGAACAAGGGGTCAGACCACAAATATCATACTTAACAATCTCATCCTTTCTTCTGTAAGAACATAATTAATACATATCTACTTGATATATGAAAGATTACTTATATAAACCATACAATTGATTAACTAACAACACAAATCAATTTTAGTTAATTTTTCAAATAGAATGCCAAAGCATTTAAGCAAATATTCAGGGGAAGCGCCTTTCTTAGTTAAATTATCAGCGATTTGATTTTTAGCAGGCGTCCACTTTATTTCAGCTATAGTTTTATTTATTATCATTTCTTTCAAGGAACTAATTTCTAACCGTAAACGTTTTTCAGGGACTTGCTTATTTGAATACAGTGCTTCATAGAGATCTTTATTGTCAGTAACACAGTGAATAGGTATCTGTTGATGAGGATTATTATACAGCAATTCTCCGAGTAAGGTGCATACAAATATACCATTATCCACAGCTAATGTACTTTTAACTATTCTCCTTATTTCAGGGACTTGCTTATTTGAATACAGTGCTTCATAGAGATCTTTATTGTCAGTAACACAGTGAATAGGTATCTGTTGATGAGGATTATTATACAGCAATTCTCCGAGTAAGGTGCATACAAATATACCATTATCCACAGCTAATGTACTTTTAACTTTTCTCCTTATTTTTCTTGACTGCCACGATAACAGATTTAATATTTGATTCTCACCATACAGTAAGACAATATGACCACCCTGACTACTACCATCCGGTAAATTCCCGAATGAAGCATCACTCTATATAACAAGTCAAAGTCTTCCTTCAAGATGTTGAAACTTTAGATCAACGTTTTCTGCCTGTACTTTTCTAATAATCTTATTACAATCATAGATGTCTTGAATAGTGCCATTTTTAACACATGTAGCTATCTTTCCAACATCAAAACTGATATCAGGCCTACTTTGGTTGGCTAACCAGAGAATTTGACCAGCCTTACCACGTAAAGCCGTCTTCTGAGACTCCGTTAAAGGTGTATCTCGGGTTAAGCATAGTCATGTTGAGATAAAGTGATGATTTCATTCTCTTGAGACAAGTGAAGGCCCACATATTTAAACGATGAAGATTCTTCTTTACCAATATGAAATTCCTTCCTGACATGATTGATTACGCTGGTTTCAAAAAGTGATGTGCCAGCCCATAAAAAATCCTCTACGTGTACAGCTAATAAAACAATAAGTGTTTTGTTCTTATAATAGTAAAACACAGCAGGGTCTACTTTTGACATCTTTCCACCAACTCCAACAGTGTTGACTTGACTCGTTCATACCATTTTAAGGAAGCATCGGATAAGCCGTATACACATTTATTAAGAAGCCATACTTTTCCAGAATTTTTAGCTTCTTTTGGAGGTTTAAGGTATATTGTTCTTGACACTGTATTCCCTTGTAGGAAGGCAGTCTTATGCTCTTTACAGTCCACCTTTTCTGTGCTATTACAATGAAAATTACTTTAAGTGAATCTCGTGAGCAAGTAGGGGAGTCTTTCTGAAGATCGTTTAAGTTATCCTCTTCAAAACCACGTGCTACTAATCGTGCTTTTTGAACAAACTGACAATCTATGTTCTTCAGGGTGCACACCCAACGTGTTGAAATACATTTTTGTCCTGTATCCTCAACTTCATTGTACATTTTCTTCCAACATTCTAATTCTTTGTGTTTAGCCACATCAAAATTTACTTCACTTATCATAACACATTCAGTCTCTTCTTCAGGTACTATCTTTAAATCTTTTACAGTTCCTAAATCTATCGATACATTTTCATCTTTTATTTCAACTGGTTTGGTGAATTTAAAGGAGCTAAATCGCTAACATTTGGGGCCTAGAAATTCATAAAAGTGGTTCGCAACGCATATAATACTGTAATATGAATGTATATAAACTGATTTACATTCAATGGTTTCCGTGTTTACTCCAATTTCAAATCAGTTATGTTTGGCGAAATAAGCCAGCAATGTCAATCATGTGCAAAAGTCGAGCGTCTAGTTATTCCAGTCTACTAACTCTGTCTGATTTATTGCAATGTGTCTAGCCTCGTCCCTCGAGTCTCTCAATACAACTGGAGCTGAAGCGCATTATGGTACACGATTCGTGTACCAATGTTAAAAAAATATTTTATCTTAAAGGACCTAAGTCCGTAACTCAAAATCCTCCAAAATCGTCGACATCGAAAACACGAATTATTGGTCAATTTAAATCAACATTGCTGATGTAAACTTACCAGAAAACATGAGCTTCTGATATCCGATATTTAAGAAAAAATATTTTTTTAACATTGGTACACGAATCGTGGACCATAATGTGCTTCAGCTCCAGTTGTATTGAGAGACTCGAGGGACGAGGCTAGACACAATGCAATAAGTCAGACGGAGTTAGTAGACTGGAATAACTAGACGCTTGACTTTTGCACATGATTGACATTGCTGGCTTATTTCGCCAAACATAACTGATTTGAAATTGGAGTAAACACGGAAACCATTGAATGTAAATCAGTTTATATACATTCATATTACAGTATTATATGCGTTGCGAACCACTTTTATGAATTTCTAGGCTCCAAATGTTAGCGATTTAGCTCCTTTAAATATCGGATATCAGAAGCTAGTCTTTTCCCGGTAAGTTTACATCAGCAATGTTGATTTAAATTGACCAATAATTCGTGTTTTCGATGTCGACGATTTTTGATGATTTTGAGTTACGGACTTAGGACCTTTAATATTAAACCAATTTCTTTTACTACCGGATGACTTGCAGGCCCTCTCTAACATCACAGCGTCTTTTATATCATCATCGAATAGTTTGTCCTTGTTTGACAGTTAATTTAGCAGTGACGTCTGTCTGTTTCTCTCTATCATAAGGCCCAACATGTCTCCCATTTACATCACAATTTGGTCTGCTTTCTTTTGGTCTAACTTCATTAGTTTTGTCATGATTAACTCTGTTTTCGCCATTTCTGTCTTCTTCATGATTCACCTTTTTTTCATCATTTCTATCTTCTTTGTGATTCACCCTTTTTTCGTCATTTCTATCTTCTTCCTGATTCACTCTGCTTTCATCATTTCTATCTTCTTCATGATTCACTCGGTTTTCATCATTTCTATGTTCTTCCTGATTCGGGGGATCACGGTGGCTGAGTGGATAAGGCACTGGTTCGATGGCCTGGAGGTCGGGTGTTCGATCCCTGCATTGGCCGAGAGGGTTCATCTCGATTTTCCGACGTGATTTCCCCTTGTCAGTGATGGAGGAGGAGGGCCTGATAAGGACAGCTGCCTAGTTGTTGGGATGGGACGAAAAACCGAGGTCCCGTGTACACATTGGAGTGCACGTAAAAGATCCCTTGGCAGTTGGAATTCGATATAAGAGTAGGCCGTAGCGCCGCTGCCCAGGCAAAATTTCCCTCATGGCACACTGTATGGCGTATGCCCGTCTTCAATTAGCTCAGGTTAAGTGCATAACAGTAGGACGTTAAACCCCATTTCATTCATTCATTCTTCGTGATTCACTCGGTTTTCATCATTTCTATCTTCGTGATTCACTCGGTTTTCATTATTTCTATATTCGTGATTCACTCGGTTTTCATCATTTTTGTCTTCTTCAGTCTCATCAAGATGAGCACTATCTTCATGCCTACCCTTGCCTTCACTGAATTTTTTCATAGCTATCCATTCTGTAACATGTTTTGGAGCTTCACTTTTTCTATCTTCAACAGGTCGTCTATTACCAGCTTCATTAGTTGAAGGTTCAATGTCTGTGGTCCTGTCATCCTTGCGCAATTGACAGGAATGGACTTGAACGTATAATCCACCGTGACGGACAAACACTACATCTCCATCTTGACCAATGACCCATCCTGGGCCATTTCACTCATTGTCACGCATGTAATAAACTTTTATCACCAGTTAAAAATTCTCCCCCTGTGGGTCGGGGTTGTTTCTGCTAGAATACTCCTCAACAGACTCACTAAACACATCTCACCAGAGGTGATCCCAGAGACACAATGTGGCTTCAGATCAAACCGGAGCACAGTTGACATGATCTTCTGCCTCAGACAGTTGCAAGAAAAATGTATTGAGCAGGACCAATCACTGTATGTGGTCTTTGTGGACTTCACAAAAGCATTCGATACAGTTGGGAGGACAGGACTATGGCAGCTGTTAAGAAAGTATGGGTGTCCTGAGAGATTTACAACAATGATTGAATCACTCCACACAGGCATGATGGCTAAGGTCAGCGATGGGGAAGAAACCTCTGAACTGTTCGCTGTTACAAATGGTGTCAAACAAGGCTGCGTACTAGCCCCATCTTTATTTTCCTATTTCTTAGCAGCGATGCTGGAAGATGCATTTCGGGATATGGAAGATGGTATCTACATCCAATCAAGACAGGACGCCGACCTATTCAATGTAGCTCATTTCAAAGCAAAGACCAAATGCTCCCAGCGCACTTGTTGCCCACACCGCGGAGGACATCCAACATATTGTAGCTGCTTTCTCCGCAGCATCAAAGAAGTTTGGCTTGAAGATCAATATAAAGAAAACAGAAGTCCTCTATCAATCAAATTCATCTAGATGCCCTGCAACAGAAATCAGGGTGGATGACAACAGACTGAACCTAGTTTCGGAGTTCACCTACCTTGGAAGCACGATATCGCAGGATGGAAAAATTGATGAGGAAATCCGAAGAAGAATGGCAAAGGCCAGTAATGCGTTTGGTCGTCTCCGCAAGAGACTTTGGAATAACCATCACGTCAAGGCCAAGATCAAAGGACAAATCTACCAGGCCATAGTCCTGTCCACTCTCTTGTAAGGAGCAGAGTGTTGGACTGTATACAGATGTCATGTGAAGAAACTTCATGCATTCATGATGCGACACCTACGCTCAATCCTGAAAATCACTTGGCAGGACAAAGTTCCCAACACCGAAATACTAGACCGTCTGGGCCTTCCATCTATAGAATCCCTTTTAATAAGGAAAAACCTACGGTGGGTTGGCCACATCATGCGAATGCCGGCCAACAGATTGCCTAGGCAAATCCTATACTCCCAACTACCTCAAGGCCGGCGAAAAAGAGGGCGCCCAAGACTCCGTTTCAGAGATACGGTTAAAAGAAATCTCAGCCAACGTGGTGTCGAGACGAGGGAATGGGTGGAGCTGGCCCATAACAGAGCCAAATGGAGAACAGCAGTCAAGTGACTATAAGAGCAGACATGGTCGGTACGACCGTCAGCTGATGATGAACACCCCATTTGACCACGGGCTATAAGCTGCTGTAGTTTTCACGGTGTCATTTTCTATAAGACAAAAACATAACAAGAGAGGTACTAGAAAACCGACCAAACTCAATACAGCGAAGCTTCAAGTCACCGATGATAGACTGTGTCTTGAACAAGCAATGACTAGCAATCTGGAAAACCTTGTAGATAATGCAAGTCTGACGCTAGATGAGAATTGGACAGCCCTTCAAAAAGTTGTGTACAATACCGCAAAGTCAACACTCGGCATACCAGAAAGGACTCACCAAGACTGGTTTGATCCCTCCGACCAGGAACTACAGAATCTCCTAAATAGGAGAGACAGAGCCCACCAGAAAAAGTTACAATCAAGGACCACTAGATCCACTACTGCAGAGTACAAAAATTCTGGTAGACTGCTCCAAAAGTACACCCGAGAAATGAAATCAAACTGGTGGGAGAGAAAGGCTGAGGAACTGCAAACAGCCGCAGATAAAAATGACATGAAAGGCTTCTACAATGGACTCAAAGAAGTGTGGGGACCTCAAAAGAAAGGAACTGTTCATCTGAAATCGGAAGATGGACACCAAACTTTCACAGACAACAAAAGAGTACTGGAAAGGTGGAGCGAACATTTTCAGAAGCTCCTTAATGCGGAGGGTGAAATAAATCCTGAAGCTCTAGACAAGATCCCACAACGAGCTGCAATCACCTGCCTTGATGAGACCCCTACCAAGGAAGAATTGACCTTGGCTATAAACAGACAAAAGGAGGGTAAGGCCCCTGGAGAAGATGGTATTCCTGCCGAAGTATGGAAAAACGTTGGAAGGGACCTCCTCCACAGGTTGCACAACCTCATCAAAAAGGCATGTGAAGCTGGCTCTGTACCACAAGCATGGAAGGATGCCAACCTTGTGACCATCTTCAAGAAAGGCGACAGAACAGACTGTGGAAATTACAGAGGAATATCATTGCTCTCAATAGCAGGAAAAATCTTTGCTAGAATACTCCTCAACAGACTCACTAAACACATCTCACCAGAGGTGATCCCAGAGACACAATGTGGCTTCAGATCAAACCGGAGCACAGTTGACATGATCTTCTGCCTCAGACAGTTGCAAGAAAAATGTATTGAGCAGGACCAATCACTGTATGTGGTCTTTGTGGACTTCACAAAAGCATTCGATACAGTTGGGAGGACAGGACTATGGCAGCTGTTAAGAAAGTATGGGTGTCCTGAGAGATTTACAACAATGATTGAATCACTCCACACAGGCATGATGGCTAAGGTCAGCGATGGGGAAGAAACCTCTGAACTGTTCGCTGTTACAAATGGTGTCAAACAAGGCTGCGTACTAGCCCCATCTTTATTTTCCTATTCAATGTAGCTCATTGCAAAGCAAAGACCAAATGCTCCCAAATTCTCATGAGAGAGCTATTATTTGCAGACGATAGCGCCCTTGTTGCCGACACTGCGGAGGACATCCAACATATTGTAGCTGCTTTCTCCGCGGCATCAAAGAAGTTTGGCTTGAAGATCAATATAAAGAAAACAGAAGTCCTCTATCAATCAAATTCATCTAGATGCCCTGCAACAGAAATCAGGGTGGATGACAACAGACTGAATCTAGTTTCGGAGTTCACCTACCTTGGAAGCACGATATCGCAGGATGGTAAAATTGATGAGGAAATCCGGAGAAGAATGGCAAAGGCCAGTAATGCGTTTGGTCGTCTCCGCAAGAGACTTTGGAATAACCATCACGTCAAGGCCAAGATCAAAGGACAAATCTACAAGGCCATAGTCCTGTCCACTCTCTTGTGGGCCTTCCATCTATAGAATCCCTTTTAATAAGGAAAAACCTATGGTGGGTTGGCCACATCATGCGAATGCCGGCCAACAGATTGCCTAGGCAAATCCTATACTCCCAACTACCTCAAGGCCGGCGAAAAAGAGGGCGCCCAAGACTCAGAGATACGGTTAAAAGAAATCTCAGCCAACGTGGTATCGAGACGAGGGAATGGGTGGAGCTGGCCCATAACAGAGCCAAATGGAGAACAGCAGTCAAGTGACTATGAGAGCAGACATGGTCGCTACGACCGTCAGCTGATGATGAACACCCCATTTGACCACGGGCTATAAGCTGCTGTAGTTTTCATGGTAATATTAAGTCTCTCTGCCATTTCTCGAAACTGAATACACCTTTGGATGGGGCTCCATAAATACTGACCCAATGATGCATGAATTTGTCAACGATTACTTTGGGATCTTTACGTTTTATAATGGCTGCAGCACTTAATCTACTAAAGACATCTATTATATGAAGATACCAAAGGTAATTGTCAAGTTGGAGAAGATCTAGTGATACAACTTCATTAAAAGAAGACGCTAATGAAAAGGCAACAATAGGTTTATGAGGTGGGCGTTTGTGGTTCTTACAGATTGGACATTCCTTACAAACTTTAGATAAGGTGTGCTTCATATTACTTGATACAAAACCAGCACTTTTTAATAAACATAACCGTTTGTCATATGAGACATGGTCAAATTGTTTGTGCGATTTACTTATAAACCTTTCCTGTTTTATATATGACAAATTTTCATTTACAATCAAAACAACATCTTCACTAATATCAACATTGTTTACAGCATTAGAGTTCAAAACTTGATTACAAGAATTAGTACTACATTGTTGCAACTGTTGTCTGGGTACAGTAATATCTATGCAATAATGCCCACTTGAAGTTAAATTAACATTAACTGGTTTCTAACATAAAAATCTGATCATTATTAAGGTCAATAACAGTATTTGCCTTTTTTAAAGATGCTTTACTTAGTAACAAAGGAAGGTTTTTATCAATAACTTCAACATCAATGTTTATTCGAGTATTATTAATTTGAGCTGGAATTTTAACTAATTGGTATTAATATACATGTACAGAAACCCCATCTCCAAATTTAAAAGCAGTATGACTTGGCTTATAATAAACAATATCATTTTTAAGAGTGTCATCTAAACTTGCCAAGTAATTGTCTAACCAAGGCCTGCCACAAACAGTTTTTGTACAGGCAGTATCAATGACTGCAGCATTAAATGCCTCCATTGTCAATATTTCACTTGCAGTATACTCGGAAGTTAAAAGGGTTAAATGTACATTGGCTTCATCATTATTACACATGTTAACACCAAACTGTGACTGTCTACTTGGACAATTCTTATACCAATGATATCTTGAGTCACAGCGTCTACATCTTCTTATACCATTAAACATTGGATTTAACTGTTGGTTGCAAAATTTTTTAGCTTGTCCGAAACGTTGATCTACATTTTGACGATTAAGGGGGTTGCGCCCACTGCATCTATTTGTTACAGTCCTAGTGTCTAACGCTTGTTCCTGGCTAATGTTCGTATCAATGTCACCAATTTTTGATTCACTACATTCAGTTTACTAAATATTCGACTTACAGCTGATTTCATGTTGTCATATTTCATTTATATCATTACCGGCTGTCAGTGCTAACTGGTGTTCTTTAACTGACAGATTTGCATTATCTAGCAGTTTGAAAGCTAACACAGCTTCTGGAAGAGTCATATCATATTTCTTAATACAATTATATTTTTGCTCAAATTCAACAATGTAATCAGACATCAACATGTCTTTCCTATTAAATTTTACATCACATACAATCTGCCACGTATCAACTTCATTTTTCCATTGGCTGTATGTCTTCCCAGCCATAATAGGAGGATTCTTATAACTACTGGCCATCTTCAGTGATATCCACCAGCTCTGCTACCAATGTATCAAGATATTTATTCAGTTTACATACACAATCCAAAGCACATATTCATGGATCAATCATACAAGATGGCTGACCTGACCTTTCAGTTACTTCCTACTAAGGAGCCTGACCAAAGACTTCCAATCAAGGGAAGTAACCCACATAGGCGTACGGGACCGAACTTGTCTGGGGGGGCCAGCATATTTTCCCGACAAATACATTTCTTTAGAGTTCGCGAGCTTTGGGCGGCAAAGCTGTCCACCTGTGAGCGCCGGAGTTGCGAACCGGCTGACGGGGGGTAGATGCGATTTTCAGGCATTTCAAATACTTTCTAGTAATTTGGAGCTGTTTGGAGTGGGTAGTAAATTATGTCCGTAGCAGCATTAAAACTTGTAGAAAGTCATGTTTAAAATACAAGCTCTATTACTACAAAAACAAGAACGAGTCAAACCATTTACTTTTGCCACATTTTTCATTTTATGAGATTTTAAATCTTTTATCCAGATATCAGATGTATAGAAGACTTGTATATACTTTATCTACTCTTAATATATGAAAGACCGTTTTAAAAGAGTTCAAATTTACAATCTACATATTCCGTATTATGATTTACTTTTGCCAGTTCACTTTTATTTTATCCAAGATAGATAGATCTAGACTTTTTGAACTTGTAAAATTTATATTCTTTTAATATATGAATTACCATTTTAGTTCAAGTTTATTTACATCTAGTGCACTATATTATACCAAAAGAAGAACAAGTCAAATGATTATTACTTATTCTAGATTTGATGCGCGATGATGCAGCATCAGTAGAATCAGCGGGATTTTGCTGTTTCGTAGCAGAAAAGGATGAGGATAACGTTTTCTGATTAATCTCTAATATCCTAGTGAATTAGATGTCAGAGGTGCTGTGACCAAGCTTTCTCTCGTAATGCTATTTAAAGTATTCTTTGTCCATTATCTGTTGGCAGGACGTACATTGTATTTTGCCGCCGTGATCTTTTTTTCGGTTATTTGACTGACTCCATAGGCCTAGTAGATATGTTTCTTTCAATTTTCACAGAAGTACTGCAGAACATTTTTAAATCTTCAATACTAATTTCAGTACTGCTAAAGCATTAGTAATCTTCTGTGCTAGCAGTATTTAAATCAGTATTGAAAATATTTTTGATTTTTTTTTTTTATCGAATTGATATTAAATATTAGCAATAGAAAGTGTATAATCATATCATTCGAGTTATAGTAAATATATAGGTGGTGCATTCGCCCTGACAGCAAAATAAGTGTGGACTTCAATTCAATCCCTACAGTTTTGACAACTAACAATTTTTACAAATTTTGACAGTTTTCTCACCAAGTGTCCCTTAATTGTATAAATATGGTACCACTCACAACTAACTTGACAAAAAGCGCGTGAGAACTTAAATCATATAAATTGATTAGTTTATCAAAGTCATATAAAATTGAAAATGAGATTAATGAGTTACTATAAGACTATGGGCAAAATTTACATTTATCTTGTACTGTAACCGAATCCATTAATCAATCGACGACACTTTTTAAGTTCGTCATCCAATATACAGGATCACTGTGAAAGGCCATGCTAGTTCGATTCAGATGACATACTAGTTCATCATTGACTGGATTGCTTTCTTTTCGCTTCCATATTATTAAAAAATATTCAAAACCCGACAGACAGCGCGACGCTTCCCGACAAACTGAGCATTCAATCCCGACAAGACCATGTTTAGGGGGGCCATGGCCCCTCCGGCCCCCCCGCCGCCTCGTACGCCTATGGTAACCCACATGAACATATGAGCAAGAGGTCAGACCACAAATATCATACTTAACAATCTCATCCTTTCTCCTTTTTAATTTCGTCATCCAATATACAGGATCACTGTGAAAGGCCATGCTAGTTCTATTCAGATAACATACGTGTTAATCATTGACTGGACTGCATTATTATTAAAAAATATTCAAAACCCGACAGACAGCGCAGGCTTCCCGACAAATTGAGCATTCGTTCCCGACAAGACCATGTTTAGTGGGGCCATGGCCCCCCCGGCACCCCCGCCTCGTACGCCTATGATAACCCGCATGAACATATGAGCAAGGGGTCAGACCACAAATATCATACTTAACAATCTCATCCTTTCTTCTGTAAGAACATAATTAATACATATCTACTTGATATATATATAAAAGTCACAATATGCACTGTAGGCCATTTCAATTTTGTCCTTTTTTTCTTTTTTACATCACATACAATCTGCCACATATTATCAACTTCATTTTTATACGCCCACATTGAAATGTGGTCGTACATTGGCGTCGCCCGGTCCGTACGTATGTACGTACGTCCGTCCGTCGTCCACACTTTCTTGTGAACGCTCTAGAGGCTAAAGTTAATATTCGATTGACTTTAGATTAATACACAGTATTTAAGGTCATGAGACAAAGAAGCCTATTGATTTTCAGCAACATCCGATAATTACTGCCAGAGTTATGGCCCTTGATCACTTTGAAATATTTTGTGAACACTCTAGAGGCTAAAGTTAAAATCTGATTGACTTTAAATTAATACACAGTGTTTAAGGTCATGAGACAGAAAAGCCTATTGATTTTCAGCGATATCTGATAATTACTGCCAGAGTTATGGCCCTTGATCACTTTGAAATATCTTGTGAACGCTCTAGAGGCTAAAGTTAATATCTGATTGACTTTAAATTGATACACAATGTTTATGGTCATGGGACGAGGAAGCTTATTGATTTTTAGCGATATCCGATAATTACCGCCAGAGTTATGGCCCTTGATCACTTTGAAATATCTTGTGAACGCTCTAGAGGCTAAAGTTTATATCCGATTGACTTTAAATTGATACAGTGTATAAGGTCATGAGACGAAGAAGCCTATTGATTTTCAGCAATATTCGATAATTATCGCCGGAGTTATGGCCCTTGAACACTTCCAAAAATCTTGCGGATGCTCTAGAGGCCAAAGTTAATATCCGATTGACTTTAAATTTATACACAGTGTTTAAGGTTATGAGCAGAAGAACCCTATAGATTTGTTATGGCCCTTGAACACTTCAAAAAATCTTGCGGATGCTCTAGATGCCAAAGTTAATATCTGATTGACTTTAAATTTATACACAGTGTTTAAGGTCATGAGCAGAAGAACCCTATAGATTTTCAGTGATTTCCGATAATTACTGCCAGAGTTATGGCCCTTGATCACTTCAAAAAATCTGGCGGATGCTATAGAGGCCAAAGTTAATATCCGATTGACTTTTAATTTATACACAGTGTTAAAGGTCATTAGAAGAAGAATCATATTGATTTTCAGCAATTTCCGATAATTACTGCCAGAGTTATGGCCCTTGATCACTTAAAAAAATCTTGTGGATGCTCGTAAGGCCAAAGTTAATATCGGGTTGACTTTAAATTTATACACAGTGTTTAATGTCATGAGAAGAAGAGCCCTATTGCTTTTCAGCGATTTCTGATAATTACTGTCAGAGTTATGGCCCTTGATCACTTCAAAAATTCTTGTTGACACTATAGAAGCTAAAGTTTACATCCGATTCACTTCAGATTGAAACACAGAGTTTAAGGTCTTGAGACGAACAATGAATTTTGATAACTTGAACAGCTACATCCATGATATTAAATGTTTCGTATACTAAAGGTTCGCATGGGGGAGAACTTTATCAAAGCCAAACAAATTTTAATGATTTTCTGATAATTACTTTTTAAGTATTAAAATGAGTTGTTACTCTTAATCAGATTTCAGTGTATTATAAATGTTTCATTATCGAAAAAATTTGAAATATGCGACAACTCTTGTTGACTGCCCGGACGATTTAGCTGCTGTGGGCGTATGTTTCGTTGCCTGGCAACCTATCTTTCCATTGGCTGTATGTCTTCCCAGCCATAATAGGAGGATTCTTATAACTACTGGCCATCTTCACTGATATCCAACAGCTCTGCTACCAATGTTTCAAGATATTTATTCAGTTTACATACACAATCCAAAGCACATGTGCATGGATCAATCATACAAGATGGCTGACCTGACCTTTCAGTTACTTCCTACTAAGAAGCTTGACCAATGACTTCCAATCAAGGGAAGTAACCACAAGAACATATGAGCAAGGGGTCAGACCGCAAATATCATACTTAACAGTTGTACTGACCGAAAGATTTAAATTGGGTCGAAAATTTTCACAGATTCGGATTTAGCGTCGACATTCGCCTCTAGATACACTTGTAGTGAAAAAAAAAGTGTATTTACCCTACCCTACTTAGACTCTGTGTATAAATTTATAGGGCGTCCACAAGATATCTCAAAGTGATCAAGGGCCATAATTCGGTAATCGATGAAAATCAATAGACTTCTTCATCTCATGACCTTAAACATGGTATATAAATTTAAATTCAATTGGATATTAATTTAGCCTCTAATGCGTTCACAAGAAATTGTGGACGACGGACAGACATGCATACGGGCGACGGCAATATACGACCACATTTTCAATGTGGGCGTATAAAAATGAATGCAGAATCCAGCAAATCCAGCAATCATTTTTATACGCCCATATATTTGACGAAACTAGTCAGGATAGTGGACATGTATTATGATGGTTTTAGATGCCAATTTTATATAATTTTGACACATTTTCATGTGGACGTATTATGTCGTCGCCCCTGTCTGTCCATCCACAATTGTTTGTGGACCCTCTACAGGTCACAATTCTTGTCCGATTTTGACGAAACTTGAAATATAGCTTAATCCCCAAAAGATCTCGGCTGCTTTTGATATTGGCATATATTGGATCGAAACTTCATGGATTATGGCCCCTGATTGTACGAAAAATCACGTTTTTAGCTTGTGGACCCTATAAGAGTCACAATTTTGAGCCGATTTCGATGCAACTTGACATGCATGTTTATAACCCAAAGATCTTGGTTCCTTTTGATATTTGCGCATATCGGATTGTAACTCCCTGAATTATTGCCCCTGATTGTCCGAAAAATCACCTATTTTAGCTTGTGGTACCTCTGGAGGTGACAATTATTATCCGATTCGAAAAAAAATTCGAGTATATCACCTTTACACCCAAAGAAAGGATGAGTTCGAATTTCGGGAAAATCAGACCGAAATGGCCGCCGTTTGCACGCGAATACTGTTAAAAAATGGTATATAAAGGTTGTGGACCCTGTAGAGGTCACAATTTTAGTTCGATTTTGATAAAACTTGAAATGCATGATTATAACCCAAAGATCTTGGTTCCTTTCGATATTTGCGCATATCGGATCCTAACTTCCTGAATTATGGCCCCTGATTATACGCAAAATCACCTTTGTTTGGCTTGTGGTCCCTCTGGAGGTCACAATTATTATCCAATTTAAAAATTTGTTTGATTATATCACCGTTACACCCTAATGAAGGTTGAGTTCAAATTTCGGGAAAACGGGACAAAAATGCCATACAAAATGGCCGCCATTTGTACGCAAATACTGTTAAAAATTGGTATATCATTGTTGTGGACCCTTTGTAGGTTACAGTTTTGATTCGATTTTGATGAAACTTGCAATGCATGGTTATAACCGAAAGATCTTGGTTCCTTTTGTTATTTGCACATATTGGATCAAAACCTCCTGAATTATGGCCCCCGATTGTCCGAAAAATCCCCTATGGTCCCTCTGGAGGTTATGATTATTATCCGATTTAAAAAAACGTTGGACTCTATCACCGTTACACCCTAAGGAAGGTTGAGGTCGAATTTTGGGAAAATCGGCCCAAAATTGCCATACAAAATGGCCGCCGCTTGTACGCGAATACTGTTAAAAAATGGTATATCAAGGTTGTGGACATTGTAGAGGTCACAATTTTAATTTGATTTCGATTAAACTTGAAATACATGGTTATGACCCAAAGATCTAGGTTCCTTAGTTATTTGCACATATCGTATCATAACTTCCTGAATTATTGCCCCTGATTGTCCGAAAAATCCCCTATTGTCCCTCTGGAGGTCACGATTATTATCCGATTTAAAAAAACGTTCGACTCTTTCACCGTTGCCCCCTATGGAAGGCTGAGTTCATATTTCTCGAAAATCGGACTATAATTGACAGACATTGCTGCCGTTTGTATGCGAATAGTGTAAAAATATGTACAAACGACTTGAACAAATGCAGGTATCACGTTGAAAATTTTAGGGTACCTAGGTACCAACGTGAAAAGTTTCTTGCCAGAATTTGGTAGTTACGGTACTTTTGGTTCTAGCGTAGCGAATGCATGAAATCAAAACCGCTAATATCGAAAACAGCCTTGTCAGCACGGAAAACTTCAAAGGAGAAATTTAAATTTTTGAAATATTCCAATACCAAACACTCGACCTTGAGCCAGGCTATCCTAAAATGTATTCATTTCGTTAAAAGGAGACACACTCTCTAACCCAAGGACCAATTGTGTAAGTTTTCAAGCCCATCCCGTCTTCAATTGGCCAAGGTTAGGTGCTTAAGCGTAGGACGTTAAACCCCATTTCATTCATTCATTTCAAGCCCATAAATGTGGATTTTTCAATATTTTAAATTTTCAATTCAAAATGGCGTCCATGATTTGCCAGAAATCAAAAATGTATTCTCTACCATTTTTGGCCTTCCTATAAGGATTCGGAAAATATAATTGCCATGTCTGTAAGTAAAATACCCAAAAAGCCTTAGGGATTTTTCACATTTCAAGATGGTGGCACTTCCGGTTTGGGCTACAATTTCCATTCTTATACGCCCACATTTTTATGTGGAAGTATTAGGTCGTCGCCCCTGTTCGTCTGGACGTCCGTCCCTACGTCGGTCCGTCCGTCCACAATTGTTTGTTGACTCTCTACAGGTCACAATTCTTACCTGATTTTGACGAAACTTGGAATATAGGTTTATCCCCAAAAGATCTCGGCTGCTTTCGATATTGGCATGTATCGGATCAAACCTTAATGGATTATGGCCCCTGATTGTCCGAAAAATCGCCTTTGTTTAGTTTGTGGTCCCTCTGCAATTCACAATTATTATCCAATTTAAAAAATCATTTGATTAGATTACCGTTTCACCGTAAGGAAGGTTGAGTTCCAATTTCGGGAAAATCGGCCCAAAATTGCCATACAAAATTGTCGCCGCTTGTACGCGAATACTGTTAAAAAATGGTATATCAAGGTTGTGGACATTGTAGAGGTCACAATTTTAATTTGATTTCGATGAAACTTGAAATACATGGTTATAACCCAAAGATCTAGGTGCCTTAGTTATTTGCACATATCGTATCATAACTTCCTGAATTATTGCCCCAGATTGTCCGAAAAATCCCCTATTGTCCCTCTGGAGGTCACGATTATTATCCGATTTAAAAAAACGTTTGACTCTTTCACCGTTGCCCCCTATGGAAGATTGAGTGCAAATTGACAGACAAAATGGCCGCCGTTTGGACCCTGTAGAGGTCACAGTTTTAATTTGATTTTGATGAAACTTGAAATGGATGTTTATAACCTAAAGATCAAGATTCTTTTCGATATTTGCGCATATCAAATTGTAACTTAATGAATTATGGCCTTTGATTGTAGGAAAAATCGCTTTCGGTATTGCTTACTCTCTATCCATCTCTCGAAAATGTGGGCGTATCCTGCCTGGCAGTGCCAGCTTACTATCTTTTGTTTACGAATCAGTAGTGTTGTAGCTAGTACAAAAAAAAAATTCAAGGCAATCTGACCTATATTTTGTAGATTTTTTTGAAAACTTTGATCCTTCATATCACCAAGTGGAGTTTATTTAGAAAATTTCTAATGATATTTTTCAAGTCGTATCGACAAGTTCTACTTACATAATTAATTTCATAAAAATCGTCCAACTTTTGGATTTTAACTTCTGGTTCGAAACACGGTGGCAAATTTAGAAATTCGAAAAAAAACGAAATGGCAGATTTAAAGTAAATGATTCAAGAAACTCAAAGAATTTTGTTTTAATAAAATAGGTCAAATAGTCAAATAGTTAAAGCTAAGTAGGTCAAATGCATTTGTTCGTAAATTTCGGTGATTTCGGATGTGTTAAACATTTTGAAAATATGCCTATTCCAAAGCCACCACCCATTCTTGGGAGGGTAGGTCAAAGTTTCAAAAAGATTCCACGGTTAGATTCTGAGATATAAGATTTGCAGGAAAAACACACAAAAAAAATAATAATAACTAGACTTGCTTGCAAGGCTGAAGGCTTTCACCTTACCCAAGGCAGCACAAAATGCCCACCACTCACCCCTTAAAACACACACACACACACACATACTTGTTTATGGTCCTTTTCGAGGACATCGGTATATATATACCAAATCGAGGACAACGTTTAAAACAATATTTCGATGAAATGACTAACAATTTTAGAATATAAATTCAATTCTTTATCCGTATTCGCTACACATTATCTCCTATGACTGTTTTTAAGAATGAGAATTTTTCTTCTATGACAGAGGACACACAAAGATGATTGTGCGCATGTCACATGTGACACGCTCGGAAACTGAGGACACTTTATCAACACCGTCTACTGAGGACACATACATGCATTAGATGTCGGTCCCCCTTATCGAGGACCTTTGGTTTTAAACATGTAATTTAATACACCTGATTTCGGTCTTCATTTTGTAATATACACCGATATGTATTTGTTACTGCCTATAAGTAACACCATGTACCAATCACTTACATTAACTGTCCTCGATTATGGGGGCCGACACTTAATGATAGTGTGTATGACCAGATAAGTATGAACCTATAAATCGAGGACCCAAACACGCGACTAATAATATATTGTGTTTTGAACACGTGAAGGGTGATTGAATAACTGGTAATATGAAAATCAATAAATTTTAATGTTAACAATGTGTTCGTATATGTCTATCAAAAAATCTGTATGTGTGAATGGACCTCAATTGATAGGTGTATGTTTATATGACAGAGCTTGGTGACACACATGCATTAGGAGTCGGTCCCCATTATCAAGGACCTTTGAATTTAGGTAAGTAATTTAAAACCGCTGATTTTACGCTGTCGTCCTTAACGAACATGGTTGTATTAATAGTAAAAAGAAACGCCTTGTATCAATCATTTATGATGGAGCGTGGTATATTCTTCACAGTAACTGTCCTCGATTATGGGGACCGGAAGTTGATGCACATGTGTATGACCAGATAAGTCTGAACCTATGAATCGAGGACCTAGACACCGTCTAATAATAGATCGTATTTTGGACACAAGAAAAAAGAGTAATCGTATGTTATTCAGATAGTTGGTTAACTTATTGGTGTTGGTACTGTACATTCTAATTGAGTGCAAATGCGTTGTCTCCCCTTAGACCACATAATCCTCTCTTTTTGTTTACAAATTATATCAGAATGGTATAACTTAAAATGTAGGAACCAGTCAAATAGAGGACGTGTAGAAATGTGTAATAGTATGTATTCGATGACTTCAAAATTCATTCAAAGAGGGGCATACCTAGGTATACTGTGCATCTGTTTATAAATATGGTGTTCGAAACATGTCTGCATCTGTAACTGTGACATGATACTGCTGGCAGCCGTTACTGACCGTAAGACTCGTGTCAACTTTTGTAACAATACACGTACCAAATGTATATATTACTGATTGTGCGATAACACATGTATATGATATGTTCTTGATGTAACAAGATGGCGTCCGAGGAGGCAACACGGTTTTTGCTCTCTCAAGAGAATTTTAATTTTACACAAAACAGAGGTAACTTTGACTTGTTATTACTATGTGGGGATATCGAGACCAACCCCGGTCCCCCCAAAACTAGAAATAACAACGTAAATGGTGACTCTTGTGTAAATGACGACATGAATATTCTCGAAGCCATAAAAAACCTCCATCGTGAAATGGTCGACATCAAGGTGTCCGTGAGAGAAATCGCCGATATAAACAAACGGATGGTTCAAATTTCTGACAATGTAGACGCCCTATCTGTACAGATGAAAAGCTTACAAGATGATAATATACATATGAAAGAAGAAAGAGATAGAAACGAGAAGAAAATTTGCGATTTAGAGAAGAAGATAGAAAATATGGAGAATGACAACAAGAGAAACAACATGATTATTACAGGGCTAGATGTAAACAAACAGGACAGCCGAGACATCAGAGAATTGAAGGTTGGGAATTATGTTCATACTGAGCTTAACTTGCCAAATATTTTGTTTGAATATACCGTATTTCTCAACAACAGCCGTAAATCGGTATTAGTCAAACTAAAGAATTTGAAAGACAAACAATTGATTTTCGATAGAGCTAAAGAAATACGTGACACTTCTTCTGTCCATGTAGCCAATGATTTTTCTTTTTCCGTCAGACAAAAACGCAAGGAACTGATTCCATTCATGCTAGATGCCAGGGGAGGTGGTAAAACAGCGGGACTGAAATATGATAAACTTGAAATCGACGGCAAATTATTTTCCCTAGAGCAACTTCAAAATCAATGATATATAGGTCAAACCAGTCACGCACCTGCTTTTGACGATGGGCTTTGTATAAACAATAACATTAACGACTGTCACAACACGGTGATTGGAAAACTAAATTGTATTTGCTGGAATGTTCACGGTCTAAAAAGCAAATTATTAGATAAAGATTTCCTGAAGTATTTATTAGAATTTGATGTGATATGTCTTATAGAAACATGGTGTGGCACAGAGGTCGATTTAGAGTCTTTTTTCTCAAACTACTCTGCAGTTTGGTGTGTGAGGGATATTGGGCGTAATAGGGGTGGTATATGTGTTTTATTTCATCATAGAATAGCATGTGGTATTATGAAACTAACCTACAAATTTCGTGAAAAAATTTTCCTTAAATTTGACAGAACTTTTTTCGGCTGGAATGAAGATGTTGTGTTTGGTGTTGTTTATATCGCACCTGAATGTTCACCTATACATAAAGAAATCGACGGATTTGATTTACTGGAAGAAGATTTATTAAAAGTACGCAGTGATTATCCGGTTGAAAACATTGTATTAACAGGTGATTTTAACGCTAGGACAGGTAACGGTACATTACACGATTTTGTGTATGATGACTCTGTAAAATATATTCCCGGACTTGATGAGGCGGACTACAATGTAGATTCGTTTAGTCAGGGTAGGATATCTAAAGATACCGAAGTAAATAAATATGGTAGGAAACTGTTGTCTCTGTGTGCTTACAACAACATTCACATTGTTAACGGTAGGTGTAATGGCGACTCAAATGGCGAATTTACCTGTATAAGATACAACGGAGCTAGTGTAGTCGATTACGTGCTAGTCTCGTCGGAATTTTTCATAAATATTACAAACTTTCGTGTTGGTCTTCGTACGGAGTCAGACCACCTGCCATTGTTGTTTGATGTTAACTGCCAGATACAGAATAGGAATGCGACTGACCGTGATGACATTCAAACAACCCCTTATCATAAAATTAAATGGAATCAGAATGTATCTAATCAGTTTATTCACAGGTTCACAATAGGTTTTGATAAATTTAATACAGATTTTTCAGAGCATCTACAGAGCAATGCGGATGATGCAGTCTTGTTTCTAGAACACCATATTAATAACTGTGTAGAACATAACCCTCCAGGTAATACAAAGGCAACATATCAGAGGAAACAGCCTGTGTGGTTCGACCAGGAGTGTATTGATCTTAAAGCTATAAAGTATGACTGTCTTAATAAATTTAGACTCAGGAACACAGACCAATTTCTGTGTTTGTACAAGGAAGCAAAAAGTAAATTTAAAAACTTATGTAAACAGAAAAAGCATGAGCATACTCAAAATATTTACTCTGATCTTTTAGTTGATATTCAAGATAAGTCCAAATTCTGGAAAACTCTTAGAACTATTAGAACAAGGCCATCAACTCTGTCTGGGATAACACCTCGACAATGGTTTCAATACTTTGAAAAATTACTAAATAATAATACTGGTGATACCCATGATAGAGGTCATTATGACCTTGACTATAACATTGATAGGAATAATGATGGTTATGAGGTACTAAATGAGCCTATCACTAAAGATGAGGTGTTTCGATGTATTCAGCATATGAAATCAGGGAAAGCCCCTGGACCAGATGGAATCTGTATTGATTTAATTAAGTCATGTCCATTATTGTTCTCATATATTTTGACAAAACTGTTCAACTTTGTATTCAATTCAGATTCATATTTTCCAAGTTCTTGGTCAAATGCTCTGATAGTTCCCTTACATAAGAAAGGTAACAAATCTGTAACCAGTAATTACAGGGGTATATCCTTATTAGATAATATTGGTAAAATTTATGCATCAGTTTTGAATTGTAGGTTAAAGGACTGGTCAGAGTGTTTGGATAAGTACGAGGAAGCGCAAGCTGGCTACAGACCACATTACTCAACTGTTGATCACATATTTACATTGAATGGCCTAATTGAAAAGTATCTGTCCAAACCCAAGGGCAGATTTTACTGCATGTTTGTGGACTTTTCTAAAGCGTTTGACTGCGTAAATCGGGTCAAATTGATGAATTTACTTCTCAAGAAGGGCATTCGAGGTAATATGCATAAAGCACTATGCAATATGTATACATCCGTAACCGCATCTGTCAAGTTAGGCAGTGAAACCACACCTTCTTTTGAATGTCATACTGGTGTCAGACAGGGGTGTATTTTAAGCCCAATCCTTTTCTGCTTCTATATAAATCAGTTATTAGAATTGCTTGAAAAAAGTAATGTACGTGGAATATTCACTGTTAGTGACGTGAATGATATTTTAGCTCTTTTATATGCAGACGACATCAGTCTTATGGCTGACACCATCGGTGACCTTCAGAAGAAAATCAATGTCTTAGAAAAGTTTTGTGAGCACTCTGAACTGTCTGTAAACATTGATAAAACAAAAATTATTGTCTTTCGAAACGGGGGCATAATAAAGAAAAGTGAAAAGTGGTACTTTAAAGGTACAAAGGTTGATTGTGTCACATATTACAGTTATTTAGGTCTCTTGTTTTCTTCCAGGTTGCACTGGGGTAAATGTCTTCTGAACTTATCACTTAAAGCCGAAAAAGCTCTTATTCCTATTAAGTCTTTCATTGCAAAAACAGGTCACCCTCATCCGCAGGTATCCTTTAAAATATTTGATGCTATAATCAAGCCGGTTCTACTGTACGGTTCGCAGCTTTGGGGATATCAGTACAGACCTGATATAGAACGTGTTCATACGAACTTTTGTAAGTTTGTGTTAGGTATACATAAATCTTCAGCCAGTGCTGGAGCTGTAGGGGAATGTGGCCGACATAGCCTCAGTGTTTACTACATATTATCTTGCATAAAATATTGGTGCACTTTAATGAATATGAATATAGACCGTTATCCAAAACAGGTGTATCTAATGTTAAAAAATCTAGATTTTAATTTGGGCCGGGAAACATGGGTAACTCATTTGAGAATGATGTTATTTTCACTTGGTTTTAGTTTCATATTCTACTCTGAAAGTATTGGTAATGTAAGACAATTTATACAATCAGTGAAATTAAGGCTTAAGGATATTGATATTCAAGATTGGTCAGCTAAGTTAATATCACATGACAGTCTTACTGAATATAGTAATTTTAAACTTGAGCTTAGACAAGAATACTATTTATCTTGTAATGTAGGAATAAAGCTGAGGCGTAATATTACACGATTACGCTTGAACCTGTTACCACTCTCAGCAAATTTATTCAAAAGAGGTATTCTTAAGAACCAAATATGTCCTTTATGTAATGCAGGAAATGAAAACTTATACCATTTTATGTTTACTTGTAACAATTTGACCGATTTAAGAGTTAAATATCTTCCACCAGGCTACATTAGAGATTATTATGATGCAAATATTCTGTTTAAGTTATGCACTGTAAAAGATAGATCATTATTGATATCTATAGCACTGTATATAGAGGAGGCGTTGCGTTCTAGACATGTATAGTTATTATCCGTTATAAACTCCAATGGCACCCATCTTGTTATTATCTATTGATATATATATATATATGTATATACTCAATAAAAGAGTAATAATATTTATTATAGACTTATATATGTATGTTATATTCTATGTACTATGGGTCTATGACCTCGTATCACTGAATAAAGTATTATTATTATTATGATATGTTCTTGAAAGACACCACCACATGCATGTGTTCCTGTAAGACACCACCACATATATATGTTCTTGTGGGACACTACATGCATATGTTTCTGAAAGACACCACATGTATCTGTTACTAGCTTCGACGCAAGCCATTTAACATGTATGCTGCTGATTGTAAGACCACATGTGTATCTGTTACTGGCGGCTATACACGACGTGTATCTATAAATTATGTTGCCCTATGTATTCTTTACTGTAAGCCATCATGTTTATATGCTACTGACTTCAAGACACGGCATGTATATATTAATACGACCCCTTTCGTACCTGTTACTTGAAGACACGTGTATCTGATTTATGACGCACCTTGTATATTACTGTAAGACACCTTGTGTATCGACCAGTTGCTAACTTTAAGACGCGGTATGCTTCTATCCTTCTGTTACCTAAACCTAAAACATGTCTATGTTACTGAATGTAAGACCCCCACCCCCGGTTATCTGTTATTAACCGCTATAGACGATGTCTATCTATTACTAGCAGCTATACACCAGGCGTACATGTATCAATTACTGATCAAAGCTACCATGTGTATCTGTTACTGACAGCTATCTACACACGAGGTGTATCTATTACTGATTAAAGATCCTTGGTGTATCTGGTATCTATTACTGATTAAAGATATCCCCTGTATCTTTTACTGACAGTTATCTATACTGATTAAAGATTCCCAGTGCATCTGTTACTGGAATTGTCTGTGTGTAACTGTTACTGGCATGTGAGCCTGTTACACTATGTATATTCGTGACTGACCGTAAGACACGACAAATACCTGTTACTAATGGTTTTAAGATTGTACCTTAGTTATTATTTTCAGAAACCCTGTGTACTTGTATCTGTTACTATCTATACAACACAACATGTATCTGTTAATAACAGTACAGCACAATATGTATCCATTACTAAATGTACGACACAGCAAGTGTCAATTATTAAATTTACGAAACGGCATGATTCAAATCTAAATCTACAACCCGACATGTATCTTTTGCTAAATGTATGACACGACATGTATCTATTACTAAATGTACAACACGATATGTATCCATTAATAAATGTACGACACGATATGCATTTATTAATAAATGTACGACACAGCATGTGTCCATTATGAAAATGTACGACACGGCATAATTCAAATATAAATGTGTGACACGACATGTATCTATTACTATATGACCAACACGATATGTATCCATTAATAAATGTACAAAACAACATGTTTATATAACTAAAGGTACGACACAGCATGTATCTAGTATTAAATGTACGACACAAATATGTCCATTAATAAATGTACGAAACAAAATGTTATATAACTAAAGGTACGAAACGACATTTATCTATTACTACATGTACGACACGAAATGTGTCTGTCATTTACTACACATCGTTTTTTGCTGACTCTTGGACATGGCTAGTCTTTTTTTGGATTAAGATGTGGCATATATTTCTAACTGTAAAACACAATTATCGGCACATGTATTTGTTACTGACCATAAGAGACTTTATCAATCAAGTATATTGGAACGTGACATAATGTCCTCGATTATGGGGGCCGACACATAATGCAAGTGTGAATGACCTGATAAGCATGAACCTATGAATTAAACACGTGACTAATAATAAATTGTATTTTGGTTAGTCACTTGAAGGGAGATTGGATAACTGGTAATATGAAAATCAATAGATTTTAACAAATGTTCATACAAGTCTATCATTAAACAGCTGTATGTGTGAATGGTCCTCAATTGATAGGTGTATGTTTATATGATAGACCTTGATCACACACATGCATTAGGAGTCGGTCCCCATTATCGAGGACCGTTGAATTTAGGTACGTACTTTAAAACCGCTGATTGTACGCTGTCGTCTTTCACAAAACTGGAAATAGTTCTTAATGGTAATAAGAAACGACTTGTATCCATCATTTGGAATGGAACGTGGCATATATTTTACAGTAACTGTCCTCGATTATGGGGACCGAAACTTGATGCAAATGTGTATGACCATATAAGCCTGAACTTATGAATCGAGGACCTAGACACACGTCTAATAATAGATTGTATTTTGGAAACACGAACAAAGATTTATCGTATGGTATTTAATGCTTAACGTATTTGTGTTGGTACTGTACATTCTAATTGAGTGCAACAAGGTGTTGTCTCCCCTTAGACCACATATTCCTCTCTTTTTGTTTACAAATTAAATCGGAATTTTATAGCTTAAAAAGTGTAGGAACCTATCAAATAGAGGACGTGTAAAACTATAATAGTATGTTATCGATGAAGTAAAATGTGGGAACCCGTCGAACAGAGGAGGTTTAATTTTATAATAGCATATAACCGATGACTTCAAAATTATTTTAAAGATGTCTATCTTGCATCTATTTATGTACCGTATAAACCACCGCATGTATCAAAGTATACGACACTCCCGTGGTTTTAGCCAAGGTATGCATACCCTAAACATGCATATGTTACGGATTGTAAGATGTAAGACATAAAGTGTATATGTTACTGACTGTAAGATAGTAACACAATACATGTATCTGTTACTGATTAAGACATAAAGTGTATATGTTACTGACTGTAAGATAGTTAATTACACATTACATTTATCAGTGTGTCCATTATTGCAAGACATCGTCTTTATCTGTTGCCGACAATAAATCACAGTCTGTGTCCGGGGTGCGTCTTCGTTATTGACTTTCAGACACGACATGCATCTATTACCACGACTCAACACAGCTGTTACTAATTGTAAGACACGAAAGTGTCTAATAATAAGACTGATTGCAGGGCTGAATCGGTTACCTATTATATGTCACGCATATGGTTGCTCCCAACACTCATATTCGATACAGTTGACTGTATGCGCATGCATCGAGATTGTGATCACCTAACACGTACGTGCATTGAGTACAGACCCCCAGTGTAGACGACATATTAAACAACGAACATAGTTTTGAGTTGTTCTTTTAAAAAAGAAACCATGATTTATATAACACATTGTACATTTAACAGGTTATCGTTACTCTAAATACGTCTTGTCTAAGTACCTAAAAGTAACAAAAGCTAAGTTATCACTAAATGGGTAAAGTTCACTATTAAAACGTTCACCTAAAAGCAACAGTTTGTCTTTCTGTAAACTAAAAGTTATGCTCTCACTAACTTGTGAAGTAGTGTGTAATGATAATTTTCTGTTAACTGAAAGTAAAGTTCACTAATACCCCCATTTCACTGGGCTGCGGAAAGCTGCGGTACCCACGGACGTCCGCGAAATGGCTTCTACGGAAAAGCTTCGGCATTTTTACGCGGAAAAGTGGAAACAAATTTCCACGGAAAATATCCATTTCTCACGCTCTCGGAGTACCTTCGGAACAGTAACGGTATCTTCGGTACACATACGGGTAAACTACGCTACAAATAATGGCGAAGCGGCGAAAAAACTACGGAACATTAAGGAATGCGCCCGGATCGTCACGGAAGATATTCGGACAACTTGCAAGCTACACACGGCAATGGTGGAAAATACGCGGGATAACTGCGGTAGCTGGTGGTACTAATTCGTTCGGCAAGGTAGAACTTCGGAATGACTGCGGAACAAGCCCGGACCATCTTCGGCAACCGCATTTCGTCTCGGACCAATCGCCACGCACTTGCGGAAAATCGGTAAAGATCAAAGGATGACACCGGATCCCGCCCATAAAATCACTGTTTTGAGGCAGAAGCACAGACTTATATCCCCATTTCACTAGACCGCGGAAGACTTGCGGAAGCAAAACCTCAATTATACCGCAAAGTACCGTATGTCTTTCCTGTGGTACCGTATTGTTCCGCTAGGAAGCGCAGTGAATCTGAATTCATTCCACATCATCCGCAGCCTTCCGCGCGCCAACAATTTGCCGCAAACGTTCTTTTGAACATATTGAAAAGAACGTTTGCGGAAAAATTTGTTTGTGCTTTTCCGCAGTTAAACCGGGAGCGATCCGTAATATTCGCAAGTTTTCCGCTGTTATTCCGTATACAAACGCAGTTGCCGCAAGTTGTCCATGGTATAATGTGCTTTCCTCTTCAAAATAGCTACTTTATAGGCGCAATCATGTGCTCTTTACCAATTTTTTCCGCAGGTACGCCGTGATTTATCCGAGACCAAACGCTGTTGCCGAAGATCGTCCGCACTTGTTGCACATTTATTCCGCGTAGAAGTCCAGCACTCAGCGATTATTCGACAGTTCTACCGTGCCAAACGGATTAGTATCGCCAGATACCGCAGTTATTTCGCTACTGCTAAGTGTGACCCGCAAATTATCCTTATGCCTTCCGTGCTCATTCCCACGTGTTCCTCAATTTCTCTGTGATTTTTTTCCCGCAGCTCTGCCGTCGAGGTAGAAATATATATAAACGGAATACCTGCGATATACATGCGGACAACTTGCGGCAAATATGTTTGTATACGGAATAACAGCGGAAGACTCTCGGATCGATCCCGGTTGAATTGCGGAAGAGCACCGAAAATTTGTCCGCAAACGATATTTAAAGGAAAGTTCGCGGAACAATTTGGGCTCGCAAAGGTCTGTGGACGACGAGGGATGACTACGGATTCACTGCGCTTCGTAGCGGAGCCATACGGAATGAGAGGAAAGACTTACGGATTTCCTTCCTCAAGTCTTCCTTGGCCCAGTGAAATGGGGGTATTACTGGTGAAGATATCACTAACTGGAAGCCACTCATTTGTGACTCGGTTTATAATTATCGTACTTTCAAGATCTTGGTTTTGTTATTTCGACAATAATCTTTAATATTTCTCCAAGATGTCCTCTTCAGTACCGGATGTCTTTTTTGGACCTCTTCTATGTCCTTCTTCCCTGGTATACGAAGATGTATTATATGTTTTAAGGAATGAATAGCACAAATTTTCTGAGGGATTTTTACATCACCGTCGGATTCTTCATCTGAACTAAATAAACCATGTTTAGATGAAGAATCGACGATGTTGTCTATTTCAAGTTCATCAAGGGATCGCCCTTGGCATTTAAGCACATAATTTAAGACAGATGATCATGTTCTATATGTACCCCCCCCCCCCCCCGCCTTCAAATTAATATACATATCTGTTACTGATTATATGAAACACCATGTATCAGTCACTCAGAAGATATAATACTCTATGGTAATTGTCCTCGAATTGTCCTCGATTATGGGGGCCGACACTCAATGCAAGCACACTCGTATAACGAGAGTTTGCATATTCGGTACCTGAATAAAAAGGAAAAGCGAGGAAGAAACTCGATGCATATTATAACTATCTATTCTATTTGCGTGCAATAAAACGTTATCTATCCTTAGACCACAAAAGCCCCTGTTTTTGTTTGTAAATTATACCGTTATGTTATAACTTAGGATGAAGGGAACGAGTATGCTTACATATGCATCCAGGCCCGAAGCCAGAAACCAAAATTTAGCCGACATAGGGGGGCGAGGAAGATAAATTTCTGACGACAAAAAATCAATGAACGAAGGTCATCGCCGACTGCCGTAAGCAGGAGGAGGGGAGAGCACGGAAATTAGAAGCTGAGAGAGCCCAGCCCCCCCCCACACACACACACTAGCCTCGGGCCTGTATGCATCTATTTATATAGACCATGCTCGGAATATGTCTGCATATGTTACTGACTGTAAGACACGGCATTTATTACCAGGAAGCAAAACACACCACGTGCCGCGAATATATCTGTTATTATAAAGTATTCTTTTTCACTTACTATTCATAGCGGCGTTCGTCAATCCGAAAATTGACTTTCACGTGACTATTTGTGTGTGTGTTGTGTAACCATTAACCGAGGACCTTGTATTAACTAGCATAAACGAGGACATCTTAAATTTAGCCGATACACACAGGAATTTTGCTTGATACAAAACGCTAAACACACTGATACACCCCAACGGTACAGAATCGCTTTATCGAGGTATGAATTATAATCACGTGATTTTTACAGATATATCTATTTTGGGGCTTCTGAACATGCCTGGATAGCCAGTTCTAATCGAGGACGTCCTCGATCAAATCGAGGACGACCTCGTTTCAGGCCTTGTCCGCAAATAGAAGGTGTGTATCCAAATGTGTGTCCTCGATAAGGACCATCCACAAACGCACCCACACACAAACACACACTTAAACAACTCAGATATTGACACTTTCTGTGCATGCGCATTACGATAGAAGTAAAGTGAAAAATATAGTTGAACAATTTACAACATTATGAACTTGGATTGGTAGAATCCTACAGACGCCAGAAATCGAAATGCGCAATCAAAGACTCAAAAATTCTAAAATAAATTACAATTTCAGTACATTTTGAAATTTTTAGGAAAAAAGGAGAACGGCGTGGTATTGCAATTCGACCTTTATCGCACCCGCAATATCACCGGCTCTACAAAAATATAGCTTTTTCGAAAATCAGTTGGGAATTGACATAATTATGGCCTATTTTCAATCTTCGTGCACGTTAAAGATTTACACCACTTCCGGTCTCAATTCAGTCGTTATGACATCCGCAATATTCCTAGCTGTACAAAAATATAACTTTTTCAAAAATCCGTTGGAAATTGACATAATTAGAGCATGTTTTCAATTTTTGTGCACGTTAAAGATTTACACCACTTCCCGTCTCTTGGCAACTTTCGCAATAGTAATAATTACTAACTGTATGAAAAAACAGTAAACAGAACTCTATCTGTTATAGTTTCGGAGATATACACGTATTGTAAATTGAATAAAATAAACCCAGTTTTCCGAATGGGACAAAAAAAATAGACCTTTTAGTCTCAGATTTTAACCAAAAGCCGCAACAAATGATAAGCATGAAATTTGAATTAATAATAAAAAAAGGCGACTTCTATATAAAAAGCTTCAGCGGGGGGCTTAATTTTAACTGGTTAAAAGGGATGACGTCATGTAGACATAAAGCATGGGATATTAATTCCAGGAGTAATTGTTATTTACTAATATGAATAATTTTTACCATAGAGGCACCAGTAACAGATATTGGTTCACAGTAAAACACCTTTATTTCAAAAATTGCCACTTTGAAAATTAGCTCTCTCTGTATGCTCTTTACGCTTGTTATACGTTGGTTATACGTACAGATTGTATACACTTTTACTGCAATGAAAGATGCCGTTTTCAATTTTCGATCCCTTTGTTTTCCCACTCCTGACATTTAGGATTGTGGCGCAATGGTTTCATATATCAGACTACAGATTAGACTCTCCGTAAAACAAGTTTTAAAATAAATATTACGATGACTTTTCGAGAAAAATACCTCTAAAAATTGTCCAAATCGTAAAAATATGACGTTTTGGATTTTCAATCTCGTTTTTCGACTACTCATGACATTTAGAGAAATTGTACAATGGTTTCACACAAAACACCATCTTATAGACTGTCGATTGACAAAGTTTTAAAAAAATCGTAGGCGGCGTTTCCGAGAAACATGCGTCCAAAGTTGCCCGAAATCGTAAAAAAACGTCACATTTCAAAGTCCAATAACTTTTTCAATTTTTGATAGAAACTTGTCGCTATAGTATCATCTGTTAGACAATTTAAGTGGCTGTCAAATGACATAATACTTTAACTACTCGGTAAAGAACCAATGAATACATCGCATTTTACGCACAAGCACCAATTTTTCACAATTTTGTCCAAATTTGGATACCTTTCTTGACTACTTCCGGTGATTAGAGGATTTTTATTTATAGTTCATGGACTTGTTTGTTCCTTTGGCTTCATATTCCTTAAGTTTCTGAAAAATCGTTGACTAAATCTCGCAAAAATCGTCAAAAAATCGACCAAAATCGAAATCCGAATTTCGAAACATTACTTATATCACCGGAATCGGATTGATGTCAGCTATCCAAATATACAAGTTAAATTTCAAAATTCTAAAATTTAACAATTTGGGGAAATTTTGAAAATTTTCCAATTTTAACCGAAAAAATTAGAGCGACAAAGTTTCTAAATTCGAAATTTTCGAACTGCTATTCGCTTAAAAATGTCGTCAGCTATCCAAAAATTCAACTATCTTTAATATCGGTTGAGAATTAGCAGAATTGTGGCCGATTTTTAATTAGCGTGCACGTTAAAGATTTGAGTCATTTCCGCTATGCGTAAAAATTTCGTTTTACATTTAAGCACTAGCCACCACCCAGTTTCACGAGAGAAAATCAAACTTCAGACCTCTATCTCTTATACTTCCTGAGATCTAGCTTCCCCCAAATAAAAAATAATAATAATAAGAAGAACTAGACTTGCTTGCAAGGCTGAAGGCTTTCACCTTACCCAAGGCAGCACAAAATGCCCACCACTCACCCCTTAAAACACACACACACACACCCACACACACACTTAAACAACTCAGATATTGACACTGTCTGTGCATGCGCTTGTTATACGTTGGCTATACGTACAGATTGTATACACTCTTACTGTAATGAAAGATGCCGTTTTCAATTTTCGATCCCTTTGTTTTCCCATTCCTGACATTTAGGACTGTGGCGCAATGGTTTCATATATCAGACTACAGATTAGACTCTCCGTAAAACAAGTTTTAAAATAAATATTACGATGACTTTTCGAGAAAAATACCTCTAAAAATGGTCCAAATCGTAAAAATACGACTAATTGGATTTTCAGTCTCGTTTTTCGACTACTCATGACATTTAGAGAAATTGTACAATGGTTTCACACAAAACACCATCTATTAGACTGTCGATTGACAAAGTTTTAAAAAAATCGTAGACGGCGTTTCCGAGAAACATGCGTACAAAGTTGCCCGAAATCGTAAAAAACGTCACATTTCAAAGTCCAATAACTTTTTCAATTTTTGATAGAAACTTGTCACTGTAGTTTCATCTGATAGACAATTCAATTGGTTATCAAACGACATAATAATTTAACTACTCGGTAAAGAACCAATCGAAACATTGCATTTTACGCACAGACACCCATTTTTTAAAATTTTGTCCAACTTTGGATACCTTTCTTGACTACTTCCGGTGATCAGAGGATTTTCATTTATAGTTCATGGACTTGTTTTAGAAAAATCGTTGGAGCTTTCACCTTACCCAAGGCAGCACAAAATGCCCACCACTCACCCCTTAAAACACACACACACACACACCCACAAACACACACACACTTAAACAACTCAGATATTGACACTTTCTGTGCATGCGCATTACGATAGAAGTAAAGTGAAAAATATAGTTGAACAATTTACAACATTATGAACTTGGATTGGTAGAATTCGCAATAACCCTAGCTGTACAAAAATATAACTATCTCAAAAATCCGTTGGAAATTGACATAATAAGAGCCTGTTTTCAATTTTCGTGCACGTTAAAGATTTACACCACTTCCGGTTTCAATTCAGTCGTTATGACATCTGCAATATCCCCAGCTGTACAAAAATATTTACCTTTTTTAAAAATCCGTTAGAAATTGACATAATTAGAGCCTGTTTTCAATTTCCGTGCACGTTAAAGATTTACACCACTTCCCGTCTCTTGGCAACTTTCGCAATAGTAATAATTACTAACTGTATGAAAAAACAGTAAACAGAACTCTATCTGTTATAGTTTCGGAGATATACACGTATTGTAAATTGAATAAAATAAACCCAGTTTTCCGAATGGGACAATAAAAATAGACCTTTTAGTCTCAGATTTTAACCAAAAGCCGCAACAAATGATAAGCATGAAATTTGAATTAATAATAAAAACAGGCTACTTCTATGTAAAAAGCTTCAGCGGGGGGGCTTAATTTTAACTGGTTAAAAGGGATGACGTCATGTAGACATAAAGCATGGGATATTAATTCCAGGAGTAACTGTTATTTACTAATATGAATAATTTTTACCATAGAGGCACCAGTAACAGATATTGGTTCACAGTAAAACACCTTTATTTCAAAAATTGCCACTTTGAAAATTAGCTCTCTCTGTATGCTCTTTACGCTTGTTATACGTTGGTTATACGTACAGATTGTATACACTCTTACTGCAATGAAAGATGCCGTTTCAATTTTCGATCCCTTTGTTTTCCCACTCCTGACATTTAGGATTGTGGCGCAATGGTTTCATATATCAGACTACAGATTAGACTCAACGTAAAACAAGTTTTAAAATAAATATTACGATGACTTTTCGAGAAAAATACCTCTAAAAATGGTCCAAATCGTAAAAATATGATGTTTTGGATTTTCAATCTCGTTTTTCGACTACTCATGACGTTTAGAGAAATTGTACAATGGTTTCACACAATACACCATCTATTAGACTGTCGATTGACAAAGTTTTAAAAAAATCGTAGGCGGCGTTTCCGAGAAACATGCCTCCAAAGTTGCCCGAAATCGTAAAAAACATCACATTTCAAAGTCCAATAACTTTTTCAATTTTGGATAGAAACTTGTCGCTATAGTATCATCTGTTAGACAATTTAATTGGCTATCAAACAACATAATAATTGAAATACTCGGTAAACAAACAATGAATACATCGCATTTTACGCACAGGCATCAATTTTTGACAATTTTGTCCAAATTTGGATACCTTTCTTGACTACTTCCGGTGATTAGAGGATTTTCATTTATAGTTCATGGACTTGTTTGTTCCTTCGGCTTCATATTCCTTAAGTTTCCGAAAAATCGCTGGAGCCGTTTTTGAGTTATCAAATTTTGCCTTAATCTCGCAAAAATCGTCAAAAAATCGTCAAAAATCAAAATCAGAATTTCGAAACATAACTTATATCACTGGAATCGGATTGATGTCAGCTATCCAAATATACAAGTTAAATTTCAAAATTCTAAAATTTAACAATTTGAGAAAATTTTGAAAATTTTCCAATAAAATTAGAGCGACAAAGATTCTAAAATCGACGTGTTTGAACTGCTATCAGCTTAGAAATGTCGCCAGCTATCCAAAAATGTAACTATCTGAAATATCGGTTGAGAATTAGCAGAATTGTGGCCGATTTTCAATTTGCGTGCACGTTAAAGATTTCAGTTATTTCCGCTATGCGTACAAATTTCGTTTTACATTTAAGCACTAGCCACCACCCAGTTTCACGAGAGAAAATCAAACTTCAGACCTCTATCTCTTATACTTCCTGAGATCTAGCTTCCCCCAATAAAAAATAATAATAATAAGAAGAAGAAGAATAATCTTAGTAATAACAATAGTCTTTCAGCATTTTCAATGGTGAAAGCCTAATAATCTGAGTAATAACAATAGTCTTTCACCATTTTCAATGGTGAAAGCCTAACTAGATCTGCAAAGCAGATATGAAAGCTTTCATATTCACAGTCATTTCCGGTCATATGTCATCAGGTATCTAAAGAAATTACACTTACCTTATAAACATGATGGGAAAAATTCAAAACAAAATTTAGTCGAATCAAAATAGGAGTAATGCACAGCAAAAAAGCGGAACTTCCATCCCAGGCTCAAAAATGAATTGCAGGTTGCGTACGATGTAATAATTCAGGACGCATTAATAATAAAATATTAGGAAGAAAGGAATATGGTCCGGACATAAATGGGTCGAGGCGTCTCGATATTTTTTTTATATTTTATGTGTTCGCCTTCTTGCGTACGGCAAATTACGGTCCCTATTTAAATGCAACTCACGCACGACTATGGAACGCAGTATAGACCTGGACCATTCTTTAATAAATATAAAAGATGCACAGAAGGAACGTTGATCATCTATAAAAAGTCTACGCCTCACTCTGTGTTTAAAGACCTACTTATACAAAGACCGACTTTTGCGAAACACACTGTCGAACGATAATTAACGATAATTAAATCACCCTTAGTCAATTTCTCACCCCTGTTAATTAACACACCGTATCCGCAGAGTTTAACCTCTTTCTATTAGATATCTTGCCATAATTAGAATTTTACCCAGTTACGTTTAAATCACACCAGGCTCTGAGTTTTCCTACCCTATCCGTACCCTATTTAAGAAACAAGGAAAATTATCGTAATACTAGACATTATATAAATTGGCGAAGATATATTTCTAATACTCTCATATGAACTGTAGGCAAGCCCTATATTATTAGGTTAATATTTTCAATTAAAGGGCCCCATTTTTGTTGGAATTTTCCTTTGTTATTATTCTTGAAAATAAACTTTTCAGTTTTGTAATATTCTTTAATATTTATTAAGAGAACTTTGAATGATGGTCTTGAATCATTTTTAGTACATCTGTATAAATAATATTTTGTTATTAAAATAACATGATTTTATAGAATGGATGCATATAGGATTTCCTAATAAAACGTTAGCTTTAGAGTAGTCCTTATCTTGCAATATTTGTAACCACTCTTTTAAATCCGTCCACAGTTTTCGTGAGATGGAACAAGAATACAACAAATGTGCTAGTGTTTCTGGTACTTGTTCACAAAATGAACATAGATTATTTTCTGTTATTTTGATTTTGTAAAAGAATGTATTGGTGGTAGAATTCTTTTTTCAATTTTGAATTGGAATTCTATAAGTTTTTTCTCTGTAGTACATTTCCATGGAATCATATAAATTTTCTTCCAAGTTTCATCTTTAATCTCATGACCAATACCTATTTTCCATTTAACTTTCTTTGTTTTTATTATATCAATTTTAGATTCAAATAGCTTTTGAAAAACTGAACAGCCATTTTTATACGCCCACATTAGAAATGTGGTCGTATATTGGCGTCGCCCAATCCGTACGTACGTACGTCCATCCGTCGTCCACAATTTCTTGTGAACGCTCTAGAGGGTAAAGTTTATTTCTAATTGACTTTAAATTTAAACACAGTGTTTAAGGTCATGAGACGAAGAAGCATATTGATTTTCAGCGGTTTCCAATAATTGCTGTCAGAGTTATGGCCCTTGATCACTTCAAAAAATCTTGTGAACGCTCTAGAGGCTAAAGTTTATTTCTAATTGACTTTAAATTCATACACAGTGTTTAAGGTCATGAGACGAAGAAGCCTATTGATTTTCAGCGATTTCCGATAATTGTTGTCAGAGTTATTGCCCTTCATCACTTCAAAAAATCTTGTGGTCGATCTAGAGGCTAAAGTTAATATCTGATTGTCTTTAGATTTATACACAGTGTTTAAGGTCATGAAACAAAGAAGCCTATTGATTTTCATCGATTTCCGATAATTACTGTCAGAGTTATGGCCCTTGATCACTTGAAAAAATCTTGTGGACGCTCTAGAGGCTAAAGTGAATATCTGATTGACTATAAATTTATACACAGTGTTTATGGTCACGAAACGAAGAAGCCTCTTGATGTTTACTGTCAAGAGTTATGGCCCTTGATCACTTAAAAAAAACTTGTGGACGCTCTAGAGACTAAAGTTAATATCCGATTGACTTTAAATTTATACACAGTGTTGAAGGTCATGAAACGAACAAGCATATTGAGTTTCAATGAATTTTGATAACTTGAACAGCTACATCCAGAATATTAAATGTGTCGTATACTAAACGTTAGCATGGAGGAGAACTTTATCAAAGCCAAACATATTCAAATGATTTTCTGATAATTACATAATGAGTTGTTTTTTTTAATCAGACTTTAGTGTATTATAAATGTTTCATTAAAGAAAAAAGTAAAATATGCGACAACTCTTGTTGACTGCCCGGACGATTTAGCTGCTGTGGGCGTATGTTTCGTTGCCTGGCAACCTATCTTTAGACTTTGTTAAAGTCTCAAGAATTAAAGGTTTTATTGGACCTATCATTGTTGGTTCTGACAGTTCGGTCTTCTTCTTCCATCATTTTGGTATTGCTTCCATTACCTGTACCTTTAATTTTGTAAATATCTTTTAATTCTTGATATACATGTATTTATAAAACTTTCCTTCTTGGGATATCAAATCTGAGATTAAACTCACACCATTATTATGCCAATTTTGAATATGGTCAAGTTTCTTATTATAGTTATATCATAATGGTTGCTCACTGATATCAGTATTATTGTCATAAAGTAAACCTTTCAGGATATCATGGTATGCCCAAATGATGTCTTACCAAAATGGGTTATCTGTTGATGATACCAATTCTGCCATATATTTTGGGCCTACCTTCAGAATATCCCCGATAGCTCCAAAATATTTGTCTGGGTATATTTTCCAAGAGCTATTCTGGCTCCACCATCACCTTATCCAGCTTAGTTTGAGACATTTAGTAAATGTTTTTATGTTTGTCATTTTTAGACCGCCTATATCATATGCTTAGGCCATTTTGGTCTCTTTTAACTTGATCATTGCTTTTACCCCAAATGAATTTAAACATTAATCTTTCAATTTCTTTGAAGTATTTATCTGTAGGATTTGGCAATGACATTAGAAAATGGTTTAACTTGGGGATTACTAAAGTTTTTAAGACACATATTTTTCCTACGATTGTAAGTGATCTCTGTCTCCATATATTGAGAAGTTTCTTTATTTCAATTATTTTGCTATCAATGTTGATAACTGTTATATTGTGTAGTTCAATACTGTATTTGATGCCTAAGTAAGTAAAGGTATCGGTCCAATCTAATTCAATATCCATACATATTTGTTCAGAGGTTTTAAAATTTTGCTTTCGGACCTATTCACACTGCTTTTATTTTTTCAATATTCATTTTTAGTCCTGAAAGACTGAAAAAAGTATCTAGGATTCTTAGTACTGATCTTAAAGATCTTTCTGAGCCATCTAAAAGAAGAGCGGTAATGTCAGCATATTGTGAAATTTTAAGTTCTGCGTCAAATAAAGTTATACCCTTGATTGAGTTTTCGTTCCTTACCAGAATCACTAGCACATCTGCGCAGAGCAGAAAAAGATATGGGGATAGGGGATCGCCCTGTCGACAGCTTTTTCCAAGATTAAAGCAGGCTAATAGATTTCCATCTTGCGTTACACATGATTGGATATCATTATAAAAGACATTTATCCACTGCTTTATTGACTCACCAAAATTGAACAGTTTGAGGGTTTCTTGGATAAATTTCCATGATATAGAGTCAAATGCCTTTTCAAAATCAATCTTTAAGAGCATTCCTATTTTTGTTTGGATTTGAGCCTCGAACATAGTATCAAATATCAGTCTTGTGTTTTCGCCTATAAATCACCCTGAGATAAAGCTCTTTTGGTCCTCATGAATAATGTGATCTAGAACCGATTTTATTCTGTTTGCTATACATGCTGAGAAAAGCTTATAAGGGACGCTAAGTAAAGAAATGGGTCTCCAATATTTGACATGATTCTCAATTTACCGGGTTTTGGTAGACATGTAATTACTCCCCTTTTCTGTGTTATTGAGAAACTGCCACTTTGGAGGGCATAGTCCCGTGCGCTTAACAGAAATTTTCCTATATCTTTCAAATTTTTAAAAAAAATTCAATACATTATCCATCTAAGCCATGACTCGTGTTATTTTTTGTTTGCTTTAGCGCCGCAAGGATTTCGTCTAGTGTAATTTGACCTTCAAGACTTTCTTTTTCTGAGTCTGTTAGTTTTCTGAATTAGCAGTCATTTAATAGCTGTGATAGATTTTTATTATCTTGAAGCCTGGGTTACTTCAGACCTGGGACTGTACAGCGCAGTGGACGTTTTGTTTGTTTGTTGTTTCTGAGTATGATGCCTTGTTGTTTTATTTGTCCGTTGTGTAAATTATATGTGGCGCAGTCCTGCACTTACTATTAGTCATATTTTTATTTGCATACAAATTTTGATAGAAATTTTTTAATTCCTTTAAGATTTAAGTTTGATCTTTCATTGTTTTTCCATCCTTTGTTTCTAGTTGTAAAATACTTTTGTTTGTAAAGTTTCGTTTTTCAAGATTCACAAAATAGTTTGATGATTTTTCCCCTTCTTCATACCATTTTGCACCTGATCTTATCATAACACCTGTCATTTTCTCTTTCCCAATGTTAATTAGTTTTGCATTCAGTACCTCAAATTCTTCGATTAGTTTCTGGCTGTTTGGATAATCTTCTATTAGACTTTCTGTTAAATTTATTTTTTCTTCAATTTCTTTATCTTGTTTATTTCTGTCTTTTTTCTTATAAGCTGCATATGAAATTATTTTTGCTCTTAAGTGTAGAAGTAGCATCTCAAAAATCAGTTGCATGGTCTCAATAGTTAATTCTATTTCATATATCTTGGCTTTTATCATGTTAACGAATTTGAAATCATACAGCAATGATGAGTTAACTTCCAGTACCCCCTTCCACGTTTGTTAGACGAAAGATTTACCGAAATACTTATTATTGAATGGTCAGTGTGATAACCTGAAACTATCTTTGGATCAGAGGTGGCATTCATAAAATTTTCTGACATGAGAAAAAAATCCAGTCTTTCTCTTTTTATTGGGTTGGATTTTGCCCATGTTTATATTAGTTTATTTTCATTCGAACATCTCCAGACATCAACTAGGTCTAATTCGTCACACAGTTTCAAGACTTGTAGTCTTGCTTTAGGATTGTTTACATGTTTGTAATTTAATGTGTCCTTTTCTGGGTTTAATATTAAGTTCCAGTAACCACATATGATCATGTTTTCACACTGAAACTTTTGTAATTTGGTTTGAATATTTTGATAATAGTTTGATTAGCTAGACTAATTATAAAATTCCCTGATACTGTGTCTTTACATATCTTATTTAGTTTGTATTCAAAATTATTATTGAATAATATTGCCACCCCTCTTGCTGTGATTGTGTAACCACATGTAAGAGTTTGGAAACGAATTTTACTTAGTTTTTATATGCCCACATTTTCATAATATTCCCACAAAGAAGAGTATGACATGACTCTCAATTGAAAAACAGAAAGGGATGGTTACACATGTACTATCACTATCTAAATAAAGAACTGAAAAAAGATATATTACAAACTATCATTATTTGTTTGACAAAAGTATCCAGAACAGAAATTTCTTTTAAATCGAAACAATGTTAAATATGTGTGCTCACGCAAACAACATTTTGCGTGAGCAATGTTTTTTAGCTCGCCTTGCTCGCCCAAACTTATATTTGTGTGAGCAGTCATTTACCCGCCATCAATTTATTCGTGACCAGCCCTGTTTTATACTATATGTTTAGTATTTTTTGTCCCCCGCCTTTCGAAGAAAGCGGGGGACTATTAAAATGGGTTCGTTCGTTTTGTCTGTCTGTCACACTTTTTGGGACACAATAACTCTCTTTCTAATTGAGCTAGAATGTTCAAACTTGGTGTAGTTGTTTTTTAGGTCAATATCTTGATGGCGTACGAAGATGAGTATTATTGGCTTAGGGTAAGCAGAGATAAGCAATTTGATTGGTTGATGCTTTGGGACACGATAACTTTAGTTCTAATTAAGTGTTAACAAACTTGAGAGTGTTAACAAACTTGAGAGTGTTAACAAACTTGAGAGTGTTAACAAACTTGAGAGTGTTAACAAACTTGAGAGTGTTAACAAACTTGAGAGTGTTAACAAACTTGAGAGTGTTAACAAACTTGAGAGTGTTAACAAACTTGAGAGTGTTAACAAACTTGAGAGTGTTAACAAACTTGAGAGTGTTAACAAACTTGAGAGTGTTAACAAACTTGAGAGTGTTAACAAACTTGGTGTTTCATTACATCATTACCTTGACTAAGTTCGATAATGAACATTTTCTGCGCAGGGTAAACAGTGTGATAAACAATTTAAATGGCCAAGAGTTTGGAACACAAAAACTCTCCTTCCAATTGAGCTAAAATGTTCAAACTTGGTGTATGTGTTTATTGGGTCAATGCCTTGGTGGAGTTCAAAGATAAGCAAGCAGAGATAAGCAATTTAAGTAGTTAAATTCCAGGAGAGTGAATCACTCTCCACAGGATTTTCAGGAGGACTGTTTATGGCTCTCCATATCACATATTTTTACACAATTTGCGTACAAAGACTGCCATTTTGTTCGGCAGTTTCATTTCAATTTTCTGGAAATTCGAATTTCACCTTCATTATGGTCAGGTGAAACAGTTTTTAAAAGCAGAAAAAAAATTGTGACCTAGAGAATCTTCAAGCTAAAAACGTGATTTTTAAGGGGACATAATCCAGGAAGTTGAGTTCGGATATATGCGATTATCAAAAAGAACCGAAATCTTAGTCAATTAGTGTATAACGGTGATATATTAAGACGTTTTTTATACGCCCACATTTTCATGTGGACAGTAGTCCCTGTTCGTCCGGATGTTTGTCCGTCTACCATTTGTTTGTGGACACTCTACAGGTCACAATTCTAATCCAATTTTAAAGAAATTTTAAATATAGGTTTTTCTCCAAAAGATCTTGGTTGCTTTACATATTGGCATGTATTGGATCAAAACTTCATGTATTATGGCCCTTGATTGTACGGAAAACCCGTAATTTAGCTTGAGGACCCAGGGCCGGATTAACCATGGGGCACAGGCCCCACGGCCCCCCACATTAGGGGGCCCCCCACAAAAAATCTTAGTTCATAGCACTCGCATTTATCACCATGTCCAGATTAACCATGGGGCATAGGCCTC